>OZ024928.1:27106298-27742597 GCA_964017235.1 Sabellastarte sp. h YS-2021
AAAAGTTATTTTGAATTTAATAACTAGGTCTTTGTATTAATCAAGAAAATATTTCTCATATTTCATATTTTGTATAATGCATATGTATATCAGCACCTGTAAAAAGTCTGATGGAGGGTTTCTGCCTTCTCCCTCCCAGACTTCTGTGCATCGTTAGAAAAAGGTAAAGAAAGATTGAAGGAACAAACAAAGAAAAAAAGAAGATAAAAAAATAGTAAAACATTAGCAATCATTGCCCACGAACAAAGATCAAGGAACAAGATTATAACTGATTCACTCAACAGTGAGAACCTGAAAGTAGCTATTGCTCAGCTATGCCATGACATACAGGTCTGCAATTTTACTACATATGTTATAGCTGACCCAAAAGTAGGTGAACAACATATTCATAAAAAATGCTTTAAATGCAATATTTTTCAAGTTACAACTGATTTACTCAACAGTGAGAACCTGAAAATAGCTATTACCCTGCTATGCCATGAGCTACATGTCTGCAATTTTACAATGTTATAGCTAATTCAAAAGTAAATGAATAAGATATCTAAAGAAAATTCTCTAACTGCAATAGTTTTAAAGTTACAACTGATTTACTCAACACAGAAAACCTCAAAGTAGCTATTACTCAGCTATGCAATGAGCTACAGGTCTGCAATTTTACTATGTTAAAGCTGACTCAAAATTAGCTAAATTATTTAACATATTTATACAAAATTCTCTAAATGGAATAGTCTTTGAGTTACAAGTGATTTTACTCATTGTGAAAGGTATTGAAAAATCAGAAAGTAGCCATTACTCACTTAGCTACTGGAATAGACATCCAAGTTACCCACCATGTTGTAGCTATGGAAAAAGTAGCTGAATAACATATTTTAACAAAATTCTCTAAATGCAATGCTTTTCAAGTTATAGGTGATTTAGTGCATAATTTCATAAATTTTAATGCATTAAAAATCATTAAAAAAAAAATCATAAAAAAATAAAGACAGATCCAGGTCTGATACTCACACAAGGGAATCTACTAGTGGTCTAGTACATATATGCAGGATATGAGAGAAATCCTTGCAATAGTCACAGAGAAAATTGTGATAAAGTGTTGAAGAATTCATCCGCTGCCCTTGAAAAGTTGAACAGGTGCCTGGACGGTATAAAGGAGTTGATGTCAGCCAGTAAAATCAAACTTAATCCAGATAAAATTGAGTTTATTGTATTTGGTTCAAAACGACAGGGGGACAAATTGAAAGGCTATTTTCCATCTTCGATTCTGATTTTTCCTTGTCCAAACATGTTCAGAATGTCTGCAGAAGTTGTTTTGTGCAACTCCATGATTTTAGACATGTCAGACGGTTTCTTACTCATGAGGCTTCAGTTCTTGTGGCCAATACTCTTGTTAGTAGTCAGCTGGACTACTGTAACTCACATTTCAGGAGTCTTTCTAAGTTCAATCTTCATAAATTACATTGCATCCAAAACAGTGCAGCCAGAATCGTATCAAATACCAGCAGATACACTGGTATAACTCCTGTTCTTAAGAAACTGCATTGGCTTCCTGCTGAACATCGCTTAGTCTTTAAAACAGCCACTCTTGTTTATAAGTTTCTCCACAATGGTTTTCCAAAGTATTTTCTCCATAATCTCTTCCTACAGTAGTTCCAGACGCAGTCAGAGTGGTGGAAATTTCCTTGTCATACCCAAGTTACAACCCTCAGTCCATAAATCTGTCAAATAGTTTGGTCATAGTTTTGCTTTTGATGCTCCTACTGTTTGGAATGCTCTTCCTGGGGAGATTTGTGCGTCCCCCTCTCTTGCCTCCTTCAGAAAATGTCTCAAAACCTACCTTTACATGAAGGCATACCCTCCTTAGTCTTACTTACCCCTGGCATTCTCCATGGTGCTTGAACTCTTTTCTGTCCCTGGTTATTGAGATTGTTGACTGTTTTTGTTTTGTTGCGCCTTAGAGTCCCCTTTGAATTGGGGAGATTAAGCGCTATAAAAGTCCAATTAGAATTAGAAATTTTCACACTTTTGGTGGGGGTACCTCCCTTGTAATGTCTCTAGCAACAGACAAACAGACAGATTTGCATGCCTTGAATAATTTTTCATCCTCGATAGATAAGGTATCTTTTAAAAAAAAAACAGCATGTCTCTAGGCCTTGTAGTTTTGGAGAAGTTGTTCACAGGGACATGGATGCCGTAGAGTGACGACATAAGTCAGCTGACTGACAAATCAGCTCACAAAAAAAGTAAACAAGAGGGTCAGAAATGCCCCAAAAGGCGGGTTGCGCAGGCAGCAATAAGGTTAGCGACTACTGCAATTAAATTTAGAAACAAGGAAAGAAATATTAGGTCACCAAGTTAAGGTAAATGTGTTAGACATGCTAAGAAATGTAAAACTTGTAATCTAGGTTACATAATTGTATCTATGCTATTCCCCAAATAAAAATAACCACGAGTAAACAATATGCAGCTATATGCAGTAAATACGGCAATATATACAGAAACCAGTTAAAGTAGGTGAAATGGTGAATTTTTTTTAAAATATAGCATAACTTTCATATAAAATACTTAAAAAGTCGGTTTAATACTGATATACCAAAGAAAACATATAATAGTACACTGAAGGGAAAGGAGAAATATATATTATGGTCGACAGACATGGTCCCTTGTTATACATATTGATGTCGACTGCTAGTCGACATACATGGTAGCGAAAGGGTTAATTTTGAAAGCGACTTAGCTATGATGGTGATCTATCTTCCTGTCAAGTTTGAATTCGATTTGACAAAGCGTTTTTGAGTTAGAGTCCGGAAACAAAAATGTTGACGGACAAACGGAAATAAAATGGACAAACAAACAGAGGGAATTACACCAATTTCGAAAGGAACCTATCTATGATGGTGATCTATCTCCCTGTCAAGTTTGAATTCCATTGGACAAAGCGTTTTCAAGTTAAAGTCCGGAAACGGAAATGTTGATGGATAAACGGATAAAAAACCATACAGAATTACACCAATTTCGAAAAGAACCTAGCTATGATGGTGATCTATCTCCCTATCAAGTTTGAATTCGTTTGGACAAAGCATTTTCGAGTTAGAGTCCGGAAACGAAAATGTTGATGGACAGGCAAACGGACAAAAAATGGACAAACAAACTGACAGAATTACACCACTTTCGAATGGACCCTATCTATGATGGTGATGTATCTCCCTGTCAAGTTTGAATTCGATTGGTCAAAGCCTTTTTGAGTTAGAGTCTGGAAAAGAAAATGTGGACGGACAGACAGACGTCAGACACAACAATCTAATAGGCGGGTTGGTTAGATGCAATCCGCCTACAAAGTTGATTATGGGTCAATTATCGGTTGGAGAAAAGGCTGAATACGTCACCAATGGCTGAATAATTGACCAAGAGAATGGCTCTGAGTCCACTCGCTATAATGTACCAAATCTGCAATTATACACTATTTTATGTGTTCAGAATGAGATAAATATTTTTTTATGCTGACAATTTTCAAAGGGTTCCTGCATTTGATAACGCATAAACAACCATGACAAAAGACACATACACTGTTAATGACATATAAAGGTGAGAAAACAATATTACTGTAGATTTTAATTAAATAGTTTCATTTTGAAGGGAGTTTATCAAGTCAACAATTGTTGGTACATGGTCTGTCAACATGAGTGATCTTTAATATAAATTTGCAATGATGAGAAACAGTACTACTTATTACCAATACTTTTATTTACCTCAATGCTTTGGGGGATATTACACTTTCCAGAAACTGATGCAAATGCAAATTTCAAACATTAGATATATTTAAAGTATGAAGGATAGTTGTTTTCAGGACAGAAGACTTTGGATACCTTAATAGTTGTGTGGTCTAATGTTTAAGTTGTGGCAATGTCAGGGTTCAATCATCACCCTGGTTATGCAATTGTATCCTTAGACTAGTCATGTACATATACATTGCTATTCACTCAAGTGTTATCATACAGTATCAACACCAATTGGGCAGATGAACTTTTAACACATTACCATGCTGTTAAGCTGTAGATACACTGAGTTATTTTGTGGAACTGCGGAAGCAAAAATAACATCTGGCTGTATTGGCCAGCAGACCCAAAGAACAACATTACTAACCTAAACCTAGCACTCCTTAATAAATTCCATATCTTAGGGTGCGACGGTACCAGATTTTTCTAGTTTGGGATTCCGCCAATGCAAAACTGTCCTGATTCTGGGACACTGAAAAAGTTTAAGCTTCAGTATTTCCCCAAGCAAATAGACCTATAAACAGGAAGTGATTTTCCGTAATCCAAAACATGGTTGTTCTTCTAAAAGAAATCTCTATAAGTGCATGAAAATCTGTTGAAAAATGAGATAATAATTTATAATTTCTTCAGATTCAGGTTAGGTATTACTATTTTATGTTTCCCAATAATTATATTAGCTGACATTTGATATTTCAGTTCTGAAAGTGGTCGAGGTATTTCAGTTTAATTGTCTCGATACTGGTATACCACTACTACCGACTCACCCCCTAATCATTAAGCACATTGTACTCTTACCTCCTGGCTTCATAATCATTCCAGTTGTCCACCCGGCCCTTCTTCTTCATGATGTCTGTCATTTTGGTCAGCAGAACCTGGTTATCATGGTCCACCATGGCTTGTCTTTCTTCCTCCTTCTGTACCTTTTTTAACCTCAGTACCAAGTGAGGGTACTGCTTGGGTGGCTGCATGTCCAATTTGGTCCTCATGCTGTCTTTCTTTAAACAATGAACAAATGGATGAACTGATAAAAATAAATTTCATATAAAATGTTTAACTTTCACTGTATTAAACACACTTCAGTAAAAAGTAGTGCCCTTAAAATTGTATACATAAAAATTTCCTCTGGCTGTTTATTTCATACAATTTAGTAAAAATTACATTTCGATAACTATTTTTGGGCAAGACCTATAAATTATGTTAGAAACATCAACATATTCATAGGAAAAATGCTTAAATATCTTATGTAACTTAACTTAGTGTTTTGGTTGACAGTAAGTTTTTAAAACTTGTTCTTGAAGAAGAAGATTTTCCAACAAAATGGCTCATATATATTAGGAAAATATAATGAAAATACTGTGAAATATTTTCACAGTTGAATATTTAGGTAATCTTATGTTAAAACAGCAAATATGTGAGGAACCTGGTTATAGTAATTTATATTGGGTGGGCGATTATATGTTTGCTCGATAAATCTTCGGTGACAGTGTACAATCACAGTTGGTCATTAATGTTTTCTAATGGTCAACTTTTCAGCTTAAATCTTATCTTTCTTACTTTATCTAAATATCCAGATATTTTTCATATATTTACGCATTTTCACTTAATAAATTAACAGATTTGTCATGAATTTTGAGTTTGTTTATGTCTACCGCTGTTATTTTTATCAGAGGGGCATGTACTTTATCCAGGAAAATGTTTCATAATATTATATGGAGTAAAAAGTCGATTCTGGTCGGGGATCGGTAGGACAAAAATAGGGGGCAATTACCAGTACTAGTAATTTACAAATGGAAAATAGCCTGATCAGGGTTTTAATAAGTTGATCAGCAGCGGTAAATAAGTTTCTAATTTACTATCACAAACGCTACCTTAACTTGAATGAGTTATGTTAAGATTTGTTAAGTATGTTAATTAACACACCTGTTTATTACTTTTTTACCTTGATTTAACATTCCTGTTTTGGGAAAGAAAAAAATTCATACACACTGATATTACTATTATTATTAAACAGGGGTATTATTACTGATTAATCTACTGCGGTTTAGAATAGTAGTAATTCTGTTGATATTTTAAGTATGAATAATTGCTCAATGTAGTAAAAGATGGCAGAAGGTCTGAATCTGTCAAATATACCCATATTGTCACATAAAATAAGTTCTAATCCAATAATGGCCACATTCACATTCACTTAAAACCTGAAGTACCATTTACCTCTTGTATCGCCCACTTCATTCTGCGAAAAACAAAGCAGAAGTCACAGGAAAACAGCAAATTTATTAAATTTTATAGATTATGTACATATATTTTCATTTTATTTCACATATTTATCATTTTCACTGCCTTTTACAATATCAAACTTAAGAATTGAGGTAGTTTTATAAATTCAATGGTTATTTGGTGTCGACATGAATAATAATTGGCGATTAGCTGACATGAAATATTCTGAGTTGTGACGTCCCTATTATTAATATAAAAACTTGCGTCATAACTAACTTTCTGCTGGTGAGCTTTCCGTCTTCTCTCCTCCCATTTTTTCTGCAGAAGTTTGCTACTGGAAACAAAACCTTGGTTACGGTTCATTGCTGTGTGACTTTATTCAATGCATGAGTTACCTATCACAAAGGCAAAGAAATGAACATTTTACGTACAGCTTTATCAATAAACACATATTTGTTCAAAGTCTTTTATATGATTTTAAGTGCAAGCTCTAGCAAGGATCATGTTTCTAGAGATCATTTTTTTATCTCCGAACTTTCATGAATTGTTGCATAGCGTGATGAGTACCAGTCTCATCACTGAAGTTAGATGGGTGACTGCCTCAGTCACAACTCCAGTCTCTGATGGCTTTCTGACTCAAGCTAGTAGACCAAAACCCCTTTTGGCCTCGTTTCTACACATTCTTCAGTGCCAAAAAGGAACAATTTTAAAACTTGCATGCTGAAATGTGTCAGGCACATTTGAAAAATTAGATGTCCAGTTTGCAATACTGTAATTTTTCTGGTGATTTTTTTTTATTGTATATTAATGATTGAACAAATCAACAGTAAGCATGATAGATAAAAGCATAGCTTTACATAAATATCAGGAACCAGATTTCAAGTTTAATATTAAGTATCCATTACATAGGGCAATCCATAACCCCTGAATTCAGAAGTTTTTGTGTATGTAGTACAGTAGAACCTTGATTATTCGAACAAACGATTGTGTTGGATAAGCGGGGGTTCGGATGGATGGAAAGGAGTCACAAAACTTTTTTGGCCAAAACTTTAGTAGTGTGGGCGATAATCAGTAAATTTTTACAAACTGCTTGTGTGAATTCATATTTTAATAAAAAGAAATCTACAAAAATGCACTTAAAATTAAGGCTGTGATGTGTGGTTAAAATTCATCCCGGTACCCGAGCTACGTAAATTTCACTTCGGTATTTGCGTGTTTTAGTATGCACGTTTTTTCCTCTCCAATAAACAAAACGGTGGTTTCCGGAAACGATGTCTTAGCATTAAAATAGTGGTGAAAGATAATCAAAACTTATTATATTGTTATAAAATGAGGAGTATTATATAAAATTTCCCAAGATACAAATAATTCTGCCATTTTGCAGTGTTGTCATTCTTTGTCGTCCTAAAAATGTGGTAAAGTGGGTGACAATATAATATGTTATAGTAGTTAACGACAATCAGGTGGACCAGAAACCACACAAGATCTTCCCAAATCGACTCCACTCGCGAATACCGACCACCCGGTCGCAGCCTTACTTAACACAAGGCCACTGCCGCAGCGGTTATCTCCCGCCTTTGAATCAGTAATAATGGAGAACTAAAGGAGACATAAGGCCTTTGTAGTAAGATAACCCCACTTGACATTAAAGAAGGGGTCAAAGGTAAAAGTCAGCAATTGAAAAATAGTCTCAGGCCTTGACTTTGTATAAGTCGTTTTCACTTTTGGAACCCCTAGTAGCAATGAAAAGGGATATAAGGCCTTTTCAATGGGATAATCCCATTTAACATGTGATATGATGGCCATTTTGTTTTTGAAACTAGGCTAAATTACTATCAGGCTAACTTTCCTAGCCATATATATTTTGCACATATTTGATGAACCTAGCTGCAATATTTCAAGTTTTAGAGCATCTTAATGATTTTTAAATAATTGGCTATGGCGGCCATTTTGTTTTTCAAAATAAGGCCAAAATTTTTCTCAGGCAAAACATATGAAGGCCAGAACTTTTGATGGTCTGTCTTTATATTCTGGAGCCATAGCACCAATAATAAGGGAGAAATAAGGATGCTTTAGTGTGATAACCTCATTTAATCTTGAAGCAGGGGTCAAAGGTCAAATTCAATACCTGGAAAAGACTCCCAGGCCATGACTTCCTACAAGTTGTTTTCACATTCCGAACCTCTAGGAGCAATATTTGGGGAGATATAAGGCCTTTTTAATAGGATAAGCCTGTTTGACATTAAACATGTACTATGGCGGCCATTTTGTTTTTTGAACTAGGCCAAAATTACTATCAGGCTTGCTTTTTTAGCCATATAGCTTTTGTGCAAATTTGATGAAGCTAGCTGGAATATTTCAAGATTTAGAGCACCTTTACGATTTTCAAACAATTAGCTATGATGGCCATTTTGTTTTTCCAAATGAGGCTAAAATTTTGCAGAGACAGGTTTTCATAGTCATAAACATTCTCTGCAAATTTGGTGAAAATATATCTTTATAAATGAATGAGATATTAAGGTTTATGCAAAAACGTGACGAACGGACGGCGTTTTATAATCTCCCAAGATAATAAGCAAAAGATAAGGTTTTTGTGTCTAAGTTGTGCTAAGTTATGGCGGGAATCAGTAAATAATTAAAACCCATGTCCCACAGAATTAGCGGTGGTACTAAAAAACATACAGGGTGTATGGAGGCGTATGGGAGTGAATGGAAACACAGGGGAGCGTATGAAGGCATATGGAATGGTGAGAAAGTGTATGGAACTTGAATAAAAGGGGTTTGTGACTGTAGACAACCTTAACTATTCTATTTTTCACAATTTCTGTTATCATGTGTTGTTTAAATGCATTTTCAGATTTATCAATCAATGGGTATTATTGGTAGTTTATGCATTATATTACATGGTTTAATTTGGTGGAATGAATTTACCAAGCAAGCAGTTCTGGTCACAACACTCAGTATGATGAATTATTTTTGTGCATGCTTGCTAAATATTTCAGTAAAGCTCAAAATTTTAATGTTGATGTTTAATTTGATCCGGACAGGCAATGGACAGGCAAGGACAGGCAATATTCACATTTAAATAAATGGAATAGCTTCTTTCAACGGCAAGGTATACATATATGTCATAACTGGACAGTAAAAACTCTTTAATATTGTCATAAAATGCAGGTGACGAACTTCACTGGGGTGACGAACTTCACTGGACGAGCAGTACAGTAGTGCCACCTCAGAATTAGTGGCTTTCTGCCAGTAAACGCCCACGTACCAGTGAACGCCCGCCTTGTATTTCTTTGTTAGAGGTCAAGGACAAATGCTTCTATAAGTCTAGCAAAATGGGTGTTCACTGGTATTTCCGGTTTGCAGTAAAAACGGCCGATAATACAGATAAATTATGAAAATATAAAGCTTTGAAACAAATATTACAACATGCACCTCGGTTATTATTTGTAGTGCATGCATATTATTTGACAATATAGTGGTACAAGAATAAAATATAAAGCTGCAATATAATTCAAATTCAATATATTAACTTCAGCGTGGGCGTTTAGTGGCTTCCTACCAGTAAACACCCATGCATGCTGTAGTTAATATTTTGAATTTAACTTAGATTTACAGCTTCATATTTTATTCTTCGACCACCAGATTATAAAGTGATATACACTACAATTAATACCTGAGATACATTTTGTGACATTTGTTTCAAAGCTTTATATTTTAACATTTTATCTCTATTATCGGCCATTTTTACCGCAAACCAGAAATACCAGTGAATGCCCATTTTGTAGATATATAGAAGCATTTGTCCTTGACCTCTAACAAAGAAATATAAGGCGGACGTTCACTCGTAGGCGGGCATTCACTGATAGAAAGCCACTCCTGTGTACTGGTAGAATGCAACTAGGTGAGAAAAGTAAACAACAGTGTCAGTGAGCCCTTCATGTGTGGACATCTCAACCTGTTTCAAAGTTAAGAAACACATCATCACTACTTGACACTTGGATGTACATAGTCTCGTCATTTACAATTTGTAAACACTTTACTGCAGTACACATATAATATACCTGAGCGATATTATAACCAGCACACAAGAATCCGTTGCCAGGAAGAAAGCGTCTATTTGTTTACACAGCTAATATTTGAAAGGCAGTTCCTCCAAAAGCACCTTATTATGGTTGAACAATTTCAATCATAAGATACTGCTCTTTTAGCACATAACGCTGCTTATTAATATAATAACACGTCAAAGTTTAATACAGCCAGACAACAGTTTTAATATTTGGGAACGAGTAACTTGTTTACGACACTTTCAATATTTATCTATGACGAATACCGAGAAGTAATTTGGCTAATTTAAAGTAGCTATAAACATACAAGTACAGAAACAAGACATGATTTCATTAATTAAGTTAAAATGTCAAATCAGGATGTAAATAAATACGAATGATTAAGTTGCAACTTTAACTTAACTTAAAGATTTACCAATATTTAAAAATTCAAAGCTAGAAACAGTCTTTTAAAACAGAAGAGCACATGATCTAACGTTGTTTTGTATTCAAGAAAATTAGCCAAATCTTATTCTGTGAGAGTAAATGTTATTTCCTAAATTAAAAAGCTCTTTGTTGGGATTTAGTTGACAGGTGACATCAGATTACCACAGAGACAAAGAGTTTTTGTATATTTATTTATGTAGTTGGGGTTTTCTGTCACTTTCACCACTGTACAGGTCATATCACGAAGGGTAGTTGGAAGGGCAGAGGAAACCAGTACATACAGTTGGTCAAGCTTCTGTACTGTAAACTGCTGACCAACAGCAAGCAACTACTAGCTTATTGAGCTGCGAACCGAATCCCAGCCTCAGAGGTTGGAGGCGAGAGTATTACCAGTCTGCCACTGTGTCCCCAAATAGTTTTTGAAAAAGTTAAATAAAAATAGATAAAAGTCAACAACATATAGGCTATTTTCACGGCTATTTGTAGCTATTTGGCAGTTATATAACATCGACATATTCTAAGCCTGTTTTTTTTTACTTTTGCATTTATTGACTAAATAACTGTTGCTTCAGTTTTCGGGCAATATTGGAAATTTTGAGGGAATTGTCATGGGTTAAAAATTGGAAATAGCTCCTTATTTGTATCGGTGGTTAGCACTTTGGTATAAAATGCCATATTTTCTGTTTTTAAACTTGTCCTTTGGTGTTATTTTTCTCTTTTCTGTATTGTGGTTTGTCATCGGTTTTCCTGTATGACAATATACATACTCCTGTGTCCCTCATAGACCGCCTCTTTCTGCTAAAAATACCTTCTGTGTTGACTTTAATGTAGGTACTAGGCTGCCTGTTAGTCCAACACAGGACAAAGATTGTAATTTACGGTATTTCTGTGGTAAGACACCCCAAGGTGGCTTTATAATAATAGTATTAATGTAAATAATAGATAATTTATAAACCGTCTTCAAAAGTGCTCTCAGAGTGTTGTACAATAGCCTTTAGTTAAAGTTTTGTAATGTCTTAAAATAGTTGTTAGTTCTTTGAAATGACAATGTTATTACTGACCTCTTATAGGAGGCCATGTTAGTCTTGACTTTGATACCTTGAGGCTGATTATTCCAAAGATGAGGAATATGAACAGAGAATGAACAATATCTTCCAGTCTTAAGTTAGTGTTTTAGAACTGCCAGCAAATCATGCTTTCTGGACCTTTTAAGTCTCATTGTGGGTACTTCTTTGTGGTTTCAGCAGGTCACTTATATATTCTGCTGCTAAACTATGTTTTGCTTTATACATAGTTAGCATGAGGCCATAGTGGCACAGTGGTAACACATTCACCTCCCACCACTGATGTCTACGGTTCAAACCACAGACCCTATGTCCGAAAGTTGGTAGTTGCTTTCCAATGGTCAGCAGTTTAAAGCACAGAACCTTGACCAACTGTATGTACTGGTTTCCTCTGCTCCTTAAACAACATGTCATGATATGACCTATATAGTACAGAAAGCAATGTTAAAACCAAAATAAATAGATATACACTGCTAGCAGAATAGCATATTCTATGCATGACTTAACTGGAAGTTATTGCAATGTCTTTGATATTGGTGTTATGCTTTCTATAAAGGGTGTTCTGGAAATGATTCTAGTTGCATAATTTTGCACTCTGTGTAACTTTAACAGAAGCCTATCAGAAATGCCAAAGAATGGCACATTATACAGTAATCCAGTTTGCTTTTAACCAGTGCCTGTACCAACTTTTTGGTGTCTTCATTATTTACCTGGGTATCCATAGTGAGTGAGCTGTTCATAATAACTCCAAGGTTTCTAGTTTCTGGTGTAACATGAATATGTTCACCATCTGACTTAGTGGAAGACAATTTCATCCGAGCCTTTGCTTCCTAGTCTCAATTATTAGCAATCCATTTTTTCTTTGTTTAATTGTAGTGTATCCATTTATAAGTTTCCTTCCCACCCTGCTCAAGTTTCACAACAGCCTGGATTTGATTCTCAATGTCACTGGCATTTAGGGCAGATCAAATTTGCAAATCATAAAAATGATACAAAAGAGAAATAGATGAAATGAGGCCTGAAAGTAATGATGTGTATTTGCTGTAAAGATCTGGGCCAAGCACTGAACCTTGAAAAACATAACAGTTTAGCTAAACATCTTCAGACTTGGATCACTTGATCATATTGTGACGGATCCGAGCGGTTAAATCCATCATCCTCAACAACTTTGCAGTGGTGCCACTACGTGTACATTTCAAAAGCCCACTGCTCACATCAGGAGTGAATCCAATCCATGGATCAATCCTCAACCTAGGATCAATCCTAACTCCCGGGATCAGACTCACTCCCAAAAGTTCATCTCGGGTTGCATCCAGATGGCATCACTACACGTAGATTCCACAATGCCATCATGCACGGTGACATCACTGACGTCAGATTTCACCATGCCACCAAATAACACCTGCAGGAATTTTACACAAGGGTTTTCTAACCCTTAAGCTGGCAGTGTCACCACTTCGCGAACATTTCACAGTGGCACTCGAAATCCGGGGAGTTACCAGTCCCCATACAGTTAAGCCTCCTATTGGCTTAGCAGGAAGAACTTCAATCTTCCCTATAACTCTTTATGAAAAATGAATAGGCCTAAGAATAATGAATAATGGGGTGGAATTCACATCTGAATTCTACCGGGCTTATCAAACTGAATCACTTCACAGATATCAGAAAACTTATCTGTATATAGTTGTAACAAGTAATCTTCCCGGGATTCTGGATCATGGATCTATAGATGAAATAAATACTCTTCCCAGGATTCTTGATCATGGACCTACAGATGAAATAAATACTCTTCCCAGGATTCTGGATCGTGGATCTACGTCACTCTTACTAGCACCCTGGTTCAGCTGCTCTAAGGATCAGCATGTTGTCACCTGGCGGACTGGAACAAAACCTTATTAACTATTCTGCAATGCTGCCGGCTCTGGTTGCCCTGGAATGTTCACTCTTAATTAATCTTGCTGGTTCTCCCAGGATTGCTGCAATCTGAATTGGGCATCAGCACACTGGTTAGCGGAGGCTCCAGTGGGTTCAGTCATTGTCACCCTTCTGTCCTGAATGAAAGATCAGATCTTAAGTATTTTGATTCAGGGATCACTGCTCCGTGGATTGTCATGGAAGTTGGTGCTACGAGTTTATGCCAAATCTATAGTTGTGTAGATTTTCAGATCTTAAATATTGATAGAGAAGATAAGCAACAAGGAAAATAAAGTCACAATAATAATTTATTTAATTAATATTATAGTGCTGTTATAAATTCTCTGGACTCATACATCATAACAAAACATCTTTGGGTCTCCACCACAATTATTTATTATAGAACATAGCTATTGGGATGGGGGAGTGAGAATTATGGATGGCTGTAGTGATCCCGGGAATATGGTCTGAGTACTTCTGGGATGGTCTGAGTACTTCTGGTATTCAATGCTGAACACTTATCAATAATTCTGATCATGTTCATTTCTGAATACTGGTTCCTTCAATGAGGTAAATTATGGCAGCTCTTAGAATGTTCTTTGGCAGCTCAGGCAGCTGATTACTTGCAAGATTCACAACAGAATACAATGCAGAAATCATTCGCCATCCTGGTTCCAATTCCTGGGAGTATTGTCTTAGATCAACAATGACAGTGATCCCGGGAACTCACTCCTGGGATTGCATCCAAGGAGCCACTCCAGGATCGCATCAAGGATTGTCACTGTGTTCAATTCTGAACACTACTCTGATATCCTGTGCTGATCCTGGAGCCACTCCCGGATCACATGTTTAATGATATTCTTTTGCTATTACCTTCTCTCTTCAGTTGTTGCCCGGTGAATTCAATTCTGAATTCTGGCTCTTCACTGGAAAACCACTGCTTATATAGGCTCTCAGCCAGACGGTCATGTGATCATCAGGAAGAGTGTACATAGGGAGCATATGGGAAATGGATGTGATAACTTGTACATTACACACTATAATGTAAATTTACATTACATAAATAATCAGTTAACACTTACAACACTCAGATTTATTAATCTGTGGAAAATGATTTATACCAAATCATATTTCAATATTATAATTTTCAATCTAAATGTGAACAACACTACATCACTAAACCCTTCACCCCTATTTTAAGAATGACCCATTCACAGTTGAAAATCTCCAACTAAGCTCAACAATAGCCCAAAATGTGTCTTTAAACTGTCTTTTAAGGGCCGAAAAGGGGCTATAAATAATCAGAAATACAATAAAAGTGATATTTACCTTGATTTCTTTCTAGAAACAGCCAAAAATGGTCAAATTCTTACGAAAATATGTACTATTATCACTATATTCCGTGCTAAATTTACCGCGAATTTTACTGCACAATTTACCGGGAGTAAGAGGTGAAATCCGAAATGTCAAATCAACAGACTTACGGTCGAACCGTAACACTATCATGCTGTGATCTTATAGTAAGGCATGACTCAAACAACTGCAAACAAGTAGAATCTATTCCAATATGATTGTTGTGGTAAACTCAATAGGATGTCATGACTCACTATGTCATATGCAGCAGAAAGATCCAGTAGCATAATCATCACTACATTCCCTTGATCAATATCTGTCAAAATATCTTTAAATAATTTGAGTAGAGCAGTTTATATGGAATGATGTGCCTTGTAGGCTGATTGGAGGGGAGTATTCAGCTTATTTGCATGAAAACACATTTTGCAATGATTTTGGATATAAATGGCAAATTTAATATGGGCCTATCCCAGCAGGCACACGCCTTGAAATGTCGTTGATTTAGAGTTGAAAACAGGTCCTGACGTTGAAATGCACATTACCAACTACTAAATCTAAGTTAGTTTTCTGACATGAAAAAGTAGTGATATTTTGACCAGAAATCATGGTGATTTTTGGTTGAAAACCTGACACTGACACAATTTCAACACTATTTCAAAGCTGGATTTCTGACTGGAAAAAGTAGTGATACTTCATAAAAAATCACCACTAAATCAAGTTAGGTTTTTCGACATGAAATCTTAGTCCTGTTATTGAACAGAAAACAGGTTGAATATTGGGAAATAAATGACTGGTTGATTGAAAATTCATTTTGTAGAGGGTGATATAGTGATTAAGTCTAACATTTTGAAAGAACTATTATTGCAATTGTTTTTGAATTTGTAGGTATTTGTAAAGCAAATACTAATTTTTAAAGATTATGAAGATGATAAAGACTATATGTACATGTACTTGTACATTTTTATCCATTCTCCTTATTCATTAACTGATGCATCCAAATATAATTTTTATAATGTATAATTATATTTTGATTAATACAATTCCAGATAATTAAAAAAATACATTTTGAAGTCAAACTTATCTTAAATAAAAAAAAGATAAATTCAAACTTATTCATCAAAACTTAGTAATTTGAATTTGTTTCTCAAAATTCTCCCATACACAAAGAACTAGTTTTCAGTTTGCAAGTTTACACTGAAAACTTCTCTATACAGAGAACCTAAGCTATAACATTTCATCACACAACAGTGAGGTTGGGGGTTCCTGGTTTTTCTTATCTGTACCCTGCTACACAGAACACTGGACCTGTGACTAAAGTAATTAGATAACACAGCAGGGGTGGAGGTGGGGGTTTACCCTTGCTCAATTGCATGTATGGTGTTACTTCTTTAAGTCTGTTTTTTGTGGTCAGCACTGACAACTAATTAAGGTGGGGAGTAATGGGTGGAGTTCTAATAATGTGGCTATTCTTGTGTTTTTTTTCTCAGTTTATATGCCAAAGTTGTATGAGACACAAGCATCTAAATTGAGCATTGTGGCTTTGCTACATGATTATAGCTTCTTTATAATTACAATATAATTATAGCCAACTTAATAAAACATTTAACAGAAACTGATTGGATAAAATGCTGAAGATATAAATAATGTCACAATTGTTTGTTTTTTACAAAAAAAAAATAGTTTAAAATTTCACAAAAAGCAATAATAATGGTCCTATTAAAACATAAAAATGGATATCTAGTTGGATAATATGGATTTACATATCTTGAGCAAGTATAATTATATATGATGCAAAATTATGTATCATTACAATGTCATCAGAAATAGAATATTGAATATACAATGATTCATGAATACATGTCATCTTGGAAAGAATTAATTACTTTGAGTTGTATCCAAAGTGTAAAATATGCATATGGATAGTTATTGTATAATATTATTAAGAAGCTATAATTATGACACACAAGCTACAATGATTCAAATAAAGAAGACAATGTAAATAACCTGATTTTACCCATTGAATTCAACCCTATTTCATACATTGGATCCAACCAAAACCTGTTTGCAAAATCTACATGTATTTCAACCAGATTTCACACATAAATACAACCAGATTTCAACAGTTGGTTTCAACATGATTTCACTAGTTGGGTCCAACTAAAAACGGTTTGCAAAATCTACACGTATTTCAACCTGATTTCACCCATTAAATTCAACCAGATTTCAACAGTTGGTTTCAACATGATTTCACCGGTTGGATCCAACTAAAAACGGTTTGCAAAATCTACACGTATTTCAACCAGATTTCACCGTTGGATTCAACCTGATTTCAAAGTTGCGTGCCTGCTGGGATAGTTCTTGAGATTTTGTTCCCATTCACCTTTTCATGAGTCGTGCCAGTACTTCCTTTTGATATGTCATCAGCATTTTACCATGCAAAATTGACAAATTAACAATTGTGGTTAGGACAGGTAGCACCTTTTAGTGTTGTTAGCAAAGGGTCACTCATACATGACATAGGCACCTAGGGGTCAAAGGGATTGTAAAATCACTTTCTTTACTGCTAATTCCAACACAGGTGAGAACTGAGATAAAAAGGATGTAATTTTTTGTCATGATGCATTTCCTGTGTGCTGTTTTTACTGAATTTCTCCCTTATTTTGTCAATCACTCTTGAATTTTGTCTTTTTCCATACTCTCTGATTTTCACTCCTGTTTTTTTGTTTCTGAAATTTCTTTATTAAACAAAGGAGCCATGTGAATTTTCTTTGTTTTCAGCTGGGCATGTTTTTGAATAATCTCAGACATGCATATTTTGTATTGCTCCACTAGTTCGTCTACATTTTCTGATAAAGAGGTAATAGATGTTGAATTTCAAATATCTGATTTGAATGCACTGAGATCAATATCCTTTATTTTACTGGAAATTAGTTCTTCTTGATCTTTATGGGGTTTGTCAGATAGAGTACCTCCAAGCAATATGATGAATACCTTTAAGTGTTCAGATGACCCTGACAAAATCAAATCCAAAATATGACCACCTCTGTGAGGCGGGATATTCACCAGTTGCTCAATAAAAATCAATAGCATGTCAAGAAATGTCTTACATTCTGGTTTGTCTCATCAATCGAGATTCACATCTAAATCATCACAGATTAGGAATTTATCTTCCTGCAATGTCACTGTTTCTTTTCCAGAAAACTTGTCAATTCTTCAACATAGTCATTAAAGTTTGTATCTGTTGGTCTATACACTGTGGCAATCTGAGGTTTTCCAAAAGGAATATTAATTACAACCAACATGCATTCAAATATTCTGAATTCTTCAGGCTTCTGTGTTTTAGGATTCAACTGTTCTCTACTATACCTTCCCTCTTCTACCCTGTCTATATTTATTCCATAGGCCATACCTTACTGAAGCAGTGCACTGTCCTTCAAAGTCATTATGAGGCTGGATCTAAGTCTCAGTGATACACCAAATATCCAGATTGTGGTCAGATAAAAAGGATATAATGTGATCTATTTTGTTCACAACTGATTGTGCATTTAATGGTTTCAGAATATGTCATCAGAAAATGACTTTAAAGATCAAGGAGTCTGTTTCATGGCTTAATTTCACAATGTGGATTGCTAGAATTTTTTCAATGATTATTTTCCTTATGTTCAGTTGAGGACATAGGGACATGAATTGTAGGATTCCCAGGTTGTCCCTAAGTCCGGCTCCCTACTACTCAGGTTCTTTAGAAGTGCTTCATGTGTACTCAGTGTAAACTAATCTTCACCTATTGTTAATCTTAAAAGCCTGCTACTCCTATTCCTCCTTTGTGGAGACATATCAGTAAATGGTGTTCCTTTGTCTCTTGCAAATTGTAGGTCCATCTCAGTGGCACTATACTTCAAATGGTCTGGATAATCATGCATTGGCGTACAGATACTGACCACAAGATACTGATACTCTCCTACACTCAGCCATTCCCGCACATTTTAAAATGTATTATAAGTTGCAAGGTGTTGGCAATAGAGTGGGTTTGCTGATGAGTGAATTTGAATACAAATTTGTTGATTTCCCTATTGCCTCAATCATTTCTCCTGCTAAATCCTTTCTGCATGCATGTGTAAATCGTCCAGCTGCATGCGGTCCCTGTTCAACGTCTTTACTGGTTGAAGTGCTTACCCTGTTTGAGTTCCTATCTTCAGTCAGTAGCACATTTCTGATTTCTGGTGATATTCCTGTGGATATCCTCAAAGGACAGTTTAAAATTTGTGAAAGTTATTGAATCCTCTATCATTACACAGTTAGACCAGACAACTACCCATCTTCTTGCATATACTCTTGATTATTGAGTTCAAGTCCGATCATGATTTGATCATGTGTAAAGTTGACTTTTCTAATCTGCTTGTTACCAAGTCATATACTGTATCCTTCGGGTGGTAACACAACATAAGTACAGTAAAACCTTTCTTATCCGGCCTTCTATTATCCGATTATTCAATTACCTGACCATAAAAGTGCTCTGCCGAATTTTCCCCTCAATTCCAGGGTTGATAAATGGGCAACTTTGACAAGGCCTCAGGCAGCACATTTAAAACTTCCCAGGGCCGGCTAGATAAATTTAAAGCTTGGTATCATGGCATAAGATAGTTGGATACTACTGAACACTGATGGTTCCCTTGGTGCAGCAGACCTTCTGATTTGTGCATTACAATTTGGATGGTGTGTCCTAGAATATGCCAGTTCAGAGATTCAGCATAAGAATAGCTGATACATTATGTAGCAGGTGAAAAACTTTCAGCTGATGTCACTAAAATTAAAAGCTTCTGTGATCTCTTGAAGTCCAAAATAGAATAACTGAACTTGAGCAGGGAAGAGATCTAAAATGGCCTGACATGGAAAGGGTGCCTGAGAAAACATTTGCTCACATTTGCTCACATTTGCAGTTAACTCAACAGGCTCTCATGAAATGCACCCCCTCATGATACAGATGTCTTAAAAACCAACATGTTTTAATTACCTGAACATGAGCAATCTGCCTGTACACTACACTTCCCAAAACAAACGTTAGATGACAGCAGAAATCGTCAAATACTGTTTTTTTAATGATTTTGTGCCTGAGGTGAAAAAGTACCATTCACTGATGTCAAATACAATTGTTGCCAGTGAAGAGGATTGAAGTGAAATAATCAAAAAATTCACTCTGGAAGACTCGCCTTACATGACTGTGGATTCATGGAATCAGATAAATGAGGAAACTGTACAGAAAGTGTGGCATAAAACCTTATTCACAAATAACAACTGTAGCAATGATTATGACTGTGAAGATGATGGGCCCCCGAGTGAATTACAATGACAGTAAAGAACAAATTAAAAAAACCATACACATACGGGGAGTTTATAAAGTCCACTGGAATCAAAGTTAGTGTCTTACATGACCTCAGGACCTATTGAATAAACTCGCAGTTACTACTACCATGAGATCAGTACATAAAAGTGGAGGAAGGAGGCAAAGATGAAGTGTAAACCAAAGAGTGGTATAGGTTTGGAAGTAAATAAAAGTATATGAAAAGTGAAAGAATGAGCTTGGGATATTTTTATTATACATGTTAGTAAAATTGTATATATAAAATGGGATTTAAGAATTTTAGATGTATAAAATAAAATTTTTAAAACCACCACACAGCACAACACAATAGCACATGACATAACATAGCTTTAAACCGACCAGAGTAATCTCCTAGGTCAAAAGAAGGACAAACCCACATAAAGCTAGTGTAATGAAGAGACATGGTCCCTTGTGAACCCTACACCACCAACATAACAGAGTGACTAACAAATCTCGGTCACGGATTAAACTGGCGTAGAAGGTCAGGAAAAAGGTCATATTCGAGGTCAAAGTGATGGAGTTAAGGGAGACATGCCTGAGGAGGCTTCAATCCTCAAACCAGGGAAAACTGAAACATAATTCAGAGACATCCTGGTTAAAGACGTGTCAAGAAAATGACCCAGGGTGTGTCAGAGTCTATATCAATCCTGATGGAGAACTCCCCAGTGAGAGGTCAAGACACTAGGGGTCAGGACAAAGACACAGTATAAACGAGAGGGGGGAGCCAGGGTCAGCCTGGACCGCCTGAAAATGTCCAAGGAGTGGATTCGTGCGGCCTCATCCGCCATGAGTCCACGAAGCAGGTCTCCCTGAGGATGGACAGCCAAAGGGACCTAGTATAGGATAGTTCATTTAAAGATCCGTTGGATCCTGAATAGGCCAAACTTGAAATGTTTTTGACCATCTGGTGGCCTGTAAATTGTGTACCAGAGGAGGGAGGTGGGTTCAAAATATTCATGTATACTGGTTGCCTTCTGATTTAGAAATGAAAAGCCCCAGCACATTGGGACCAATGATGAAGAACTAATGATTTTGATTGGGCGACCCCTGATTGACCTGGTCAATGGACACAATGAAAATAAATTAAGGTAAACAAAATATATGTGAAATAAGGTAGTAGTACAACTGACACAGCAGGCCCCTACATGGCCTTGCTCGACCCAGTTACTACTACCATGAGATCAGTACATAAAAGTGGAGGAAGGAGGCAAAGATGAAGTGTAAACCAAAGAGTGGTATAGGTTTGGAAGTAAATAAAAGTATATGAAAAGTGAAAGAATGAGCTTGGGATATTTTTATTATACATGTTAGTAAAATTGTATATATAAAATGGGATTTAAGAATTTTAGATGTATAAAATAAAATTTTTAAAACCACCAAGCCCAAATCAGAAGGAAGAGGGGATAATGGAGGCAAAAGTGGCAGGAATGGTTGAAGGAGCAATGGAGGCATTTTGGAGGTAGGACCATACAGCAGAGCTACGCCAGAGCCCGTGGGCCATAATGTTCTGAAGGGAAACATTGTTGTCAAAAGCCAAGGTGGCCCCCGAGCGGCGAAAAGTGTGGAATCCATGCCCAGATAATGGAATAGCCAGGGAATTGAGGACAGTTTTAAGGGCCTCCCTAACATGGGTGTCAACGACTGGGTTGAAGGGAGGGGAAATATTAGCAAATAACGGAGAAGAAGGTGGGAGGGGCCTGGATGTTAGCAAGGCCCTGAGGGCTCTAACTGGGCACAAAAAGTAATTATCAATTGCTGGAAGTTGAATGATGTGATGAGCTCTGTGGTCCTGGAGGGTCTTGGTCCACTTAAGAAGCAAGTGGGCGCCTGGGGAGTCAAAGAAAAGGTCCTGCCTCAAAAAATGCTTAGACTGGTCAAAAGTTTTGATGGAGTGGGGGGCCAAATTAGACATCCTGAGAAACCCATAGAAGGCTGTCAGGAAAATTGCCCGAAATAATACTGGGTCACTTAGAAGGTCACAGGCTTTTGAAATATGATATAAGGTAGGCACATCAAAGACTCCCCTGGGAGTGGGCCTAAAGTGGGAGTTGATTGAAATGCTACGTAGGAACCTAGCTAACGCAGGATGGTTACAATCAGATGAAATTCGAAAAAGGGAACACAGGGAAGACAGAGATGAAAGATAATTCCTGATAACCTTTGGGGAGAGTAAATTTTGGTATAAAAATTCCAAAAATGCTAACAGATTGGGGCAAAGGAAATCCTGAGGAAGGTGATAAAAGAACAAAAAGCTAAGGTAAGTCTTAAAATGAGTCTTTTGAGATGCCACTGTAGCAGGTCTGTGAGCTGTGATGACCCTCTCCCATGCTGATGCCAGGAATTTGGAGGAATACTGGGGGGAATCTGAAATTATATAGGATAAGAGAGGTAAAATAAAGAATGGTGGATCTCTTCCCAAACATAAGATTTCTTTAACATTTGAAAGAGGCTATGATTTATGCCCTTATCGGAATAAATCCTAGATAAAGCATCCGCTACAACATTCTTAGAACCTTGAATATGTTTGATTTCCAGCTCAATATCATAGGTGGCGGTAATGAGCCAAATATTGCGAATACAGGCCCCCAAGAAGGGATCTTTGGTCCTCCCAGAAGAGGCCACTTGGACAACTGCCATGTTGTCACAGTATATGTACATGGAAGATTGGGCCCAGTGGGAAGCCCATACACGTAGGGCAACCAATAGGTTGAGCATTTCCAAGTGAGTGATGGAAAGGTGGAAGTTTTGGAATTGTGGGATAGGTGCAGCATAAACCCTATGACCCCAGATACCCCCCACACCTGTAAGACAAGCATCGATAAACAGCTTGTTATTCTCAGGGATGGGGCTCTTAAAAATTTTTGAAGTACCATTAAAAGAGGGGAGGAAAGTAAGGAACCATTGCAAGTCCTGGAAAAACTCCCCAGGGAGCTTAATCTTAGTCTCAGTGAAGTTTCTCCTGAAAGTGGCAAGCATACGGTTAACAAAAACCCTAGCTGGTTTGATAACCTTATGTAGGTACATGAGCTTACCAAGAAGGGACTGGAATTTTCTTCTAGTTAGATGGGTTTTAGTGCTGATCTGCAAACATTCAGCATATATTTCTTGCAATTTGTCTTTTTCAATGCTAAGTGTATTAGCGTCAAGGTCAAAGGAAATGCCCAAGCATGTTAGCCTCCTAGTGGGGGGGGGGTTTCTTATCAGGATTCATGGGCAGGCCCAGGTCAGAGATAAGGTCGTATAGGTCTTCAAAATGAGCTTGAGCAAGGTCCTCTGTGGACACCAAGATGTAGTCATCTATGTAGGCAAAGACGTGATGCCCTTTTCGACGCATGGCGTCAGAGATTGCGTCGGACGCAAGCTGGAACGCCGCACTGCCGTGGACCCAGCCGAACACCGCCGAAACGTCAAGATAATACTTATTCTGCCATTTTAGGCCAAATTTGAAGGTGTCAGCTGGGTCAATACGCAGATTTCTAAATGCTCTGGCAATATCAATCTTGGCCAGTAATGCCCTACCCTTGGTAGCCTTAATCTGGTCAATGATGTTATCAATGGTAGGAAATTTTAATGAAAACTGATAACCATCAAAAAAATTTCTGGTGACCTTATCATTAACTGAATTGGTGCTAGGGTAGGAGAGGTTAAGGATAACTCTCCTTTTATCCACGTCCTTAGGCCTGGTAAGGAGAGGGGAACAGTGGAATTCAGGATAAGGGACATCCTCAAAGGGGCCCAAGATGGCTCCCAAATTGATCTCCTTATGTAAATATTCTGTGACAGCTGAAGGGTGTTGTAAAGCAGAAAAATGGTTAACAATATCTCTGTTAACAAGAGATTCATGGTTACTCAACGAAAGAGGAAAACCGAACTTAAGATAATCTAAAAGTCTGGTATTGGGGGAGTCCTTAAGCAGTCTCTCCCACGCTTGAATATTAAGGTCAGAATGGACAGGGAACCTAGCTTGCCTATAGTTGGGGAGACCAGTGGAACGAATACTGTTGGCCATTGATATATAATCAGTTAAAGATAGGGATCTAGGGCTGTCCCTGTCAGGGCCAACGAAATTAAATTGGGAATCCTCAAGGGTCAAAAACCCAAGTTTCTTGGTAGGGTCATGAAAGTCGGAATACGTATGGTCACCGATGGCGTCAAGATACGGATAGGCGTTAGAAAATGACGCATATCTATGCCTGAAAACAGGGGGGGAAGGTGCCATAGCACTGCAAATTTTATTCTCCTGCTGATGGTGTCCCCCTGTAACACCATCAGACACGACTGGACTAACACATAATCTGTCAATTATATTTTCTATGTAACTGACATATGAACATCCAAAAGAACTATAACAGTATATGTCTTGCATGTAGTTTGAATAAGCTAGTTGAGCTTGCAACTTATCAATTGCTTTATGAAAAACGATACTCACACTTACACTACTGCTGATTTGCAAGTACCCAGCAGGAGGGTTGCTGCATTTGGTAACTAAAAATTCTCCCGAATATATATTCTGATTCCACAGAAACCAACCTTTATGAAGTATGCCTTGAATATAAACAATGCAAGTACTAGTATCACAAGTATCAAACCAATATGTATTGGTGAAGTGCACAATACAATCGTCAACCTCGCCATAAAGTGGCCAAATATGCATGTCAACCAATTTAGTACCATATATGCAACAACCCTTAGTGTGGTCATATATGTATGGACTAGCCAACCTTTCTGTATCTAATTGACTGGTAAACATACAATCATTTCTATTAGTATGATGACCTGAATACTCGAACATGTTTGCAGAAGATAAACTGCTGTTAGAATTCATGGTGTTAGAAAAAACAACATTATCACAGGCTTTGTTAAAGTCTAACATACGTTTCCCTATGTCTGACACATGCATTAATTTGGATTTAGCTTTTAACTTTTGATCTCTATCGACAGTATTTCTATTAACACATGAAAAATTAGCACACAAGTTCGAAATACCAACAGTGTCATTGTCCATGGACCCCCCCCTCCCCCTTGACAGGCAGATTTTTGATTACAAACTGTGACAGCAGGTGTAAGCACTCGCCCAAGTGGCCCCACACCATCCTAACTATTAGGTGCCTGCTTATCTTTGGATCTGTTCTTACTATTGCACTTGACCTCTGGGTGCTGAAGTGTTCTTCCTGACCTCTCACAATAACTACAAATGTGCCTATAAGCCCCATGGTGGTTATCATATGAACACATTCCTTCATTGTAAAACTTACAAATTTTCTTAGGATTATGGTGTTGAGTTACTTGGAAGTTGGCCATGGACATCTGCGACGCGCTGAGGCGGTTAATGGCCCATTGAGTGGCATCATCCCAATGAAGGTTGCCCTCCTCCAAGTCGTGCATGGAAGTGGCCCACGCGCTTCTGACCGCCCCCCAGGGTAGGGATGTCGCATCTTTGATAGCCAAGATGACCTGGAGGAGGGCATGCCTGGCAGTAGGAAGGTGCTTCATGTTATACACATTGTTCAATTGCCCTGTAACCCATTGGGCCATCGACAGTTCATCGTAGGGGACCCCTTTTTTCCCAGTTGAAGAGTGATAGCCCTCATTGGGCCAGCGGATTTCTGGTGGATTTTGGGCTATATCAGTAGTATTGTATCGACCAGATCGACGTTGCTTACCTAGCAATGAAGACTTGGCCTGATCCTCGTATGCAGCCAAGGCATTGGTCACAGCCTGGGATATATTGGGCAGCCTTCTGAGGTTCTCCAGACTCGGTACCACCCCTTCATGTTGAAGCATTGCTGTAGGACCATGTACACTTGAAGCTGCAGTTCCTGGCTGTGAAGCACTACAATTATAGTTGTTGGAAGTTGATGAAGTATTTGACAATGCTCGTGATGATGGGTTGAACGCGTACTGAGAGGTATGATGAGAATTCTGCTGTGCCAGTGAATCACTATGAGGGACTAGGGGTTGTGGCCTAGTGGGTGGTGCCCCCATTGCTGTGATATGCTGAGAAGTCGCTGCCTGTTGCTCGATTTTCTCAACCCTCTGTAAGAGAGACTGGTTTGACTGAGTCAATTGACGCAACATGTCAATCATCACGTCAGATTGGCTGCTAGTGATGGGTGGATTGGTTGGAGTAGTCAAATTGAGATGATTCGGATCCGGTAACACATCCGAAGGAGGAGAACTCTGAATGAATGATTCCTCCAGGCGAGATTTGGTGGATTTCCTTACCCTTGATGTTGATACCCGGGCTCTGGCGGAGGCAGTGACCTTTTTTCTTTGTAAAGCTGGAATCTGTTTCTTTCTGGTGGAAGCCATGACTCACAACGTATAATGCCAAGTATCAGCTAAAATACTAAAATAGTAACTAAAAACACTTTGTATGCGATTCAAAATATTCATGTATACTGGTTGCCTTCTGATTTAGAAATGAAAAGCCCCAGCACATTGGGACCAATGATGCAGAACTAATGATTTTGATTGGGCGACCCCTGATTGACCTGGTCAATGGACACAATGAAAATAAATTAAGGTAAACAAAATATATGTGAAATAAGGTAGTAGTACAACTGACACAGCAGGCCCCTACATGGCCTTGCTCGACCCACCTATTGCTTTGTGATGCAAAAATCTGTTCTGAAAATGGGCAGGACTCAGAAAAGAATATTATGCCAGGTTATATGTAAGGCGCTTCACAGGATCTCTGAAAAAGTTCTTCCTTTTTATGAATCGGAGAAATCTTCGGCTGATCACTCTGTGTCTTCTTTCTCTGATAAGATCTCTAAGATTCGTGAAATGCTGAATCGTTTGAGCCTAATGCTCCCACTGAGCCTTCTTTTGACTTTTAAGCATCACTCTGATGAATAAATATATAAAATTGTCACTAAATCTCCTACAAATCTTGTTTGTTTTAAACCTGGCCTACTTTTCTTGCTATAAATGTTTAGGTATTTATTTTTCCACCAATAACAAAGTAGGTAAATTGATACTTTTCTGCGAGTTATGTTCCAGATGGTTTCAAGAAAGCAATTGTCACCCCACTAATCAAAAAGGCTTCTTTGCCACATGATGACATGAAGAATTACTGTCCTGTATCTGGGTTATGTTTTATATCTAAACTAGTTGAATGCGTTGTTGCCTCTCAGTTGATTAATAAAATTAAACGGACTGGACAATAAGAATCAATATGCCTATAAGGTAGGTCACTCATCTGAAACAGCGTTGCTGTCTATAAAAATGAGATTCACCTGTCTCTGTCAAAACTGAAAGCTTCTGCAGTGGTATTGTAGTGTGCTAGTGGTCAGGCTGGCCTTATACAAGTCAGGAAATTACTAATGAAAACGTGGGTTAACAAATAAACAATATTTATTTACAAATATACAAGTTTTGCCAACAATTTGGGGCTGAATTGGCACACTTAAAGTTCGTATGTTTACATGTTTAATAACAGTTTAATATTCACACTAAATAGTTACTTGATATCAGATAAAACAATAATAATCAAAACAGGAAAATCATATGCAGAAATATCAGTTATGGAAAAATATACTGGGGAACCACCTAAAGAAAATCACATCAGGAAACCTACTGCATGTGTATCACCCTTAGCATCTAGAACCTATAGAATGTATCTACCACATTAGTTCATCTACCGCTAAGCACAAGTTCAGTACCTCATGTAACTTCAAGAGGTTTTACCCAATTGTTTCTCACATATCTGACACCTAGAAATGAAAAGAATGCACTGAACCACAAATCTGTAGTGAACATTCCATCAGCAATGACAGCCCAACTAAAAATAACAATACCTGCAGGTTTTACCTTGGCAGTATATCAACACACTACTATAGTCATAGTTCACCCAAAACTGTCCTGTAAAAGAAACAAACTACTATTAATTATACACGGTTCCTAAAATCTGGCAAATTGCCTTCTTCCTGAAATATAAAGATTACATACTTAGATTAATTCAAAGTTGTGCAGAGCTCTGTGACTATTAATTCATTATTGAAATACTCTCAGGTTTTACCCTAGAGAGTCTGATTTTATCACAAATAAACACTAAACCCACATTCTAAGCTCTACTAGAATACACAGGTTTTACCCTATAGAAACAAAGTTATTCAGGTTTTACCCTGAAGTAAAATATAAGAGTCAGGTTTTACCCTGGCATCTTCAGTGTTACCCCTGGCCAATTTCAGCACAGACTGAAGGGTTACACCCCCTTATATACAGAAGAGTTTCCTGCCAAAACTCCTGTGTTTCCTGCCAAAAGTTCTGTGCTTCCCTCCAAAACACTTGTTTGTAGCTCAACCCTGATTGGATCAGAGCTTCAGTCTTTCCCCAGAAGTTGAGGTGACAACATCCTGTTCACACAACAATATCAACATGTGACAGTAACAGTACACAAGTACACATACAATAACATACAGGATATATATTCACATAATTCAAGCAACCTCTTATAATAGTCCAACATAATATCAACAGTTAAATAAACATAAATAACCTGAAATACAGCATCATTTATACTTCACTATCGCTAATTATGCAAATATAACATCTATAACGTCTTCAATTTTCGCCATCGGCTGTGGACACTGCAGTACTGCTTGATCAGTCAGCCATGTGTGACACCAGTGACCATTCCACACTTCTGAGTTGGTTTCAGTAATGGTTTGGCGTTGGTGGCACTGTATGAAGATAAGATATCTCATTTACATTTTCTAATGCATAAAGAACGGTTTGAACCTTTCAAAACTCAAGAGACTCTTGTGTGATGGTGTCCACCAAGATTCAGTCCTGGGTTCCATAGTATTTTCATTACATAGTACTCCTCTCAACAAGGTCATTAGTAGACTAGCTCCCACCCAGTAAACATAGCAAACGTTTATAAACGTTTAGTAAACCTATAAACGTTTTTTAAACCAAATATAAACCTAAATATTGACAATTATTCAATATTATGGGTTTATAAACGTTTCAGCAACATTAGTTTGGTTTATAAACGTTTTTAAATGTTTACAAAGGGTTAAAAATATCTTAACCTCACTTTCATTTGGGATGATGACATCAGCACAGCCATTTTGAGAGAAACTGGAGAAATATTTCTGTAAGTGTATCTTGCTGTATCACTGTTGTTTGAAGCCATCATTATATTCTAAGTAGAGATATAAAAGTATATAATATCATCAAATTATATACTTCTATATATCTACTTAGAATGTAATGATGGCTTCAAACAACAGTGATACAGCAAGATATACTTACAGAAATATTTCTCCAGATTTTAAACACGTGTATAAACGTTTAGAAACGTTTATGTATAAACATTTATGGTTAAACGTTTATAAACATTTATAGGCAAACGTTTAGGGACCCATCATTTTAAACCTAATCTAAACCGTTTATAGTTAGGTTTATAAACATTTGTAATGCTTACTGGGCATTGATAAACTTTCATTTTTATGCTGATGACACTCAGCTCTTCATGCACCTAACTAAAAAATGTGACTCAGTCATTTGAAAGGCTAAACAGGTGCTTAGATGGTGTAAAAATGGTTATTGGCAACAAGTTTAAACTCAATACTGATAAAACTGTCATTATTCTTAGTAATCTATTGTTTTCTGTCAAAGTGGTAAAAATCTGAGAGAATGGTTTAACTCTAATTTCTCTTTTTCCAAGCATGTTCAGGATATCTGTATGCCTGTTTTGTCCAGTCGGGGGATCTTAGGAGGCTCAGACAGCACCTTACACAGGAAACGTCAGTGAAAGCTACAAATGCTCTTGTGAGCAGTCAGCTTGACAGTGTAATTCCTTGATCAGCATTATTTCATGTTTCAATCTAAGGAAGCTCCAAGGTGTTCAAAACAACTTTGCTAGCACAGTCACCAACACAAGATATTCATATATAACTCTGATACTTAAGAATTTGCATTGTCTGCCTGTTTAACAATGTTCAAAATAGCTACAATAGTCTATAAGCTCATCCAGAGTGGCTCTCCTATATAGTTAGTGCTTTTTTAATCCCAGAAAAGTTTTTAATCATACATGTACTAAGAGTAGCCAAATGAAATTAAGGTGAAGTTCTTGAGGTGTCACAGTGCCACACCACGGAGACAGAAAAACCTGGAGTAGATAGGCTTCTGTGACGAGATAAGCTTTCAGCTTCTTTTTAAAAATATGGAAGAGATGTGGCAGAGCAGATATCCTCCTGCAGCTCATTCCATACCTTGGGACATCATAACAAAACAAAAGTCAAATTGCTTATGAACAGATGCACACCCTTTTACGTGTCTGGACTATGAATTTTTAGACTTGTTTCTTGAGTCTGTCTTTTGGTGGAGATTAAGCTCTAATAAAGTCATATTAGAATATAATATTTAGATTGGTGACTTTTTTATTAATTAAGTTATGCATATTACGCAAATATTTGCTCACCCACTGTGCTTGAATATGTCCAGGAGTTGGTTCAAATCTGGCTTGTAACCACCAGGAGAAAGTCTTGAGGGTTCGTTTTATTAATAAATCAATCTATTAAAATATATGGGGATGGCAATTGCCTTGGAAAATAAATCTGATTTGGGATTCTTCAGTAAAGAGCAAGGGAGGAATTAAGCAGGAAAACATCAATAGGCAATTCATTCTAGACTGAATGAGCATTAAAAGTGAAACAATAATAAAATGTTACTTATTTGTGCAAGGATGGAGTAAACTGAAGAGCCTCCAGGGAACTGTAATCCGGTCATCCATCTTGTATTATATTTGCTACTGCAAGGGTATCAGAAACTAATTGAGGTAGCTAGGAAGACCACTACTGAGAAACTTGTAGACGAGTGTAGCCACGTAAAACAGAAAATCGTATCTAACAGGCAACCAGTGGGCACTATTTAGGATTGGGGTAGCCTTGGTGTAATTACTATGGTTGGTGAAAATCCACACAAGAATGTTCTGGATGCATTGTAATCTATGTTGATTCAGAAGTTGAACACAAGAGTTCTGCAAAACAGAAGTCTGCGATCAAAACACCAAGATTCAGCAGAGTCGGCTAGAATACTGATATAACAAACATGCAGGCATATATATATATGACAGAGTTAGGATTTTGGGTATGCACCCTCCATTGTACTGTAAGCCCTTATCCAAAATATAAACCAATCAAACTTTCTCTTCATCTTCATTATTGACAAATCTATTCAATTTTGAACCATGACCATAGAAATAGAAATATATATTTGGTTAGACTTCTTTAATTGTGTGGTGCTTATATTGTGTATGTAGTTTTTGATGTAACTGCTCTCATTTGCAATCTTTTATACCAGCTATGAGGAACTAGATACATGTAATGCCTTTATCATAAAATGTATCTTAAATGTATTCCTGATTCTCTACTTTGGCAAACCATATAAAATGATCACTTCTATAAAACTTGTGTAAATCATTTTAGAATATTATTACAGGAAGCTATGCTTATTTACTAGAGTAATATCAAACAAAATATATGTAAGATCCTGTAATATCAGACCAGAATTAAAGATGACTTCAACTTCTCTGAATGATTTAATCACGTCTTTTGTCACCTCCACTATTTTTCTTTCAGACACAATCCAGAGGCAAATAAAGGTGATGAACTTATCAATTTGTAAAGACAGTGAAACAACCCAGATAAAGACATGGCTTCTTTTTAAGAATAAATAAGGCTCAGCGATATAAGAGTATAAGACCTAAATAAATCCAATTATTGACTTATCACAAACTAATCATAAAATGTATTATGTCGCTTTTTCAATGAAGGGAGCCATTCTTTTCATTTTGATTTGCTAACAAGTATTAATTTGATGGCGCTTAATCCTTGTTAACCTCTGATCAGCCAGTATTGAAGATGTGGAAAAGATGTAACATATATTCTGTTGACTTTTAATTTTATACTGTCTTCCAGACTGTTGGTAAAGATTGTATATGGGGAGTGACTACATGATGCACATATTGTTGAATTCACTCATGTGCTGTATATTAATTACATATACAGAAAATATATCTATCAACTTCTCCACTGGTTTTATTTTCAGAACATAATACAGTTTAATACAAAGTTTTTACCTAGTTTCCCATAGCGCGTGCACGTTGGATCATGTGGCAAATCAATTTTGGGGGTCATTAGTTCCAATTAATATTCAGAGAAATGGGTTATATATTTTATATAATGTGTGTAAAATAATGTTTTGTGTCAATAAGCAATACCTCGTAGAATATAAAATGTTTAAATTATATAACAGCTTAAATAAACTCATTTGTAACAAATCTATACTAGTACATTTTAGATCCGTATTGTGTTCATTGAATTATCACATGTTAATGACACAAGAGACAGGGAATAAAAGAATGATCAATCTCTGCATTGTAACCCAGTCTATAAGACCAAATAAAGCTGTGAGTTCTAAATTAAAGCCTTTTCACTTGTGATTACTTTAAAACAGTGAAATTATACTATAGAATATGAGCTAGTCTTTCAAAAGTATTTTATCAGACAGCACATATATCCTTTATAAGATGCATTGCATTATGAATTCATAATGATGTCATACGTACGTGACACTGAGAAACAAAGAAACACAAACGTCCAGTTATACAGGTGCTCGTTACAGTATGTTTCCTAAAGAATTAGTTCCTGCAGAGGAAACTCAACATGTAGATACGAGGTTATGATTGACTAGGGCTTTCAGACGGACGAACAGACTTTGGCATTTATTTACAGAAAGGGGGGGCCACGGTGGCAGAGTGGTAACACTCTCACCTCCCACCTCTGAGGCCGGGGTTCGGTTCCCGGCACGGCCTCAAGTGGGAAACCTGGTAGCTGCTTGCCATTGATCGGCAGTTTACAGTACAGAGCTCTGTCAAACTGTATGTACTGGTTTCCTCTGCCCTTCCAACTACCCATGGTGATATGACCTGTACAGTGTTGAAAGCGCCGTAAAACCCCAAATAAAGAAATTATTTACAGAAATGGTGGACAATATCTAAAAACAATTTACACTTCCTTATTTATGTCCATGGACATAGTAAGGGTAATCAAGACAGACACCAGCAATCTAACAAGCTTCAATTAAAGTATAACCCTTTAAACCTTTCAGTTGAACCGTTAACAAAAATGTTATATTCTGATTAACTCAGGTAAGCTACACATGGACAAGATGTTCTTAATTCTATTAGTCACAGACACTTCTCCACAAGAAGTTATTATGGAAAGCATCTATTAGAAATCTATAAAACAGACATCAATGTATCAACGAGTCTCTAATTAATAACCTGTTGCTCTGAGATGATCCCGGTAAAAGTATTCAAAGATTAGAATGTCTTTATGATCATTCCATCCACACACAATAAAACGATCAACAGACAATTTAAGAAAGCCAGACGGAACTACTGTAAAGTCATGAATCAGTCGTATAGGTCAGCTTTTTTACTTCAAATTACATAATGGAAATAAATTGCTTACATAAAGGGAAAAGGATTGTTTGCCAAGAATCTTAAATTAACAAATCCATGTCAACATCAACTTATCCTGTCTAATAGTTTTTCCCACAAATACACTGATAATATTATTAAAGTTAATGTAAGACATATAACCACCATTTATGTACGTTTAACTGAGACTAATGATGTTTATCAAACTGTTATATACTCAACTTTATGAGGAGTCATTTCATGATGAGTAAAGTTTGAAATTAAGTTGGAACTTACATACTTCTCAACTTGCAAACACGCATTGTGTGTAAGAGGTAGTCTGCAAGATTTCAGGGATATAAACATATTGACATTCTCTTGTAGTACTTGGCCAAAAGATATTTGATTGAAGACCCTATTGATTTTGAGATCAATCTCATACATGAAAGATAAAAAGACATTTGGTAGGCCTGACTGGTGCTTTAAAAGGTATATAAAGGAAGGAGTTATACATATGTGTGTTTCTGGAATCTTAAATCATCTGTGAATAGTTGTGCATGAGCACAAACAATAAATGTAGCCGGCGAGCTAAGTTTTATGGCCTATACAATTAGCATGACAAAGTTTGTGTGTGTCTCAAAATAGTTCAACTATATTTTTACATATTAAGAAACTGGTATTCACATTGACGTGTACCGATTTCGCCAAATAAATATAATTTCTCTGGAATACTTGGTTCAGACTTCATGCTTTGCTGTGCATTTGTGCTATTGTTTTCAGTATTTTATCTACAAACTTAAAACGGAAAATATAAAGAACTGCATATAACTACACAAGATAATCAAAGGACTAATTTCTAAGAGACGTTAACAAGGATGTTTATAAAGGTGAAATACGGCAAGGATGAGACCCTGCTGTGTAACCCCAGCTGTGCAGTTGTCAACCTACTCAGCAGCATCAAGAGAAGGGCTGGTTACGCCAATAACAATATCAGCCTTGACCTCTCTGACGTCACAGGTGGGTTCTCGCAGAATAGAAAAGTAATATGCACATGATTTGGCATTCCAGTAATCCTGCTTTCAAAAGTATTGCTAATTATAGGCCAAACACTCGGTTTTTTACCAACTTAACAGAAATATTCTATTATTTTACCCAATTCTAACATTGAACCTTTCTGTTAGATATCAGAAATTCTGGAACAACACAGAACTTAACTGTATACACCTATGAGATGATAATTATTTAAGAATCATGACCAAAATCTTGATTTAACAAAATTGTTACCGCAGAAAGCACAGAAAACAAATGACAAATATAGTTTAGTTGCAAATTAGGACAAAAAAATATCAGTGTAGATAATCAATGACATATAAAAACAGTAGTGAATGAGATATCAAAATAAACTCAGACGGATTATATCTATCAAAATCCCAACAGGTAAATAAATGTTCCTCCCTCCAGGCTAAAACTAAAATTATGGTCACACTAGGTTATTGCAGGTGAAAGAACCCTATACACAAATTACCTCCACCAGGAGGCTCTTTACTTTTAAGTGTTTGTGATTGCGATATCTAGAACAGTCATGAATGAATCTTTCTGACATTTTTTATGTGGTCAAGGTATAAACAAAAGAAGTGATTAAATTTTGGGAATAATCTGGATCACATTCCGGATTAAAAAAAAATCTTAAGGAAGAAGTGTTAAAATTTTGGGAAAGATGCAGATCATATTCAGGATTAAAAAAGCGGAGTTTTCAGAAATGCACCTTAGTGGAGGTATGAGATCTACAAATGCTTTCCAAGTTCTTATGTTAAATGCTTGTGCAAAGCAAGTATTTATTAAATATGGACATAATAAAATTAGTTTTTGTACAACTGACAAAAAATACTTGGCCATGGTGAGAAGATAGATTTCATGCTAAACCTGGTCAATCTTTGTGTGAAATGTGAATTTTCTTTTTTTAACAGTTCGTGACATGCACAATGAGGCAATCGCAAGCAGCTCAGATAGAACCCAACAGGATAAAATGTACAAATATACTTGTTTTTCTTTGGTTAAACTTGGAAACTAATGTAATTATTTCAACATTTCCTGCTAAGTAGTAGCTAGTTTGATATTCTGTTGCAATGTTGTCTCAGAAGTCATGATTACTGTGTTCATAGCTTGTATGTGAACATATTCATCTGCAGAATAGATTGTTTGTACCCCTGTAAAACCAGTTTGGTGTGTACTATGGTAACACTTGCATTCATTTTACAGGCTTAGTGAAGGAGTTGGATGTCCACAAGAGTGATTACGCCACCAAGCACCTTCAGTCTCACACCACGTATATCCTGGTGGAGAAGCAGGTCCAGTTAGTACACGACACAGAGAGCCAGGACGGAGACTCTCCAGTCCCCAGCATCCAGTACGTCCCACTGCTCGACAACTACTCGGAACTCTTCCCCGAATTCCGGGTGCACGCCACCAAAGTGGAGAAGAAGAAGAAGCGGCAGCAGAGCAAGTCACCTAGTCCTGCAGGGATCAGAGGTGCAAAAGGTGCCAAACTTAAAGCAGCTGCACAAAGGTCCAACAGCAAGAAAACTGTTAAAAGCTGAGATAACAGTCATTGTGTATAGGTTATATGTGGGATGGGGGGCTGAGAAAACTTACAGGATGTATGGGTAACATGGAGGTTTATTGAAACTTACAAAATATATGGGTCACAGAGGGGAGTAAGAAAACTTGCATAATGTTTTGGGTCACATGGTTTATTGAAAGTTGTAGACTGTATGGATCACATTGGGAATTGAAAAAGAAAACCACCTCATAATATATACGGTTCACAGAGGGGACTGAGAAAACTCACGCAATGTGTGTCTCACATGATTTTTCCAAAAATATAGAATACATGGATCAGATAATAGGGGCTGAAAACATTGAGAAAATATATGGGTCACCGAGTTCACAAAAGGGTTGAAAAAAAAACCAGAATGTGCAGGTTACATTGAGGTTTGTTCAAACATTCAGGGTATATGGGTCACATAGGGGGCATAGGAAAACTCATAGAATGTAATGGTTAAATAGGGGAGGGCCAAAGTCTTCCATATGGGTTATTTCCAGCTTAAACAAAAGTTTAAATTATGAGAAACTACATCTTCTTGAAAATGTTACTTCAAACAGACAATATATGTTCTTACTATCCAACTCAAATGGATCATACAATGTATAATTTTCCCATAAAATGGGACACTAGTCTCTAAAAAGATTGATTTCCAAACTTATGGGTAAAAAATATGTTAAAAAAGGTAAATCCCTGTAAATTGTGTGCAATATGAATATACCAGTAATACATTAAGAAATGCTCCATACCTTTTATATGCCTGAATATATCAGAAGAAACAAACCATTTTTTATTTCAGGCTTGAATCACATTAGTACATTTCACGTGCCGTTTATATCATTGAACTGTTCAATATTTTTTCTTATTTAATTGCCTACAGTGTTAAGAAGCTCATGTCATGTCTCCATTTTTCAATTTATAAATATTTTATCATCAACACAGTTTTACTGTTTCCATACAAACACTGTATGTGAAAAAATCCTGAAATAATGGATGTCTGAATACCAAGAAGGGCATAAATCCATACGACACTGCAAAATGGATTGTAAGCCATTATTGCTGTTTGTACATCCTAAGCCTACAGGAGAGAAAAATATGCGGTTTCATTATGGCTTTTAGGTACAACAATACTATTTCACCCTTTAAAAAAGCATCAAAATTCAAACTTGGCCACAAAAAAAAAAAAAAAAAAAAAAAGATTTCTTATGAGATGTCCTCAAATTCACAAAACCTCCAGGAGCAATAATAAACTAGACCTATGCATCGGAGAACCGATGCAAATTTGTATCCACCGAAAAGACAACTCACCAAAGCCAGTGAACCATCGTTTGACCTTGAGAAGGGCCCAAGGTCAAATCTGACCACACCAGAAGATTCCCAGCTCATGATTTCCTACAGGTTGGTTTACCATCTCAAACCTGTACAACCAATAATAAGCGAGTTATAAGCACTTTTAAGTTTGGCTATCCTCATTTGACCTTGAAGCAGGGGTCCAAGGTCAAATCTGACCACACCAGAAGATTCACATCCCATGTTTTCCTATAGGTTGGTTTACCTTCCCAAACCTGTACGACCAATAATAAGCGAGTTATAAGCACTTTTAAGTTTGGCTATCCTCGTTTGACCTTGAAGGAGGTGTCCAAGGTCAAATCTGACCACACCAAAAGATTCCCAGCTCATTATTTCCTATAGGTTGGTTTACCATCACAAACCTCTAGGGCCAATAATAAGCAAGTTATAAGCACTTTAAAGTTTGGCTATCCTCGTTTGACCTTGAAGGAGGGGCCCAAGGTCAAATCTGACCACACCAAAAGATTCACAGCCCATGTTTTCCTATAGGTTGGTTTACCATCCCAAACCTGTATGACCAATAATAAGCGAGTTATAAGCACTTTTAAGTTTGGCTATCCTCATTTGACCTTGAAGGAGGTGTCCAAGGTCAAAGCAGAACACATCAAAAGATTCCCAGCCCATGATTTCCTATAGGTTGGTTTACCATCCCAAACCTGTATGATCAATAATAAGCAAGTTATAAGCACTTTTAAGTTTGGCTATCCTCGTTTGACCTTGAAGCAGGGGTCCAAGATCAAATCTGACCACACCAAAAGATTCCCAGCCCATGATTTCCTATAGGTTGGTTTACCATCCCAAAACTCTAGGACCAATAATAAGAGATATAAGCACTTTTTATGACTGACAAAGAAACGCCTGTGGCGGCCATCTTGTTTTTCAAAATGAGGCCAAAAATATTCCCAGTCAAGATTTTGTAATGCGGAACATACCCTGTGAATTTGAGATCTCTACCTATAATACCCTTTGCTCTAGAGGGCCAACAAAAGTCCTTGCTGAAAGTGGAAAAAATGCCGGTGGCGGCCATCTTGTTTTTCAGAATGAGGCCAAAAATATTCCCAGGCAAGATTTTATGGTTATGAATATAACATTTTTTAATATATGTATGTTTTTTTCAATAACACAGTCACACATGTATATTAAATGTCAGTAAAAAATTGTCTCCACAATGACCACCTCTTTTCAAAATTCTCTATTGCCCTCCTTTTTTAGAATGTATAAAAAGTTGTATATGAAATGGAATATATGGCCTTGTAAAGCTAAAATCATTTGTTTTTTTAGATTTCTTGATATAATTTGATACAAGCCTTCTTATTGTAAAATAATTTAAGAAATTAATATTAATGTGGTATTTTTGGTTCATCTCTTCTAGGGTTATAACCCTACCGTTTTCATTTAAATTATCCCCTACAATATAAATACCCTTTTTATACCAATCTGGAAAAAATGTTTTGTTGGTTGCTAGTTTACTGTTATACCAAATGCATGAGGTCAAAATGTCTTGATTAGTTTTGACTACAAGTATGTCATTTAATAAATCACAATATGTAAAAATAGCATCAGAGATGCCCGTATCCCACAGCCTGGGAAAGTGGTTTTCAACACCATGAGATATAGAAGTAGTGAAACAGTACACAGATTGGGATACTTTCAGAGCAGTGTCAGTGTCCAAATAATGTTTAAGTAGAGAAAATAACATCTAAGAGAAACAAATTGCATGTACAAGAAGACAATTCAGTAAACTAAAAATTATGAAGCTTTAACACTTCTCCCATTTTGATTTTCACTTGTATGGTCGAATTATGGTTTGGATGTTTTGAATATTACCCATACATACAGATATAGCAATACATGCTTTTATGTGGAATTGTGGCAAAACCTGTGGCTCACTTGATGCAATACCATCTGTTACAATGGGAAGTTGCAAAAGTAAAACTGTTAATGAATTCTAATAGGACTTTAACAGTGTTTAATCTACACCAAAAGACATCCAAAGGTGCAACAACCAAGATTCAAGTAAAAAGATATAAGAGAGATATAAGAGAGATAAACTAGTATCAGATATGCAAGATCAAAGGTCAAATCCAGGTCACACCATGACGTTGCACACATATAACCATTGACCAATGTCCCTACCAAATATCAACTTCCTAGACCTTATGGTTTCCAAAATATAGCCCAGTCAAGGTCACTACGGCAAGGTCAAAGGTCCAATGAAGGTCGCACCATGACGTTTTACATCTACACACCCTAGCCAATGTCCCTACTCAGTATCAACTTCTGACTTCCTACACCTTACGGTTTCCGAGATATACCCCGGACAATATTTCATAGGTCAAGGTCAAATCAAGGTCAGGCCATGACGTTGCACACCTACACCCCCTAACCAATGACCCTATCAACTATCAACTTCCTACACCTTACAATTTCCGAGATATAGCCCGGACAAGATTTTATAGGTCAAGGTCACTACGGCAAGGTCAAATCAAGGTCACACCATGACGTTGCACACCTACACTCCCTAACCAATCTCCCTACCAAGTATCAACTTCCTACACCTTACGGTTTCCGCGATATAGCCAGGACAAGATTTTATAGGTCAAGGTCAAATCAAGGTCACACCATGACGTTGCACACCTACACCCCCTAACCAATGTCCCTACCAAGTATCAACTTCCTACACCTTACAGTTTCCGAGATATAGTCCGGACAAACTTTTTCCCACCAACCGCCCACCCACCGACCCATCCGGACACCATGGGTGAAAATAATACCCCGACAGCCCTTAAGGGCTGTGGGGTAAAAAGTGAACACCAAAAGGGATTAATTTTAGAATCTAAGGTTTGAATCGATTTAATACCTACTCTGTATAGCTTATTTATATCTGGAATAGTTGTTTCAAGTATTTTAAACCAAACTTTAGATTGGTCTGTGTTAAGCTTTTTGAGCCAGCCAAGCTTTCGACTTTTTTCAAAATTGTAAAGATTAATCATTTCTAGCCCACCTTTTAGATAGGTCCTGCAAATGTCTTTTCTGGATACTTTGTCGGGCTTGCCTCCCCAAAGATAAGTATAAATGAGCGTTTCAATTTCTTGTAAAATTGTTTTTGTAATTGGAATGGAAATGAACAGATGTACAAATGTGGATAATATAGAAGAATTTATTAGTTATTTTTCCTAAGGGCGTCAACTGTCTATAGCTCCATGAGTTGACAACTTTTTTGGCTTTATCTAAAGCTGTATTAAAATTTAAGTTTGGTATATCAATTAATCTGGTAGAGAAAGTTAAGCCTAAAATTGAAAATTCAGAGTCTACCCATTGTAGAGTCCTTCAATTTGTCCTTTGAGTTTTTTTACTACCTATCCAGATAAGTTTTGTTTTTTCAGAATTTACTTTTAATCCCGAAAATGAACCAAATATCTCCAGTACATTCATAGTTGCCTGCAGAGAAGAACTACCATCTAACAATTTTGTGGTGTCATCTGCAAATTGTGTAATTTTGAGTGCATATTCACCAACTTTAAATGCCCTTTATATTTGGATTTTTCTCAATAAATTTAGAATTTCAGCTACAAGAAAATACAGATATGGGGCAATGGGATCCCCCTGTCGGCAGCCCCTTTCTATTGGAATGGCTTCAGATAGAATTCCACATTGTAGCACATGTGCATTAATATTTTTATTAAATTGCAAATTTAATAAGTAAATTAAATTTTTATAAGTTAATACCCTATCCAATGGACAATAGCTTATCCGGTCGGCGCAGACCGGCCTGCCAAACGTCAGAAAAAGACATCCTGTGTCTCCACCGGCAGGTCGGTCCGTAGTACCAGTGCACTCGCCAGATGGCGTGTCGTACTTCCTTCCTGTCTAGACAGAGTGACGTCATAGCATCTTTTTTGTTGTCTAAACCTATTAGACCCCTAGTAAGCTGATAGCGGGGTCGGTGGGAGGGTCTTGTGTGTCCATTGGATAGGGTATTAACTTATAAAAATTTAATTTACTTATTAAATTTGCAATTTTATTGCGTTAATACATCCTATCCAATGGACAATAGCTGAATAACTACCGCTTGGTTGGCGGGTAAGTTACTAGGGACTTGTGTGAACTCATGTTAGAGATAATGAAAATTCCTTCTGAAAGCCTGGGTAGACCTTGAAGTCAAAACCCCTTAAGGCTATGGTCGAATATCATCATCCGGTTAACCGGGTTGGAACCGTCAGAGTCGACCTTGTCTCCCCCCCCTTTTTGACAGACCTGCTCTGAGGTAGGGGAAGAGAGGGATGAGCTCAGTCCCACAAAATTAAGTCTCCCGGAGGAAGTATGTGAGATTTTTTTTTTTTTGTTCCTTAACTATATGTGCATATATACAAATATGTACACTATTTACATAGGTACAGATCTCCTCTAGGTACCAGTCTGTTGGTGGATCTGTTGAGCAGCCACAACCGGACCAAGATGGTAGAGCTCTGAGTCAGCCCAGGCCACATCCTTCAGACAGAATTGAGTGAAGGTATTATGAGATTTCCAGTGGCAGGCTGATAAGATCTGCTCCAAGGAGACTCCCGACTGGAAGGCCTTAGAGGCAGCGAAGGCCCTGACATCATGAGCTTTAACTTGATGCAGGGTGTGGGCATGATGATTGGAGAGCTCATAGCATAGGATCACAGTCTGCTTGATCCATGAGGAGATCATGGCAGGGGAGATGTCTTTGTCGAAGCCCTTCTTGAAGGAGACAAAGACTAGCTCCTTGTGCTGCCTGAGGTCTGAAGTCCTGTCCAAATAGTAGCGTAAGGCTCTAACTGGAAAAAGGGATCTGTCAGATTTGAGGGATCTATCCAGAGTAGGTGCCAGGGCTCGTATGACCACTGGGGCTACACTCTCTGGACCCTCTTTGGCCAACTGGTTCTTGGAAAGAAAGCTGGGAGATGGAAAGAGAGACACCTTAGACCAGTCGGATTGGTGTCTGATGTTCCTGTGTTGCCATGCGTGGATCTCACTCCTGCGTTTGCCGGAGCCCAGGGCCAAAAGGAAGACAGTTTTGAAGGTGAGATGCTTCAGAGATGCCTCCCTAAGAGGTTCGAAAGGAGCCTTTGTCAGCTAGTGTAGTACCAGGGAGAGGTTCCAGGAGGGTATTCCCCTACGCCCTTTGGGTCTATCTCTGTGGAAACTTTCCAAGAGACGAGTGAGATTATCATCTTTGCTGATATTGACTGTTGTATTACCTAGTTTATCAGCGATGGCCGACCTGTATCCATCAATGGTGCTGGGTTGTAACTTCTTGTCCTCAAACAGGTGCAGTAGGAAGTCAGCCACCGACTTTACAGGTGGAGACCTGAAGTCCACCTGATTAGTGATGCACCATTTTGTAAAAATGGTCCACTTTGCCTCATAGACTGATCTGGTTGAGCTCCTTTGAGGAGCCTCAACTCTTGCTGCCACTGCCTTAGAGAAGCCCTGTTGTTTGATTGCTGTGGCTCTAGGAGCCATGCATGGAGATTCAGGTTGGTCACATTTCTGTGAGGAATCTGGTTGAAAGGCTGTGTCAACAGATCGGGCCGGTTGGGCAAGCTGAGAGGGACTTGACTGGACATGGTCACCAAGTCCCAAAACCAAGGCATGTTGGGCCAACCCGGGGCAATTAAGATTATTCTCTTGCAGGGGCTGTCCAGTAGTTTTTCCACCACTCTGCCCAATATGGTGGTCGGTGGGAAGGCATATGCATCCAGATCCTCCCATGGCAGAGTAAGTGCGTCCACTGCTACAGCCAGGGGGTCCGGTACTGGGGAGACAAACTGAGGCAACTTGTGGTTGAACCTCATGGCAAATAGGTCTATCTGAGGCCGGTGCCAGCGGTTGCATATCTGATGAAAAACTTCTGGAAGTAGGGACCACTCTGTCTGGATGGTTTGACCCAGTCTGGATAGCTTGTCTGCTATCACATTTAAGTGGCCTGGGATGTGTCGGGCTTTTAGTGTCACTTGTCGCTGGGAACACCAGGTCAAGATTCTCCACAGTAGGGCACATAGAGGGCCTGACCTCATGCCCCCTTCTTGTTTATGTAAGCGACCACTGTAGTATTGTCGGTTGCTACTAGAACTATTTTGTCTACACAGAGAATTTGGAACTCTTTGAGGGCCAAAAACACCGCTTTGAGTTCTAGATAGTTTATGTGCAGTTTGCTTTCTGGCACCGACCAGGACCCTCTTGCAGTGAACTCGTTTAAGTGAGCGCCCCACCCTTCTTTTGATGCGTCTGTAAATATTTGTAGAGCATGCTTTATGGGGTGTAATGGTTGGCCTTGGAGCACATTGCTTTCTTCTAGCCACCATTGTAAATGTGGGTGCAGGGACCTGGGTAGAGGGATGACCTTCTCTAGAGATTCCGGTACCCTCCAATTGTTTTTGAGATGCCACTGAATGGGTCTCATGTGTAACCGGCCTAAGTGAACTTGTTTTTCTATGGCTGTTAGCAGACCTATCAGGGACATGAACTGTCGGACTGGACAGGCCGGTAGTAACAAAAGTGCTTGTATCTTTTCTTGAAGACTTTGCCACCGGTCCGGTGTCGATCGGACCCGGCCGGACCTGAGGTCGAACTGATAGCCTACAAAGTTGAAGATTTGTTTGGGTTCCAGTTCTGATTTTTCCAAATTCACCAACCAGCCCAGATCCTGGCATATTTTGACCAGCATCTGGGTATGTCGGAGACAGGTTTGGGGGGATTTGGCTGTTACCAACCAGTCGTCTAGGTACTGGTGGATTCTTATACCCTTGTGTATGGCCATTAGTTTGACCTCCTTTGTTACTACAGTGAACTCCATGGGTGCTGTGGACAGGCCAAAAGGTAGAGCTTTGAACTGGTAGGTCCGGTCCTGGACCTGAAATCTGAGGTATTTTCTGGACTGTTCCTGTATCGGTATATGGAAATAAGCATCCTTGAAGTCCACCGATGTAACCCACTCCGCCTGTAGGAGGGAGGTTCTGATGGTTTCCGGTGTTTCCATCTTGAATTTCTCTACTTTGAGAAATTGGTTCCGATTGCTGAGGTCTAATATCGGTCTCCATTTGTTGTTGGGTTTGGGGACTAAAAAGAGTCGGTTGTAAAACCCCAACGAGGTCTGATTGGAAAGCGGTTCTACAGCATTTTTGTCGATAAGCTGATGCAATGCCTCTAACAGGTAGCTGTTCCTGAGAGAATTGGCATAGCAGCTTATGACTGTAGAAATTCTTGTAAGTTTTGGTCGGATCTGGAAGGGGAGGGTGTAGCCCTCTTGCAGGATTTGAACCACTTTCGGACCGGCACCCAGGTCCAGCCAGGTTTGCCAAAATTTTTGCAGTCTGGCCCCTACAGGCAGAGTGAGGGCAACATTTGGTACATTTGAAACAGAATTGACACAAGACAATTGAGTGACACAAGAAGCACTTTTCACAGATTTTAATTGACACTTTTTTAATTGACATTCTGGCACTCCGGGACTTATCCCTTTCCTTTGTGGAAGCCCGGGCGCAGAAGGAACAAATTTGACAACAAGAGGCTTTACATCTAAATTTAACAGATTGTTCATTGTCTCGTTTGTGTGAAAAGTCCGGGTCAGCAGCTGACTTGTATCCCTGTGTACACAAATTGTCATTTACAATGTTGTTGACCGCAGGAAGGTCGGGAAGAGAAGTTGGAGGCTTTGCCCCTGCCTCGCTTGAAAGGACGCCTGTTGATATTCTTCCAGGCGGGTCTGTCCTGTTTTCCCTCCGACCGACTCTCCTGCTTTTTATCCGACCGTTCATACGGGTGAAAACGGTGTCTAGCATGTGAAGTGGTAGCCGTAGGATGACTCTTGTTATCGTACAGAGCAATCTCTTCCTCAGCCTTCTTAACAACTGCTTCTGAAAACAAGGTGGCTATATGAAGTGAGCCGGTCCTGAGGGCAGCAAAGGTGTCCGGTTTCACTCCGTTCTTTAAGTGGCTGAGGTATGAGGCTCGACGGGCCAAGGCAAGGTCTCCCATGGTAATGAAAACAAAGTCTGTTAAGTGTTCCATTGCCTTGGCTGTCGCTTGTGTGATGCTGGAGTTAAATTCCATAAGGAATTGCAATTCTTCAGCGGCTTTGGACAGTTTCTTGGAGACTTTACCCTTGTTTTCCAATCAGATAACGTTCAGCTGTGCCTGCATGTCCCCTTGCACTTTGAACAAGCAGCGGTTGAAACTGGCCGTCTGGTTACACACTACTGAGGCCTCTCTGGCCGTCCTCTCCCAATGCCTAAGCATATCTTGTGAGATTCTACGGGAAGCTGGAGGTGTAGCTGCCAAGGCGGCTTTCCTGGCTATTCTTCCGAAGCTGTTGTTTAGCTTGGCCGGACCTGTATGCCAACTGGTGACTGTGGCCGGATCTAATTGCTGGTCAGAATAAAGACCATACCATTTTGTCTGTGGTTTTGGAGGCCTGAGGAAATGGTCCATAGGAAGGCTACCGGCTTCAGTGGTTCTGGAGGGGTATCCCTCAGTCATATTAAGGTTGAGCTTAGATAACTTTCGGCAGAGCCAGTCCTCTGTAGGCATTTGTACTGAAATCTTGCTGGGTGCCGGAGCCTTGGGGCCCGCGAAAGGATTGTCGTCAGAGGGATTTGAACTGTCCATATCGGGAATATGCGACCACCCCATAAAGGATCGTATGCCTCTCATGGTTTCCCGGTAGGTTTGCTCTTCTGACGTCGGGAGTTCCTGGTCAAATTCCTGGTCGTCGGACAAATCTCCCTCCTCTAAAAACAGTTCCACCGGGGGAGTGTCGGAGAGCTGACTCTGGGTATCCGAGTCCAAACTAGAGATACTGTCTTTCCTGCCCTTCTGAGGGGTCGGTGAAAAGGAGCCGGTTGAACTATAAGGTCGGTCGGAGGGAGGGTGGTCGGATGCTTCAGCAGAAAGAGTTGAAGGTCGGTGAGAGTCGGTACTAGGCTTACCGGTCGACTTATGCTTCTGAGAAGTGGTGTCTGGACCAGTGCGCCCCTGTGTAGAAATGTTGACTTTGGCTTTTAGCTTACCGGCCGACTTTTGCTGTGAAGCAATAGTGTCTGGGCCAGTGCGCTTAACAGTTGAAGACCCTTGTAAGGCAGGGTCTGTGGTTAGCTTACCGGCCGACGGCTGCAAGGCAGCACTAGAGTCTGGGCCAGTGCGCTGAGACGTATCCAGAGGTTTATCAATTGGTTGAAAGAAGGGTTCAGAGTCTCGTGTAACATTTCCCGGAGGGGGATGATCTGGAGCGACCCTGACATCTGAAGAAAAGGTAGGTTCTATGGATCTGGCTAAAAGTAAGGCTTCTAGCCTGTTGAAACAATCCGCCCATTTGTCCTCTAGGGCTGAAAACTTGTCTTCCGTGGCAGAAGAGAGAGTTGAAGATGATGATTTCTTTGATTTAGTAGGGGGCTTGTCCTTTTTTGGTTTCTTTTCAGGAGGGGCAGGAGATTTATCCGCACTAGGCCCACTCACAACCCCAATAATGGAGACACTGGAAGGGTCTACAAGTTCGTCAGTGGGTGGTGTATCCACACGTTTGCCTCCCTTTTCTCTTCTTGATTTTGTATGATGGAGTAGAGATCTGGGCACGTTGCTCAGGGGTGAATGAATTACACAGAGAACAGTCTGCAGTGTCTTTATTAGCAATACATGGTTCCTCACCTTTCCCCTTTTCCCTACAACATGCACAGAATGCATGTCCGTCAAAAATAGCCATTGCATGGCCACAACTCCCTCTCTTCTGGCCAGGTTCATGAAATAGAGTTGTAACGTCAATTTAATAAGATTCAGAACGATTCCAAGCAAATAACTATCAAAAAACACAATTCTGGCAGAGATAAAATTTTCCACTGTGCACTGGTTCGCGCCAAATGAAAAAAGATGCTATGACGTCACTCTGTCTAGACAGGAACGAAGTACGACACGCCATCTGGCGAGTGCACTGGTACTACAGACTGACCTGCCGGTGGAGACACAGGACGTCTTTTTCTGACGTTTGGCAGGCTGGTCTGCGCCGACCGGATAAGCTATTGTCCATTGGACAGGATGTATTAACGCAATAAAATAATTTTATCCAATTAATAAAATTTTTGTTAAATCCAAAATTTTCAAGCACTTTATACAGGAAATTCCAGGAAACAGAATCAAAAGCTTTCTCAAAGTCAATCAACATCAACAACCCAGGAATTTGATTTTTTTCTGTGTAATATATTAAATCATATATTAACCTTGTGCATTCCCCAATGTTTCTTCCTTTTACAAAGTCAGATTGACATGGAGATATCAAATTGTCCAGTACAGGCTTTAGCTGTTCAGATATGGCAGCTGATGCAAGCTTGTAAATTACAGATAAAAGCGATATTGGACGCCAATTTTTAATCACTCTTCGTCTTTATTTTCTTTTGGCAAGCAGATAACTACACTTTTCCTTAAGGAACAAGATAGTTCCCCTTTAAAGTAGCCTGTATTAATAGCATTCGTTATATATTTTAACTGGTTCCAAAACACTTTCAAGAACTAAGCTGAGATCCCATCAATTCCAGGCGACTTATTGTTTCTAAATTTTTTCAAGATGTTGCCTAGTTCTTCCACTGTAATTGGGTTTCCCAGATCTGGGCTTGAAACTTTTTTCAATTTATTGAAGCTTACTTGCTCAAGCAAATATGAATCATTCAAACAGTTATCTCTTGCCTTGAAAAGATCTTGGTAAATTTTTTTTTATTTCATGTAATATTTCTTTTTGATCATTTATTTCAAGACTGTCCTTTGAAATTAATTTCCGTATTGTTTCTTCAGTGTAATTTTTATTTTCCAATTTGCAAAAAAAAAAAGAACTAGGTTTTTCACCTACATTAAGCCACTGTATTCTGGACCTTATTAAAATATCATTGACTTTTTCCTTGCGAATGTTTTCAAGTGGTACCCTTTTTTCATCCAATTGGATGTTATTTGTCCTATCTAGTCCCCTTTGCTCCAAATGTATTATATCTTCTATTAGTTTTTTTTCCTGTAAATTTCTTTTCTTTTTAAGGTGATTGGCAAATTTAATTGTTTCACCCCTAATTCTCATCAGTAGGGTTTCTAAAAAAATGTCGTAAGAAATTGTTAAGTCAATATGAGAGTTGTTTGCTGTAATATGGGCCATATTGTAAACAGGTAAAGCATATTTCACCTTTTCTTCTTCAATAATTTTTGTAACATACTTTAAGTACTCTGGAAAAATCAGTCATTTTTGTTAGGATTACTCCAAAATGGAATGGGAACAAGACTTCATGTTACAATTCTGTTGGAGCAAGTTAAAAAAATCTTCTTCAGCAAATTCTGACTGTACTCTCATATTTGAATACAGGGTCTATCTAGCTTGATGAAATACTATATCACTGGAAGAAATGCAGCCTCCACTGTGACTGCACCTGTAAGGAAATACTATCATTACCTGATTCTGATGCATTCAAAGACAACAATCATTTGTGTGCATTTTCAGTTCAAATATTATTCAAGTTCAAATTCATACACATGCTTTAAATTAATCGTGTCTAACTATACTTAGTTTTGGTTCATAATAAGGTACTGGATCACTTGTTTAACAGCTAATATCATGACAAGCACTTGGTGCATTCTACAACCTGCCCTAAGCTTGATTCAAACTCACAGCAGTGGTGAGGGACAAGTAATTAAAGGTTAAACTTGTTCCCTTAGTCAGTGAAGCCACTTGTTCCTGTTAATAAAACCTAATGCAGAAATGCAGTGACCAAAACTCATAAAAAAGTATTTAATTTGCATATATTTTTTACTTTAGATTCAGTCATTGCTCAAGTATGACATCATACAGTATGCATTCAAATGGGCCTGAAACTATTTCTGTAAAGTAAATATAAGTCTACAGATATTAAATATCTTGACTAATGTGTGACATATCGAAAGTTCTGAAAATGACAGTGAATTATATCCACTTATAAAACTGTACCTCTTGAAAACACCACAGATACCAACACAATGCTGTCTGTGTGATGTAATTTGTCAAGTACAGTTTATTATCCAATTATGCAAACACATAAATAATGCAGTGTATGTCACAACTGGGTGAGAATTAATAAAAATATTTATTGCTGTATATACTTGTTGATATTGATAAGATATGATAGTGTTGTCAAAACACCAAGAGCTACAGAGTTCACAGACAGAAATTGGTGTAGTGAGATACAAAATTAAGCAATTAATTACTATTTTAAGAGTGTCTCCATATTATGGTACCAAAAAGATTGGAAGTAATTGCAATAATTTAATGTGCAGATTTTTTATGGTTAACAATTATTCCTGCAGGTGGAAACATTTAGTCTTGCGGTGTATTTTTTCTTTGAAGCCAAACCTTGTTATCTGTACATTACAAGAAGAAGAATCTGTTTTCATACTTTATTGCAAAGATCCAACATTTGGTGATACAATACAAATTACAGATGAATTACTGTTGGAAGTATTTAATGTCATAACACATAACCCTGAGAATTTCTTTCAATAATGTAACCGATGAAGACATTGTACATTTTATGCAATCTGTCTTTCATAAAAGCTGTTCTTGTTTATGTTATCAACTGGCAGCTTGAGAAATACTAGCCTCCCTCTCCACTGCACTTGAGGACACTCGTAATATCTTAAAGAGTTACTAAATGCTACTTTGATGGGCCTTAATCTGCAGAAAACTACATAAGTGGGACTGGAGGTCCTACTAAATAATGTGACATAGCATTGAAGGCAGCTGGAGGTTGTAAATTCTTGAAGCCTGTGTTACAGTTGTACTGTAAATATGTCTTCAAGATCTTACATAGACCAAAGAACTTCACATGAAATACTGTAGTACTTGTCACAAGCTTCATGCTGTATTGCTACTGAATAATATGTTAACAATGACAGGCATTTCAACTCAATAAGTACTGTATTGAAATATTCTATAAATCATGGACACACTTCAGACAGTAGTACAGTGACACACATTGACAGATGTAGCATTTTGTCAGTCAGTGTTGGTGGCTGAGTCAGGGATTCACATGCAACTGCAATATCAATAGAAAACTTTGCTTTGCATGTCAAATAATACTTAAATATACAGGCTGTAAAGTTCACCATTTGAAAGGTAGGGATTCCTCACTTAGCAACAAATTTTAAAATAAAACTGATCATACATTTAATATAAGAAGTCCATAAATGCAATTAAATCTAATAAAAGTCTCGGAATATCTAAATAAAGATGTATAAAGTACAGAGCACTTATTTATCTACTATACTACAATAACATTTTTGTGACTCTTTTAAGTGAGTTGCTGAAAACAATATTGAAATTTAAATTGTTAGTGTCAATATTAACTGCAAGACCTACAATGATTGGTGTTGATAACCAAGAAGTTAATCTGGTCTGGCTATGCAAAAAAGGATTATAAAACTACAGAATAGTACTTGTCAGTGAGGCATGCACAGACCTGATCCACCAAGTACTTCTCAAGATTGGGTCTCATCTACATGGTTGCATTTGAAATCAGCTCATGAAAATGTGCACAACAGTGAAAATCTGTCCTACCATAAGTAGCTGTTAAAAGAGATGTACAATCTCACCTTTGACATTTAAAACCTATTGACACTATTTGACACTATAATGAGCTGGTTACTTTTCAGGCACTACAATAAATCTAATGGTCTATGCCGAGATTGCTGGCCTTGAATTTGCTGTGTCCAACCAGCATCAGTTTGTTCAGCATGAAACAACTAACTGTAGTCCACAGCTTTTTGGTTTAACAAGTGCAAACAGTTTCCAAAAATTCATAACCAGTTTATTTATTTATTTAGGGTTTTACGTCGCTTTCAACACTGTACAGGTCATATCACGATGGGTAGTTGGAAGGGCAGAGGAAACCAGTACATACAGTTCATCAGGGTTCTGTACTGTAAACTGCCAACCAACGGCAAGCAACTACCAGCTTTCCCACTTGACGCCATGCTGGGAACCAAACCCCGGCCTCAGACATGGGAGGCGAGAGTGTTACCACTCTGCCACCGTGGCCCCGTTTCATAACCAGTAAACTAGTAGTTGTAACTACTAGAAACTGCTGTAACAGCTACATGCCAACAATCATTGTAGCATATTATAGAACTATTACAATACTAAATGTCTTTCAAAAATATTTTAAATCCTTTTCAAAATTTGTTGAAACATTTTAGCAAAGTTAAAACAGACAACATGAAATACACAGTGTACATCACCAATTAGAGATCATGTGACAAAATGTGCAAAAATAACTGGTCACTTGACATAGTTAGCTGACCACAAAAAGCAGACCATATCACCATTACATTTAATATCATTGTTCTATTTATCTGTTCAAATGGGGTAATATTACAAAGGAACCACATATCTGCATTCTGACAATATCCAACAAGATGCACTCAGAGAGAGAGCAAAACGCTCGACTCCATTTGACCAGCCTCACAAGTGGTGTAAACTTTTTGTATTATTGACCATCTATTGTTTGTGTTTGAAGCTATGTTGGAAGACATCAAAATGAAATGAAAAATATTAATTAATTTTCAGTGAATTTCTCCCCACTGAGGCCACATGCATCCTTGACCACACATCCAGACACTGAATAAATATTTTGTGGATATTAAATCAGTTCACAATGGCGTGGCTCATGCTTTAGCTTGACATAATTGTAAGTGTTAATTGATAAAATAGGCACAGACTCTGTACTAGAAACCACTGAGCACTCGCATCTACCAGAGGTTGAAAAATCATGATTTTTTTTTGTATCCAAAATATGATCCAGATCTTTCCCGATAAAAACCACTTCTTGGTGAAAATCAGTCAGGGTAAACTTTTTGTGATGGCCTGTCAGGGAATTGAAAGAGGTGTAAAAAAAAATTAAAAACAGAAATTAATAAAAAATATAAAAATCATGAATACATCACCACTCTCTTGATTATCTTTATCAATTATAAGATATATAATGAGAAGAAATGTTTTTAACTAAAGACAGCAAATATCACAAGCCAGGTTTGTGACTTCACAATGACAATTGTATTGTGACATCACTAAGTAATGACATATCAGAAAGCAAATTATTGATTTACATATGGGAGGAAGGGAAGCAGATTTCTCTGTATAAACCCAATTGAAAATAAGAAAAACTCTCTCCTGACTTTAATTTTTAATCAAATTTAACCAAATTTTGAGGAATTAGTCTGTACCCCAAGAAATATCTGGCCACCAAATTTGATTGACGTTATAGTTTTTGTGTTACAAGTGCAAAACAATGCACAGACAGACAGAGACAAACTGATCACAATAACCCTCTCCTATTGCCAAGCGTTAATGATAGCCTTTCTCAGTCTTTTAAACCATATTGCTAATATTGTTAAAATATGAAATTATAGAAATAATGAGTTAAATAATTTCTTTTAAACAACTTGTTAATTGAAAATAAAAAGTGTATGACCGAGAGTGTATTGAAATAATATGTAATTTTCCAAATAGCATTTACACTACTTTATTTTTTATATCATTAAAATAACCACTTGCAGAAACGCTAATATTTGTACACCCCCCGCCCCCTCCCCTCTCTCTGCACCACAAACTCAATTAGACCAGTGAGAAAAGCCATGAAGCATAGCAACACACATACACACTTTAAAAAAGCATTGGGGGAAGCAAAGCTGATTGTGTGTGGATTATTGATTTACGTTCGTGAGGCAGAGAAGCTTTTTTCACTGTAAAAGCCCAATTAAAAATAAGAAAAACTCTCTCCTGACTTTAATTTTCAAACAAATTACACCAAATTTTGAAGAATCCATCTGTACCCCATGAAATACCTGCCCACCAAATTTGAGCTTGATTGGTGTTATAGTTTTTGAGTTATAAGGGCGAAACGGTGCACAGACAGACAGACAGACAGACAGACAGAAACAAACTGATCACAATAACCCTCTCCTATTGTCGAGCGTTAAAAATTATCAACACAGAAAGCGCATTGATCACCAGTATTGATTTATTTATTTATTTGGGGTTTTACGTTGCTTTCAACACTGTACAGGTCATATCACGATGGGTAGTTGGAAGGGCAGAGGAAACCAGTACATATAGTTTGTTAGGGTTGTGTACTGTAAACTGCTGACCAACGGCAAGCAACTACCAGCTTTCCCACTTGAGGCCGTGACGGGGATCGAACCCCGGCCTCAGAGGTGGGAGGCGAGAGTGTTACCACTCTGCCACCGTGGCCCCCCCAGTATTGATTTAATCTCTAAATCTAAAATAATTGGTTCCTTATATTTGGTTCTGCTTATGCATCGTGTGCTTCATGTCCCTTGGTTTTCAGTACAATCCCATGGACTACTTACTGTACTCTTGTTAAGTTCTCGTACTATTATACCAAAGTACAAATATATGTCTACACCGAAACTGTCTCAGCCATATACCACAACATAAAGTTTCCTTACACTTACGGCAATATATACTACAAAGAAGCAAATGTAGAAAGTAGAAACCCATTGTTTTAAACTAGGGATGGGTCAGTATCAAAAGTGTGTAAATCAGGAGGCTGCCAATGCAAAACTGTTTCAATTCTGGCATTCAGTATTTATGAGGAAGTGAAACTCATGAAACTAAATAATGGCAGTTACACTCAATGAAAATGCAACAAAAGTCCCCAAATATATAAAAAAAAATATGGAATAACAAGGTGTAACTCCTTCAGAGGTAAGGTTTGTTTTTACATTTTCCTTTAATTAAATGTATTAATAATAAAAGCGAGATGGTGGTTGTAAAATTTTGTTATGGTATTTCAATGAAATGCTCTTGATACCGAGACACTGGGGTTACTGACCCGTCCCTATTCTAAAGAATGATCTTATATCCTATAAAACTTGATAACAGTTTCAGATGAGTTTAGAAGAAACATAATAGAGACAATGGTTCATATTACAACAGTTTATAAGTAAGTCAGCACCCTCACTTCCTAACATATGCCAGATGTATGCAGATGACATTCTTTTATCAGAACTTCTGCCACTTAAACATCTAACTTTGGGGTAAATTCACTGTTGCCCTTTTCAAAATGTGTACGTTTGATTTTAACAAATCTCTTCATCCACAAACTGCTTCTAACCAAACCTTGCAAGATCGCTCTGATTGCAATATGAGTTCTAGGAGGATGTAACACATGTACATGTCACACTGTAACTGCTATGCAAATATTGGAGATTTTGGTGTATTCACAGAATTCATCTCTCTTGAGATCACATTTTCACTGCTGTGTAAATCTAGGGGAGACTTTCGTCCATACACAGAATCCTTCTGTCATCAGACCATTCGTTCATTACTGTGTCAAGGTGACTCTAGGTCCATTGGGACCATTATATGAATTGATTTTAGTTATTGCAAACTTGTATGTTTGTGTAAATGAATCTGCTCATCACATGCCATTTGTAGCTGATGATCAGATCTGACCATACTGCATGTCCTATTAAATTGGGACACAACAACAGTTATTTGACACAGCTTTTATTTTAAATTGTCATGTCACAGTTCAATGTAGTTCTGAAAATAATCAAAAGAAGCTTGTTATATTGAGCTACTAAATATTGTACACAAACACATTGCTGTGTGATCTTTGGCTACATCTTGAAAAGTAGCAGTAAAGTTTGTGTCTTTTACATAAGACTTCAACAAGTTTGCATGTTTTCTCCGAAGTAAAACTTTCACTGCCGTGTGTGTCTTTCTCTAGTAGCTTTGAGTCAATAAGATTCCTGAGAATCCACTTGTACTATTTGTGTTCTTTATGCTAAATCATCCTGTCATTTGTCCACAAATAGTTGTCACCAGACATCAGAAGGTTACACTTTTAGTGGTGAATGAATCTTGGTGGGTAAGGACACACATACAACTCATTCTCTCCTCAAAACATGCTCTCACTGCTGTGTGAATCCAGGAGCTTGGGGTCCATGAGTGTGATTTTCTCTGGGAAGTGATCCATTAACAAGATGCCCTTCTCTCTGTTTGTGTCCAACTCTTCTATGAAACCAAACCAGTAGATCACCAGGCCGGGCCCAAACCTACGGGTCACAAACAGTAAGACAGGCTTAAAAATAAATGGGTCGGGGGCGGGAAGATGTACATAACAACCTGCAAAATATACAAGATTTATGCAGGAGACACAGCAGGCATGATTTAAAGGAGGATAAATAATGAACATGGTTGAAGTTGCTCTTCATTTAAAATCACTTAGCCAGCCAGAAGCTGCAGGATATAATTATAAACAATTTAAGAGGTATGCAATAAAGACGTTTCTTACTGTAGCTGCCGCATAACATCCAAATTAGTTCTTTCGACATAAATTTGGTATATTTTTTCACACTTGTACCACACCTGTTCCAGTAGCTCCAGAACTGTTCTTTGAGGTAATTCTTGTGACTAGCCTCGTCCCCGAATGAAGCCTTACTCTCGATCCAGTTCACCACATACCCATCCACAGCTACAAAGAATGGAGATAGTATTCATAAAAACTTAAAGTCTGGTTTGAACGTACTGAAAATTAATCTATTTTATTAACCCCTTTGCCATCAAGGGAGCAGTATTTTACTATACTGAAGGAAAATCCAGGATGAAGAGCTTACAGACAGTTTAAGTTGCTAAAACACACACCACAAGTGTTTGAAGTCATCCATAATGTCCTCGTACATAATACTATAAATAACGTATTTCAGTATACCAAGACATTTAATTCTACAGTACTGAAGGAAAGCTGGCATATTATATGGGGGTGTTGACTGCTAACCGACAGACATGGTACTATAGAATACACATTGTTGTCGACTGCTAGTCGACAAATAAGATCTTTAAGGCGTTAAGTTTTGATTATCCCAGCTGAAAGTATAAGTAAAGCAAATGTGGTAGGTGATGTAAACAAGCAAAGTTATTTGTGGATATAAGCATAATTTAATTGTTTTATGGGTAAATGGTGTATGTATTTCTACTTGGTTTCACAACAAAGCCAGCTCATGATAACATATCTAGTTACCCTATCAGTGTCCTACTATAAACAATTTAGCTTTGACTTACTGCCTGCTATTAACTACTGAATAAGTGAAATAGTCATAAGACAAAAAGACTTCTGCAGAATAAGTTACTAACCTACTGGCACCTCCAGTTTAAAGTCAGGAGTCTTGTCATAGCCTTTGGTACGCAACTGATCTTCACCTGAAACAGAGGCAGAGATAAATCAACAAACCACACTGAATATAAACAATCTCAATTTCAATGAGTAGCCTTAACCTTAATATTAGAACTGAAACAATTATTTGGATGCACTTGTAAGTTGTAAACAGTATATTACAATTCTAATTCTAATTGCACTTTTATAGCACTTAATCTTTGTAATTACAAGTACATCAATTAGCATAAAGATATCAGCCTTTTGTTTAAAACTACTTAGTATATATGACAATAGATTAGGGCTAAACTTAGCCCTTGATGACATTGTTCTGATACAGTCAGTTTCAGTTTCTTTTTACAACAGTAAAGTAAGAGGGCAAACCCTAGAATTTGAACTTATTTTTTTTTTTTACAAATCTGTATTATTTTTCTCACTGCACATGAACTTCTTGATCTTAAGGGTAAATCATTTCAACACCAACCACCAGAAAGCTTAAGAATTCAAACAGCACAATTGGTAAATTTGAAATACTTGGGCTGTTAAGTATAGTAACTGGGTATGTCATAAATTACACCAAGTACCTTTGTATGGGTTATATTGTGATGGGTAGTTAGAAGGGTGGAGGAAAGCGGTACATACAAGATTCTGTACTGTAAACCACCAACCAATGACAAGCAGCTACTAGTATTCCCACTCGCAGTCCTCACCAATGACAAGCAACTACCAGTATTCCCACTTGAGGACTGCCTGGGATTCGAACTCCAATCTCAGAAGTGTGAGGAGAGTGTATTAGAGGACATAGGGTAGAAAAGAGAATGTACAAAATTACTATACAAAGAACTGGTGACCTATAAGTCTCCTACACACAGATCACAAAAATATTATTAAAATTCTGTCAAACAAACAAGCACCCACCATGTCAGGAATTATTGCAAATACTAGATCTTTTACAGCTATATTTGAGGAAAAAATGTTGCGAGAGAATGACTGTGGCCAAGCTAGTTTGCTTGGTCTTTTTTTATATAAGCTACTGATGATCAGTATTTTAAACTGAAATATGATATATATGCACCTTAATTTTATAACAGCAAACCTTACAGCAAAACATATCTTTTACAGCTATGTTTACTCCAAATATTATATATTTTCAGGATATATAAAATATTTCACAATTTATCACAGATTGTACAAAATATTGAGGGGGGGGGGGGGGGGCAACGATTTTACACTAACAGTTAATTTGCTTTCTACAAGTTTAATATTACGGTCATCTTTGTAACAAACATAAATAAACAGCGATAAACGTGTACAATGCAAATAAGCACATGCATACCATTGTCTTAAATGCTTATAATATAGCTCTCAAGTGTTTCACAGTCTTTGTTAGGTTAAAATCGTCTGCGAACCTGACCCATTTTTTTATTAACCAATGCCTCGGACTACAATGTTATCACTTCATTCATTAATTTCTTTGTGGTTTATTTGTTTGACAAATGGATCAATGAAAGCTTGCTACTGATAGGCTAAAAGATGTGCACAATGAACAGAGGTGAAAGAAACAGATAACATATGAATGAAACGACATAATTACCTAAGTACTGATTGGTCACGTGATGAAGATATGCACTTTAATTGGGGATGTACAGATGACAAATTTACATTAACACTAACTGCATGTCCTTGGAAAACTAGCAGACGGATACTGGTGGAAAAAGTCTTTCGAATACATACAGCAGTAACGCGACCTTACACAAAGGTGGAATTAGTTCTAGACAAGCTTTTTATTTAATAAAGTAAACCCTAATAAAAACATTAAACCAAAAGACAAAGTCTATACTATACACTTCTTCCTTAATGTAAAAGTATGTGTAGAAATATTGTACAGAATTTTAATACTGAAAGGCTTAAACAGGCAATTTAAAACCGCGGCGTAATCCAGTACATAACTTGAATCAAAGATTTGAATAATAAATGAAATCCATGCAGTCATATATGAATACTAGCCATGAGAGTTATTGTCCTAAAGTCTCTATAATTAATCTATCAATAGGATTTTGCAGTTACTATAAGGCAGACTTCTGTCTGGGTGCCAGGAGTTTTGTGGAATGATGGACAGTTTGGTCTTTCTCTTCCTGTACAAGGATTGGCCAAACCAATGGAGTTTTTGATCTGGAAAAGGTACTTTTTTAATGATTGTGATTCTCTTGTGTTCTATATTCATTTCCTAGAGACCCATAAATTTCATTTTAAGTATTTCTTCTGACTGATGATCAGTTCAATAAAAAATGTAAACAAGTAAACATACCCATGTATGACAGGCCACGTTCTTCTAAACGTCTCTGTAACATAAACTCATACTCATGGCCCACTGAGCTGAATCAAAATGGTAAAGGGTGAAAATAATGTATACACTGGAGTAGAATTAAACGAGCACTGGCTCAGTATGTTCTGCTCCAAGGTGTTTCATCCTGATAATACTCTCTATAAGCTGAACCAATGTAAACTGAGATTGTAGACTGATTAATCCATGAAATGCTGTACCTTTGGCAGTACAGCTAAAAGTAAACTTTAATTAGAATCAATCTTGAATACATTGAAATTTGTGTATATATAGAGCTGACTATACTCAGATAACCTACTAGTTTAAATGCAAATTACCATTAAAATTTAATGAGCTGTTCATAACACATTGAACCATGTTTGAAAATCTGTCAGAAATCTTCTTAAAAATCAGTTTTTAATATATTTTAGAGGGCACTAAACAACGTAATTTACCAGCTAACAAGAAATTCAACTTTAAAGCCAGCATAAAGCTGAAATATTTAGATTCAATGTTGTCTTGTCCTTGTACATTATAAAAGGATACTGTTTGACACTGTCCACCAGAGGTCCATAAATCTCATCAACCAGAACACACTGCAACACAAAATGTCATGCACAGAGTCAGTAAAACATGAAAAACAAAACTAAACACTTTATATTAAATATCTATTCAAGTCAATTTTCTTAAAATACAAAACCAAACATTTTTTAAAGGTTAATTTGGTTAATTGAATGAATGAAATGAATTGGATTAGTGGGGTACTTTTTTAGTTTTAATTTTAAGGTGTGGTCAATTGGTCTCTTTCAACAGCTGTGGTAGTATTAGGACAGAAGATTACCAGACATTTTGACCCTCGGGACGTTTCAACCCGCTTTTTCCCAGATGTTTCGACCTACTTTTGCAGGACAATTCGACCCAATTTGGAAGCATAGACGAAGATCAAATGCTTCAAAATTAAGTTTTCGTGGATGCTTCTATTTTATAAAATATTACAAGGAAATCCCAGGGTAAATCTGTGTCCGCATATCTTCTCATGAATATTAATGACTTGGGTGTTAAGACCGTGAGTTCTGTAGTATTTGATTACTCAGTATCATTCATGTTTCTATTTTACAAAATATTGCAAGGAGATGCCAGGGGAAATTTGTGTCCTCATATCTTCTCATGAATATCAATGACCTGGGTGTTATGGCGAGTTTGAAGTATTTGATCTTCATCTATGCGTCCATTTTATAAAGAATTGCAAGGAAATCCAAGGGATAAAAGTAGGTCGAAACATCTGAAAAAGACACAGTGGAAACATCTGGTGGGTTGAAACATCTTAATACCAGACAGAACAGGAGTGGACACAAGGTGGACACCAGGAAATGGCAACCAACTACCCAAAGCCTCGGTGGCTGAGTGGGGTAACAATTCCAATTTTAATTTGACTTTTAAAGGGCTTAATTTCCACTTTTCAAAGGGGACTCTAAGGTACAACATAACCAAAAACAGTCAACCAATTTCAGTATCCAGGGACAGAAAAGAGGTGAAGCACCATAGAGAATATCAGGGGGCGAGAAAGACTAAGGTGGGTATGCCTTGGTGTACAGGTAGGTTTTAAGCTGTATTCTGAATTACGCTTGGGAGGAAGAAACACGAATCTCATCAGGAAGAGCATTCCAAACAGTGGGGGGGATCAAAAACAAAACTATAACCAAACTGTTTGACAGGTCTATGAATAGAAGGGTAGAACTTTAGAATGACAAGAAAATTACCAACACTCTGATTGCACCTGTACTATAGAAACTGCTGTGGGAGAGAGATATAGAGCAAAATACTTGGGAAAGCCAGTGTGCAGAAACTTGCAAGAAAGTGTGGCTGTTTTAAAAATGGTGTGATGTTTAACAGGAAGCCAATGCAATTTCTCAAGCACAGAAGTTATACTGGTGTATCCTCTGGTGTTTGATATAATTCTAGCTGAACTATTTTGGATGCAGTGTAATTTATGTTTATGTCGTCAGGATTCAATTTGAGTTTACTGGTTGACATCCACTCGTTCACATCATCTAGGCACATGTTCAACTGTTGAAAGGCAGCAGGTGTATTCTTCTGGGATAAATACACATAAACTTGGGTGTCATCTGCATAAAAATGGAATAAAAATAGAACCAATTTTTGTGGAATGATAATGCTCACTTAAGTAGGAAGTTGACCATTTAAGCCCCAACTCCAAAGCAAGTGTGAAGACAAATGAAAAGAGTGGAATGATCAATGTTGTCAAAGGCAGCAGTGAGGTACAACAATACTAAGTCAGTGTGTTTACCTCTTGAAAAGGATAAGTGAACAAGATTGCAATCTGGTCACTTGTGTCTCACCTCGGTAGCTGTGGGTTTGAATCCAGTCCATGTCAACAAGAGGGAAAATAGCATCAGAGATGCCCGTACCCCACAGACTGGGGAAATAGTTTTCAACACCATGAGATATAGAAGTAGTGAAACAGTACAAAGATATATCGGAGATATCAGAGATATAGCCCAAACAAGATTTTATAGGATCAAGGTCACTACAGCAAGGTCAAAGCTCAAATCAAGGTCACACCATGATGGTGCACACCTACACCCCCAACTAATGTCCCTACCAAGTATCAACTTCCTACACCTTATAGTTTCCCAGATATAGCCTGGACAAGATTTTATATGTCAAGGTTACTACGGCAAGGTCAAAAGTCAAATCAAGGTCACATCATAACATAGCACACCTGCACCCCCAACCAATGTCCCTACAAAGTATCAACTTCCTACACCTTATGGTTTCCGAGATATAGCCCAAACAAGATGTTATAGGTCAAGGTCACTACGGCAAGGTCAAAGGTCATATCAAGGTCACACCATGACATTGCACACCTACACCCCCAACCAATGTCCCTACCAAGTATCAACTTCCTACACCTTACAGTTTCCGAGATATAGCCCCAGACAAGATTTTATAGGTCAAGGTCACTACGGCAAGGTCAAAGGTCAAACCAAAGTCACACCATGATGTTGCACACCTACACCCCCAAACCAATGTCCCTACCAAGTATCAACTAATAATCTCAAATATGAACTGTGACCTGCTACTTTTGATACTATTGTTTACTATTTCTAATGTCTATTATGAGCGATAATTGAATGTATTTTTTTCAAATGCGATTACAAAGTTATAACTTATTAGCATATTCATATAGTTATGACAGAATATCTTCTAAAATCGAAGGAATATTCAGCATCTTAAAATATATTTTGGCCTACTAACAAACCCAGTCCATACAAATAGACTCACATGACCTATCAGGAACGCATTAAAACCATTGTTCAAAAGTAGTTTCAGAATTCCATGTTGCATACTTTTTTTCAAGTTGTCCAAGTCCAAGTACAATGTAATTCACATAAAGCTTTCAAATAACGTGTGAAAACATTTTGGTTTTATTTATTTGAGGTTTATACGTCAGTAATATAGCCAATATAGCATTTTATGTAGCCAGAATTCGATAATTGTTTAATGTACAGAGAAATTTCAAAGAGTTCCTGCATTTGACAATGAATAAACAACCATAAAATATGTCATTATAAATGGCGTATACTTGTGAGAAAAAAATATTATTGTACATTGAATAGTTTCATTTTGAGATGAGTTTATGAAGCTGATATACATCAGTACTCAGGCAGCCAACATGGGCAATATTCAAATTAAATCTGAAGAGGCGAGTGACAACACTGTCACAACCACTCCACTGAACACCATTCCATGATTTAAATGGGTATTGTGTCATGATTATTGTAAAACCATTTAGTATATGCCAAGAGAAAATTCTACCAACTTGGAAGCACTGTTTAATTCTTGATTAAAAGGATTAACTACACAAGCTGCCATTACAGACATAATTAAATCTTTCTGATTTGTTCACAGTAGTGCTGCGCCGATTAGTGGTCCATTCGAGGCATTGCTCGATGACGGCATGACTTTCAATGCATCGATCAAACAAGAGGAGAGTGCCCGTGAACGGGCACTGTGTCAGCTGACTGAGTGTTTTTGATTTGTGAAGGTGATTAGAGGACAGAATAATTATCAGGAAAAGGGCTGTACAGAAATACAGTAAATGGTAACTGAACAGCAAGTTCGAAAGAAATTCCGAAGCTGACAGAAGAAAAGGATAAAAAAGTTGTGCCCTGTAAATGGTATTATGAAGGAAAATAACAAGGTAATTGTTTAAGTGTAAAAAATAGGTTAAAACATATTTAAAGAAATACTACAAATGCAATATCCTCGTTCGAACTTGAAGAAGGGGTCCAAGGTCAAATCTAACCACACAAATACATTCCCAGCCCATGATTTCCTATGGTTTACCATTCCAAACCTCTAGGACCAATTATAAATGAGTTATAAGCACTTTTAAGCTTGGCTGTCCTCATTTGACCTTGAAGGAGGGGTCCAAAGGTCAAATCTGACCATACCAAAAGATTCCGAGCCAATGATTTCCTAAACCATCCCAAATCTCTGTCACCAATAATAAGCGAGTTGTAGGCACTTTCAATTTTCGCTAACCTCATTTGACCTTGAAGGAGGGTTCCAAGGTCAAATCGGACCATATCAACAGATTCACAGCCCATGATTTCCTGTCTGTTTACCATCCCAAACCTCTGGGACCAATAATAAGCAAGTTATAAGCACTTTTAAGTTTGGCTATCCTTGTTTGACCTTGAAGGAGGGGTCATTGAAGGTCAAATCTGACCACACCAAAAGATTCCCACCCCATGATTTCCTACAGGTTGGTTTATCATCCCAAACCTCTAGGATCAATAATAAGGGAGATATAAGCACTTTTCATGACTGACAAAAAACACCTGTGGCAGCCATCTTGTTTCTCAAAATGAGGCCAAAAATATTCCCAGACAACATTTTATGGTTATTAATATATACTGCAAACTTAAGAAAGCTAGCTATAATATTTTTTTTCATCAGAGCAGTAATGGTGAAATCTCTCTCTACACACTGCGGCTATCCAGTGGATACAATGATTTACTCAACAGTGAGAACCTGAAAGTAGCTATTGCTCAGCTATGCCATGACATAGAGGTCTGCAATTTCACTATGTTATAGCTGACCAAAAATTCTGTGAATAACATATTTAACAAATTACTCTAAATGTAATAGTTTTCAAGTTACAACTGATTTACTCAACGGTGAGAACCTCAAAGGAACTATTACTCAGCTATGCAATGAGCTACATGTCTGAAATTTTACTATGTTATAGCTAACCCAAAAGTAGGTGAACAACATATTTAAGCAAACTACTGTAAATGCAATAGTTTTCAAGCTACAACTGATTTACTCAATAGTGAGAACCTGAAAATAGCTATTGCTCCGCTATGCCATGAACTATAGGTCTGTAATTTCACTATGTTATAGCTGGCCCAAAAGCAGGTGAACAATATATTTTAACAAAATACTCCAAATGCAATATTTTTCAAGTTATAGCTGATTTACTCAACAGTCAGTACCTGAGAATAGCTATTGCTCAGTTGTGCCATGAGCTATAGGTCTATAATTTCACTCTGTTATAGCTGACCCAAAAGTAGCTGAATAACATATTTGCACAAATTTCTGTAAATGCAATAGTTTTCCAATTATAACTGATTTACTCAACAGTGAGAACTTCAAAGTAGCTATTACTCAGCTATGAAATGAGCCACAGGTCTGAAACTTCACTATGTTATAGCTGACCCCCAAATAGGTGAATAACATATTGAAACAAAACTAGAAATAGGATGGCCTGTTGATAGTAGATGCGAATAGAAACAGGATAGCACAGAAGAACACACATTATCATGTGTAATGTCCACCGAATGAACCTTTTGCCAAAATTGTACAGTAGTCTTACAAGACCCTGTTTCATTTGTAAAATATATCAATGATGCTTAAATATTTCTTAGTGTAGATGTAAATTATTTCAGCTTCATGCCTTTTTGCATTGGTTGGGTCGAAAATTTTGACGAAATCACTCTATCTTGCACGGTTAAGAAGATAGAAGCAAATTCCTGTTTTTCTATTTTTGGCAAAAATTTGAAAATTCAAAATGGCCGCCATTTTTGGGAAATGGAAAATATTTTGAAAATTGGCAAGAGTACATTTCTTAGATACCCTGTGGGTCGAAAATTTCGACGAAATCGCTCTATCTCGCACGGTTAAGGAGATAGAAGCAATTTTGTGTTTTTCTATTTTTGGCAAAAATTTGAAAATTCAAAATGGCCGCCATTTTTGGGAAAAGGAAAATATTTTGAAAATTGGCAAGAGTACATTACTTAGATACCCTGTGGGTCGAAAATTTCGACGAAATCGCTCTATCTCGCACGGTTAAGGAGATAGAAGCAATTTTGTGTTTTGCTATTTTTGGCAAAAATTCGAAAAAATCAAAATGGCAGCCATTTTTGGGGAGGGGAAATTTTTTTTGAAAATTGCAAAGAGTACATTCCTTAGATACCCTGTGGGTCGAAAATTTCGACAAAATCGCTCTATCTCGCACGGTTAAGGAGATAGAAGCAAATTTGTGTTTTGCCATTTTTGGCAAAAATTCGAAAATTCAAAATGGCCGCCATTTTTGGGGAGGGGAAAATTTTTTGAAAATTGCAAAGAGTACATTCCTTAGATACCCTGTGGGTCGAAAATTTCGACAAAATCGCTCTATCTCGCACGGTTAAGGAGATAGAAGCAAATTTGTGTTTTGCCATTTTTGGCAAAAATTCGAAAATTCAAAATGGCCGCCATTTTTGGGGAGGGGAAAATTTTTTGAAAATTGCAAAGAGTACATTCCTTAGATACCCTGTGGGTCGAAAATTTCGACGAAATCGCTCTATCTCGCACGGTTTAGGAGATATGAGCACATTTGCCTTTTTCAGTATTCAAAATAGCTAATTACTCATTTATTTAATTAATTACTCACTCATCTATGAAGCAATTCCCCCCAAAAGCAATCCCATACAAGCTATTAACCCAATGAACCTCCATACCAAATTTCAGAAAGCTAGGCTTAATAGCATTCCTTAAAATGTCTGGAAACCAAAGAGCTACTCAAAAGTAGCAAAGTAGCTATTACTCAGTTAGCTATAGAGCTATCATCACCAAAAGCAATCCCATACAAGCTATTAACCCAATAAACCTGCATGCCAAATTTGGTAAAGATAGGATAAGAACTGTTGCCTAAAATGTCTGGAAACCAAGTGGGACGCCGGACGCTGGACGGCGGAAAAAGCAAAAATAATATGTCCACCCCCCAGTGGGGTGGACATAATACTCTAAATGCAATAGTTTTTAAGTTACAAGTGATTTTACTCATGATGGACGTTACTGAAAAGCCCAAAAGTAGCTATTACTCACTTAGCTATTGAGACAGACACCCAACTTACTCACCATATTGTAGCTATGAAAAAAGTAGCTGAATAACATATTTTAACAAAATGCTCTAAATGCAACACTTTTCAAGTTATAAGTGATTTACTCAACAGTGATAACCTAAAAGTAGCTATTACTCAGCTATGCCAATGAGGTACAGGTCTGAAATTTTACTATGTTATAGCTGACCCAAAAGTAGCTGAATAACATATTTATACGAAATTCTCTAAATGCAATAGTTTTCAAGTTATAAGCGATTTACTCAACAGTGATAACCTAAAAGTAGCTATTACTCAGCTATGCCATGAGCTACAGGTCTGAAATTTCACTATGTTATAGCTGGCCCAAAAGTAGCTGAATAACATATTTATACGAAATTCTCTAAATGCAATAGTTTTTAAGTTACAAGTGATTTTACTCATAATGGAAGTTACTGAAAAGCCCAAAAGTAGCTATTACTCACTTAGCTATTGAGACAGACACCCAACTTACTCACCATATTGTAGCTATGAAAAAAGTAGCTGAACAACATATTTTCACAAAATGCTGTAAATGCAACACTTTTGAAGTTATAAGTGATTTAGTGCATGATTTCATGAATTTTAATGCATTAAAAATTATTAAAAAAATTTATTAAAAAAAAGACAGATCCAGGTCTCATACTCACACAAGAGAATCTACCTCTGGCCTAGTACATATATGCAAGATATGAGAGAAATCCCTGCAATAGTCACTGTAAAAATTGTGATAAAAAGTTGAAATTTTCACACTTTTGGTGGGGGTACCCCCCTTGTAATGTCTCTAGCAAACAGACGAACAGACAGATTTGCATGCCTTGAACAATTTTTCATCCTTGATAGATAAGGTATCTTTTAAAAAAAACAGCATGTCTCTAGGCCTTGTAGTTTTGGAGAAGAAGTTGTTCACGCGGACGCGTACGCCCACGCCGCAGAGTGATGACATAAAAACCAAAATTCGGGATGCCGAAAAAGGGTTGAGTTCTAGTATGTTTCCAGTCAAATCACATGAAAGAGGAAGTGATTTTCCGTAAAATAAACATGGAGCAGTTTTGTCCCAAAGATATCACCTTAGAATTGTTGAAAAGTACAAAAATATTATCTAAAAGTTTGGATTAGTTATTTACTCTGTAAGTTTTGTATGATTTTAATGTCTGCCGATGCATCGAATGATGCATCGATCACATGTGGGCGATAATTGAGTGATTTTTGCGGACCGAGTCGCAGCACTAGTTCACAGAAATATTATGTGAAACACTACATGCTGTTAATTAAAAAATAAAGGAAAGAATACTTATTACAATATAAACTATACCTGAAATATGCTGTTAATGATGACCAATTACACACGAATATCACGACAGTCTCCCTAGCTGTAAATACTTATAACATTAATATGAAAACTTATTTCCCCACCAATGAAGTCAGTATTTTTAATATTACCTCTCTGATTTCATAAGCAAGTTCTGGATGGTCTAGCAATGAGGTGTCCTTCATCATCTGAGATATCATGGTTTTGGGTGCTAAAAATACATAAACATTATGGGGACTACTAATGTACTCTCAATTTTAGTGACAGAAAATACCAAAAATGTTTATGATTTTTGAAAATAAATGTTCTTCTTTTTTTTAAGATATCAAAATTAGCGAAAACCAAATATGAGCCCTTCTTCTACATGAAAATAGGGCACAGTTTCACAAAGCCTCCCTTGGTAAGGAGCTCCCCTTAAGTTAATAAGGGTGATTTTCCTACATTTGGCAAGGTCTCCTTTAACTCCTCTCAATGCCTTCCATATAAACTTCAAGGAGCAAACTACCTCCTCTAGTGGAATCAATGAATACAAACTAATGACTTAAGCAAGACAATATTACATACCTTTCAAAAAATTTTTAAGCTATGGCTTGAGACAGAGACCTACAAAAACCTTTCATTTAAGGTGGTCCTTACCTTCAGGACAAATTGCAAAATAAGGTCGGCCGAAAATGTCCAAAATTAGGCATAAAACAGGAATACTTCACATTTTCAGAGGGTACTGGTGTGACCATTTAATTAGACTTTTTATGAAATATATAAAGACATTGACTGCTACTTACGAGATTCCCCATCAAATTTGCTGTGTGCCAAATATCTGTCCAAGACTATACGGGCCAACAGAGCAGGAGACAGGTCTACCTGAAGTTTACAGCACTATATTAACCGATGTAGGTTAGGCCATTTTACAATGATAAAGAATTTGTACAGGTGCACCTACTTTACTAATATAATAATCAAATCTGAAAGCTTTTTACTAAATTTGTGACAGGGGAAGAGAGATCATCTTTACTGAATAACTATCACAACTAAAATAAATGAGAAGCAGTAACTAACTACTGATCAGAATAAATAAGTCTAATATTGCAACTATTCTAACCTTTACAAAGATATGTTACAAATGATGAACTCATGCAACCAGTTACATTTGGTATTACCTGGTCAGCCATTCGCAAAAGTATGTTGGTCTTCTGTTTTGACAGCTCCTCAAAAAACCTAAAATAAAACATAGTATATCAGCAGGTGTATTGTAGATATATAACATGTTTTACTTTCATATTTTATTATCTTCTCTGGAGCAAAGCTAAAATAAAAATAACACAATTAAAAAAAAAAAAAAAAAATCAGTTCTTTCATTTCATAGTAACTACTTCATTTCTATCGGGGACACATTTTGATGATCAATCAGCCAGAATTGTTAGTTTATATTATTACAGTATTTTGTTGGTTCATTGATCATAAAATAGATTTTTAATAAATTTTAAAGTATTTTTGATGCACTTTCAATTTTCATCCATTTTTCAGTTCACTTACTCTCATATTGGGATAGCGATAACTGCCGGTTTACTTGTACACTTTCACATTGGGTATGTAGTGAGTAGTGGATTTCTCTTTACTTTAAGCTGTTATACTTTTGAAATATACAACAATGGTATTTATTTATTTTTGTAAACTCTACATGTCCACTATACATGTACATTTATTGTTTTGCTTTTGGGATTTTCATCTTTTCTGGTCCTGATCTTCTAATTTCTATTTTATTCAATCCTGACTAGGAAGCTTGTGTTTAGTTAGGACCAGAATGCTGGATTGTTTACAGTTGCTTAGTCAAAATCTGACATGGTCAGGCACATCTCAACTTGGTTGAGGAGTTTCCTCCTTTTTGCTGCTTAGGTAATTCTAATTCTAACAGCACTTTTATAGCGCTTAATCTCTGTCAAAAGACAGATTCTAAGGCGTATCAGACAAAAACATTGTTCAATATTCATAAACCAGAGACATTGCAGGGATCAGCACCGCAGAGAAAGCAGGAGATTGAAAATTTAGGGTGGATATGCTTTTCCAAAGAGGTATGACTTCAACTTTGACCTGAAAGAGGCAAGTGAGTTTGCAGAGCGGACCTCATCAGGAAGGTCATTCCAAATCATAGGTGCGTCATGCGCAAAACTGAGTCCAAAATGCTTTCGAGACTTGAAAACTGAAGCAAAGTGGGGAACCTCAAGAAATATGCCATAAGATTGACTTCGACGAGTATTATATGCACTATGTCTGGGAATCAGGAAGGGTTCAAAGTATTTGGGGTTACCACTGTGTAGGAACTTATATATCAGCACGGCAGTCTTAAAGATAGAACGGTACTTAATCAGCAACCAATGTAGTGCTTTTCTAACTGGAGTGATGTGTGAGTACTTGGTGGTGTTGGCAACAATTCTGGCAAGGCTGTTCTGAATACATTGAAGTTTGCGCAGATCTAGAGCTGAGAGACCTCTGAACAGAGAGTTACAGTAATCAAGTCGACTTCCGACCCGACCAGAGCATTGGCAGCCATAAGAGCAGCTTCATGTGTCAGATGTCCTCGGAGTCGCTTAAGATCCCCGACATAAGCAAAACAAGCCTTGCAGACCTTCATAACATGGCAAGAGAATGAGAAATCTGAATCAAACCAGACACCAAGGTTCCTAACTGCATCTATTGGTGATATAAGATTACCAAGTATGTTGACCGGGAAGGAGTGATTAAGTTTTTCGCGCTGAGACTTAGAGCCAAACACAATGAATTCGGTCTTGTCAGGATTTAGCTTGAGCTTATTTGTAGAGAGCCATCTCTTTACGTCTTCAAGGCAGTGTGACAGTTTATCAAGGGCCGAGGCAACATTTTTATGTGTGAGATGCACGTACAATTGTGTGTCATCAGCTTAGAACTGGAAACTAATACCAGGATGATTCTTTATGACTTTACTCAGTAGAGTAGTATAGAGTGAAAAAAGGATTGGCCAAAGGACAGAGCCTTAAGGCACACCCTACAATAATTTTTTGGCATCAGATAAAATTAACCCAATCTTAATGCACTGAACACGGTCTGAGAGATAAGACTTAAACCAATCGAGGACAACCCCGCTGACACCAAACCAGGAGCTAAGAGAATCAAGTAGCGTATCATGATCAATAGTATCAAACGCTGCTGATTGATCCAAGAGAACGACAGCAGTAGCCTCACCCTTTAGCAAAAGCCTGATGAACATCATTCTTAATTGAAAGCAATGCAGATTGCCTGACATTCTCTAGTCCATTCAAACTGACATGGTTATTCAATTGAGAAGCAACAACACGTTCAACAAGTTTGGATATGAAGCCCAACCCAGAAACAGGTCTTTAGTTTTTTAAGTCATTGGGTGGTAGTGATGACATTTTAATCAATGGGGTTACAACAGCCTTCTTGAACTCAATCAGGTACAACACCTTCTGACAATGAGCAGTTAACAAGCCTGGTGATAGAGGGCAGTAAAATATCTATACATTCCTTAACAAGAAAGGTAGGCCATGGACCTAACAAACAAGATTTAGTGGGTGACTTCATGATAATTTTTCTAATTTCCTCTTGAGAAACTTGTTTAAAGCAGCTGAAATTGGGTACATCAGTTGGAGGAGGCAGAGTGAATGAGTCACTAGAGGAAAATGAGTTTCTGATTTTAGCTATTTTGTCACTGAAGAAAGTGACAAACCAGTCAGCAAGACCTTTCTTAGATTCATGAGAAGGGAGTACTGCTTCAGGACTAAAGTGCAGTGCAGAACGCAAGACCTGCCATAGCTTCTTGGAGTCATTAGCATTTTCTCTGACCAGGTTTCTAAAGTAATTTGCCTTACCTTTGTTGACCAGTGAATTGCACCGAGCAATCTGTCTTCGAAGTCTAGCTCGATTGTAGGCAGATTTATCTTTATGGTTTTCGCCAGCCGATAGGCGTCAGATAGCCAACCAGTAGCTTGTTTAGTAAAGGCATGAGTAACCAATGGTGCATGCTTGTCGAGCAATTTGCTCAAATCATCTAAGTATTGTTCACACGGAACACTGACTGTATCACCAGGGCGTCTTATGAATGCACAATTTCCCAAATCCTTATGTAAGATTTATTTTAGATGGTGAATTGTACAGCCACAGGAACATGTGGAGTTATTTTCATATGACCAGCCTGGGATTTCTTTTATTATAGTGTCTCCTGTGGGCAAGACCCTTTTCATCATTCTGGCAATTCATACATATTAAGTTGTCCCATTTCTCTCTGGTGTAAATTATGTTTAAAAATTAATTTCTATTATAATCCTAGTTCGGATTTCTTTAACTTTGCAATTTTCTTTGTAGAATAGCTTTCTCTGGAAGTACTCACTAGATGGAAAGTTCTGATGGGTTTGCTTGTTTTTTTTTTTCCCCTTTCTCTTGATGGCTATTTGTATTCAGGTTCTACAGTGGGCTTAAGTGTACATACTATAGGCAGTAGTACAGTTTCTTTGTGTATGCTTAGAACACAGTCCTCGTATTTGATAAGTATTTACCTAGCTCAATGTTTGCTGGTTTCCCAGCCTTTGTGATGGATGCTATTATCCAAGTCAGTGTCATCCTAGTCACTGTGGCTGTGTTAAAAAATCAGTCAGAGTTGGTTTTGCATTATGCCTACATGGCTGTGCATTTTCTCTGGGATATTCTGGTTTCTGTCATTGAAGTTACCTCAAACCACTCAGACTAATGTGTGGAGTTGTTGGAGTTGTGTCACAGTCTTGTTCCCCATCTCTTTCCAACTAAGATGATACTGATCAGTAAGGGGGTCCATCTGGGATGGGTTTCTTTATTGTTCTTTGGGGGAATTGGTACATTTTCTTTTGCTGTTGGACTAACATCTGAAGGTTGTCTTTTTCTTTTGGCCACTGATATCACAAGCAGTTTTGGTAGGGGAAAGGGACACTGACTGAGCAGTCCTTGGTGACATACAGTTTTCTGCACATGAAGCACTGCTGACCCATACTGGTATTAACTATGTTATACCTGACCATCCCATGAAGTCATAGTTAACATTCGATCATTTACCTGATGTAGTATTCATCCATCTTGCTGCTGTTGTAATGCAGATGATGAACACGCTTCATCTTTCGCTGAAACATGAATACATATATTCTGTAACATACACAGTGGCCAGATGGTAGACGTTTTAAAAATGTAAGTTAAATCTTTGTTGTAACATTAATATTTAAGTTTGAATGGCATGTTACAAATATCATTTGTATCTAGTTTTAAATGAACAATCATGGCTGAAAAATACTATCCAGAACAACTACATATAGCTGAATGCTCCTCTTAAAAAACTTTTGACTCACTTGGTAATCCTGAGAATAGATACTCCCCAATGTCTTCACAGGAATGCTGGAAAATAAAATAAAACCTGAGTTACAAACAACACATTCAAAAAATCATCACTTATACTCAAATGTCAAAAAAGAGATTGTTTGTACATTATCCAAAAAACTTATCACTGAAAAATAGCATCAGAGATGCCCGTACCCCAAAGCCTAAGGAAATATTTTTAACACTATGAGATATAGAAGTAGTGTATCAGTACAAAGTTCAGGATAATTTCACAGCACTGTCACTTGTATAAAGGTCCAAATAATGTTTAAAGAGAGAAAATAGGGTCTTAGAGAAAGATAATGTATGTAAAGATGAAGTATTAAAACAAGACAATTCAACAAGATGACAGCATTAATCAATAAACTAAACATTACGACACTCTTGATCTACATCTGGCATGGCCGCATTATGGTTTGGATGTTTTGAATATTATCATGCATACAGAAGTGGCAATACATTCAATGAATGCTTATGAATGCTTCAGTACAGGGTAATTGGGTATGCCAGTACCTTACACAGCTTTTGGGTACACTAACAAGAAACAAAAACTACAAAAACAATGACATAAACCTAGGGTTTATAACCATTGGGAAAATAGAACTTTGTGCTTTAATTGGATACAGGAGAGTTGGGTATGCCATTGATGTACATACACAGCCGTAGGGTACGCTAGTAAAGGTATATATCTTGTGTACACAACTGCTCGATACGCTAGACCGATATCACTGCTAATGTACACAACCTTTGGGTACGCTAGCAGTGAAATACATCTTGTGTACACAACTGTTGGGTACACTAACAATTAGAGTTGTAAACGGTTTTCTGGTATGCGGAATATTGTTTTGTTTTAGTAGAAAAAACGAAATCCGCAACGAATATTCTTTGAACCGGTTATTGTAAAAGTTATTTTAGACTTTCTAATGGCTGATACTTCATAGAAATGAAAAAAAATATACATATTTTGTAAAATATGTGACAATTTTACTTTATATTGAGCAAATATCATGTTTACGTACTTAATAATATCTTGTAAAAGCCACTTCCATTTACACGTTATTGCTCATGTACGCCTGTGAAAAGGTTTCAATGCACAGAACAAGCATACGAAATACCGGATTTCATTTCATTTCAAAGCCCTGGTAATCGGTTTTGACTAGTGTTGAAGACGGTTAACCCGGAAACCTATTTGCCGACCGAAAGACAGTGATCTGGTTACGTTTCGTTTTCTTCTAACCAAAACCGGTTTCATCACATATTTCATTATTCAAACTTAAGTTTTCCAAAATATTGAACTACAACAAATATTTCACAGTATTTTATAATATTCTATTGATATATCACATGTTTTGTCCTCGAAAGTTATAAAAAAGTTCCTTGTGGTTCTTATTTATATACGAGTTCAAGCTCATGTACACGTTTCAAAAACTTATTTCTTCACGTTTTATAAATCAGACGTACCCGGTTTTTCGCCGAATTTCTGCTTTTGGAAACCGGTTCCAAAATTCGCATTCAACCACAACACTAGTTTTGACTTCTGTAAACGATGTTACCACTACTAACAATGCTATTGATCTAGGGTGCACAACCATTGGGAACATACGGTTCACTGCCTTGGTAGTTGGGTATGCCAGTAGTGTGTACGTACACAGCCACTGTGTACACCAACAGCGATATCGATATGACGTACACAACCATTGGGTATGCTAGACCAGTATTACTGCTATGATACACAACCATTGGGTACACTAGCAGTGAAATATTCAAATAGATCTTGCGTACACAACCGTTGGGTTCACTAGCAGTGAAACTGATCTAGCGTACAGAGCCATTCTGTAAATATCCTCTACCTTAAAATAATGAAAAATAAGGCTTTTGTGTCCAAGTTGTGATGGGGAGCAGTATTCTTCTGGCTGGTAATGCATCATAAGTGACCTACTTTGAAGTAGGTCACATTGGTAACGTAAAACAAACTAGTGGCATTCTACCAGTAACACCCGTGCTAAAGTTAAAATATGGAATTTAACTTATATTAACAGCTTTATATTTTATTCTTCTGCCAATAGATTGTCAAATGATACACACTATAATAAATAACTGGGGTGCATATTGTTACATTTGTTTCTAAGCTTTATATTTTCATAATTCATCTCTATTATCGGCCGTTTGTACCACAAACCGGAAATACCAGTGGACGTCCATTTTGGAGAAAAATAAAAGGATTTGTCCTTGACCTCTAACAAAGACATATACGTAAGGCGTTCACTGGTAGAAAGCACAGTCACTAGGGATCGTTGTGCATCAACGATAGTGGATGAACTCCCCCCATGTATATATATTGAATACTTGAGGGGGTTTATCCACTATTGGCAATGCACAACGGTCCCTAGTGACTGTGGTAGAAAGCCACTAAAGAATTAATTCCTGTATTTACTAGTGGGTGGACGATTAGACCAACGTTCGATCAATCGTCGGTGTCATGGTACAATTGCGTTCGGTCACTGATAACTTCTAGAAATCGATTAAATCTCACCCTTCTTTATGTGTCTCAATATCCACATATTTTTTATATTTTGGGCAGTTTCCAGAACTTTCCTTCAATAAATTAACAGATTTCCCATGAATTTTGAGTTTGTTTACAACTACCGCTATATTTACCGGAAGTGGGTGCTTTTGGTAGCTTCTATATGTCGGAAACACTGTTATTCTTACCGGATTGAACTATACTTTATTCCGGAAAGTGTTTCATGACAGTGGAGTTAAAAAGTCGATTATCGGTCGGAAAAATGGACGAATAATCGACCAATAAAAATTGAAGCAATTCCACTCACTAGTATTTATTCCTCTATATACAGAATTAATTATTGCAATATAGTGGTGGTCGACCAATTCACGCCTGTGTACCTATTCACGCCCACCCATTAATTTCTACAAAACAATCAGTTACAAATAAATTACGAATGTAGTGGTGGTGGACCAGTTCACGCCCGGGTACCAATTCACGCCCACCACTAAATTTATCCAAATAAATCACAGTTAAACAATAAATCATGTATGTATATGATCAATTTGATGATTATCTATGATGTGGTAAACACCATGTCTATGAAAAATTATAAATCTTCAAGAAAATTGAGGGTGGGCGTGAATTGGTAGTACCCGGGCGTGAACTGGTCCACCACCACTATATGATCAATTTGATAATTACCTATGATGTGGTAAACATCTTTTCTATGAAAAACTATGAATCTTCAAGAAAATTGAGGGTGGGCGTGAATAGGTACACGGGCATGAATTGGTCCACCACCACTACTGCTCAGCCAGTGAATTTCTTCACCCAAGTGAAGTACGTCACCTGCCGTAAAAATGGCCAAGCATAGGTAATATTCATATTTAAATAAATGGAATAGGTGCTTTCAGGAACAAGGTATACATGTATGCTGAAAGTTCACAGGAAAAACTCTTTAATATTGCCATAAAATGCAGGTGACGAACTTCACTGGGGTGACGAAATTCAATGGCTGAGCAATATATCTTAATATACAGTACTCACATAAATTAATCTTCACATTTTTTTTTATTCTATGTCATACACAAAGTTTGTGGTCACTTACAAAGAAAAGGTCCAGGATTTGCCGGACACAAGAATCTAAATTCTCTGCTATTATCGCTCACAATAAAACAAACTTGACTATGACATAATAATTAACAATATTTTACCTGGGAAATAAAGCAGCAACATTTTGTATTTTAACACGTCTTTCAAAAGAGTGCAGCTGATCGATAATTTCAGTGTATAACTCCAGCTTCATATCTTTTTCAAAATCTTGAAAAGGACCACCAGAAATCTACCGGCTATGCAAACGTGAGTAAATAGCAACAAAACTGATCGTTGAAGCAACTTAATTGACCAAATCTCTCACCACTCAGCAAAAAATAAAAAATTGATAATTTTATTTTAAATGTAGCTTTTATAAGCTACAATACCTACCTATTGTAACAATATGCTTTACCGGTGGTTTACCACTGGAAGCTTCCAACTGGAGTAAAAGTTGAAACCTTTACCCGTGAATATAAGAGTTCACTGGTCACAGGTATGCCGGTATATTGCCGGTATATTACCGGTATAGTACTGGTATAGTACCGGTGCGGGTAAAGAGCACCTGTCTGGTCATGTGACCTAGGGAACCTATCAGATGCTAGCTATAGGTCTTCCTCATTTTTGTTGGAACCAAAGCCCCACCTTCCAGTGGAAAGTCTGGAAAGCAGGGAGGACCAGGGAGGGCCTGTACTTGTTTTATTACGCTACAATGTACCTACCTATTGCAACAATATGCTGCATCCCAGCATGTTGGAAGGCTGGGAAGACTGGACACTGGCTAAGGAACCTGGCGGAAGAAACAACAATTCAGGAACAGCATCCAGAGTCCAGGGAGGAGGAAGGAGCCTGAATGCGGTAGAGGAACGGCACATCATGGCTAAGGGGAATACTCCAGCTCTCCTGAGGTTGAGGTGCCACGCCAAGAGAAGGAAGGCCGTCTTGGCATGCATAGCCAGCGCAGGTTCTCCAATGCTGAATCTAAAAAATAAAGTACACAAAGTACGGTGAAAAGGGGATGCAAAGGGAACATGATACGACACAAGAAGAATCTAAAGAAAGCAAAACTAAGATTACTGAAAAAGTAAAACTTAACCTCACATTCTGGAGATAATTGGAACAAGAATATACTCCTGGTAACAAAAAACGCAGGAAAGGAACAGCAGGTAAAGAATAGTAAAAATGAGAATAGTTACCTTAAAGGGTTGAAGAACCCGCTCTATGGTGTCAGACGATTCTGACATGCCCCGTCTAGGTGGTTCCCGAAGTAGCGCCCCCCCCCTGTTTTCTTCCCTGGAGTTAGCTGGAAGGAGGCATGACCTACTGAGCTGCAACGAAAGATCCTAGATGATAGGAGCCTTCTTTCTGGTGTTGACCGGTAAGGTCTTTGAGATAGAACTTGGTGAAGGTATTGTGAGATTTCCAATGGCAGGCTTACATGATCTAATCTAATGATGTTCCCCCGTAAAAGGCTTTTGAGGCTGCAAAAGCTCTGACATCATGGGCCTTTAGCCCTGTGTGGACCATTGTAATATATGTATTTTTATTAGGATGTTGTATCACTGTTATATAAATATTTGTTTGTTTTTTGTGATTTATGTATGTAAAATAATGATTCATTCTCTTGAAAGTTTATATTACTAGTTTACTGGAAGTTGTGGTTTCAAAATTTCCAGTTCCCCATACGTGTCAGAATAATACACAGGGAACTGCTGTAAAAGTAAAGGAAGGTAGTCCACCCTCACCTTTACACATTTGGAATATATTTGTAAAACTGAGATATAAACAGTTTATTGTGATTTATTAAGTCAATTAATGTAATGGTAAAACATAGCCACTGCAAAGGCTAAGATATTTTCTTTGTCATTTTCACTCCTAGAAACATTTATGTGTTTCTCCAGCTGTATGGAACTTATCACTTTGACAGTTTAACTATTATGTTCAACCCTTATGTTATTGTAGATCTTTCCCTTCCCACAGGGCAGATTTTGATTGTGTATTAGTTGGTTACTGCAATGTACACAGGAGACAGTTTTCTCAGTTAGTTTGAGGCAGTAAGAAGTGTTTTCAGCCATAGAGCTAGATATATGTAATATATATTATTTAGGCAGACCTAAATAATTTTTATCTGAACAGTTTTGAAATTCTTAAAGAAGTATTAATTAGGCAGACCTAATTAATTACCATAAAATATATGTATCAGGATTATTGATGTAATTTCACTGTAAATAAAAGTAGAACTAGCAAATTGGAACTTTATCACTGATTACCAGGCAACTGCTCATCTGTGTATACACAACAACCATGTCCACTGGTTCCACCTTGGAATAACAGAATTGAATCGTGTTTTTGATCCAAGACGAGATAGTGGAGCATTGGATATCCTTTGAGTGGCCCAGTTTATAAGAGATAAAAAGCAAGTGTCTACCTGTTCTGGACTCTTTTGTCCTATCCAGATAACATTTGAGGGCCCTGACAGGGCAAAGGAGGATATCCATGTTCTGAGAGTCTTGGTCGCATTTCAAGGCTGGAATGATGACCGGGGAAACAATGTTGGGGCCCTCCTTAACTAATTGGTTCTTGGCTGTGAAGGAGGGTGAGGGAGTGAGTTGGACCTGTTCCCAGTTGCCCAGGCTAAGAGTTCCATCGTAGGTCCAGGCGTGGATTTCGCTGTGCCTCTTTCCTGAAGCTAGGGCTAAGTGGAAAACTGTCTTCCATGTAAGCAGTTTCAGGGTACATTCCTCCTGTGGTTCAAAAGGAGGTTGCATAAGTTTGTGAAGTACCAACGAAAGATTCCACTTTGGGATAGACCTGGACTTTTTTGGTTTGTCTCTATAGAAGTTGGCAATAAGCCTGGCTGTATGAGTATTGGAGCTGATGTGAAGGTTAGAGTCCCCGAGGGTATCTACGATAGCTGTCCTATACCCTTCAATGGTAGAAGGACATCTGTTTACCATAAAAAATTGCAGATGTCTCCTATAGAGGGACTCCCGAAGTCCACGTGTTGTTCCATGCACTACCTTTGGGAAACAGACCATTTTGAGGCGTAGATGGCTCTTATTGAGAGTCTCTGAGGAGCAGCAATTCTCTCTGCCACCTCTGCAGTGAACCCTTGTTGTTGCAACGCTGTGCTCCTAGATACCAAACATGGAGGTTGAGGGAGGCCAGGTTGGAGTGAAAAAGGTTGTTCATTGGTTGTTTGAGTAGGGTTCAAATCTGAGGAAGCCGTCACAGCACGTCCAGTGGCATTTCCACTAGGTCCCAAAACCACGGTTTTGATGGCCAGCCTGTGGCGATCAGAAGTAGCCTGCACATTTGTGACTGGAGTTTTTGTACAACCTTGGGCAGAAAGGTGGTTGGGGGAAAAACGTAAGCAACCAGGTTCTCCCATGGGATGTTTAGGGTGTCTACGGCCCAGGCTTGGGGATCCGGGATCGGAGAGACATGTAAGGGAAGTTTTGTGTTCAGTCTGGTTGCAAAAAGGTCCACTTGGGGACTCTCCCATATCTTGGAGATTTGTTTGAAGACTTGTGGAGACAGGGACCATTCTGTGCTTTGGATCTGATTCCTCCTTGAGAAGCCATCCACTATCACATTGAGGGACCCGGGTACATGTCTTGCTCTGAGTGTGACATTGTTGAGGTTGTACCATGTCAGAATTCTCCACATTAGAGCGCAAAGTTCTGCGGATCTTGTACCACCCTGTTTGTTCCTGTAAGACACCACGGAGGTGTTGTCTGAGGCAATGAGTACACGATTGTTCTTGCACGTGGTCTTGAAGAACTTTAGGGCCAGGAAAACTGTCTTCATTTCTAAAAGGTTGATATGTAGATGTGTTTCTGTGTGAGACCATACCCCTCCGGTTGAATCGTGATCTAAGTGTGCGCCCCAACCTGCATTTGAGGCGTCTGTAAAGATCAGTTTTTCATGTTCCTTTGGGTGGAGAAATTCTCCTTGCAGCACGTTTTTGGGGTCCAACCACCATTCCCCGTGTCGTATCATCTTCTGATTCCAGTTGATTGGAGTATCCAGAGGCATCAGAAATTTCCAGTGAGTCTTAGGATGCCATTGAAAAGGTCTCATATGCATTCTGCCCAGCTTGACTGTTTTCTCCTTTGATGCAAGTAATCCAATGGTGGACATAAGAGTCCTTGCACTGATAACAGACCTCGACATATCCTGAAGTTTCGTCCCTCTGTCCTGAGTGAGCTTGACAAGTGCCAAATCTAGTAAAAAATGGTATCCCAGAAAATCGAACCTCTGGGAAGGTACCAGTTCTGACTTCTTGAGGTTCACTACAAAGCCCAAATCCCGAATTAGGTTTAGCAGCTTTTGGGTCTGTGTGTGACACTCCTCCTTGGAGGGAACGCGAATCAGCCAGTCGTCTAGGTATTGATGAATACATATTCTCTGTTGTAAGGCTAAAAGTCTGACCTCCTTGACTATACTGGTGAAGATCAAGGGGGCTGTGGCTAGACCGAAAGGAAGGCTGGTGAACTGGTAAGAGATGCCTTTGTGGTGGAACCGGAGGTACTTCTGCGATTGAGGGTGAATGGGTATGTGGAGGTAGGTGTCTGTGAGGTCGATAGAGGTGACCCATTCATTCTTTCTGAGAGAAGCTCGTATGGACTCTGGGGTCTCCATCTTGAACTTCGATTTGGCCAGAAATTTGTTGAGGCAACTTAGGTCTATGACTGGCCTCCAGCAGTTGCCTGGTTTTGGGACCAGAAATAGCCGACTGTAGAAACCCAGACTGTCTGGTTTTCGAACGATGTCTATCACATCTTTGTGAAGTAAGTCTTGAATAGCAGTCAACAAGGCACTTTGTTTGTTGTAGTCTGTGAAGCCGCTGGTTATGCAAGGTATCCTGGACAATTTTGGGCACTCCCGGAAGGATAGTTTGTATCCTACCGCAAAAAGTTTTAGAATTGAACGGTGTGTGCCTAAAGTTTTCCATGTTGGTGGGAAAGATTTTAGCCTGCTTCCCACTGTTAGGTTTGTTTTCTTTTGAACTTGATCTTGGATAGATACAATATGAGACTGTACACAAGGAGTCTTTTCCCCCTCCTGTGGGTGTGAAAACAATGAGTCCTTTCCCTCTCTTGTAGGGTTGTTGCACTCAGAGTCTTTATCCCCTCTGGAGAAACATACTGGGGAGGATAATCCAAGAGAACGTCTGAAGTTATTGCAGGTCTTTGTCCAGGAGCTTGTGAGGGTAACGTTGTTTGAGAAATGTCATTGAGGAGGCTGTTGTTGTTGCTTGCCCGTGTGAGAGTTGCCCCCACGGCCGCGTCCCCTGCAACTGCCTCGGCCTCCTCTTCACCCACCTTTGTGAGGATGGGGAAAGAAAGGTTGTTGAACCATGTACTGGGGTGCCGTCATTGGTTGATAGAACAGGCCTTGTGGGGGTTGACGCTGTCCACCTCTGCCTTTCTTGAGTTTCTTGTAAGGGTGGAAGCGATCTTTTTTGGAGACTCGTTTTACCCCCAGCCCGATGAGGTGCTGTTCGTATTCTTGCATTAGGGTTCTGTTGAACAAGTCACTTCCTGAGATGGTTGCTCAGTCTGAATGCATCTAAGTTTGGATGGGCGTGGCGGAGGTAAGCATCCCTTCTTAGCAAGACAAGATTTGTGAGAGAAGAGATGAAGTTTGCAACCAGATCCACATAGGCTTTTGACATGCTCCTGCTGATGTCAAGCATAAATTGCATCTGGGCAGCTTCTTGCTGTGTGATTTGGTAGGGTTGGAGCAAGAATTGGTCCCAAGTAGATGCATCTTGGGTGGTCCTAAGTTGGTCAAACAATTTTTCTTGTTGATCTCTGGATACTCTGAGATTGTTCAGACATGACTCACTGGCCATGCCAAAGGTAGAAAGAAAATTGGCAATACTAATGTTTTCCCGAGACATGTATTCCAATTTTACAAGTTCTTTCTGTTGTACTGTTGCTAGAGGACCACTCCTATATCCAGGCTTGGCGATATTTGAAAAGGCCTGGGGCACAACCTGTGGAGTCTGCGAGTACTTTTTATCCACGACATTGTACCAGCTACCTTTATGGGGGGGATAGCTGGAAATTTTCCAATATCCAGGGTGGAGGAAGTGCTGGGTTTTACTGCTTCATCCTGGGCTGTTTGGAGGCGCGAGAGGTCAGACACCATGGGTAGTTTTATGGATGGGGGTCTGCCTGCTTTTTCTTGAAGAAGAAGAGGATCACATCCCAGAGCTGAACCCGGTTTGTAATGTTCCTCTGCAGCCGGCTCTGGGATGGAGAGAAATTCCCTAACCTTTTGCACAAGTTCTCAGAAGGGAAGGTTAGGGGGAGCTGCTTGTTGACCAGTATCAGTGGGTTCTTCCGACCTTGGAGTGGTGAAGGAAGAAGCTGAAGAGTCTGCGCCGTATTCCTCCTGTTCTAGCACTTGCAAGGGAGACTGAAGTTTTGCAGTGGTAGATATTAAGTTGGAGGGAGCTACCATAGGTTGTGCAGAGGGTGGAACGGTAGTGGTTTGAGTAGGAGCAGAAGAAGGCACTTGTATGTGAGAAGCCACTGCCTCAAGAGACTGAGGAACAATGGCTGAGGAACCTTTTACATTGGCTAATCCCTTCTTAATAGCTGGAGGTGGTTGAGATGAAGTTGCGTCCATGGGTTCCTCTGATTTAGTAGCAGCTGGGACTGCAGACAAGGGAGTAATAGAGACAATGTGTGGTTGTGCAGTAGAAGCTTGAGGAGCAGGATTGGTGTGTGTAGGAGCCAAATGCCTAAACATATTCTCCATGGATTGCTGCAGAAAGGCTTGGAGACCTGTCTGAAGTTGAGTTGATATATCCCTCATTGGTTCCTCATTTTTTGCAGCTTATGCATCGATTCAAAGCTTTGTTGTTCCAGGTGGCTTTTAAGCAACTGTGTCCCGGGAGTTTGAGGGATATCAATAGATGGAGCATTGTAAAAGTTGTCATTCTATCAGATATGTGTCTGCTTAGAGTTTGTCCGGTAGAAATATTGTCCTGGGTTAATACCGGATCCAGCACCCTGAAAAGGGTTGAAGAAGAATCAGAAGATTGTTGTACTCGTCCAGTGCTTGCCGGGAAACTCATCACCGGTAGAGAAGCAGATGATTGTTGGTTATTGAGAGGACTGATGCCAGTGACCAGTGCAATATTGCCAGTCTGTTCCGGTTCTAAATCCAGCAGTGTGTCATCTACTTGGTCGAGTTCTTCACCAGTAAATACTGGTTCTTCATCTTTTTCCGGTTCTAAATTGTCATCATGAGAGCCGGTATGACGATATGAAGATCTCTTTTTTTGTTTTAATTTTTATTTTTGAAAAAAAAAACAAAAACATATATACAAAGAGCATACATGAAAATCAATTTAAGCACATAACATTGAAAGAAAGCTGAAAATGTTTACACTCTAATAGAATAAAGAAAATTAAAGAAAGAAGTACAAACGCAAACACATGACTGACATGGGTAAATCATTTACTTAAACTTAAGTTCAAATACTTAAACAGTACAGAAGCACAAGGCTAATTGATTACTTATAGATTTTTAAACAAACACCAATTTGCCTGAAATTTTTCTATACAGCAATTTATTTTTGAGATAAATTCCTGGTCAGTAAAGATACATTTGAAGTAGGCTCTGAATCTCATAGTACTTAATATTTTGGCGTTTCTTGCACTATTAAAATTTTTTTTGCAATGAGAATAACACAGTTTCTTGAGAAAAAGTCAATGTCCTTTTCTAAGACACCAAATATAATTTTGTGTGGACTTAGGTCCAGGTATAAATTGAATTGTTGCTGGAGCCATTTCTTTAAATTGTTCCAAAATTACAGGACGACAGGGCAGGATGTGAATAAATGAATCAATGTCTCTTAAGATGTATTAAAAAATCTACATGAAGAGGTGGCACTGATCTTTAATTCTATATTGGAACCAAACTAGGTTGTTAATTTGCAATGTTTTGAAGCAAATTTGTAGATTTGTTCCCAATCTTTTTCATTAATATCAATATTTAGTGTAGTACACCATTTGTTTCTAAGGACATGATTTTCAACCTGTTTGTTCAATTGTTGATACAGCAGCCTACAGCCCTTTTTCTGACTGATTAGAGTTTTTAGATTTGGAGGCAGGAAAGGTCTTGAAAGGTTGAGTATGTGGACATCAGAATTTGTAAAGTATCTTTTGAGACATCTTTGTAATTGTGAGTACTCTAAAAAGTTGGATTTAATATTGATCTGATTCTTAAGTTCTTCTAGAGTTTTCATGCTGCCATCATTGTTGAGCAGATCTAAGGAAGTTGTAATTCCTGCCTTGTACCAATGTGGATAAAATAGAGGTTCAGCTGAAATTTGAGGATTATACCAAATTGGACATATAAGGGGTTCAATATTAGCTGGGTCTCTTTCATAAAGCAAAAAGCTCCATGACATTGAAACATGCTTCCAAAAAAGATTTCTTATGTTACTTGCAGTAATTTTGGCCCATAGTGGACCCAGTAAATAAAACTTATCAATAGAAATCAAACTTGAAAAGAGTTTTACCCAAGGAGCATTTGGAGTCTGAACTAGTCGCTTTACCCATGCTACTTTCTGGCATTTTATGAATATATCAATATCAACCATATTAAGGCCCCCATTTATGTAAGAGTTTGTAATCAAGTTTCTATTTACCTTATTGGGCTTGTTATCCCACACAAATGAATACAAAAGGTTATTCAATTTTTTTTTACCAAGATGTTATTTGTTATAGGAAGAGAGCTAAAAATATGGTTAGAACTTGAAAAAATAAAAGTTTTCACCACCGTGATTTTTCCCGAGCGGCGTCAATCTTCTCCTCTTTCATTGATATAGAATTTTTTTCGCATTTGTTCAGAATTGGTGTAAAATTCAGAGTAGTAATGTTCTCTAGGTCAACAGAGAAATGAATTCCCAGTAGATCAAATTCAGATGCTCCCCAAAGCAAATTCTCACAGGTGTCATACATGTCAGTTAAACATTTTTTTTTTGCCTAACCAAATAAGTTTTGTGTTATCTTTATTGACTGCTAGACCTGAAAGTGAACCAAAAATTTCTAGTGTATTAAGAGCTGCTTCAAGAGAGTCCTTAGTGCCATCAAGGAATAGAGTAGTGTCATCAGCAAACTGTGAAATTTTGTACTGTTGGCCATTTATTGTGATACCATTAATACTACAGTTAAAAATTATCATAAGATCTAAAATCTGGGCAGCTAATAGGAAAAGGTAGGACGCAATGGCATCACCTTGTCTACAGCCTCTGTGTGTAGAGAAAAAGTATGATAAATAGCCTGACTGAAGAATTGTTGCTTGGATGTTCTTATTTAAAATATTAATCCAACGACAAAAATCTTTTCCAAAATTAAAGAACTCCAACACATTATTCAAAAATGTCCAAGACGACCGAGTCAAAGGCCTTTTGGAAGTCGACTAACATAAGCAGGCCTGGCAACTCGTATTTTTCCAGATAGTGCATGATATCATACACAAGACGTGTATTTTCACCAATAAATCTTCCAGCACGAAGCCATACTGAGCATCAGAAATTATTTTAGCAAGCACCGTCTTTAACCTGTTGGCAATTGCTGTGGAAGCTATTTTGTATACAACAGATAGGAGAGAAATGGGTCGCCTGTTTTTCAAAAATTGGCATGGTTAATCACCTTCAGGGAGGCAGTTTATAATACAAGTTCTTAAAGAAACTGATAATTCCCCAGTTTCAAAAGCAAAATTCAGGCTGTGTAAAATAAAGTATTTCAATCTATCCCAAAAATATTCAAAGAATTCCACAAGAAATCTATCAACTCCAGGAGTTTTGCCATTTTTCATTTGTTTGACTGCACGAGTAATTTCTTCTAACGTAAGTTTGCCTTCAAGTTTTGAGGAATCATCAAGTGTTAATTTGTTCAACTTTTTCCCCTCAAACAATTTGTCTAAATTTTGATCTGACAGATGATGATCCTTTTGGGTGAATAGATCAGAATAAAAATTTGCTATTTCATTAAGTATAGCTTTCTGGTCAGTTAAAGTTTTGCCATTGTCAAGTTGAATGCATTTAATCGTCTTTTAATATAATTATACTTCTCCAGTGAACAAAAATACCTAGTAGGTTTTTCCCCCTCATTAATCCATTGTGCCCTTGCTCTTATTGCACTTCCCATTAGAGCTTTTTGTCTGACCATTTCTACCTCAACTTTTTTGCTATCTAGAACTTTTAGAGATGTTGGACTACCGGTACTATTGTTTTCAAGGGCTTGTATTTCACTTTTCAACCTATTTTCAAGCTCATTATCTTGCCTTTTATGGTATGTTGCATATTTTATTGTCTCACCACGAATTCTTAGCAAAAGCATTTCCAAAAAATGACTGTTGTTTATAGTAAATGTAATATCTTCATCAGAGACAGTTTGCAAATGATCTAAACTATAAACCGGAACAGCATATTTCAGTTTTTCTTCTTGTATAAGTTTATTAATTAAGCTAACATATTTGTCATCTTTTAACAAGCTACAGTTAAACTTCAACAGACCTCTACCATGGTGAAATTTGCTCAGTTGTATATTTATTTGAACGATAGAATGTTCGCTTCTGTATCCTGGGTTAATACAGCAGTTGGTTATGATATCATGCATAGAATGTGATATCAAAAAATAGTCTAGCCGTGCTTGACGTATGGGATTTTTTCTTCTCCAAGTATATCTCCTAAGAGAGGGATGCATAAGACGAAAGGTATCCTTTGAATCAAAAGAATTCATTAATTCTATAACTGAATTGCGAGCTTTGGGATTGTTTACGTGCTTGTATAGATCACAGTCTAGCTGAGGATTCAGTATTAGATTTAAATCTCCACAAATTATTGTGAAAATCTGGTTGCTAAATTCAATATTTGTTTTTACTTTAGTATAAAATTCAGGAGAGTCTCTATTTGGACCATATAGATTTATAAGTTTGACTGAAATCTCCCCAATGTCAATATCAAGGCTAATCATGTTCCCCTCACTATCTTTATACTCAGAAAGAAGCTTATATTCAAAATTTGTGTTGAACAGTATTGCAACACCTCTAGAATTAGAGGCAAACCCATTTAAAACACAATCACCTTTCCATAAAGATCTGACATTTGACTCGTCTCTAGGTGTCCAGTAAGTGTGCTGTAGACAAATTATGGAAGCTTTAGTTTTATACAGGTAGTCAAGTACATCCATTCATTTGTTTTTATTTTGAAGACCCTGGAAATTTGCTGACAACACTACAATTTCCTCACCAATAGACATAAGACATAGTTGAAGACTCTCCTAGCAACTCCAAAAACATTTGGTTAATAGTCCAGAAATGTTGAGAAATTTTTTTTAGCCTTGTGCTTACTATGCTTGTATAGTACTGTATTAATAACCCAGAAATAGATTGCAAACCTGTATGCTTATAAAAATAAAATAAACAAAAACAATTCATGTATGGCAAATAAAAACTAAACAAAGTGAAACTTATATTAAGGCCTTATTAATTAGTATACTGTATAGCTAGGGATAAAAAAAAGTGCCGAGAGAGAAAATAACATCATTTTCAAGGTTGTTGCAGGCAGATAATATACTGCTTAATGGCATATCTATAGAAGTTCTAAAAAGTTAAGATCGGTCATACATTAAGTGTTCATATAAGAAATAAATATGGTTAATTTGATACAGAAACACAGATATCCCATCATTAAATTATGATACACATATAGCAGAACATAACTCTTTCTTCAACTAAAAGATATCTGATTTCAGATAACTTTTCGGATGTCTTTGTATAAGGTTAATATCTAGGCAGGATATATAGGGAAAACAAATGATTAATAAATAAATAGTAGCTAGAATCTTTTTTTTAATTTGACGAATATATTAATTTTGCATATTTTAAAAGGGTAATGCATCGACATTTAAGTTTTCCCAATTATCAGGTACTCTTGGACAGTATTAATGTATACTGCAAAGACTTGCACAAACAAGTTTGAATCACTAAAAATATGTAAATTGATAGCTATTTATTACAGAGAAAAAAATTATATTAATTCTAACTCAATTCTAATTTGCCCTTATAGCACTTAATCTCTGTCGAAAAACAGACTTGAAGGCGCATTGCACTTAAACATATTGTTCAATTTTCATAAGATACTGCTATCAAATGCTGAATGTCAAATACTGCTGATTAAATCCTTCATTGGTATGACTAGTCAAAAATAAATGTAAAGATATTCACACCGCAAAAATGTTCACACTACCAATTTTAAGCACTTTAGGACTTTCAAGTACTCAAGTATTTATGCTGCATGCTTCAAAAAACATATATTGGCACTGAATCCCTCAAAATATGTTAAACCAATTAATTATGGAAAAAGACTGTATACATTATAATTAGACTTCTATAGTGCTTAATATTTGTCATAAAACAGACTATAAAGCACATTAAAACAAAATATTTATTCAATTTTATAATACCAAAATAAATAACTGTAAAGATGTTCACACTCCCAAATTTCAAGTACTCTTGGTGTTTACATTACATGTTTCAGAAAACATAGATTGGCATTGAATCCCTCAAAAATATATTGAGATCAATTAACTATAAAAAAAAGACTATGTAAATTTTAATTTCACTTTTGTAACACTTAATGTCACTCATAAAACAGGCTCTAAGGTGCTTCACACCAAAACATAATGTTCAGTTTTGTAGAATTATGTATATTATATACTGCATATCAAATGCTTAATTGGCATAACTGTAAACAGTGTAATTCTTATTTTTATATCTTTTAGGTTATTAGCCTTATTTTCTTATTAATAAAGATGTTCACATTGTATATTTTCACAGACACTATTTTCAAGTGCTCTAGGGTATTTATAATGCATGCTTCAAAGATCATGCATAGGGATTGAATCATTTAAAATATATTATGAGAAAATTTACAAATGACAAAAGACTATCAAATCGAATTCTAATTACACTTTTAAAGCACTTAAATCTCTGTTAAACAACAGACTGTAAGGCACGTCACACCAAAACACATTGTTTATTAACGCTCGACGATAGGAGAGGGTTATTGTAATCAGTTTGTTTCTGTCAGTCTGTCTGTCTGTCTGTCTGTCTGTGCACCGTTTCGCCCTTATAACTCAAAAACTATAACACCAATCGAGCTCAAATTTGGTGGGCAGGTATTTTATGGGGTACAGACGGATTCTTTCAAATTTGGTGTAATTTGTGTGAAAACTAAAGCCAGGAGAGAGTTTTTCTTATTTTTAATTGGGCTTTTACAGTGAAATCTGCTTCTCTGTCTGTGCACCATTTTGCCCTTATAACTCAAAAACTATAACTTCAATCAATCTCAAATTTGGTGGGAAGGTATTTCATGGGGTACAGACAGATTCTTTCAAATTTGGTGTAATTTGTTTGAAAATTAAAGCCAGGAGAGTTTTTCTTATTTTAATTGGGAATACACAGTGAAACTGCTTCTCTTCATCACATACGTAAAAATCAATATTTTGCTTTCTGATGATGTCATTACTAAGTGATGTCACAATGTAACTGCCATTGTGAGGTCACAAACCTAGCTTGTGATACTTGATGTCTTTAAGTAAAAATATTTCTTCTCATTGTATGTCTTGAAATTGACATAAACATAATAAAGAGGGAGGTGGTATATTCATCATTTTTATTAATTATTATTTCTGTTTTATTTTCTCTTTTTTCTTTCAATTCCTTGACAGTCCATCACAAAAAATTACCATGCATGATTTTCACCAAGAAGTGACCTTTAAGCAGAATTTTTACCTCCACCAGCAGTTTATGTTTTTGTGTGTTAATTGTTTATGGTTGTTTTATTTATTTTTTTTGTGTGTGTGTTTAGATTACTCTAAAACTAATGAACAGATCTTTATTTAAAAATTTGTGAGTAGGACCTGACTGAAGGAAGAAGTTACTAAAAGAAAGATCAGGATCTTATTTTAGATACAAAAAAATTCATGATTTTTCAGAGGTCCCATTTCAATGTATTTTTAATGACTGTAGCTTTCTACTTGATATTTCTATGAAAATTAATTTACAGGTTTGGTTTTATTTTATTGTCTTCCTTACAATATTTTATATCACTTGAGAGACTGGTCACATGGAGTCGAGCGTTTTGCTCTCTCTGAGTGCATCTTGTTTTCATAATGTATCGCATAACAAATAATACATATCAAATGCTTGATTAGTATAACTTCAACCAAAACTCAATGTAAAAGTAGTCACACAGTGCTTAATATTTGTCATAAAACAGACTATAAGGTGCATTACACCAAAATAATTGTTTAAATTTTATGATATGATGTATATTGAATGCTGCATAACAAATGCTTGATTGGCAAGACTTCAACCAAAAAATAACTGTAAAGATGTTCACACTCCCGAATTTCAAGTACTCTTGGTGTTTACATTGCATGTTTCTGAAACATAGATCGGCATTGAATCCCTCAAAATATGTTGAGATCAATTAACTATACAAAAAAGATGATGTGAATTTTAATTTCACTTTTATAACACTTAATATTAGTCATAAAACAGACTCTAAGGTGCATCACACCAAAACACAATGTTCAAGTTTCGTAGAATACTGTATATCGAATACAGCATATCAAATGCTTAATTGGCATGACTTTAACTAAACATAAATATAAAGATGGTCACACTGCATATTTTCACTAACACTGTTTTCAAGTGCTCTAGGGTATTTATATTGCACGCTTCAAAGAGCATGCATAGGCATTGAATCATTTAAAATATATTATGAGACAAATTTATTAATGAGGAAAAACCATCAAATCCAAGTCTAATTGCAATTTTAAAGCACTTAAATCTCTGTTAAACAGACTGTAAGACACATCACACCAAAACACATTGTTCATTTTCATAATGTACTGCATAACAAATAATACATATCAAATGTCTTAGTATACCTTCAACCAAAAATCAATGTAAATATAGTCACACAGCGAAGAGTTTCTAAACATGTTTTTCCAAGATTAGAAATAATCTCCTAACCAAACAAAACTATGAAGTAATTTTCTCAATACTACTTCATATGGGAAATAATATCTGAAGGAAAGGTATAAAGTCATACTAATTAAGAGCTTAGAAGATGATCCAACAAATAAAATCACAAGAAAACATGCATAATATGCCAAGTTATTACATTATTGAGTCATCTAAAATAAGGATGATATCAAATGATACAATATTAAAACAGTCAAGTCTATGTTCACTGAGTGATCTCAAATAAACACCAGCATAACTCTTCATAAACAGATTTACTGGTATACTAGCATTACAGTTAGATATAAGTATAGCATGTCAGTTTTAAAATGAGTATAGTGTTATTGACATGCTTATTATGACAAATCTTTAAAGTCAAGTTTTTGTAAAATGTTCATGAGGCTATTTCAAAAAATGTAAGTGAAAACTACAGGGACATATGAAGATCTCTTTATAAAGCTTTCACGTAAATGTGTCCATTGTTCTTCAGAAAGTGTAGAGCAAGCTGCACACTGATTAACTTTAGCTCCCTTTGCACAGGGATCTTGTCCCTTACACTTGGCCCTGCAGCCAAAGCAAGTAGGGTGAGAGTCAAATTGGTTCATAAAATGGCCACATTTGCCCCAGTTTTGGTAAGGTGGACTCTTCACCATGATACCAAAAGAATCTATGAACTATTAGATATAAAATATTCAAAAATAAACTGTTTACCCACAGTTAAAATATGGTAACTGAACTAAAAAAGTAGAGTTACAGGAAAGCCAGCTGTACAAGATGGATTCCAACAAGAAGTGAGGAAGAGCTATAGCTAGCATCTGATAGGTTCTCTAGGTCACATGACCAGACAGGTGCTTTTTAACCTCACCGGTACTATACCAGTAATATACCGGCAATATACCAGCATACAAGTGACCAGTTAACTCTTGAATTCACGGGTAAAGTTTTCAACTTTTACTCCGGTTGGAAGCTTCCCGTGGTAAACCACCGGCAAAAAGCATATTGTTACAATAGGTAGGTACATTGTAGCGTAATAAAATAGTGTTTAACCTCTATTTTGACATCCAGAGTAATATTGGGACAGTCGCATGAGCTCAGCGCATTCCCACTTGAAGAAGTCAGACTCACACAGCTTGAGGTAAAAAACTGTTATTAAATGCCAAACATGAGCCACCTGCATGGGTTAACATGAGGTGGGTCACTTTATATTTTCTCAGTTTTCTCAGTTTTTATTTAAACACAGTAAAAGATGTAGAAGATTATATCAAATAATATAATATTTAAAATCTTTGCAAACATGAATAGAAAATGTTCACGAAGTGGGACTAATTGTTATTTTCTGGAAATACATATACCTCTTATCCATGTATTATCATGATATCAATTTATTTTTTATTTATCACATTTAAAAAATTAATGAAAGAAGTATACACGAAAGACAGTGTATATATTAATGCAAAATAAATGTGTCCTGGTTTCAAATTAAATGTCAAACTTACTGAATTTAACAGATATTAAAATAGCCATAACTAATAAGAATTTATGTTGACTTAGTGATGAAACTTGATCCTGACGTTGATGTAAGCATTTTCAACACTAAGTGTAAGTTAATATTCTGACATGAAAAGTAGTTATATTGCACACAAAACTTTAGTTTTAAAAAGTGATCTAACACTAATATCAACATTTTTTTATAATAAATCTAAATTAAACATCTGACATTAAAAATAGTCAAGTTTCAGTTATCAACGCTAAATCTAGCTTAGTTTTTTGGTTATAAATCTCTTATTATCACACACAAACCACATTGCTTTTAAAGATTATTGTCATAACGGATTATTTTTATGCTTAATTAGCAATATTTGATTGTACATGTCCATAATTTATGGTAAAACTATTTTGAATGCATATAAAATTGATATCAATAGTTAAAATCACGATAGAGGCTTTAAAGATGCATAACAAATTAATGATGCATTCTATTAGCTATTCAGGACTAGTACATACTAGTTCACAGCCTGTGAAAATGCAGTGGAAATGCTAAAAACTATTTCATAGATACTTCCCAGAAGGCACAGGCCTTGAAATGTCATTGATTTAGAGTTGAAAACGTTGAAATCCATATTATCAATTACTAAAGCTAAATTAGTTTTCTGGCATGAAAAAGTAGTGATATTTTGACCAGAAATCATGGTGATTTTTGGTTGTAAAATTGACACTGACACGATTTTAACACTATTTCAAAGCTGGATTTCTGGCTGGAAAAGGTAGTGAAACTGCATACAAAAATCAACACTAAATCAAGTTAGGTTTTTTGACATGAAACCTTAGTCATGCTACTATCGATTCTTAATTGAAAATTCTTTTTCTAGAAGGAGATATAGTGATTAAGTCTAACTTTATGAAAGAAATATTATTGCAATAGTTTTTGAATTTGTACGTATTTGTAAAGCAAAGACTAATTTTTAGACTTAAGATCATAAAAGGTGTATAAGTTTAGGTAAAAATTTTGTTTTAATTAGAATTATTCTTCCGAAGGGTGTTATGTACCTATATTGCCATTATTCCATATTCTTTTTTAGTTTTTTGTATTGTTCCAGTATAGTAATAGACAGGATTTGCTCTAGATTTGTAGAGAATTTTAGTCCCAATATTGAAAATTCTGTATTGCCCCATTGCAGCTTAATTATATGCCACATTTAATTTTTCCTTTGAGAAGAGCTTTCTCCCAATCCAAATAACTTTTTTCTTCTCCATATTCATTCTCAAAATTGCCAAATGTTTCTAAAATATTGAGAGAAGCTTCTAGAGAGTACTTTGATCCATCTGGGACTAATGTGGTGTCATCTGCAAACTGTGTTCACGTGATGTGTTGATCTCCAAACTAAGACCTGTAACATTTGGGTCCAATTTGATTAATGTTGAGAAAACTTTGGCTCCTATTAAGAATAAATAAGCTGACAGAGGGCCCCACTGTCTGTTTAAAATATTTGTTTGCACTTTATGTCTTAAAATGGACATAAAGATAATCAGGAAAGTGGTGGTGTATTCATGATTTTTACATTTTCACTAATTTCTATTTTCGTTTTTTCTTCTTCTTTCAACTCTCTGATGGGCATTACAGAAATTTTACCCTAGATGATTTTCACCAAGAAGTGGTTCTTGTTTAATATTTTTTACCTTCTCCAGCAGTTTATGTTTTTGTGTGATAACTTGTCTATTGGTCTGTTTGTTTTTTAGCATTTAGATTACTCCAGAACTAATGAAGAGATGTTAATAAAAACATTATGCATGTGGAAGGGCTCTGCCAAAGGGGAAGTTACTAATTTTTGGAAAAGATCAGGATCACATTACGGATACAAAAAAAATCATGAATTTTCAGAGGTCCAATTTTTAATGTACTTTCAATGACTTTGGTTTTGAACTTGATATTTCTTCAAAAGTAATGAACAAATTTTAATGATAAATTTTTAATAGGAAGGCCTAGTCAAACGGAAGAAGTAATTGCATTTTAGGAAAGATCCACATCAGATCAGATCACATTTTAGATACCAATAAACCTCCAAAATTTTGGAAGCGAGTGAACCACATTGTGCACTAAATATCCACAAAATATATATTCAGTACCTGGGTGAGTGTGTTCAAGCATGCATGTATTCCACAGTGAGGGGAAATCCAATGAAAATTGAAATGAAACCAGGATTAATAACTATCATGGAATAGCTTTGAGACTTACATCCAGGTAGGAAATTCACGTCAAAGCCTTTTATGATCTGTCATAACCTCTCCAGGTTCTAAAACCCAAATACCCAGTGTGTCAGATTTGCTACCATAACTAGGCCAAATATTGAGATGCTATGCTGATATTCGGACAGAAAGTTAGGTGGGTGGCATGAATAAATATGGAATAACTTTGAGACTTACATCTAGTTGGGAACCTTGTGTCACAACCTGTTGTGATCTGTCATGACCTCCAAAGGCACAGCACTAATTAATATGGAATAGGTTAAAACCCCAAATAACTGGGTGGCATTAATAAATTATGGAATAGTTTTGAGACTTATATCTACACGAGAAATTCATGTCACAACCTGTAATGAAGTGTCCTGACTCAAAAAAAACCCAAATACCCAGTGCGACATTTTGACACCATAACTAAGCCAAATATTCAGATGTAATGTTGCCATTTGGCCTGAACATTAGGTGGACAGCACTAATGATTATGGAATAGCTTTGAGACTTACATCTAGCTGGGGAATTCAATCTTACATCTAGCTAGGATGATCTGTCATGACCTCTCCATTTTTCAAAATCCGAAATACTCAGCGTATACCTATCCCAAATATAGAAATGTAATGCTGCAATTTGGGCATTACATTAGAATTGTATGTAGGTGGGGAACTCATGTCAAAGCTTGAACAAGAGTTTATGAAAATGGGAGAAAGTAGAACCAACATATACTCACTGACAATGCTCAGTTAAGTAGGAAATAAACCATTTGAGAACAGACACCACAACACCAAACCAAAACTGAAGACAACTGAGAAGAGAGGAATGAACAATTGTATCAAACACAGCAGAGACAAAGGTTGTAGGTTCACCCTGTGATAGGGATAAGTGGACTTTGTTTTAATAGACAAGAGAGCTGTCTCAGTCGAATGACTAGCTTTGTAATCAGACCAGGCAACTGTTTGACAACCAGACGTCCAATAAGTTTAGATATGAAATTAAGCCCAAATACAGGACAATAGTTTTTTTCAGGTTATCAGCCTGCTAACCACAGCCCTTTCGAAACCATCTGGAAAACCACCCTCAGTGAGTGAGCAGTTAACTAGTTTTGTGCAAGATGTTGATACATTCTTTGATGAGAAAGGTTGATCATGGGTCAAACAGACAGGATTTGGTAGGAAAGTTGCCGACTATTTTATGTACAGTTTCTTCAGAAACCAAAGTAAAGGCAACAATATTTGGAGTGTCTGTAAGAGGGTGTGGAGTGTTTTTTTTCAAGTCAAATGGTACAAAACTATCCTGAATTTTTAAAATTTTGTCTGAAAATAAAATACAAACCAATCTGCTGGTTGCTGACTGGTGAGACAGTAGTGTGGCTTCAAGAGCCCTATTTAGGGCATTTCCTAACTGCTGTCATAGCTTGCTAGAATTCTTATAATTACCCGTGATTAGTTTTCTGTAGAGTTGTATCTTGTCTTTATTGGCAAGTCGATTACATCAAGCAATCTGGTGACAAAGTCGACAGTTGAGCTGAGTTTTGTCTCTTTGCTAAATTGGCATCCTAGGGAAATATGTTTCAGACCATCAGTCAACGAACTGTTTCTTTTTTACTCTAGAAGATGTCACTCAGATCATGTACACACTGTTTTATAAAGATCTCATACAGAATCTGCGGCAAATTTTTAAGGAAGGGTGTCACTTGAAGGTCAAAGGTCAAATACAAAGATCAGACATGTCTATACAGTGACATCTCCTATAAAATACTCTATTTTTGGTTAGAAAAACAGAGCAGTGAAAGTCAATGGTACATTTAATAACAGCGTGGTCAGACATAAACTCGCATATATTGACATCAACAAAACTATCCTGATCACTGGAAAAAAAACCCAATGTAATCAGGTATGTGACCATACAAGTGAGTTGGTTTGTCAACTGCTTGAGATTGCATGAATCCAGGACTGACAAAAATTTGAGATTGTCGCCACCAGGTATGTCTACATGGATGTTGAAGGTGAGCAGATATAGTAGGAGCAATCAATGGAAGACAAAAAGCCAACAAAGGACATAAATTTTCTTAATAGATGATGGAATATGATGGGGGTGGGGGTGGGGTCGGTAAACCAGAACAAGCAACAGTGTATGACCAGGAAATGATATTGCACTACAATACTCTCAAGGACTGATAAATGGGTGAGTATTTTTTGTGTTTATATATGTCTAATAAAGAAACCAACACTATCACTAAAACCTGGGGGACGATCGAGGTCTATGGAGAGCCACAAAACAGAAGGAGTAAGTGATCAAAGGAAACCTTCAGTATCAGAGGGCTGAATATGGGTTTGTGTAAGGCAGATAAAATCAAAGTCATGTTTAGCTGTGGTTTTAGCCAGAAATCCTTTATTCCTAATCAACCTGACATTTAATACACCAAGCTTGGCTGGACCAGGATGAACAGCCACATTGCCACCCAGTAAGAGCAACAACATGCGACCTGTCCTATTGACAGTGGGTGATATGGGTGCTGATATTCTGTCTGGTGAATTATTATCAAATATTTATTTTGTTAATGAAAGTATTTTTTTCTGTCTTGGCAGCTAAAAATGTTTCAAACAAGTAAACAGCAAATTGTTGACTAAGTTTAACTCAAACTTCACTTCAGGTTCATAGTTCCCATTCAATTGTTTCAGGAAAAAGTACATTCTGTATACTGGGCCATTTAAGATTTACACCAGTTTTTGAAAGGATATTCTATGATTTGTCCAAGACTTTGGGAAAAACATAAAAACTCATGATTTTTGATATCTGGGAATTGGAAACTACCAGCACAGGTCCCCTAGGTTAGATGTAAAGGTATGTGATCTTGAGGGTCAATGAAAGGTGAGAGTGAAAGCACCATGGTTTTTGGGGTATTTTATCTTATACAAGTTGGCTTGTTTTATTTACAGGTAAATTAAGAGGTAAGTAAAGGACCAAAAGCCTAAAAACTAAAAGCCTCTAGCAAATACCAGGGAAACGAACCAAATGTTTTTGGAGTCACAGAAAAGTAGTGATCCCCAAGCAGCATACCAAAGAATGGCTGTACATGTCAGTGATTTTGAGAAACAAGGTATACTGCACAGACATGCCGGCACACAAAAGGCCAAAACAATGTCTTCACTCCCTATCAGAGAGAATACTAAAGGATAATAACAACCCTTACTTTAGTTTCAGTGTATCACATAAATGAAGTGAACAATAGTGCACCTGACTTATAGTTTTCTTGTACTTCTTGGGAAGGTAATATATTTTATGTCTAAGAGGACATTAGGTGCTATTTACACAATTCCCATATCAAGTGGGCAGAAGATCAAATGCAGAATGAAACAACCTTAAGGTCAAAATGGTTATTGCCATGGTGAAAATGTCCAGTGACTTATCCAACGTCAAAGAGGAGATGACCATGAGGTAAATATATTTGTTCATTTGCACAAGGAAACAGTGTAATTCTAAAAAAATTCCTGGATTAGGTGGTTTTAGGTCCATAACCTTACATTTAGCGGCACACATTTATGTGGAATTCTGATGCTTGACAGCCATCTCGTCCTGATACACTAAGTCTGTAAATGGCAAATAGTGGGTCCTGGAAGATCCTTCCAAGCATTGGCCTAAAGAGTGCAAGCGATACTCGGTGTTACAGATTTCCTTTAGATTTTCCTTTGTGTTAAACAGGAATAACACAAGAACGTGCAGTTCAAATTCTATTTTATTTCTCAGATATACACATGAAATGACTAGCGTCTAAGGTTTGTATGCACGAATCCACTAACTTAATATTTACTATAAATGACCCCAAACCCGCACTCCTAGGACATCAAATCAACCACCACAAATATGAATACCGCATATATTTTTGCTTATACAATTTACATAACTACATGTCATTTATAAGTTACCACTACAATAAAAAGAAATATCACCTTCATGAGCTAACGATCACTAACTATACTATCAAGGTCACTTGAATTGCAACAGAAACCAATACAAGTTCTTAAACTCAGTCTTCCGCATCAGGTAACAATGAAATGTAACAGATTTTATGTCCAAAGAATGGAAACTTTGTAGTGAAAAATATCGGACTCAGCATACTTAACAGAAAAGACGTAGATCTTCAAAAAAGACAAATCAATCCTGAACCTGCTTGAATACAGTATGAAAAAATTCCTATCACAATGTTATCTTGTTCACTTTACAAATTTACTCCACACACTTGCAAAACTTATAGATAAAATGGTGTAAAATCTCAGGCTGTATCAAAAGAATCGCATCCCTTACATTTAGATCTCTGAGGGATGATAATGTTAGTGTGATACGATCTTTAAATAGCCTCACATATAAGTAACTTGAATGTAGTTGATTTTGGATGCTTTTATTAGAACTTTATTAATATTAGAGTTATTATTTTATCAAGGAAAACTACCTTTGCAAGGCTAGAAATCAGGGGCGGGATTTTCAACAGCTCTTAAGTCTAAGATTTGTCTTAAGTCTAAGATAAAATTCTTAAATGTTAAAAACTTTGTCATAAAGTTAAGACAAAATTTATGCTTAGACAAAATGAGATTCATAAAAGGTCTAAGACAAAATTTTGTCTTAAGTTTTGTCTTAACTTTAAGACCACTGCAGGGCAGACTTAAGTCATTTTTGAAATATTCCATTGCATGTATGCCAACAAAAATATACTCCATGGATTTATACTTCCTATAAAAGTAATTTCTGTGCACTGTAATAGAATTTTACATCATTCAGTTTCCAATAAATTTCCACATTTTACCTCCTTGTGGCAAAAATATTGTCACAAAAATGGCTGAATCACAGGAAAACACAAAGACTACTATTTTTACATAATTTTTCCAAAAAAAGTAACAAATCTGTTTTATAATTTTGAAGAGCATGTTTGGTGTATTTATCAGTGAAAATATTTTTGTTTTGATAAAATTTGTCACTTTTGATACAAAATAGTTAAGACTTTTTGCATAAATTTTGTCTCAGCTAAGATTTTGCTTAGCACTTTTTGTGAATCCCAACTTAAAATAAAATCTAAGCTAAGGCAAAAGTCTTAAACTTAAGACTGGTCTTAGTTAAAATTTTGTCTAAGATTTAAGACTTTTGTGAATCCTGGCCCAGCTGAAAGGTTCGATAATCTGTGGACATACACATACATATATGTTGTATTCAATATGGATAACTAACTATTTAAAACTATTCAAACTATTGAATGTGTACATTCAGTGGGCAAATCATCAAATGTACACATTCAATGGCTAAAATCATTCAATGACGCAAAGCATGAAATGTATAAATAATATAATAATATAAATGGAATGTAACTGACCACAGAAACGCAACTTAAGTTAATTAATATTAACTTTTTGTTTTGATTTGTTAAGAAAATGACAATAATAAGTTCAATTTCAAACAATAACAGTTACTTATTTCAATTTCTGAAGTTTATATACATATTCAATGACTATGGTTGTGGAATGTTCACATTCCACAGTTGATCTATTAAATCTAAACATTCAATGGCTGCTTGCTATTGAATTTATAGATTAAAAGGCCAAGCCTTTGAATGTACACTTAAACTAACCCATTGAATGTATACATTAAATGGTAATCCACATTCAATACAACATATATATACATATGCAAATAATTGCAACATTGTGTTTAGTTTCACTTTGCTTACAGCATTGCCAAATTGTTTACCTATTTAGAATTACTAAATACATAGAATGTGTCTCTGATAGAAGACACCCCAGGAAGTAAGGTGCTATTTTGTAACAAATATTGTACACAGTAAGTGTGTTTATATTTAGAAGCTATTATTTCTCCTTCCTCAAAGAATTCAAATCCTCCATTGTTGTACAAGTATATTCAGCACCAACCTTTATTTTTTCCCCTACATCACATAACAGGGTAAAGGGTATGCGATATATTTTCAAAAAAAGCACACTAGACTCTCAGGCTAAAGGTCAAAGTTTAGATTTTATGTCCAGCCCAACAGACAGGGTGATATTGAGACAGGCCCACAGCATTATGCAGCGTTCTTACCGGCCGTAAACACGACCTCACAGTCAGTAAATTTGTCAAGAACGGTCTCACAGGTGATATTTACCACCCATGAGTTGGGTGCCTCCAGAAACTTTCCAATTTGTGATCTTCACCTCTAATGACAACAAAGATGCAGAATACATGTACTTTTGTTAGGAAACCTGTTAAATGAACTGTTTCGGTACTCGGGATTTTGATAAATAACCTCAGAAAACGTATAACTAATGAAATATATATCTTTTGCATGATGGATATTGTGATTTCTTTTATTTCTTTCTCTTTGTGATTTGTGTTTGTTTACATCCAGACATAAACACACAGGCGGTGAATTGCTAAGAACGGTCAAAACTTTCCACTGGTAGGTACCAACTCACAGGTGGTGTGCACGGGTTCACAACCTACTTCTGAACGCGACATTAGTATATTGTGGGAGTCCAGGCCACACAGGGGTGACAGCCTGTGACTATACAAACGATCATTTAAGATAAAACTATGTAAAATATGTTGTACGTTCACATAAAGTAATATCTTTTTCACCTATTTTAACTTGCTTTGCACAGTATATGGTGTATTTGTCGCATGTAACTGTATATTCTTTACTTGTGGTTGTCTTTATTTAGGGTATTCTCGGGGGTTCCTGATTCAACAGTTCATCAGGTCAAATACACCAAAATATCACAAATGAAATGCTTAAGGTAGTGAGCATATCTTTTAGTTACATTTCTTTCATGGTGTCATATGACATCCTTAATTGACCCAATATGATGTTCAACCACACAGTCCATGTGCTACTGTTCCTTCAGTAGCCAAAGGGCTACCTGTGTATCATAAACAATAATTATTACTTAAACAGTTCAGTTAGGAATATGGTGTCTAGGTGCTGTTGTGTCAGCACACTGATTTCAACTATCAACACATTGCTCAACAGGGACAGTACTGTCACCAGTATGTCTTTATGCCATTTCCTGATGTGTGGAGGAGGGGCTCCATGGTGCAGTGCTAAGACACTCGCCGTCCACCTCTTCCAGTGTGCATTCGATTCCAGGACATGCCAGTAATCTTGACCAACTAGTTTCCACTGGTTTCCTCCACCCATAAACTACCTGTTGCAATATGACCTTGGCTATTGAGTGCAATGTAGGAAAAAAATGTAAATCTAACCTGATGTGGGCAACTGATACTACTTAATTTCAGATAAAGACATATATGTTTTGTATTATAGCTATTACTTTTTCACTTTTTAAAATTTGATTTCCATATCATTTTCAAAGGTCTGGTAATATCATTATGGGAAAGTTCATGGGTGGAGGAAAACCAAGCACACTAGGGAGCAGGATTCTGTGTTGCAAATCACTGGACATTGGCAGGCAGCTGCCAGCATTTCCACTTGAGGTCATGCAGAGATTTGAACCCAAGACCTCAAATATATGAGGCGTATCAGTAGCTTCTGCTTCACCGTGATTTAGCCAAATACTCATGCTTGTACACAATGTTTATATAGCAGAAAATGTAGCCAATTTGAACTGTAACCTTACAATAAGGCTTTCCAAAAGCTGTTTCTAAATATATCACTGAAGCCTGACATAATGAAACTTTAATATGTGTCAGCTATGTTATTCTTTCTCAAAGCATTTGATCTGGTGTAAGAAAACCCCAGAACATACATCAATTGGACATGGGTTCAAATTTTTTTTATATATTTTTATTTCTTTTTGTGCAATACAAATAACAGTTATACAAAGCACATACAAAAATAAAACAAGAATATAGATCCAGTGTTTTAAATGTACTTTCATGATAAATTGTAACTTGTACAATCAATCAAACAGATGTTCTCATATCAACCATTTTTTAATAAATCTTTGCTCTAAAAGGTTAATTTTTGCAAAATGTTTCTGTTCAAAATATTTACATCTAATGTCTTCTTGGAGAAAGTAAAAGTTCAATTGAAATTTTTTTTTGAACACCAACACACATAATACCTTGTAGCTGTTAGTAGAAAATTTAGGGGCCAAAAATGAATGTCGAGTTCCTCATAGCCAAGAATTTGTCTCTGGTTTGTTAACTCTATTTGTATATTTAATTTGTTGAAAATCCATCTTTTTAAATCTTTCCACAAATCTATAACAAATTCACAATGGACAAATAGGTGCTCAATACTTTCTGGTTGTTGATTACAAAAACTACAAAGATTGGAGTCAATAATTTTGAGCTTGTTTAAATAGTATTTAGTATCTAATATATTATACAGGATTTTATACTGAAACCAAATCAAACAATTGTCTAATATAGATTTGTGGCAGGCCCAAAAGATGTTTTCCCACATTTTGTCATTTAAAGTTGAACTTAATTTTCCAGTCCAAACTGATTTACAAGAAGGTTCTTCAAACTCTTCACTCAAAAATACATTGTAAAAATCCTTACTACCTTTTTAAATCTGGTCAAGCTTTGCATGGGAGTAGACCTAGTAGGCCTCGGGTATTGAAATACATTGCCATTCTTATAAGTTTTTAAAAACTTCTTAACCAAGAGTTTCATTCTGTGATATTCGATTGGGTTACATTTAAAATTATATGTTCTATTTAATTCTGTTTCACTTACTACAATTCCATCAGAATTTATTATATCACCAACCAAGTTAATACCTTTTTGTGCCAAACAGGGTAGTATAATGTATGCTTTGAGATCTGCCTATTGTACCATAAACATGATTGTGAAATTTCTGAATTTGTTAAAGGCTTGTTTTTGAAACAGAAGTCTGTCCAATATTCAAATACATTTACCCAAAATTAGTTTTTAAAATTTCTGGAATGCACTGGAAAATCTCCTCCCAATTGTGCTAGTTTATTGACCTTATGGTTTGATTAATGTAAAATTTTATTCCAGTCTATGTCACTTTGATTAATTGTCCTCCTAATCCAAGTTATTTTTAAGGCTTTTTCAAATAGGAATATGTTAACCATTTTCAAACCACCCTGACAATAATCACCACATATTGTTTTCCTTTTGACCTTGTCAAGTTTATGATTCCACAGAAATTCAAACATAAGATTGTTTATTTGTTTCAAAGTACCGTCTGGTGCTGGCAGAGATGTCAGGATATGTATTAGCTTGGGCAAAAATTTTGTTTTAATAAGTGTGATTCTCCCGAATGGTGTCATATATCTACTTTGCCATTTCTGCATATCCTTCTTTATTTTTTGTATCGTTTCGATATAATTAATAGATGGAATCTGTTCTATATTAGTGGAAAATTTTAATCCTAACATTGAAAATTCTGTGTTGCCCCACTGTAGATTATATGCTATATCTAATTTTTCTTTAGAGAATTGCTTTCTCCCTATCCAAATAACTTTTGTCTTCTCCATATTCATTTTGAAGCCAGAATAATTTCCAAATATTTCTAAAATATTAAGAGCGGCTTCTAGAGAGCACTGTGTTCCATCCAGAATTAGTGTGGTGTCATCTGCAAACTGTGTCATTTTGATGTGTTGGTCACCAAATTTTAGGCCTTTGATGTTTGGGTCTAATTTAATGAATGTTGAAAGTACCTCAGGCCCCAGTAAGAATAAATAGGCTGACAAGGGATCGCCCTGCCTGCAGCCCCTTTCAATTAAAATTTCTTCTGATAGAAATCTTAACATTCATCTCAGAATATGACCTTAGCAAAACACAGCAAGGTAACATGATCTTGGATATGATGTTTGATCTGACTTATGTCATCTTGGGCAAACTGCATAATATTAGTAACTCTGAAAGGCCAAAAGAACAATAAGTATGCATAATGTTATCATAAAAAATTAAAACCACGATATTAGTAGCATTTTAATGCAAGAAACCTACTCCTACTTTCTACATTAGTAGGCTCAATATATTGCCACAAATAAGTTTAACGGGGACTATTAATTTTCATTTACATTATTATTGGCTGAAGCTGTTCCCTCAATGCACCGTAGTGTTTGTGAAAATATGGTTTGTGTAAAATTATGATTTGGAGCACTACCAAATACCATTCTAAAATTTTCAGAATGGCAATTCAGAACTGATAATACACAAATAAGCATAAGCAGGAAATATGGTGTAATCCCAAAGCTACTTTTAGAAATAATAGAATGTGTTTCAGTTTCATTTTGTTTACAATATTCTATAATAGCACACATGTACAGGCTATTTATATATACAGTCTAAAGGAGGGAAATTGACAAATCGCCTTTGGTACACAAAACTCTGGGAGGTGACACTACTTCTGTTTGCCATAAAAATTGTGCAATGTAGGCTCATATTTCACCATTCTAAGCATTTCAAGCTTCATTACAATTTAAAAAGGGCCTTGGTTGTGTAAAGGTAAGACACTCATATCCTAACTCTTCTGGCTTTAGTTTAACCCCTGGGGTGTATTCATAAAAGGTCTTAGCCAATACTTTGTCTATAATCTGGTACAGAAGTGTACTAGAAATAAGACTCCGTCTTGGCTATGACCAGAGGGCTAAGAATAATGGCTAGTGGATTCCAGTGCACAATCTTGACCAACTAGTCTGTGGTGGTTTTCTCCACCTGTGAAACTGCCTGTCTCAGTATGACCTTGACTGTTGGATAATAATGTAAAACATGCAATAAAGAGATAAATAATGACATTGTACACGATTCCCAAAGGACGATTATTTCTAACTGCTTTTAACCATTTCCCTAAGACAACTATGATGATAGTAATTATGCCCAACATGTAAAAGTCATACAAATCGGATAAAATACTTTAACTTTTATTTTATTCAGCACACTAATGATTTTGCCAGGGAATACTGTAGAATTACAAGCAAATAATATATATTAACCACTCAGTCTGATTCAGTCTGTTGATTGTCCCACTCACAAATACAACAAATCTGTTTGACACATGCAAAAGCACAGGATGACATTAGATTTTACAGGTGCATTTTGCAAGTTTCTTTGTGTGACAAATCATGCCTTGTTGTTTAATTCTTTAAGACAAAACTGCTATGCTGTTGTCTCCCTTACAACAACATAGGAAACCAGCGATAAGGAACATGATCAAGACACAGGATATGATTAATCCTAAACCTGTCCGCCAGACACCTGTCCTGCAAAAAAAGATAAAAAACATTAAATGAGCTTTAATAAAGGAGACTGACTTGCATTGCTGTGTATAGAAAAAAAGTTAACATCATGCAGGACAAAGTCAAATTTCTTTTAAACAGGAGATGTTTGTGGCTGAGTTTGATAGAAAGATTCATGACTGTAAACCTCTAAGGCTATCACTTAAACGTCTGTTTAACTTGACTTAATTTATTGATTTTTGTGTTAGTCCTAATACTTTTGTTTTGCTTAGACTGTGACGGTGCATACTAGTTGTTCTAGTAACCCAACGCTGAAAACCACGTGACATCTACTAACTTTCCAACAGAGAGTAGAAGGAGGAGATTTAAACTGGCTACCTCAGAGTGCCTCAACCACTATCCCACCAAGTGCCAAGGTTATAAGTCTAGACTATATCCAAGTATTGGTAAAACTAGTAGACAATTTCCGTTTTCCCATACTGCTGGATTGAACCAGAAAGCCAAAATTTTTATTTGCATTCAATTAATTAAGCGAATAGAGGCAACGTTTATTACATAGTGTATCTGAACAATGCAAAAATGATTCCAACTTTATAATATGCATTTAAATGATCATCACCAGCCTTAATTTTATCTAAATCAATGCAGAAACAAAAATGGAACTTGGTATACTCAGTCTTATAGCATTCTTTGGTTTCAGGAAGGGTGTCAGATTTATGTATGATTAATTATGGCAAGAATGTCTTCCCACAAAGTACTTTCTCCTTTAATTTGCAATGAGAGCTCAAATACTCAAGCTGGTTTATTGAAAAAAAAAGACTGCTGACTCCATCCCTTTGTTTCCATTGTTAAACTTACTGTGCAGTAAAGGTCACCATAAGGATAATTCCTACAATGAGACCTCCAATGAAAATACAAGACAGACAGCTGCCTGACATGATCACTATCATACTTCCACCTTCCGATTCACCATGACCATCTCCTAGACCCATTTTTAGCTATGACCAGTTCTGGAAGAAACAATAAAGATGACAACTTTATGTGACACAAGTTGACAGTTAGCTGTTTTGTTGCAACATTTCAATATTGATGAAATTTATTTAATTCTTATTGCTGTTTAAGGGTGCCTGCCATGATGAAGTTTGTAAAGCATTCACCTTCTAGGGGTGAGTGCCGGTTCAGTTTCTGAACTTGCAAGTCAGAGGGGAAGCTGGCAGTTGTATACCAATGAATAATGGTTTCCACTACAAAATCTAGTACTACAACTGTACTACTATAGGGTCTGTATAGGGTGCAGATCAATATTTGAGGGGGGGTAAAATGGGGGTGAATTTATAGGTTGCAGATCAATGGGGGAGGGGGGATTTGCGGGTTGAAGTGTGGTGACACGTGTATTGGTTTATGGGATTAAGGGGTTTTATAATTTATAGGTTGCAGGTAAATGGGGAGGGGGTTTTTGGGGGGAAGCAAGTGTGGTGACATGTGTGTTTTGACTGAGGGATTGAGGAGAAGGAAATTGTGAGACTGAGGACATGCTCCCCCTCCCACAATGGTGCGGAGCACCATTGGGGGTTTGAACTTTGTTGTGCCTTTTATTTGAAATTATCCCTGTGTATTTTTTTCTGGTTAAAATCTATTTCCAAAGCATATTGTGAATCCTTGTTTTCACTGCTTTTAAATCATTTTATCGCTTTAACCATAAAACATCAGAATATTTTTATGAAAACCAAGATATTCTTTTTTTTAATTATTTGTCCAATTTATAACCTTTTTCTTTCTTGAGTCATTTCATAATTATCAGAATAAGTTATAAAATTCTAATTATTCTTTTTTCAACTGATTCAACCAAATAACTTTTTTTTCCTGAGAAAAAAAAACAGCACATCCTTACTGGTTGAATTCCAAGCATGAAATGAAACACCAGACTGGCTTATTGACAGAAATTATTATGAGCCCACCCAATTGATTAACACCCTCACTTATTGATCTGCAACCTATAAATTTCCACCAGAATCTCAACACCTGTGTCCTCTTTAGTTTTGAATTTCAAAAGCCTCTCACATTAATTGAGGTTTGATCAAGAAAGGGGTGGGGGGATTTAATATGAGAGGATTATTGAGCATTTAACTCAGATAAAAGACACACTTGTTTAACTTACTGTGTGCTTTGTTTACAGCTAAGGGGGTGGGGGGATTTACCTTGTTATCACCAGTCAGAATTCCTGTACAGTAAAATTGGTAATGTATGAAAAAAAAACCCAAGTTATTTGAAATTTGTGAAAAAAGTGTAATTTTAAACTGAAGTAATTTTATTTGTAGATAAATGATCATAACATTTTCCTTTTAATGGTACTAAATAAACATGTATTCATATCAACACCTGGCCCACTATTGAGTTGTCACTTACCCCCCACTGTTTTTTATCCTGGTTATGTTATCTAAGGCAGAGCATAGAGAAAAAGGGGAGAGGGGGGACACCTTCACTCATTGTCGCCAGGCAACTTGAAGATATCCAAAAAGTCCATTTCTGGTGTTTGCAGTGGACTCCACTCCAATTGTTGTGGTGGGGATTCTCCGTTGTCATCCTCCCCAAAGTTGAGGACCCTCCTCACATTTCCCTGGATGTCCTCATGTGGCCTCAATGGTGTGGACCCACCTCCCCCATTGTTGGGGGATGGTATGATGTCCTATAAAATAAATAGACTATAATAAGGATCAAGGAAACAAAATCTCTGGTATTGAACTTTGGGTTAGAACCCAGAACCATAATCTTTTAATTTTACACACACATTGGTTTGAACCTAAGGCTAAAACACTGAGGAATATACACAAGGGTAGAACAAGGAAACAAAATCTCTGGTATTGAACTTTGGGTTAGAACCCAGAACCATAATCTTTTAATTTTACACACACATTGGGTTTGAACCTAAGACTAAAACACTGAGGAATATACACAAGGGTAGAACAAGGAAACAAAATCTCTGGTATTGAACTTTGGGTTAGAACCATAATCTTTTAATTTTACACACACATTGGGTTTGAACCCAATATCAGAGACACATTTAGTATATTCATTAGTATGCACTCACCTCACTACATTCGGAGAAGTTTAGCTGCCTTCTCACACTCTCCATGTCCCCATCTATCCGGGAGATAGCTCTTCTTCTTTGGGGTGGTGGTGTTGGTGGGGTTGGTGGGACCGCATCATTTGTTGGTGTTGTGGCCTCCCCGTTCTGATAATATAATAATATGTAACTTAAAATCACAACTATTTTTTTAATTTGTGCACCAATGTACTACATACCTTTTAAAATGTAAACCAAGCATGCTGATATTAATTTTAACTAACACATCATGAAATACTAGGCAGTGGTATTTTATAATCTACAAAAAAAAATAATTAAAAACTTTTCTAAACCAAAACCTCAAATTATATTCAAAAAATAATCATACTACTTACATTTCCTCCCTGAGTGATTGAACCATCCAAAAACATAAAACTATTTGGTGCCATTTTTGTTTTTTTTTGGTTTTTTTTGGGGTTTTTTTTTGTTTTTTGTTGTTGTTGTTGTTGTTCTATTGGTAAAAACAAGAATCAAACTGATCCTCTTCCAACTTTGGAACTAAATGCAGTGAGCAGGAACTCCAATACCTCACCCTATATGTATATAGGTGCATATTTGCTACCACAAAAGAACTACATATATAAAAGATTTTATTGTCCAGGCTACTTTTTACAGTAACTTCTATGACCACTTATGCGGCCATGTCTATTTGACAATTTCAGTGAAACAGCATGGGAGAGGGCTTTGACCTACCAGTCCCATATAATTGGTTTTTGCTCAATATGTGCCACATATGCAACAGGATAATTTTCATTAAGTACTTATCTCCTGCTCTTCTACTTCAAGTAGCAAAGATGTGTAATGCTAATTGATATAAGATAAAACATTCTAGTGTCCACATGGTGCTTTGAATTCAAGAATCTTTGGGTCTTTGAACAATATGTTACACCCCATATTAAATTCTCTTAAACTACCCTGTTTTAAAATACAAGATAAAAATTTAAACTCCATATTTAATACATTTATTTGTTTACTTTCTAAAATAAAAAGAGAGATACTGCTTTACTGCAAAATCTGATTTGTGAAATACATGATGTATACCCTTCTGAACACCTGTGAATTGATTTTGCATGTCTTTACCCCCTCCCCCCCTCCCCCTTTCAAAATTTAAAATAAACCATCATTAGTGTAGTTATTGATGAATTATTTTTAAATTTTAAAAAATCACAGTTGGAGGCTTTCTATTGGTTACTAGAAGTCCTTGCTAGGGAGCCCAAAGTATAAAAGTCAGATATTCAGTATTTTTTTTCACAGTTACAGTTTGAGTACAAATCTCTTTGGATATAAACTTCAAATTAAATATCTTCACATCCTGTGTACTTAATTGCAAGTAAGTTTTTCATCTTAATTTATTTTGAATGTAAATACTCATTTTTATATATATTTTGATGCAAAATTTGAAATTTTGATGACTAGTTTGTGGGTTTTTTTAACTTTTAACTGTTAGTATGAGCATTTTTTTCGTTTTTACTACCGTAATTGTGCATTATTTTGCTATTCTATTTCAATTTATTGCAGTAAATACTCATTTTTATATATATTTTGATGGAAAATTTGAAATTTTGATGACTAGTTCGTGGGTTTTTTTAACTTTTAACTGTTAGTTTGAGCATTATTTTGCTATTCTATTTCAATTTATTGCAGTAAATACTCATTTTTATATATATTTTGATGGAAAATTTGAAATTTTGATGACTAGTTCGTGGGTTTTTTTAACTTTTAACTGTTAGTATGAGCATTTTTTTCGTTTTTACTACCGTAATTGTGCATTATTTTGCTATTCTATTTCAATTTATTGCAGTAAATACTCATTTTTATATATATTTTGATGGAAAATTTGAAATTTTGATGACTAGTTCGTGGATTTTTTTAACTTTTAACTGTTAGTTTGAGCATTTTTTTCGTTTTTACTACCGTAATTGTGCATTATTTTGCTATTCTATTTCAATTTATTGCAGTAAATACTCATTTTTATATATATTTTGATGGAAAATTTGAAATTTTGATGACTAGTTCGTGGGTTTTTTTAACTTTTAACTGTTAGTATGAGCATTTTTTTCGTTTTTACTACCGTAATTGTGCATTATTTTGCTATTCTATTTCAATTTATTGCAGTAAATACTCATTTTTATATATATTTTGATGCAAAATTTGAAATTTTGATGACTAGTTCGTGGATTTTTTTAACTTTTAACTGTTAGTTTGAGCATTTTTTTCGTTTTTACTACCGTAATTGTGCATTATTTTGCTATTCTATTTCAATTTATTGCAGTAAATACTCATTTTTATATATATTTTGATGCAAAATTTGAAATTTTGATGACTAGTTCGTGGATTTTTTTAACTTTTAACTGTTAGTTTGAGCATTTTTCTCGTTTTTACTACCGTAATTGTGCATTATTTTGCTATTCTATTTCAATTTATTGCAGTAAATACTCATTTTTATATATATTTTGATGCAAAATTTGAAATTTTGATGACTAGTTCGTGGATTTTTTTAACTTTTAACTGTTAGTATGAGCATTATTTTGCTATTCTATTTCAATTTATTGCAGTAAATACTCATTTTTATATATATTTTGATGGAAAATTTGAAATTTTGATGACTAGTTCGTGGGTTTTTTTAACTTTTAACTGTTAGTATGAGCATTTTTTTCATTTTTACTACCGTAATTGTGCATTATTTTGCTATTCTATTTCAATTTATTGCAGTAAATACTCATTTTTATATATATTTTGATGGAAAATTTGAAATTTTGATGACTAGTTCGTGGATTTTTTTAACTTTTAACTGTTAGTTTGAGCATTTTTTTCGTTTTTACTACCGTAATTGTGCATTATTTTGCTATTCTATTTCAATTTATTGCAGTAAATACTCATTTTTATATATATTTTGATGGAAAATTTGAAATTTTGATGACTAGTTCGTGGGTTTTTTTAACTGTTAGTATGAGCATTTTTTTCGTTTTTACTACCGTAATTGTGCATTATTTTGCTATTCTATTTCAATTTATTGCAGTAAATACTCATTTTTATATATATTTTGATGCAAAATTTGAAATTTTGATGACTAGTTCGTGGATTTTTTTAACTTTTAACTGTTAGTTTGAGCATTTTTTTCGTTTTTACTACCGTAATTGTGCATTATTTTGCTATTCTATTTCAATTTATTGCAGTAAATACTCATTTTTATATATATTTTGATGCAAAATTTGAAATTTTGATGACTAGTTCGTGGATTTTTTTAACTTTTAACTGTTAGTTTGAGCATTTTTCTCGTTTTTACTACCGTAATTGTGCATTATTTTGCTATTCTATTTCAATTTATTGCAGTAAATACTCATTTTTATATATATTTTGATGCAAAATTTGAAATTTTGATGACTAGTTCGTGGATTTTTTTAACTTTTAACTGTTAGTTTGAGCATTTTTCTCGTTTTTACTACCGTAATTGTGCATTATTTTGCTATTCTATTTCAATTTATTGCAGTAAATACTCATTTTTATATATATTTTGATGCAAAATTTGAAATTTTGATGACTAGTTCGTGGATTTTTTTAACTTTTAACTATTAGTATGAGCATTTTTTTTTCGTTTTTACTACCGTAATTGTGCATTATTTTGCTATTCTACTACAACTTATTGGAGTAAATACTCATTTTTTATATATATTTTGATGCAAAATTTGAAATTTTGATGACTAGTTCGTGGGTTTTTTTAACTTTTAACTATTAGTTTGAGCATTTTTTTCGTTTTTACTACCGTAATTGTGCATTATTTTGCTATTCTACTACAACTTATTGCAGTAAATACTCATTTTTATATATATTTTGATGCAAAATTTGAAATTTTGATGACTAGTTCGTGGATTTTTTAACTTTTAACTGTTAGTATGAGCATTTTTTTCGTTTTTACTACCGTAATTGTGCTTTATTTTGCTATTCTGCTACATCGGTCATGGATGAAACCTTATGTAACCACTCCTTAAATTTGGTTTTGAACATATGAGGTAGGTGTACTGTTTAGAAAATGTCTGTTTTATAATAATACAGGGATAAGTTTGAGTTTTAGACTGTGGATGAGATTTTTTAGTCCTCAATTAATTATATTGTTTATTATTTTCTAGGAATGGCTTCCTTTTTAGAAAAAGTAAACTCATTTACCTCAAGAGATGAGTTGAGACAATGGGCTGTGTCAGCTGGCCTAGAGTTCGATCCAAGTGTGGTCCAACGGATCACCGCCTTGGAAGAAGATTCATGGTTCGATGCTGTGAGTGACCCCATTCTGCTGGAGGCTTTGGATGGGGCACAGGCTGAGGAGGGTTCTCAACTGAATGATAGCGACCTCCAACTGATAGAAGCTGTTGAAGATATGGAACAAAACCCCATAAATGGTATAGCATACTACTGCAGTAGAACCTCTATTATCTGACACTCTTGGGAGAGTAAGAATACGGTCAAATACGGTCAAATAATAGAAAGGTTGGATAATAGGAATGCTAAAATAACAGGCTTAAAATGATTTTGGAGAGTGAGTTTGAGGCTGGATAATTGAAATTCGGATAATAGAGCTTTTACTGTATTGTAAAAAAAAAGAATGTTTTATTTTCATAAAATATAACCTCAAACACATTTACCATCATTAAAGTGTTCCTAATTATGTTTTTCAGCAACCCCAGACAATAGCTTTGTGGCTGAGTTTGAGAATGGAAACATTCCCAATTCGGAAGATCTGAAACATGCTGTAGACACATTCGATGAAAACCTTTTCTATAGTGGTTAGTTTTAAAATGGTTATCTGTTAAAATAGAATTCATTTTCTCTTGTTATTTTTGAAAAGTATAAACTTTATGCGTATTACATGCAGGCTCTCTGATTAACAAACTTGATTTTGAATTGCTGATCTCCCATGCCTGAGGTTGTGGGTTCGAACTCACCTCATGATGGAGTAAAAGATTAGTGTGTCAGATTAAGCCACTGAAAAAATGATTTTAAATCTTTGGGTGTGTAAGAATAATGGATTTATATTGTAGATGAACCCGAAACCATAAATGGAATCCCATTAATAGGAGAAGCGGGACCATCTGGACTATCTGATCCGGTAGAACAACCCCCAGCAAAAAGGATGAGGCCGGATCAGGATCAAGATGGATACGACATCGAGCAAGATGAGGAAAAGAGTTACAGCATATCCTGCAGGGACAGCAAGAGTTTCAAAGGTGAGTACAGAATATCTTTGAGCTCCATATATTTTTGTAAACAATACCGGGATGGCTAATGTTGGCTTGATAGAAGTTTTTTTTGATAAATATACTTTGGGATTGAAATGGAAAACTTAAAAAATAAGAAACAAAAAAAAAAGTTAAGAAACAAATTACTGATAATGGTGAAGTCCCCAGTTATTCTAAATTTTAATGGTTAGAACGGTATTTGTTCATTATAGGAGGCGTTGTCAAAGAGGTTAGCTACCAAGTTAAGTTTGACGATACGCACCAAGGGAAAGAAATTAAAGACTTGAAAGTGGAACTGCACCAGGCATTCAAAGATTTACTCGAGCAGGGGATGCAGGACTTTGCCAAAGAAGAGGCAGTGGGCAGGGTACACATCAACCATCCAGATCTGCATAAACCAATAATAGTACCTCCTCAACCCCTGGAAAAACTGAACCCAGAAGCTGTTATGGATGCAGTACAAAATGTGCTTCAAAGCAAAGAAAATCTTAATGTAGCAGAGGGGTTTGAAGTTAACTTGGGGGTTGCCAAAATGATGCATGGGGGTAAAGGTGTACCAATCACAAATGTTTCTTCTAATAGGATTTCGAAGCGGTCATTGGTGTCAATCAATAATGAAGATTACTTGTGCTTAGCTAGGTCCATAGCCGTTGGTATCGCCTTTAATCTTTTACAAGGAGCTTCTGAAAAAGATAGGCCTTCGATGCTTAAGCATTATAATAACATGAGAAAGGGGGACAGAAATAGAAATAGTCTACAGAAAAAAACTGCCTTGCGTTATCACAATCTTGCTGGGGTACCTACGAATAGGCCCTGTAGTATTTTAGATATACCCATGTTTGAACAAGTATTAAACATTCATGTTGTTGTTTTTGCGGCCCATTTAAACAACAAAGTCATGTACCCGGACACTTCGCGACCAGTTGGTGATAAGCGGGTTTACCTGTATTATACCAGGTCTGGGGACAACGGTCACTTTGATTGTATCGTAAACATTAAGGGTATGCTTGCCATGTCCTACTTCTGTTCAAAATGTTTTCAGGGTTTTAATTCCATTAGCAATCACCATTGTACCCATACTTGTCAGACTTGTCAATCTATATCTTGTGTAGAATCAACACCAATGACTTGTCGTTCTTGTCAATCCGTTTGCCGTTCGTTAGAATGTTTTGTCCGACACAAACAAGAGAAGAAAAAATCTCTGCATAAAGTAATTCCTTCACCTTGCAATACCAGATGGGTGTGCAAGATTTGTAAAAAAGTCATCGATTTGACAAAAGACACGAAGGAAGCCCATATTTGCGGTGAGTGGAAGTGTAAATTCTGCCTTCAAAATTTTATGGGCAATCACTTTTGTCACCTACCAGCTCTACCTCCAAAGCCACAGAAAAATAAGTTCGTATTTTTAGATTTTGAGTGCAACCAAAATACGGGGGTTCATGTCCCAAACTTTGCAGTCATTCAGACAGTATGTCAGGTGTGTGAAAATGAAGATCTGACCGATGATTCGGTATGTCAATCCTGTGGAGATCGGTGTCTCAAATGCGATAAGTGGGACTCTAAAAGCGGGGAATTTGCCAAGAAAGCCTGTAACGGTTGTGGTAAAAGACAAATTGTATTTAAAGGGGAAAATACTTCTCATCTTGTGGGAAAGTGGCTTTTTCAAAAGCAAAGAAAGGGATCTACTGTTCTGGCCCACAATGCTAGGGGATACGATGGGTACTTTTTGTTGTCATATCTCACAGAAAATAGCATTACTCCAAAAGTGATCTTTAATGGATAAAAAATTATGTATATGCACATCGAGAGGGGCCTCGATATACGAGTGTTGGATTCATTGAACTTTATGCCGATGCGTCTGTCTTGTCTCCCAAAAGCTTTTGGCTTAACTGAATTGAAAAAAGGTTATTTTCCACACTATTTTAATACTCTGGAAAATCAAAACTATGTCGGGCAATATCCTTCCCCAGAAATGTATGGGATTCAAGGAACGAGTGAGAAAGACAGAAACAATTTTCTCGAATGGTATTCAAATTTGGAGGGGGCTTTTGACTTTCAAAAGGAAATAAAAGAATATTGCGTGTCGGATGTTGACATTTTGCGCAGAGCCTGTATGAAATTCAGGCATCTTTTATTGTCCATAACGGGTACCGCTGAAACCAAACTTGACCCAGAAACAAATGCTCTTGTCCATTCAATCAAAAATGGTGTTGACCCATTTTCATTTTGCACCATAGCATCCGTGTGTATGGGTGTATACAGAAGCCTACATTTAGAGGAAACTCTCGAAGTGAAACTTAAAGGCGAGACAACAGTTAGGGAGGCTAAGAGACTTAATGACAAAATCCGAGTTAAGAAGGGGTCTGATTGGTGCGTAGTAGAGAATTCTGATGTTGAAAACACAACGTTTAAAGGGTCAGATATAGGGGTGATACCGGCTGGTGGGTACGGGGTTTGTGATAACATTAGCAAGACTTCAATCCAGTGGTTAGAGTGGGAGAGTCGGCAGAGGGGTGTAGCTATCAGGCATGCTTTAAATGGTGGTGAATTTAAAATTAGGAAACCAGATGGGGGTATTTATAAAGTAGATGGGTATTTCGAAGATCCTAGTACTGGGCAAAAAACTGTGATGGAGTTTAATGGGTGTTTCTTCCATGGTTGTCCTAGGTGCTACAACGCAGATATTGTTCACCCTCATTTTAACCAAACTTTCAGTCAGAGATATGCTATGACACAGCAGAAAAAAGCTGACTTAATCTCAATGGGGTACGAATATGTGTGTATGTGGGAGCATGACTTTAACATGGCACTTAAAACAAACCCAGCCTTGATTGCCTTTGCCATAGAACTGGATGTTCAAACCAGGTTAGAACCCAGGGACACATTTTTTGGTGGACGCACAAATGCAGTGAAGCTGTATCACAAAGTTGGACCTGGAGAAAAAATCAAGTATGTTGATTTCACTTCTCTGTACCCAACAGTGAACAAGTACGATGAGTACCCAATCGGGCATCCAGAAGTCATCCTGGAGAATTTTCGGGGTATAGCAGAGTACTTTGGGCTGGCTAAGGTCAAAGTGCTACCTCCCAGATCATTGTATCACCCGGTGCTGCCATATCGCAACAATGGAAAGCTCCTGTTTCCCCTGTGTAAATCTTGTGCCGATGAACAAAACCAACAGCCTTGTCAATGCCACCCAGAAAAGAGGATGATTCTAGGAACCTGGACAACCATTGAACTGGTTAAAGCGCTTGAAATGGGGTACCAAATTGTAAAAATATACGAAGTATACCACTGGGAGAATACTTCAAAGTTTGACCCAAGCACTGGTTCTTCTGGTCTCTTCTCTGGATACGTGAACCAGTTCCTGAAAATCAAACAGATGGCTTCAGGGTGGCCAGAGTGGTGTCAGGGAGATGAGGCGAAACAAGCCCAATATCTCGCCAACTACAAAGAAAAAGAAGGGGTTGAGCTAGAGGGTCATCTGGTGGAGAAAAATCCAGGCCTGAGATCCCTCGCCAAATTATGCCTCAACAGGTAATGATTTAATTGCTATACCATTAAAGTACGCATATTTAGTAATAGTAATACTCCTAATGGTCAGTTATTTTCTTTTAGTCGTAATTTTTTTTTTGTTTTTTTTTTTGTTTTCAGCTTTTGGGGAAAGCTAGCGCAGAGATCAAACATGAAAAAAATTGTGATCACCACCGATGAGGCAGAATTTTTCCGCAAGCTGGCAAACCCTACCCTAAAAATTGCTGACTGGCACATTTTGAATGATGACATGGTGCAGTTAGAGTTCGAGAATGTGGAAGAATTCGTGCCAACAAACATGCAAACGAATGTAATTCTTGCATCTTTCACCACTGCCCATGCCAGATTGAGGCTCTACGATGTCTTGCAGCATTTGGGTCAGTCGGTATTATATTTTGATACGGATTCGGTCATATATAAAACAGATGAAAACCAGGACACAATTAAAACCGGTGATTATTTGGGTGAATTGACCGATGAATTACAAGGCCATCATATTGTTGAATTCGTCTCAGCTGGTCCAAAAAATTATTCCTTCAAACTCGATAATGGAGAAACAAAGTGCACAATAAAGGGATTCACCCTGAATCATGAAATTTCAAAAGAATTGAATTTTGAAAAGATGAAAGAAGAGGTGTTTGCCTGGTACTTGCATGGCGGCACCACGAATACATGTGCATTGTATCCTAATCAAATCAGAAGAGATTTACTTAAGCAAAAAATCTACAATAAAGATGTCAGAAAAAAGTACAGGGTTGTATATACCAAAAGAGCGCTGAGTGAAAATTTTGACACCAGACCTTATGGCTACTAAACTTCCAGCTACAATGAGTAGAGGTGGGTCCCTCTATGAAACCCCCGCCTTTAGAGCGGATAATATAGGGATAACATTGTAGTGAATAAATTCCTTTGATTGTCATTATTTACATAAGAACCAAGATATCCAATGTTGTCAGAAACACTTATTGTAACAATTTACACATATTTTTTTTTTTTGCAGATGGCAAGTAAATTCTACCAATAATTTGGGCATCAATATTTAAAGCTAATTATTCTGACATATTTGTCATATGCATACCAGTTATTGAAGAATGTTTAAACTTGGGGCATGTTCAAAACTACATGCATTAGTTCTGCACCAATTATTTTTTTAAAATATGCATTTTATCTGTTTAAAAAGCAAAACAATTTCTCAATGCTGCTTTCTTTTGCCATATAGTTTCATATTTTCATATTTTCCATAAAATAGTGCCTACATGACACTTGAACACTCTTTTTTCCATCTCAAACTACCCATTTGCATTGGATGTTTTTAGTTCATGTGAAAATAATGTACAACAAATTGAATTTATTCCCCACTTTGGTATCTCTAGGGGACTGGAAAACCCGAATTCTTTATAAAAGCAATTAAAAAGTAATGTCTTTACAACCATGGTGCCACTACCTTTTGAGGCTTGTTCTACTTTTACGATTGCTGGGGCCACAAAATCTGGGAAAACAACTTTTGTATTTCGCTTGCTTAAAAACAAAGACGTCATGTTTTCCTCTCCAGTGGAAAAGGTTCTCTACTGCTATGGGGCTGAGCAAGAGCTTTTTAATGAAATGAAAAACCAAATTCCTAATATCACATTTCATAAGGGTTTACCGGATAATCTTGAAAGTTTTAGCAGAGGTTATAACCACTGCGCCATAGTTTTGGACGACTTAATGGATTCGGTAGTGAAAGACGTAGAAATGCAGAGACTGTTTACCCAAGGGGCACATCATTTAAAATTGAGCGTCTTATTTTTGACTCACAACTGTTTTCAGCAGGGAAAGTGTGCCAGAACAATTGCACTAAATACGCATTATTTAATTTTGTTTCGAAATATGAGAGACGGACAACAGATAGTGTCACTTGGTAAGCAACTTTTCCCGGGTAATGGTATGGCATTGGTCGAATCGTATAAAGATGCTACAAAACAAGCTTATGGATACCTAGTTTTAGATCTTACAGCACACGGAGATAATACCTATCGAATGAGAAGTAGAATATTCCCAGGGGAAGATCCTTGGGTGTATATCCCAAAGAATTTATAAAAGGGGTAACCTCCACTAGCTTATAATAATAATGGCTGAGAAGAGTAAATATTTCCTACTTTTTCTGAGCGAGGCCAATAAGAAACAGCTTAAGTTTTTGTTGTAGCACGCGTCTAAAGCACAGGTTTTGGGTCTAAGAGAGGTCGCAACAAATTTGTTACAGGGTAATGTACCAGTGGACAAGGCACTGAAAAACAAATTAAGACGCTACAAAGTTTTTTACAGGGAGTTGGTTGCCAATAGAATTAGCAGGTGTAAATTGGGACGAAATAGCAATTCAATCAAGTTATTGCTTTCATCCGCCAAATCAGTCATAATAAGACTATGAATTCTGTAAACAAAATGGTGTTGGTACCCTATACGCCAGAAAACTGTAATGCCGGGCAAACAAAACAAATAAATGATGACGTGATAATTCAGACTATTCCAAAGAAATTTAGAAGTAAGGCAAAAATGATATTGGAATATATAAAGGATAGTATTTCGTGGACCGATAAAGGTGAAATGGTGATTCGGGGTGAAATTTACCCAGAAACTCATATTGCCGATTTAGTACGATATAGTGTGAGGGAATATGGAAAATATCCACCAAAAGACTATGAAATATTTCAAGACTTCTTGAAAGAGCTCAATGCGCCTAAAGGATTAATTCAGCAGCAAAAGACAAATTTACCTATTAATAAAACAAAAGACTGGTTGAAATTATGACTGAGTGGGAAGAATACTTGTCAACCATTTATTACGACCCCGCCCACCCAGCCAGTTTTGCCGGACCCAACAAACTATTTCAAGAAGTAAAAAATGAAGGGAGGTTTAACATAAGTTTAAATCGCATTCGAAAATGGCTACAAAATCAAGAAGTCTACAGTATACATAGACCTTTGCGTAGAAAATTTGCAAGAAACAGGGTCGTAGTTAATGGCATCGATGATCAGTGGGACTTTGATTTGATGGATATGTCTGCATTGGCCAAAAAGAATGACGGTGTAAAGTATCTGCTGTTAGTCATTGATATATTTTCAAAATACATTTTTGTGCGTCCGCTAAAGAACAAAACAGTGTCCGAAGTAGTAAAAGCATTCAAAAGTATATTCGCTGAAGGCAGACGGCCAAAACTGGCCCGCTCGGACAAAGGCTCAGAATTTAAAGGACAGCTTTTAAAACTGTTTAAAGATCTAGGTATACACCATTTTGTCACTCAAAATGAAGGAAAGGCTAATTATGCTGAGAGGTGTATCAGAACACTAAAAAACTCGATCTACCGCTACCTAAGTCACACTCAAAAAGAAAGGTATATCAAAAAGTTACCAGATCTAGTTTCCAGCTACAACCAAAGTTTTCACAGCACAATTTGTATGGCCCCAAGCGAAGTTAATAAATCGAACGAAAGAGGTCTTTGGTGGTACATGTATTGGCCAAAGACTAAAAATGTAAAACCTCATAAAATATCTGAACCAAAGTCTACCAGGTTTAAATTTAAAGCGGGTGACACGGTAAGAGTTACTGGCCTCAAAAACCCCTTTACTAAGGAATTTCACCAAAAATGGTCTTCGGAAATATTCAAGATAAGTAAGAGAGCTAGGAGGGACGGTATTCCCATATACAAACTAGTTGACTTCCTGTCCGAAGATATAAAAGGAAGTTTTTACCACTCGGAGCTGCAAAAGGTTTCCCTGAAAGAAGACAAGTTGTGGAAGATTGAGAAAATTCTAAGAACTAAAAGGCCCAAAGGCAAACCTAAAGAATATCTCGTGAGGTGGTTACACTGGCCCAAAAAGTTTGATTCTTGGGTCAAAGCTAGCGATATAGAAAACATATGAAAGATGACTTACTATTATCTCAATTGGCGTGACTCTGTCCATTTAAATAGTCAGAATAAACCAAATAATTTTATTATTAATCTTCCGAAACCGGTCTCATTAGAAGGATGCTGGGAGGTGGCCCTGACAGAACATAGAATTAAAACTTCTAGTAAGGATCCGATATACGTGTTTAGCGATATTTGTGAGGATAGTTATGTATTTGGGGCTTTATCACCAGTTTTAAGGAGGCTAGATACAAAAGTTGACACTTTATCCCATCCTAACTTTATAAAGGTGGCTAAACTAGAGTTTTCCACTATTAGAATATACTTGAAGGATTGTTTTATGAAAGAGCAAGTAGTTCAAGACTTTTACTGTACTTTATGTCTGAGACGGGCTGGAAACAACATTTCATGAACATGTCCGAAGGTAAGGTTTCAAAGAGAAGGAAGTATTATACTCTAAAAATGGTGGCCCCTACCGAACAGGCTGTAGAAATGGCAAAAGACCAGGTGAAAGTTATAAAAGCAGTAAAAAGGCGGACTGGACAAAAAAAGCGAAAGGCTGTTAGAAAAAAGGCCACAGTTAAAAGGAAACTGAATAGGAAAAATAGTAAAAGAAAACCTACACAGAAGAAAAAGAAGGCCTCCTTTGCTCTGAAGAAAGGAAGAAAACCAGATTTTTTTTCATAATGGATGTGCATTGTTCTAATCTAGCTCTTTTCGAGAAGCCTCTGGTAGAGACTGCAGTTGAAAGCATTGATTGGGTGCATTTTGCACCAGATGTTATTCCCAAGAAAGATTCTCCTTTATCTTTTGATATACCTAGTAATGCCACTATCTACACAGATCTCGGGAAAACTTTGCTACAAGTTAAAGTGAGAGTAACTCATAAGGATGGGAGCGATCTAACTGAGGATGATCAAGTAGCGCTAGTTAATTTAGGGCTGAGCTCTCTCTTTTCCCAGATGGATGTATCTTTGAATCAGAAATTGATAACGACTAGCGTTGGATCGAATCACCCTTACAAAGCTTACATAGATGTACTACTGAACAGTACAGATGATGAATGCGCATCGAGACTCCAAAGCGAATTATTTTACAAAGATACTGCTGGTGCAATGGATGAAGCCGGACTCAGCGGAGGCAATTTGGGCCATTACAACAGAATGTTACACACAAACCAAAGTCAGATACTAACCTTAGAAGGAGGTATAAGAGTGGACATTTGCCAACAAGACAGACTAATTGTGAATGGAGTTGCGATACGCATAAAGATGATTCAAAACGAAAACTGCTTTCGGTTAACAGCTGATGGAAATAAGGAATACAAGCTTCATATTGAGGATGCGGTTCTTAAAGTGTGTAGAGTTAAGGTTAAGCCAGAAGTTCTCATTGCTCAGAATGAAATCCTGAAGATGCAACCAGCTTTGTACCCTTTTTGGCGGTCGGATATTAAAACCTACAGCGTATCAAAAGGCAATTATGATTGGTGTGTTGAGGATGTGTATCGCGGTAGTGTGCCAAATGTTATTGTATTGGCGCTCTGCAGCACTGAAGCTTTTAATGGTAATTACAATAAAAACCCATTTAATTTCCAACATTACCACATTAATTTCTTAGAAGTTACTATTGATGGAATGTCAGCTCCGTCGGAGGCCCTTCAGCCAAATTTTCAAGAAGGGGAGTATACTAGTTCCTATTTGAACTTATTCGGTGGTGGATATAAAAAGTCTTGTATCATTTCCATGAAAGATTTTCCGAGTGGGTACTCTCTGTTTCTTTTTAACTTGCAAAGCCAAACTGGTGGCGATCTGTATTCTAGAGAAAAACACGGTAATGTTAGGGTCAAAGTCAAATTTGCCAAGCCATTGCAAGAGAATGTCACAGCAATAGTATATGCAAAATTTCCGGCAATGGCAACCATTAATGCCAGTAGAAATGTGATATTAGATTATAAAAGCTAGACTAGTTTGACCAAAAAATAACAAAACAAAATGTTGATCTTTGTCATTATATGTGTACTCGGTACAGCTCTAGCCGAACCCTGTGGTACGCCTCCGGTGTGTCTATGTCAGTTGGATTTGGGCATAATTTTATGTGCTGGGATGAATATTAATCAAATACCGACATTTTCCGATGAGGTTAAAAATGACACGCTATTTTTGGACATTCTTTCGACAAATATCACTGAAATGCCTTCGCTAAAAGAATGGCCAAGTTTAGAATGGGTTACTCTCAGGGAAAATAGTAAATTAGATTGTAATTTTAGTATCGAAAATAAAAACGTCTATGTGGACACAGATTGTCATACCATACCCAATACTGTGTACTATGGTATAGATGCAGATTATTTTATGCCAGAACACGTAGAATTATTCAAACTGATATACGCTATAATATTTATCCCCTTTGGGTTTACTTTTGTTTCCGCATGCGCTTGCATAATAAAAAGTAAAAGAAATATACGCATTAAGGAAGCGAATAAAAAATCTAGTTTTAATGGAGCCGAGGAACGATCGATTTTTCCTGTGTGAAGTATGATGGGTTATAAAGACTTGTAGTGAACGATTAACATTCATTTAGACACAAGCTGCCATGGCGAGCATAACTCATACAGTGATTTATGGAGATCTAGGTTGCCCACTAGATCTGAGACATATTGCTGTAAATAGTAGAGATGTTGTGTACAAAACAAAACCATTCGATGTCATTAATTGGCATCACAAAAAAATTAGGTGTAGTTGTATGTTGTATAGTACTGGAAAAATGATTTGCCATGGGAATAAGAAACAGATGCGAAAATATGCCAGAATACTGTTTAAAATGGGTTATCCTGTATCATTAAACAAAGTGAAGATAGCGATGCATTCAGCAGTCTACAATTTGACCAATGAAGTAAATTACTTTAAAATGATGAAACTGCCAGGGGCCACATACGAACCAGAGATATATCACGCTCTGAATATAAAAAGAAAAAGAGTACACTTTACAGTTTATAGGACTGGTAAGGTAGTCATAACTGGCATTACGAGTGAGCGCGTTATAGACGATATTGTGAACCCGACATTGTTAGAGCTGGAGATTTTATAAAGGCTGCTTAAAACCCATGGTGAAGCATAAAAAAATTATAAAATAAAAAAAACTGAAAAAAAATGGATAGTCAAACAAAGGACAAATGTGAGAAGTATACATTCGTCATCGAACATATAAACCATTTACCAAGCAAGAGAAGCTACAACTCCGTAGAAGAGTGTGCCAGTGCTGGTTTAAGTTTTGGTCAGGCTAAATTTGGAGAAAAATTAGTCAACGTTACAGTGCTACAAGATGGACGGAGTATAGTATCCTGGCGACAATGAGTGAAGGTTGGACTCCCTTCATGAAACCCTCACCGGTGAGTGAATAATAGGTAGTTTAAACTACCGGGGACCAGGAAAGTCTAGATTTTGAATGAAAAAAAAAGGCTTTTTATTTCTATATCCGATTTATTTTCATTACACAAATAATAATAATAACTTTCACCACCATTTTTCACAATTACCAGTACAAATTCCAATTTACATATCGCTTTTATGCAAAACAAATTTCGTTAAATAACTCTGTCCAGATTTCTGGCATATTGTCTTCCTTTAGAGCTGCAAGAACTTTTCCCTCATCCGGTTTATGATCCAATATGAACCCCCTGAATGATGACATCTGCAATTTATCCATCACTTTATTTAAAAAGTCTTTCAACTCATCGGAGCCAATTTCAAACTTCCCGTAATACTTATCCACAGAGTCTTCCAACGATTCCAAGCAGGAGTGTTCGATTTGACTGGGGCGATCGTATTGGCACCCGTAGCAGACTTCTTTCAGTAGGTTTTTCAGTTTATTACGCATCAGGTACGCTTTTGCATTGTGAACCATTGAATTTCCATCCGGAGCAGTCACTGTTTTCTTAACTACTGTACAGACACCTGGCAAGGAACTCGCGTAAGACTTGGCACCCTCCTCTGTGTAAAAAGACTTTGGAAAAGCCCCATCACAAATGACTTGGAAGATTTCTACCCTCGCATCTTTTGGAGTATAGACAAATCCGCAAACCCTGGGGAAAAAACTATCTGGAATAGATTCTTCGACGATACGCCATTCCTCAAATGCAGCATTTATGTAAAAAGTTCCTTTCTTGAAAACAACGTAAGCAATTCCTTTGAACAGAGTAACCTCCACATCGATTGCGTCACTTAGTTTGACTGAGTATGGCAAACCATTCTTCACAGCTTCACTTATCTGGGATATATTTTCAATCAAAATGTTTATTGCTTTCATAGGGAGACAAATGAATCTACTCCCTTTTTTAATTCTTAAATATTTTCCGCCATCGAATTTACTGTCTTCCAAAATACACTGAAGTTGTTTTTTCTCCATAGTGTCTATCTTTGAAGATCAGAAAAATGTTTGGCTTTCCCCAAAGCAAAACGGCATCTTATATACTGACAAAATCGATACCTAAATTTGATTCAACCAGTAAAATATTAGAATTTATAGGTTGCTCATTAATAAATCAATGACTAATTCAATTCCTGCAACCTGTAAATTTTAAACCCTCAACAACACAGATAAAAACCAATACATCTGTGACCCATTAATCTGCAACCTATAAATTATAAAACCCCTTAATCCCATAAACCAATACACGTGTCACCACACTTCAACCCGCAAATCCCCCTCCCCCATTGATCTGAAACCTATAAATTCACCCCCATTTTACCCCCTCCTCAAATACAGTAAAAAGATCCCTTAGCTGTAAACAAAGCACACAGTAAGTTAAACAAGTGTGTCTTTTATCTGAGTTAAATGCTCAATAATCCTCTCATATTAAATCCCCCCACCCCTTTCTTGATCAAACCTCAATTAATGTGAGAGGCTTTTGAAATTCAAAACTAAAGAGGACACAGGTGTTGAGATTCTGGTGGAAATTTATAGGTTGCAGATCAATAAGTGAGGGTGTTAATCAATTGGGTGGGCTCATAATAATTTCTGTCAATAAGCCAGTCTGGTGTTTCATTTCATGCTTGGAATTCAACCAGTAAGGATGTGCTGTTTTTTTTTCTCAGGAAAAAAAAGTTATTTGGTTGAATCAGTTGAAAAAAGAATAATTAGAATTTTATAACTTATTCTGATAATTATGAAATGACTCCAAGAAAGAAAAAGGTTATAAATTGGACAAATAATTAAAAAAAAGAATATCTTGGTTTTCATAAAAATATTCTGATGTTTTATGGTTAAAGCGATAAAATGATTTAAAAGCAGTGAAAACAAGGATTCACAATATGCTTTGGAAATAGATTTTAACCAGAAAAAAATACACAGGGATAATTTCAAATAAAAGGCACAACAAAGTTCAAACCCCCAATGGTGCTCCGCACCATTGTGGGAGGGGGAGCATGTCCTCAGTCTCACAATTTCCTTCTCCTCAATCCCTCAGTCAAAACACACATGTCACCACACTTGCTTCCCCCAAAAACCCCCTCCCCATTTACCTGCAACCTATAAATTATAAAACCCCTTAATCCCATAAACCAATACACGTGTCACCACACTTCAACCCGCAAATCCCCCCTCCCCCATTGATCTGCAACCTATAAATTCACCCCCATTTTACCCCCCCTCAAATATTGATCTGCACCCTATACAGACCCTATAGTAGTAACTGTAGTATGCTATGACTTTTGTCCATCCATGAAAATGCCCATACTGGCAAGGTGAAGGATTCAAACTGATTCTGGCATAACCACAGATGATCTCTCCAAATGGCAATTATCTGTCTTATCTGCAATATTAGGCTTGAGGACTTTTGTGGACTTTGACACAAATGGTGTCATTATGAAGAATCTACCATCTACTTGTGAGGTTACTTTGTAATACCAATTTTACACTACAGGGGTTTATTTATTTGGGTTTTTTACGTCACTTTCAACACTGTACAGGTCATATCACGACGGGTAGTTGGAAGGGCAGAGGAAACCAGTACATACAGTTCGCTAGGGTTCTGTACTGTAAACTGCCGACCAACGGCAAGCAACTACCAGCTTTCCCACATAAGGCCTTGATGGGGATCGAACCCGGCCTCAGAGGTGGGAGGCGAGAGTGTTACCACTCTGCCACCGTGGCCCCTTTACACTACAGGGAGTATCACCCATGGTAGCCCACATTTGGGGAAACGTCCCTGTCCTTGAAAGACCGTCTGATGTCAGTAGAGAACCTTGCGAGTCAGTGGCAAACCGTATTTTAATTTGCGTGTCCTATGGAAGTTTTAAACTGTTTTAAATTTTCCAAATCTGATTTCAGCATGGGCAGACAATTTCATGCATTTACATATGAATTCCTTTCTACGGTAACTGAAGGTGTGGTCCAAGGTGTACACAAGGGTGTGATTCAGTCATGTTTTGGTATAATGTGGTGACAAAAGGTGTGTTAAGGTATTGGTCATTTCGACAAAAGTGAGTTTAATAAATGGAGGTTGTCTTTCGGTGACCAACAATTGTAGTACTGTCATCCAACTATTACTGATGGTAAAAACACTTTTTTCAATCAGTGGCCGTCCGCCTGTGGTGTGAACAACTCAGACCAAATGGGACAACCTCAGGGGCGGTTCTGCGGCCGAGAAAAAGTTCTGACTGGGGGATGACCACCTGTAGGGTAAAAGTGGCATAACACAGTATATATTTTTGAAAATGAATCTCAAACATTTGACTGGTTGACTTATTAAGATAATTTATTTTGAACAAACAGCAGGTCACAACTGACAATAATAACCTTTGCACACTAAGTTTGAAATGTCAGAACCAGCGTATGGTGTTGAGACGCCAGTTCAGGATTGTGCACCATTTCAAACCAGCTCACCCTAAAATTGTACCAGTTTGAATTGGTATGTGGTGTTGAATTGGCATGTAACGTTACCAACATAATGACAAAATCTTAATAGTGGTAACAGACAACGTCTTATGGTTTGCTTATGGAACTAAAATACATACCTACCCCTCTGAATATTCCAGAAATTAACAGAAAATATCAATCTAATAGGTCCAAATCATCAGTGTCGCTGTAAGCCTCCAGTATTGTTGTATGAGCTACGTTTTAATGGTTATGGTTTTAAAATGTGCGTGAAGTGGGGATGATCCAGTCACACAGGTTACACAAAGGATCTTCTGTCACTAAAATAACTTTCTGGAATTTATTTTCTCTCCTGTGGATATTTGTTTTGCTGCCGTTAACCTTCTTGAAGGCCTTATTTGAGACATGTAGTCCTGTCCCAATTCAAGTCAGTACATTAAACATGTTATTATGGTAAGAATAGTGAGAAAACAATACACAAAAATTGGACAAAATATTACTGCTCCTGTCTGGAAAACAGGTGGGTGGTGTGTAATGAATATGTTTGAAAATTATTAATATCCTCTATTATGTGCTGTGGAGATAGGGACCCTTTGTGGTGCAGTGGTACAATTCCTTCCCATCTCTGAGGTCCCCATTGGATTCCCAGGCTGGGCTTAAATAGGAATGCTGGTTTCTTCAACCACCAAGCCAACTGTCATAATATAACCTATAGAACGTGTTGAAGCTACGGAAAGCACAAAATATATAAAATACTTTGTTACAAGATGGACCTTGGTCACTTAAAACTAAAAAAAAAAAAAATAGAAAAAAGGATTCACCAGATATCTTGGGTCTTTGACTTTTTGCTGTGTTAGGACCAGACTTAAGACTCCAAATTTTCATACTTTATAAATCTTTCTATTTACTGGATTCCTAGTAGGTATAGCAAAACTGTATTAAAGAGTCTTAGTCTCTTTCCTAGAGCCAAGGACGAAAAACACTACGAGAAATATGGGATGCACAAGAATATCAGATTACATTTCATTTTTGATCAAAACTGCTCAACCCAATTCACTAGGAATATTATCTGCCACTGTGGCCTAGCGGGTAACACACTTGCCTAGGAACTCAGAGGACGTGGGTTCAAACCCAGATACAGGCACATACATAGTGGCTCAGATGACCACTTAAAATGGCAGTCCTCTGTCATTGGGTCCTATCCCCAGTGGCAGGTTAAAGAATCTCAAGGACGTTGATAAATGATCATCCTTGAGCCTCTATCTTCCAGTTAGGGAATGTCAGTTACTTGTGAGTTGGAGCTGGACCTGTACAGGAGGATTAGTTAACTAGCCCTTTGAGTCCAGTAGTATATGGAGATATTGCGTTGAGTATAAATACACATTACATTACATATTGATGAATTAGATGTTCTAGACTTTTGTTCATAATCCTTGAACTCTGGAAGTGTAGTAGCAGCGAGAATTTTGTTGGCTGTCACTCATTGTCAAATATGAATTTACATTGACTAATGATAACTACTTGCAGGATTATAGTCGCACGGTATGCTGCATCTGTTTGTAATCAATTGCTGGTGACTTGTTCTGTATTCAGTTACCCCTGCCTCTTTGTGTATAGTAATAATCATCTGGATTCTAGAGGTATAAATCTCTATCAATCACATAAAATATGCACGCCTTTGGCAAGGCTACATGTTAGAACCTAGGTGTCCTTTGCATGGACACTCTCCAATTTATTTATTAACCATGATTATTCGCAATTCTTATGCCTATCATTGTTTGTGAGTTAAGTGGATAGAATCGTAGAACTTCTTCTTTATATTTAGAATATTTTGTGGTAAATTTCAGTTTCACTTTGAAGGAATGATAAAGCAAGACTAGAAGAAGATCGGGAAAATCCTTTAAATGAAAAAAAAACTCTCATACACACAACCCTCTTATGGTATGTACACTTCTGTCACTGCTTGTCATAACAATTATTACGCTCTTTTTAGGACTCTTGTTTTCACCTCAAGGTGACTGGCTTGCAGGTTAGATCCAGAATGCAGCTGAAGAGGGCTGACTTTCCCTCTTACTTGCCACATACATCAGATAGTGATTGTATGATAACAAGTGTAAAGTTTGACCTGCCCATACCCTGGTGGTAATTAGCCTTAAGGACATCTCAAATGGGTGGAAGTAGACCTAACTCACTTGTCTGATAAGAGAGGGGACCCAACAATATGCCCCAGGGTGACACATGTCACGAGAAAGTATTTTGGCTCAGGACATTTTGTTGGTAGTCGATTTCTTATAAATATTCTCTACAGTTTTGGTTTCCTCTACATCAAATTCACTGAAAATCATTTACTCTAACATTTAGTTGTGGAAACTTGATATTTACTTTACTGTCTTATTATTCTATGGCGATAGTGGTTGGCATTTGGAAAAAGAGTGCATTCATTCCAAGGCACCCTTTCCCCAAGACAGTAAAATGCAATATGGGATATAATATTTATTATTATTAATGCATGATTTATTTTATTCATTGTCAACATAATAGGCGGTACTTTATATAGTCTAAACTCCTGTCACAGAACAGACAGACAAATATGGGTAAACATAACCTTCCCCTAAAATTAAAACCTAAGTTTCCATATAACCTAGGCTACATCGGGTACACAAATTTCTTTGGTAACCCGAAAGCCAAAAATATTATAATTCATTCATAACCCCAAGAAAATGTGACAGTAAGGCCCTTGACATAGCATTTGAATCTGAACAATGAAAATATGGCCATTATATACGAGCACATTATGAAAATGTGAATGTAGGTCATATGCTTTGAGAAACCCTGTCACTGAAAAGACAAGAACAATATATGGTGACTAAACCGTCCCCCCAAAAATGATTTAACAACCCTAATTTTCCATATAAGATCCCCAAGCAACGGTCAGGTACACAACCAAGTTTGTACAGCCGAACCAAGGCAATAAAAGTTACAATTTTTTTTAAGTTTTTTAGACTGCCTAGTTAACAAGTGACAGAGAAGCCATTTGCAATGCTAATAATTTACTTTCAACTTTAACAAGAGCAATGCCTGGCTTATGATGAAATTGTATTGCATTTTAATAGTTTTATACAAGAAAATATGATAGTATGTAAAAGAAAACCGCCAAATGCCAAACTAAAGGGAAGATGGTGCTTGAAAGCACGAGAAACTTGTGAAGAAGCAGCTGAGATGTACCTCCAGACCGCATGAGAGGACCAAGTCCCATGTTTCATAATTTCTTGCAAGGAGACCCCATTATGAAAGGCCCAAGTTGTGGCCAATTTCCTAATTGAATGAAAAGTAAAATGTGGAGATACATGCAATAAGGCAGATGCTAATTTCTAATGCTTCCTAGCTGCAGAATCTGACAATGGAAGTATACTGCCATTTTTGTTGACTACAAAGAGTGGAGAATTTTTAGAAAGCAGGAATCAAAGCAAACACTTGTTGTAAAGCTGTAATAGGGCAAAGCATCGAGCCACCTAAAGCTGGTATAGAAATAGTGGAGGTTTCTTTCCTATCCTGCATAGTTTTAGACCATTTTACTATAACTGTAGCAAACTGGTGGCCAAAAATGACGTCTCCATGAGTAAAATGCCTTGCAAGATCAAATGCTGCAGAGGAATGAGGCAAGATGTTGGACAATCTCATAAATGAGAAGAAACAGAATATGTATAACGCTTTGTATACCACTGGATGCTGTAATATATTACAAACTGTAACAATCTGTTGTAGAATTTCAATGGAAATCAACTTCATGGCTTTTGGCTTGAAAACTGCATTAATCTTATGAGATTTGATGTACAATGACAGTCTTTCGTCTTTGAACGGTTGTGTGTTGAAACCATGAACAATGAACATTGCCCTACTAGCAGATATATATAATTTAAAATGTTAGCCTGTGACATGCCACTATTGAAACAAAATTCCATAAAGGAAAGCAATGTTTTAGTATTCACCTGTATAAGCTGTATGTTTTCGGTCTCAAGAAATGCTATGAACTGCCTGAATATTCTATGATACTGAGACCATGTAGCAGGGCGAAAACCACTCTTGAGCCTACTCAAGGCAGAGGTTGAAAACCTCGAGGAGTTGCCCATAGAATCTAAAAATATAAAGTATATGTTATACATTCTGATTTAATTGTGTGTGATCCAGATGAACTGGCATCCATTCATAAAAAGGAACGAGAGTATCAAGATAATTACATTGAGTATCAGTACCCTGCCATCTAGATAATAGGTCTGCTGTTTCAGTATGAACTCCAGGGATGTGATTGACCACTAACTGTACATTAAATAATGAGGTAAATAACCAAATATTTCTTGCGCAGGTAGCCAATATGGCATCTCTTGCTCTAGCAGATCGCAATACTTCTACCACAGCCATGTTGTCGCATTTGATTTCTATAACTTGATCTTGCCAATGACCCCCCCATATTTTTAGTGCCACAACAATGTTTAAGATTTCCAAATGTACTATTGTGTAATCTTTATATCCCAAAGGTATGGGAAGAGCATATACCATGTTTACAAAGCAACCTCCGAAACCAATTAAACATGCCTCTAAATATACAGTATGATTAGGCTTGTTGTGATCATAAAAAGTAACGCCATTAAACTGCAACAAAAATGTATTAAACCAGTTTAAGTCCCTATAAAATAATTATTGAATTTGATAGACGATTTTGAGCTGCTATCTCTTAATCACTGAAGCATTCTGTTAAGGAAAAATCGATTTACATTTGGTTATGTAAAGAAGTGAGCCTAGCAATGACTGGAGCTGATTTTTTGTAACTTTAGATTTAGAAGCAAATTGTAAACATATATTTTGAATTTCTCTCAATTTTTCTTGTGGTATTTTAAGAGTTCTATTAACTGTATTAATTTCAATGCCTAAACATATGGCACAACTTGTAGGGGAAACCAGCTTCGAAAGGGGATATATGACAAGGAAAGGGGTATTCATGATAAAGACCTAGGATAGCACCATAGTCTATTTCTGTTGCAATGTAATTGTTAACATGGTCTGGAAATTTTAATGCTGAGGCATGATTATCATATGTAAAGTTCAGGCTCCTGGAACCGTCAAAATCCAAAGGAAAACCGAATTACAAGAGATCAACTGTTTGTTTATCCCAATACCCATTTAAGTATGACTTCCAGATATATTAAACTGACAGGAATTCTAGCCTTCATAAAATTGGGCATAGCCGATTTTCTGATGATGGTATGTGCATCTATAATATTAGGCACATCAGCCCATATAACCTCTTCCCCTGTGTAAACCATCAAATCATTCAAAGGCAAGAAACCAAGATCCTGCCATTCTGTAGTATGCAATTTTGATACAATTATTTTTATTCCACTGAATGGAATCTGATATGTTACATTTACGTTTGTGGGAAGAGATGGACATGTCGTAAATCATACATGTGTTATCATCATGTTTATGCTGTATGCATGGTAACTCATGACATGCAGCCAAATGACAAGCATCTCCGATCTTTGCATTTTTATTATGCTGAGAAGAAGTTGTGCTGTTTGATCAGTCTTTTCCACAACATTGCCATGGTCAAGACTAGGCATACTGGCCAATTTGGCCGTAGTTGCGTTTTTGTTGCCCTGAATTGTGAATTTGCCTGTAGTCTGGAATCATCCAATTTGTACCCAGTTTTGTTTTTGTTGCCTTCCAAAGATGTAGAAACATCCACAATGGAATTTTCTATGTGACATATTTGACCCAATGTTGGCCCTGTTTGGTTTTTATTGCCCTTTAATGTATGGTCGAAACTATCATATGTCATTTTTTGTTATCTTCCTTCTCAAACGAAAATGTCAAATCTATTAGCCATTTTTACTGGTAATGCATGCACATGCATGCACATACACATGCGCATGCATGTCCTGTACGCATGGAATTGTAACTATCATGAAGTCACTTGTTGTTACCGTTGCAGTTGTCTGTAGTGGGTTTAAAGTGAATACCTCTCTGGGGGGACACATTTACTTTCTTGTGTGAAAATGTAATGTCCAGTGACCTGCACAGTTTTGTTGTTAGTTTCTACCCTTTGACCCTGACTGCATTCTTTCTGTTCAATAAGTGACTTGCCATCCCTAAGAACTTGAGCATATGGTCTTTGACGATTGTATTCAAGGACTTACTGAGTGCAAACCACCGAAACCATTGGTCATGTGTTGCCAATAGTTCTTTATGTTATTGCAACATGCATTTTTATTTACAAAAATTCTGTCTTTATGGGTGAACACCCGTTTGTGTGCACCCATTGTTACTCGCTTTTTGAGTGACCTTTTTGCTTATTTTTACAGTCTACTTCAGCATGAGGGAAAGTTTTCCCTGCTGCTGCAAAGCATGATGCACAGATATGTTTATAAAGAACCCCCCTGGTCTCATGGGATTTTATCTGACGGCAGGTGCCCTGATTAAAGTATGTACAAGGCATTGATTTGGTAGTTTTACCAAATTTCTTGCCAATGCTAACATTTTGAGGTGAAGTAATTTGCGAAGAAGGCATATGTTTTTGAGCATTGGCTCTTCTGATTCTATCTATGTCCAAAGTATCAGCACATGATTTAACTTCTGGATCTAACTGTTCCATGCGACACAACAACACTGCATGACTGGCTTTGGCCGAAATCCAGGAAAAGTCATTAGCATTATCCATGAGGGAGATCATATAATCAAGCATATGTTGTCTGATCTCAGGATCTGATTCCTCCCTCATGGTCCGACCAAAGACAGCCACCCATTGTGTAACAGAGAGTTGATCATATGAAACGCGTTCTTTTATAAGACCCAACAGTATGAACTCATGAGGCCATTTGACTCTATTTTTAACCATAACTTCCACCTCTTTGGGACTTAAGTTTTGAGTTTGTACCTGTCTTTGCAAGATCCATAAGTTCCTGCAATCGTTGCTCGACTTTTAACTGAATGAGGGCATCCTCTTTGACAGATTGTAGTGTGGGCAGTTTGCATTCATTGAAAGTGTCTACTTGATGCTTTGACTTTGTGCTAGACACTTTCTTTGCTTTAGATTTTGTGCTCTTAATTTTACTTTTATCCGAGGTCTTTTTGTAATCACCATTTTCGATTTTATCCAATCTTTTTCATATCTGTTGCAACTGTTGCCAAATCTGGGAATTGATGACAGTTTGAACTTTGAAATCCGAAGAAAAATCACTAGAGTCAACCTTTGAAAAGTGATTTGTGGTGTTGTTATTAACAGCTTGTCCGGAAGTTGATTGCATTTCATCACCTGAATTCCTAATCAAAGCTTCACAATCAATATCCGAATCCGAACTTTCTTGAGAATCCGACATTTCTACACTTTCATTCAGTGACGAATCTTTATGATTCCACAAATGATTCAAAAATTGTCATTTGCTACTTCTATTTGTACAGGAAATTGCACAGTTTCTTTACTGTTAGATCTAAGATTGTACATAACGAGTCATGAATGAAATACTAAAATATTAATACCAAACACATGACATCACAGTGTAAGAATATTAGCAGGTTTATAATATGATATGACAGTTATATAAACATTGGTAGCATGTGTATAAACGTATAAACAAGGACAAAGATTGAATAACATAATGTAATGATGTAAAATGCTAAAATACTAAATGAAAACATAAAAAGAAAACTATACAGTCACTGCCAGCCGCGTGTAATATTTATCAGTAGCAAGTGAGGAAGCCAATAACACTAAAGCTTTTATAACAATGCTTGGAGTTTATTAAAATAAAGTTAAAATAATGTTACATACATTCTGTACACACATCAATTGTTAACACTATCAAGTTAAAGACACCAGTTGCAAATACTTGACATTTACCAATCTAGTAACCCTATGATGAGTGTATAAATCTTGAACATCAATGCTTTGCACTACTAAACAACAAATTTAGAAGAGCTACTACCCAGTTACAGCTGACTGCTACTAAGTAATCCTCATTACTACTAAGTTAGATCAGTATTAGTATCACTATTAGTTATACACCAAAGTACAGTACTTGCTGACTACTAATCTAATGACTTATGAAATATTCAAGTGTATAAATGTTCATTAACAAGACCTGTACAACTACTATTAACAAACTTAGTTGAGCTACTACCTAACTGCATATGCTTGTATGTTAAAGTTAAGTAATCCTCATAACTACTAGGTTACTGTGTACAACACCAACTATGCATATCAGGTTATATAAACCACTACAGTTGTCTGTATATTTGTGTTAAGACATCAGGCTGGTTTAAATGTAACACCCAACTATGTAATGCGTTGGCCAGTGGCTTTTAGCATGCAATGAATATGTACTTTGAGAGTCAAGAGTTAAAGGTCAGGCTGTGTGACCTTGTAAAGGTCAGAATGTATGTATATCTTTGTAACAAAAAAGACCCTTAGCTAAACCTAGCTTATTCTAACATGATCAACAGGGAGGGGGGGAGGGAGCTTTCACGTGCACAAGCAACATGAACCTCACAGCAATGTGTACTGGCCACTACATAGCCTTATATAATGGAATTTGGCGGGAGTTCTATACATGTGGTCGACAAACTCAGCCACTGACCTCCAGACGAGTTCTCATGAATATTCATGAGGGAATATTAGTTCAATTCTAAATATAAATTCCTTGTCCTAAAACCAAGGCAGTGTACTACCATATTCCATTAAAATTTAGAACTCACTTGCTACTGAACCGATGTGCAAACTATCATTCGCCTCATCCATCACAGTAGCAAGTGAGGAAGCCAATAACACTAAAGCTTTTATAACAATGCTTGGAGTTTATTAAAATAAAGTTAAAATAATGTTACATACATTCTGTACACACATCAATTGTTAACACTGTCAAGTTAAAGACACCAGTTGCAAATACTTGACATTTACCAATCTAGTAACCCTATGATGAGTGTATAAATCTTGAACATCAATGCTTTGCACTACTAAACAACAAATTTAGAAGAGCTACTACCCAGTTACAGCTGACTGCTACTAAGTAATCCTCATTACTACTAAGTTAGATCAGTATTAGTATCACTATTAGTTATACACCAAAGTACAGTACTTCCTTTTGTAAAGGGTTTTGGCCTTCAGATAAAGAGGTTTGGTTGCTGCTGGATAATTCCCTCTGTTGTCGGGTGAGACAGCTGGAGAGAGAATGCTCTTCCTTTTGACTCCCTTGCCTTTATTGGACACTGGGTCTTTCAGTCTATTGGCTGCTTCATTGAGTAGTTCTACAGTTTCACTACTCATAGTAGTTGTAGGAATAGGAGTGCCACTCATTGGTGTGTTGAAAGCACTTGCACTTTTAACTTGCAAGTTATTAAGTTCAGCAGACAGAGCTGTATCACTGGCACTCATATTACCCTGAGATATATATTTATTTTGGATTATTATGTAATAAAATAATTGCACCAAATGGATAAAATAATTTGAAAAGTAAAACTAAAACAGTGGGATATGTACATAAAGTCAGTATAAATATATATATACAATTGGATATGTGCTGCTAAATGTTGATGTATACTCTAATCGTGTGGATATATATTTCTCAGAATATGTTGATGTACACTGTAAAACTTGTCCACTTACTGTTGACACTTGGATCAGAAAGGGATAAGTTTTGCAGTTGAGAACCTTCTAACCTCTTAGAAACATGCAAAAAACTAATATAGAGGGGTGTGTAAGTATTTTTAACTTAATTCTAGCCATTTGAAAGTTTGAAGTGGGGAAAATATATGGTGGCCATATTTAAAACCAGTCAACAAGATTGGGGAGGTAACACTTTAGGGGCTACCTTAGTCAGTGGCTAGCATTGTTTGTTAGCTACCTTATAGCATGTTTATTTAACCTTTGACCTTTGTTACATTAATTTTCCCGCTGTTTTACATAATTTTCCCTCCTGCCTCACTTCAAAACCAGTTTTCAGTGAGGCAAGTCGCCATTTTAACTTATAAAAACTTTTAATAACTTGTGAAACTGGTGCTACAGTCATGTTATACGAAATTTTATGTGCTTTAAAACATTTTATATATGGTTTTTAACTGGACTTGATTGTAAATAAGTACCTGTTGGACATTTTGCCTCAGGACGAATGCTGTGGAAGAGGAGTTTTATGACTCTGCATTGAGTCGTGCTTGACTTTGCTCTGTGTTGTGGAGCTTCCATTGAGGGCTGTATCCATTTCATTTCAAAATTTGGCAGTTTTAGCCTTATTTGTCATCCAAATTTGGCAAGCTCAAGCACGATTCAAAGCAGTGTTTCTGCTTATATATTTTCCAGAATGGTCAAAACTTTTGACTGTGTAAAATGTGGGGGTCACCACGCTAGACCCATAAATAGAAATTGTAAAGTTGAGAAAGACAAGGACACACCAATGGACACTAATATGCAGATATTAAAAGAATTGCAAAGTCTTAGTGGTCGTATGACCCAGATGGAAGACAGGATGGAAACCCTGGGCTCCACATCATCATCGCCAGTTAGAAGCCACGTCTCCAGTGTTTCTTCCCAGAAGTCACCGACAGCCAGCGAAAGATCCAGACCAGCCATAGAATCCCCAGAACAGGACCTCTTGCTGCCCACACTGGCCAGTCTACGACAGTCCAGATCCAAACAAGAACAAGTGGACTCACGGATCAAGGAACTGCAAGGTGTTAAAAAAGGCCAGTTCAAATCTCAAAGGGGTGGTTCAGAAACTGTCTGGGTTAAGAAAGAAGTAGCTTGGCCGCATAACCATGTATTGCGGGGTAGTTCTAAAAATAGGGTTAGCTATGATACATTAACTGTAAGCCAATGGGTGTCAGGATTTGCCACTATCATAAGGGATGAGAAAGACTTGAATACAAAGAACAAAATGTTAGAATACCTCTCAGAAATCATGGAGGATTCCCACGACTTTGGGTGGGCAGCTGCAAAAGGCTCACATGCGGTGTTGTTGTGTAAGATGGAGGAGGGTCGAGTTACATGGGATGAAACCCACAAAATCGATAGAGTTAGGCAAGCTTATGCTCATAGGTCCACATCTTCACATCAAAACACTCAAAGTAACAAAAAATCAGGAAATAAAGAACATTCCATGCCCTGTAGATATTTTCAAAAGAACTCCTGTTCACACAAAGGTGACCACGAAACTGGGGGAAGATTATATTTACACATCTGTTCCTATTGTCATTCTCAGGGGAAAAATGTGGCACATCCACTTAAGGAATGCAGAAAAACAAAAAAACGAGTAAGGCACTGCATTTCTGCAGTGCCAAAAGTAAGTAAACGTAGTTTTAGGTGTACATATGCTTCAAGAGTTGTTGTCAATAATATCAAAGATCATATTGGCAGTGAAAATTGGCGTTTAGATTGGGCTAAACTCAACAACAAGTCGTATGCTTGGGTGGCTAGTCAAAACATTCATCAGTCAGCTGTAACTGTCAGAAACAAAAATGTCAAAAACACTCAAACTCGTGTCAATGGTCATATACACGACAGTTCTGTCAAATATCATGCCAAAACTGTTGATCGGAACAGTGAAACCCAAGCATCACAAAGTGTACCTAAAATAACACATGTCAATAAGGGTTTGTCAAAGGTGTCAACAGACAATGTTATTTCAACACGAAATAGGTTTGATGTATTGAATAGTATTGATAACAATACTGAATGTGGGTTACAAAACACGGGAAATGTCAAATGTGTTCAATTTGCAGATGTTACAAGTGAATGTAAACAAAGTAACGTGAATGTGAATAATGATAATGTAGCAGTTGTACATAAGGATGCGTCAATTGACAGTTTGGTTTAAAAAAAACCAGTCAAATAAACAGCAAGGAAACACCAGCACAAGTAAAAACTTGACAACGTTAAGTAAATCTGCAGTGAGTAGCAGTTGTGCAGGTGAGTCAAATGTCTTGCAAACGTTTTCACCAAATGATAAACGACGGCGTCATCTAAGCGTCAGTGGTGTTACTGATAAGTATGACTTGGAATTACGCTTTAGGCCTTGTCATAGAGATCAAATTGCCTCTGCTAAAGAAAATTATACATTTACAAGGTGGAATAACCAAACACAAGAAAAATTTGGTTTTATACCTTTAGGTGACCTTACTTTGGCACCAATTGACCTTCAAAAACAAAGCAAAGAGCATATTTTTGATATACACAGACGGGTCAAAGTCTCAGGTACTCACAATTATCTGAAAACTCAAGTTCAAATCCAATCACAATTGAAGCCAGATGTCTGGCACAAATATCTTACTAATTACTGGGACTCCCAGTTAGTACTATTACTAAGATATGGCTTTCCTCTGGACTTTAATTATAGTACTCCTTTGAATAGTGTTAAGAATAACCATAGCTCGGCTAACCAGTACCGGCAAGATGTACAGGCTTATTTAGATGAGGAGAAGGAATTTGGTGCAATATTAGGCCCCTTTCAAGAAGCCCCAATTGATAACTTGCACGTCTCACCATTTCTAACTCAGGACAAGCCTAGAGGCGCACACAGAAGAGTAATTGTAGACCTCAGCTTCCCTCATGGCTATTCGGTCAATGCAGGTGTCCAATCTGAAACATACCTAGGCACTCCCTTTCTATTAACATTACCCACAATAGATAATATCACCAAAAAAGTCAAAGAATTGGGCAAAGGTTGTCACTTATACAAAATTGACCTCAGCAGAGCTTTTAGGCATGTCAAGCTAGATCCAAAAGATTATAATCTCTTAGGCTTAAGACTAAATGGCCTATATATTGACAGTTGTCTACCTTTCAGATTTAGGCATGGCTCGGCGCTGTTTCAGCGCCTCAGCGATGCAGTACGCTTTATTATGGCCCAGAAGGGCTTTTCTGTAACAAATTATATAGATGATATCATTGGGCACTCAGTAATCAGTAAATCAAATAAGTCCTTTCAAACTCTAAGAGCTCTCCTCTTAGAACTAGGTTTTGACATTAGTAAAAAGAAAGTAGTCCAACTGGCAACAAGGGTCACATGCCTAGGGGTTGACATAGACACTGAACAATTCACAGTGTCCATACCTCCAGAAAAAGTAACTGAAATTCTAAAAGAATGTACTTCATGGGCTAACAGGGAAGAGTGTACCAAAAGACAATTGCAGTCCTTGTTAGGCAAATTATTATATATTACGAAATGTGTTCGAATTTCAAGGCCTTTTCTTAATAGAACGCTGGATGTACTTAGAAGGGCTGATAAAACATCAAAAATTGCACTCACAGTCGATTTTAAAAGAGACTTAAACTGGTTCTTGGAATTCATTCCCAAGTTTAATGGTAAAGCCTTCATCTCCCATTATCCCATCAGTGAAGAAATTGAATTAGACGCCTCACTACAAGGACTGGGGGCCAGATAGGGCACCCAGGTATATAGCATTGCAATTCCCCTGGGGTACGAGAATCTCTCCATAGTCCATCTCGAAATGTTAAACATTTTGGTAGCCATTAGTGGGGTGCTAGTTGGAGTGGAAAGGCGGTTAGAATAGCATGTGACAACCAGGCTGTAGTCATGGTCCTTAACTCTGGCAAAACTCGAGATCTCACACTAGCAGCCATTGCTCGCAATATATTCATGACTGCTGCCCAGTTCGACATATTTTTAAAAACAGTACACATAATGGGGGTTAAAACGAAATTGCTGATAGTTTATCAAGGTGGACCATTTCTAAGTATTTTAGAAATAAATTTTTTAAGTTGATGCCTCACCATACTTGGGATAAACCATCCAATGATGTACTAACTATAAATTGGTCTATTTAATCTTCACAGATCCATCTCCAACCGCAGTGTTAAAACACAGAGCCACCAACAGACTCAAACTGGCCCTGGCAGATTCCACTTCCAGAAGCTATGATTCAAAATTTAGAATTTTCCTTTCATTTTGTTCCTTTGCTGCCATTGACATAAAACATATATCTCCACTGCAAATCCTTACTTTCTTAGAGTTTCTCACCTTTAATAAAGTCAGCTTTTCAGGCCTGGCAAATTACCTGTCGGCAGTCAAAACCTCCTTATCTTTGCATGGCCTAGATGTCTCCAGCTTCATGGATCCAAAGATTAAGCTCTATAATAAAGCAATCATGAGGCATAGACCTTTTAATCCCGCTATTAAACCCATCATTGATATTGATACCCTTCAAGCGATTGCCCTGCAGTGTGACAGAATGCATATGGGTCACATATGCAAAGCAGCCCTATTGCTTGCTTTTTTTAGCTTCCTGCGAATTTCCAATCTGGTCCCCCACTCCATAGTCGGATATGACCATCTAAAAAACCTATCTAGAGCAGACTTAATATTTGCTCCCCCTGGCATGCACATTATAGTAAAGTGGTCGAAAACCCTTCAGAATAGAGATAAGGTTAAGATCATCAAAGTTCCTTCACTGGGCAAATCCCCCTTGTGCCCAGTATCAGCCGTTAAAAAGCTATTTTCAACATCACCGGGTTCGAACAACTCACTTCTGTTTCAGATTAAATGTTATGACAAATGGGTGCCTCTTACAGACACCAGACTGAGGAAATTTTTGGCTAAAGTACTCAAAGCCCTGCACCTTACCAATCATGGCTTCACCTTTCACTCCCTTCGACGTTCAGGTGCCACCCTGGCTTTCAACCTCAATGTACCTATGCAGGATATCCAAAGTCATGGCACCTGGACGTCGGAGGCAGTTTGGGCCTACATCACCCAAGATCATAATGCTGCTGATACAGTGGCCCATTCTTGTCGCTCCCTACTGAAGACCTAACTACAAATACTGGGGTTTGGGGCAGTTTATCTTTGTAATCTTAAATTAAAATCATCAATAATATGATAATATTCATATCTACAAACATTTCATATTAAAGAGTAAAATATGCGGTGGCTAGGCCACCTTAGTTGTAACTAGTAAATTGACTTCAGTTTAATTCTTGTCAAGTTTTAATCATAAATCTAAGCTTTAACTTAATCTAAATGTAAGGTGACCTTGTCACTTTCCAAGTTCTAGTCTTTAATGTAAGGCCACCTTTTGATAATCTTTAATTCAGTTTGTGGTGACCTTAGGGTCAGCTTAAAGTTTATGTGTATTCTTATGTTAAGGTGGCCTTATATGTGTTTGTGTCTCTTCTATATATCCATGTTGAAGTATGTAAATATTTATAGTACACTAATATAGAATAAAATTAATTATCCCCACTTGTCTTGTTTATCTGTATACTAGCAAGGCCAAGGACACTGAGCATAAATCATTCACCTCAGTCTTTATCTGTAAATATAAAGCTCTTGTTAAAAAATCAGCCTGATCAGAAAAAAAACAAACACTGGATTTGTCTGGTCATAGAAAAAATGTCAATTTGCATGGAATTGATAAAAAATATGAAATATGTCACCTTTTTCTTAACTTAAGTAAATTCTTGATCATTCTTAGATTTGAACATCATTCTTAATGAGTCCAGAATGCTCTTTGCCGCATCATCTTCAGACTTGACAAAATGAGTCATGTTACACCCTTTTTGAAAAAACTCCACTGGCTCCCAATTCAACATTGCATCCTCTTTAAGTATAATCTTTTGGTATTCAAGGCTATTAATCTTTCACAGCCCCTGTATCTCTCAGCTTTAATAAGATCGAGCAGTCTCACTCGCGGCAACAGGCTATCTATCTCCTCAACCCGCCCTAAGAAGCACATAGGCAGGCATGGCTTTGCAGTAGCTGCACCAGCTGAATGGAACAAGCTGCCACAGACTGTCAGATCTCAGCAAACAATAGATGGTTTCAGAAGCCAGCTAAATACCTACTTGTTTAGGCTGGCATACCCCCCACCTTAGTCATACCCTGGCGGGCGCTTTTTAGATGTCAACCCATTCCTGTCCCTGGACTCTCCCTTCTTGGTCTCAAGCGCATTAGAGGACTTGTATCAATTTTACTCTATATAAATCCTACTATTATTATTATTATTAAAAAAAATCTAAGAATAAGAAAAAATTCTAAGAGTAAGAATTTAGTGAATACCCAAAATACTTATTATTATTCTAAGTATAAGAATCTTAGTGAATACGGGCCCTAGTCAATCTTGACCAATAAGAAATGAATATGCAAATTTTTGGTATGTACTAAATAAAGAAGGAAGGGAGTCGAAATGAGCCTGATGGCACCCAAATGCCATCCCACATTGTGTATGTATGTCGTATGTTGCATATTCTCCCTCAATGGCACATTAAATGCTGCTTATTTTAATAAGTCATTTTGCTGAAACAACTCTAAGTGGACCTGTCTGGCTTTTAACTTTGACAAACTTTTTTATTTCTCTCAATTATGCATACATATGTATTGTACAGAAGTGAGTACATGATATTGAATATTGAAATTCGGACGACTGCTTTTGTGGTTTTGTTGCTCCTTAGAGTCCTTTTGTGCAAGCAGCTTAAGCGCTATAAAAGTCCAATTAGAATTAGAATATACAAACACATTTATGAAAGAAGGATAAGAAAGACAGATTAACAATTCACAATAAGTTCATGTCAATAGAAAAAAGTGGCATATTAGTAGCTGACAACAAAAATCGATTTTACAAAATATTTAAGCTGAATTCCAATCTGCTAAAAACAACAAGTCTTTGACATTGACACTTGGCTTGGAAAACTAATTGCACAAAACTCTCATATTTGTTTTTTTTGAATTTCTGAAAGCAGATATTAGCGTGTCCACTTTTTCTTGAAATCACTTTTGTTATTTATTTTAATAGTGATTCTTGCTCTATTAATTTTTCCTTAGCAATTACCTAGACTTGGAACACATTTAAATCACTACTTTTCATGGTACATTTAAAAAGATAGTATCTTACGATCATATCAGATTGACTTTTTTATTTTACCCATGCTTTGACATGATTTTGATTGGTACCTAGTATTCTCTGAATGATATTAAAGCATGCATTATAAACATGTTGTCAATTTTTACTATCTTGTTCTGTTTCAAATTCTGAGTTCCATTTAAATTCATTGCTAGGATGATCTGCTTCAAAATCAAACATCACTTCATGCATTTCCCTTTTATCATGGAGTTCATAATTATTTTTAAACGGAAAGGTAAATATGGTTTCACACAAAGAAAGTTATTCCCATTTTTCTGTTTTCAGTTAAGGCTTTTACCAACCTCTTTATACTCTTATAATGCCAAAAAGTTATATTTATCTTATACCTTCCTGTTCAAGTGTCATGGGATAGGATGTTACCTCGATTGTCTGTAATATCACTTATGATATTAATATCTTCCATTTACCAGTTTAAATAGAAGTGTGTCTGGCACTTAACTTAATATTCCAAACATACTTATAAAACCTTTTGTTTGTTTTCATTTAGAATGTAATTTGGTGTGGGTATTGATGAACTGTTTTTAAAACTTCTCGATTTAGAGTTTATTCCAATCCAAGTTTTGTTTTATCTTTAATTATTTCAAGACTTGATATCTCTAAGGTATTTAAAGTGGCCTACAGGGACTTTTGATTTCCATCAAACATAAAGGTGGTGTCATCTGCAAAGTGTATTAGCTTAATTAATTTTTGTCTACTGTAATTTCTTTGATATCTGTATTTGATCTATCATTAGAGTAAGTATTTCTGCAACCGGGATAAATAGATATGGTGAAATTGGATCTCCTTGTCAGAAGCCTCTTTTTATGCTAATCAGTTCTGACAAAAAAAAAACGATAGTGAATAACATATGAACTAATGTAAATTTTGAAAAGGTTAATCCAGTTTATAAAATTTTTGTCAAATCCAAAGGTTTTTAGAACATCACAAAGAAAATCCCTGGACACAGAATCAAAAGCCTTCTTAAAGTCAATCAGCATTAATAAACCTCGTATTTTTTTTCTTTTCTGCGTAGCTCATAACATCATATACCAATCTTGTGCCTTCTTCAATGAGCCACCCCTTTATAAATTCTGAATGACTTTTAGAGATAATGTTCTGTAAGTTTTCCTTTTCTGTAACAAGTATTTTTTATGCATTCAATACATGGAATTGTGAGTTTACTCCAAAACACTTCTAAAAAAACAGCCGGGATTCCATCAATTCCTGGTGTTTTGTTATTCTAGTATTTTTGAGGGCATTGCTTAACTCACTGATATTAATTTCCCTACTAATAGCTGTACGGCTGATTTTCATAACGTGTGAGGCTATTTGTGCAGGTATAAGTACTTACTTTATTTTGTCTTTTTAAAACAGATCACTGAAGTATTGTCCTACTTCTTCCAATATTTCCATTTTATTCATCAACAGTTTACCATTTTCAGCTGGACTTTTTCATTGTTTTTTCAGCATAATTTTTGTTCCAAATCACAAAACTAAGATGTTGGCTTTTCCCCTTCATCAAGCCATTGCAAACGTGTTCTGGTGATGAATCATTTTACCTTTTGCATACAAATATTTTCCAACTCTTCTTGTTTGTCTGCCTACAATGTTATATTAGATTGTGAGACTGAAGAATTTGCAAGTTTTTAAATATCTTCTAATAGACTTTTTCTTTAAGATAAGTTTGTATTTTTTATTTGTAGCAAATATAATTGTTTCAATCCGATTGTGTAAAAAAGAAATTGGTCACTATCAATTGACATTTTAATATATCATTAGCTTTTAAGAAGTCAAGGTCATATACAAGCAAAGCATACTCTTTTTCTTCCTGTATTGAATTGTTAACTATTTCAAGATAATTCCCATTCTTCAGAAAATTGTTACTAAATTTCCACAATCCTTTACCCTGTTTAAACCTATTTATACTTGTGGCTCAAGTATAGAGTGATCAGACCAATAGGCTGGATTTATGCTACATTAATCAACAATATCTGTTATTGAAGCAGTTGGAGAAAATAATCAAGTCTTGTTTCTTTTTCATTGGGTTCTTTTTCCTCCACTTATATCGTTTTTGATTCGGATACAACTATCTATAATATAAACTAGCTCTAAATCAGAAATGAGATCAACAACTTTTTGTCTGGACCATGGATTATTTATGTTTGTACAGTTATAACAGTTCAAAATGGGTCTAGCAATAAATTTAAATCTCCACGTATTAGGACATAATCTGCATTACTTTGTTCTGCTAAATCTGTAATTGTACCAAAGAAAGTAGGGTTATCTTGATTTGGTGCATAAATTGTAATTAAGCTTATTTTAATGCCACTTACATTTATTATCAGTTGCAACCAGTTGCCATTATCATCTATATTTACATCATGCATAGTATATTCAAAATTGTAGACAGCTATTCCACGGGAATTATTTCTAAAACCATGTAGGTAGCAGCCGGACAAATTTGTTTTACTGAATTTATTTCTCTTTCAGTTGCATGTGTATTTTGCAAACATACTACAGATGCCCCAGCTTCTTTCATATAGGATAAAACACCTTGACAATTTGGAGATAACATCACAATATTATTTGTAGATGGAAACATTTTTAATAGTATGGTGTTCCTTGCAGTTATGCAGGATTTTACAATGTATTCTGTCAATTAAACACAGTTTCTTAGCGCTCAAAAGAGTACAACAATTTTCTCTATATGTATGATAAACAAAAATATAACATTAGACTTGCACATATAATCCATTTTCCTTCTGTACAATTTCTAATATTTGACTATTTTTATTTTTCAGATTTATATACAAATATAAGTAGATAAACAAGGTATAGTTATATACAAAATACAAAATGTACATAATATTTCCCTAATTAATATTTGAGTGTCAGTTCTGAATTTAAAGAACCTCAGAACATAGGTGTCACTACAAATAGAAGTTTCATTTTGGATATTAAATTACAGAAGAATACAATAATCAATCTATACTAATCATCATCCTCTTTTAAAACTGTGCAGACAGGACATTGTTCTTTTCCCATTTCTTAGTATTACTGTATTACATTACACCGGTTTATTTGATTGAAATTGTTAATCTTATTTCAAAAATGTTATTTTTAAAATTGTTTTTCCTGCTTCATGAAGTATGCTTATTCTAACAACCAAAATGCTATGCTTTCAAAACTTATTGGGTATCTAAATTTTAATTTACAATAATTTTATTCTTTTGTGACTTCCCAATAAGCTAGCAACCAGCAAAAGTACTTCTTTAAAGACCAGACTACAAAAACAAACAAGAAATGACATTTTCTCAACACAGAAGTATTGTCTTTTGAATTTAGTGTTAAAACAACAGATGGCTATTTAGTACTTTTAATATTTAAACAATAGAAAAAGGACAAAATAGAATGAATAAATGCTAGTATTGGCCTAGATATTATTTAACACAAGAAATGACCCAATAAAAATGACCCTATGGCCATATATAATGACCCTATATATCTAGCATCTACCCAAAGGAACTTTGATTCCAGTTTTGCTGAGCTCACTGAGTGTCTTACCTGTGTTCAACAGTGGAGGATTTTGTGAAACTAAAACTCAACCCAGAGAAAACAGAATTCTTTATCATTGGTGATAGACAAGTCAGAGGGGGGACCTAGGTGTTACTTTTGACTTTGGAAAAACACACCTTTACCAGTCACATAACCAAGGTTTATCATGCCTGTTACCATCATCTGAAGGACCTAAGACATATCCACAAATTCTTCAGTGTGGAGACTGCAGCCTTGTTTGCAAACTCAATGATTAGCAGTCGACTTGACTACTGTCGACTTGATAGAACAATCCATGTCACTCCCTTTCTTCAAAAACTACACGGGCTCCCTATTACATATCGCATCTTCTTTAAATATAATTTAATTACTTTCAAGGCCAACCCACATACTGATCATCCTTGATCAAAACCTGTAGCCTAACTCATAGAAATCGACTATCTCTTTCCTCAGTTTGTCCTAGAAAGGCTGTTGGTAGGTGAGGTTCTGCATGGCTTCCCCCACTGAATGGAACAAACTCCCACAATCAGTCCAATCACAGCAAACAATAACAGATTTCCGAAGCCAGCTAAAAACCTATTTGTTCAGACTGGCGTATCCTCCAACATGGCATATCACTCCAGTGGGCGTTAACTTGGATCTCAACCTGATAATTCCCTGGACTTTCCCTTTTTGATCTTCGGCACATCAGAGGATGCTGTGTCAATTTTGAACAATATAAATGTTTCTATTCTAATTAAAAGTTCACATTAACACAGACGTTTTCAAGTTTTTAATTAACAAGATTAACCATTCTCTGTTTAAGCTTAACAAAAAAGTAATTAGGAGCTCAAAATAGAATAAAGTAATTTTCTCTTGAAATTTTATAAACCTAGATTCCAAAACATATGTACAACACATAGTATTCAGACTTTTAACACTAAGATTTAAAGCACTAGAGAAAAATACAATAAACATTGAGCGATATTTGCTGTATAGATTTTTCATAAAATTTTAAATAAAACAGATGTTATTTTTGTATAATTTATTTGGCCCTATCAGTTCACATAATTTGATAAACTTATCAGTCTTGAAATAAACTTTAACTCTTTTGAAGTGTCAAAACCCTCTTCTTATTAGAAGCTCAAGCATCTTATGTCTATCAAGTTTTACAAAGTACAGTACAAATTACTTACAAAGAAAAAAAATCAAATCTTTTTTAATGTTTAAATTGCCTACTCACTCAAAATTCAATCTTGTGTAAATGAAAAAAAAACAATCGTTTTTTTTTACATTGAACAAAATTTTATCACTAAGAAAGAAAAAAAAATTATTCAAAGTGTTAAAGCCATCGGTTGACTCAAATCCATGATGACACCTGGACACGGACAGGAACATGTTGGTAAATCCTCTCTCCTGGATAATGTTTTTTAGAATGTCACTTCTTGTTCCAGTCTCTCTGTCATCACTCTGGCCTGTGTCATCTTCCATCTCATAGGCGAGTGAGTAGGCGTGGCTAATGTGGTGGGCCTTGGCCACAGCAGGATTCTGCAGAAACACAGCCAGAGAAGCGTTTGCTTCAGTAATAGTTTACACTTTGTGAGCCAATTCTTTTTTCTTTACACATTTAAGGAAAATCTGTTCAGAATCCGAAAAAAATAGTCATCAAGACACAACACATATGAAAGAGAAGGTGTATTGAGAATAAGTCTTTACACCTACGTATAGACAATAAACTGATCATACCTAAAGGGTACAGGAAATTACAATATGTTATGTAACCATACACAACACAAAACGTTACTATAGGTAGAGAAAAATTAAAAAGTACTTAAAATTAATCAGGATACAGAGTTTATGGTTTAGCTAAATACGGACATAAGCATTGCAGTGTATAATGAGTGAACAGTGGCCTTTGTAGTAGACTGCACCATTGCTTCAAATGAAGCTTAGGATAGTTTGTTGCATTCGCAACAGTTGGCTGTAAGTTCATATAGATAATTGATTCATTGTTCACTCCTCAGCTGTCGCATTCAATCTGAATTGGAAAGGGCCCCCAATTTAGTACAATGTAAGTCTAGTATTTACTGACTTGTGATAAAATTCCCAAAACACAGTGACACGGTCTCACTGACTGTGTCGCTAACAAGTGTGGCATAAGCAACAATACTGTAGGTTTCTTTCAAAGTTTCAAAAGATGTTAAACTCATATTTACATATGCCCTTGGTCCTTGACCTTCAATCTGTCACCACTTCCTGAAATTCCAAAAATCTTGTAAAGGATGAGTTTAATTGGTTTAGCTTTTTATTGCGTAAAATACCTTTACCTTATCCTCACTAGTGCTTACGTGTTAGCGGGAGCATACAAAAGACGACCAGACGAGAATATTATTTCAAAAAGAAATATTCTTGTCAGTAGCGGTACCAGTATGTATGCGCATGCACCTGGTCCAGCATAACCCCTGTCAGCCTCAATTTTAATTTGGTCGTCAGGGAGTGTACATCGTAAACAAATCGTGTTTGCTGCGAATTCTACTATGGCAGAAGGGCAGATTAAAAGTAAGGGACAGAAGCTGGCTGTTGGTTGTCACCATACAGCTTATGAATGGGATCACCATCGCTTCTGTGTCTCTTGTAGAGAGAAGAATAAAGGTGATGACGTTTGTGTAACTTCTAAGGAAGAAGACTGTTTTGTTTGCCTCCAGTTCACTGCTGAACAAAGGAAAAAATTAAAAGCTAAGAAAGCTTATGAAAAGAAGAAAATTTCCAAAGAAGCAATCTCTAAAGAGGTTGAAGATTCCCTGTTAGGGGTTGATGATATTCAACCGTCTCAGGCTTCCGCCAATAAGGAAAAGTCTTCCAATGTGCCTTCCACTTCAAATTCATCTTCTAGTTCCAATGACCCCTTACAGCTTATACTAGCATGTCTAGAAGCTATGCAGGGTTGTCTTCAGGTTTTAGAAACCAAATCTACAGAGGCAACTACACAGGAGGTTTATGGTGAGGCTAGCCGTGACGAATCTGTATCAAAATCTCTGTTTGCTACGACAGAAGATGACGAACATGGAGTGGGAAATGATCAGGCTGAGCAAAGAACGCATCACAAACGAGCGCGTTCTCAGTCTCCTCACTCGGATCATAGGCTTTCATCCAAAGATGAGGAAGTTGAGGAGGACCCATCTTACAGGCAATTTTTAGCCTCTATTAGGGGTTTGTTGGATCTGTCAACCCCAGAGGAATTTAAGGAGGTTCCCTCAAAGATTTTTGGTTCTAAGGACCGGAAAAAGAAGCAGGCAGTACTACCCATGTGTTTACCACCAGTGGATGAAATTAATTCACGTTGGATTGAGTTAGAGAAGAAGGTTGCAGGAAATCCATCTGAAAATGGGGAGAGACTTAACTCTGCGCCTTTCAACACAGATACATTTCTACCTTACACTAGACCTAATATGAAGTTTTACAGGTCTACAGTTTCAGAATTTTCGACTTCAGCACCCAAATGTCAGGATTCCTTCAAGTCCATTTGCTCCAAATCTTCATCAGCTCCATTGTACATCTCTGTACCCACTCGCCAATTCACTACCATGGAATCAGTCAAACATGAGCATGTGCAACTCTTAGGGTTTGTGAGTCACTTTATTAGAGCTCTTGAAAAATGTGCTTCTAATATGGAGGATATTTTACAGGCTGGTGTGGTGAATATGGAGGACAGTTTCAGCAAAGATATTGAGGAACTGTTATCATATATTCAACTGCAGTATTCTACAATAGCTTCCATTGAAAGGGCTCTTGAGACAGTGGTTGAAGCCTCAATGACAATGTCCTGCAATATGCAACTGGCTAGAAGAGATACGATTTTGAAATTCTCAGCCCCTCACCTACACAAAACATGATAGGAATAGATTGAGGAGATCTGGCTTTACATCCACTGACTTATTCTCACCTTCAGTTTTAAACAATGTTGAGAACAAATATGAGCGCAGTCGATCGCCCAAAAGACAGAAAATGGATTCCAAACCCATTTTCAACTCCAGGAAAGGAAGATCGGATTACAATACTGCTTCATTTCCAAATTCCTCTTCAAAGAATTCTTTTCGTGGTCAACAGGACAGCAAGCCACAATTCAAACCCACACAATCCGCCAGAGGGGGAGGTCGTGGTGGAAGAAGGAAATGACTATATCAAAGAAGTAGATTTGTCACCTGGAGGCCGTTTACAGTTATTTCACAAGGTATGGCTAGAAAACAGTTGTCATCCCAGAGTTGCACACATTCTAAAGTACGGTTACGAGATCATCTTAAAAGATCCAATCGAATTGTCTCGACATCCCACAATTCTCAGTGGTTATGCCAATCAACAAAAACAGAACTTCCTGTTAGAATGTGTACAGCAAAAAAGCGATAGTTCCTGTAAAGATGTCTGCAACTCTGGGATTTCACAGCAGGTTGTTTTTGGTGCCAAAGCCAGGCAAAAAATGGCACCCAGTAATAGACCTCAGTGTACTAAACAGCCACTTAACGGTCCCAACATTCAAAATGGAAACTGCGGAGGTGATAAGAAACTCAATTTGCAAGGGGGAGTGGGTAGTTTCTGTAGACCTTACAGACGCTTATTTTCACATCCCTATTCATCAAAGATCGCAAAACCTTCTTCGGTTTCATGTAGGAGGGCGTTCCTTCCAATTCAGAGCACTACCCTTCGGCATTGCGACGGCTCCAATCGAATTCACTTGTGTAGTCAAGGAAGTGAAGCTAATGCTTCAGAACATGGGTATACGCATCCACCAGTATTTAGACGACTGGCTGTTGCGAGCTCCAACACAGCAGATTTGCATGGAGCAGTCGAAACAACCAATTCGTGCAGGAACTAGGTTGGGTAATCAACTTAAAAAAATTGGAGTTAACACCAACTCAAAAATTCGATTTCCTGGGCTACAGGTTCGACTTGGTCAGGGGCGAGGTCTTACCCACAGAAAAAAAATGGCTAATTTTGAAAACTGCCATAGAGGGTCTAAGCAACAGTGTTACAACAACTCCCAGGATCCTAATGTCTTTCATAGGGGTAATAGCATCTCTAGAGAAAACAGTCCCAATGGGCAGGTTGTATATGCGGCCATTCCAATGGTACTTGAAAACTCATTGGAAGTATCCCCAATCATTGGACAAGGTCATCCCATGCTCAGAAATTTTGAAGAATCACCTCATTTGGTGGAAAAATCCAAAAAATGTCTTGACAGGATGTCCCCTACATGCAGAGGAACACAGTCTCCTTCTGTTTACAGATGCTTCAATCAAGGGCTGGGGAGCACATTTGGAAAACCTGACAGTCAGTGGACTGTGGTCGGACAGAGAAGCAAATTTGCATATCAATCAATCAATCAATCAGTTGTCCAGGTGCTTAATCTCCGTATCAACGGATTCTAAGGCACACCATCCAATCCGTAAGGCATAAATCATGAGACATTAGACATGTTCCGAGTCATTGCCAGGGAGGCGGTCCGGTGTTCGGTAGTAAGAAGCTATGGTGGGAATGATTTCTGAAATAGGTAGGTTTTGAGTCGACTTTTGAAACTGGAGAGATTTGGAGCACTGCGTATATCATATGGAAGATCATTCCATAACTTAGGGGCATCATATGAGAAACTATTGTTAAAATGGACCTTTGATTTATGGATGCAAGGACAGTAAGAGGGAACCAGAAGGAACAAATTTTTGGGATTGGAACGTCTTGTATTCACGGCAGATTTGTACAAGGGGAGATATGGTGCAAAATACTTAGGCTGGCTTAGACCAAAACTAGGGTTTTGAAGATAATATGTTGTCTAACGGGTAGCCAATGGAGTGTCCTAAGGGTGGATGTAATGTGAGTGTACTTTGAAGCACCAGTGACAAACCGTGCAAGCGCATTTTGAACATATTGGAGCCTTGTAGCATTTCGGGATGACAAACTGCGAAAAAGAGAGTTGCAATAGTCCAAACGACTACTGACCAGAGCATTTGCAATCACCACTGATGTATCCACAGAAAGAAACCTCCTGATACGATGAAGGTCCCTGAGGCTGATAAAGCAGGATTTGATAACAGAATTTACGTGATTGGTGAAACAAAACTTTGCATCAAACAGAATGCCCAGATTGCGTACAACATCTGCGGGAGAGAGACAATTTCCCAGGATATTGACAGGTAGTGAGTCACTGAGCCATTTGTGTCTGTCTTTGGCACCGAAGACTATGAATTCTGTTTTATCGGGATTTAGCTTGAGTTTGTTTTCAGACATCCAGACCTGAATATCATTCAAACATGATTTAAGACGGTCAAAAGACTTGAGACTATCATCAGGGGATAAGTGAATGAACAACTGAGTGTCGTCCGCATAGAAGTGGTAACGGACTCCGGTATATTTTCTGATGACTTGGCTCAGAGGTGTTGTGTAGAGGGAAAACAGAAGGGGACCTAAGACAGAACCTTGGGGGACTCCAAACTTCAATTTGAACAAATTCGAAAGACTAGAACCAATCTTGACTGACTGAAAACGATCCCGGAGATAGGATCTAAACCATTTTAATGCCGATCCAGCAAAACCAAATCTAGAAGACAGACAGGATAGCAGTGTGTCATGATCGATAGTATCGAATGCCGCAGACAGGTCGAGTAGCACTAGTGCTGTAGGCATGCCCTTGGACAGAGATAAGTGAATCTCATTTTTGATGCACAACAAGGCAGTTTCTGTCGAGTGGCCTACCTTGTAGGCTGACTGGAAAGTATTACCAAGATCATGAGAATCCATGTGAGATCTAATTTGGGCAGCCACAATTCGCTCAACCAATTTTGACAAGAAGCTAAGACCGGACACTGGTCGGTAACTCTTCAAATCCTCTTTTGAAAGGGTGGATATATATAATATCCTGGAACTAAAGGCAGTGTTTCTAGCAATAAGGTCTTTTCAAACCCATCTTTTGAACAAGAGGGTCTTGGTGGCCTCCGACAATTCAACAGTGGTGGCCTACCTCAACAAACAGGGGGGGACTCATTCACTAGAAATGTGTCTCATGATATGGCGTCTCATGGCTTTTTGTCATCCCAGAGCAATTTTGCTGAGGGCTTGACACATACAGGGCTGTCTGAATGTGATAGCAGACAGTCTCTCACGCAGGGACAAGGTCATACAGACAGAATGGTCTCTTCATCCCAAAATTTTTCAAAGGATTTGCCAAATTTGGCACAGGCCAATGATAGACTTGTTTGCCACCAAAATGAACAACAAACTTCCTCTGTATGTGTCTCCAGTCCCAGATCCAAATGCAATGGCGGTAGATGCATTGAACATCTCTTGGGAGGCAATGGACGGTTATGTTTATTGTCCAATAGCTCTAATCCCGAAGGTACTTCAAAAAATGAGAACTTATGCATGCCAAATGATTGTGGTAGCTCCAGGGTGGCCAGGGATGAGCTGGTTTTGGGATCTCATAGACCTTTCCACAAAACCTCCACTATTTCTTCCACATTGGGAGTATCTTCTGAAACAACCATTCAGTCAGAGATTTCATCAAAATCTTCCTTATCTCAACCTTCATGTTTGGCATCTGGATTCGAGACCAAGTCACCTCAAAAATTCTCAAGCACAGTGGCAGAGAGAATTAAGGCACCTCAGAGATTATCATCCAGAAGGGTTTATGAATCAAGGTGGTCCATTTTTGAATCATGGGGTAAAGAGAAGCAGGTGGAATTCAAACAACCATCTATTTCCACAATAGCAGATTTTCTGACTCATTTGTTCAATGAAAAAAATTTGAAGCCTACTACAATTGCAGGTTATAGAACAGCAATAGCAGACCATTTGGGACCAGCAGGCATTGAAATCAGTCACACTTTTGAACTAAATAGGCTGATTGCAAGTTTTCATAGAGACAGGCCAGTGAAGGATAGAGGTGTACCTTCTTGGGATTTATCTTTGGTCCTTCTGGCATTAACTAAGCCTCCTTTTGAACCTCTGAAGGATGCTCCTTTGAAATTGCTAACCTTCAAAACGGTGTTTCTTATGACCTTGGCTTCAGGTAGAAGGAGGGGTGAAGTACATGCTTGGACATTCAAATCCCTCAAACATAAGACTGGTTGGAAGGAGGTTACAGTAGCTCCTTCATCAGTTTTTCTGTCCAAAAATCAGTTGGCTTCGGATGGTCCTAATGTGGTTCAACCAGTGGTCATTCCGGCTTTGAAACCAATTTTGGACTCATCTCATCCCTCAAACATAAGACTGGTTGGAAGGAGGTTACAGTAGCTCCTTCATCAGTTTTTCTGTCCAAAAATCAGTTGGCTTCGGATGGTCCTAATGTGGTTCAACCAGTGGTCATTCCGGCTTTGAAACCAATTTTGGACTCACCTTTATCTCAGGATAGGGCCTTATGTCCAGTCAGATCTTTGAGGTATTATGTTGATAAGACAAAGGATCTTAGGGAGGGTAAACACCTTTTGTTTATTTCCTTCAAAAGTGGGTTTTCAGGAGATATCCAAAGAGCTACGATATCATCCTGGATAAAGCAAACAGTCATTCTGGCATATCAGGAGTCTGACCTTGAAACTCAAAAAGTATCTAGGGTCAAAGCCCATGATGTTCGCTCTATGGCTGCTTCATTGGCTTTTAAGGGTGGAGTCTCTCTTGATTAGATTTTAGGTGCATGTTTTTGGAAATCACATACTACTTTCACGAATTTTTATCTCAAAGATGTATCCTGGAAATCAAAAGAAGGGTCAGAATACTCATTGGGTTCTGTGGTTTCAGCCCAGCATATAGTTAAACTATAGTATGTATTCCTCTTAGTTTTAACTATATCTTAAATTCTCTGATTATGATCTTTTTCATCTTGTTTTGTGTTCATACAGTTGTGTCGTGAGATTTATACACATTTTTGTCTATTTACAGGTCATCCAGGGAGATGTTTGTAAATATTTCTGTTTCTTTCCGTTGGACGTTTGAAGTTGATGTTGGAAGTTTGATTGTGTAGCAACTACTTTTTTCAAGCAAGATGAACAACAGCTTTTCTGTGTACTGAAAACTCAAACTGATGATAGGGCCGAGGATTCAAGTTTTATAGGTTAGTTTACAAAGATAACATAAGTATAAATGTTATTTTGTTCAATTACCTATTTATGCGTAAAATAGTCTAGTACTTTATCCTCACAACGGTGCTTGATACTCGTACTTTGGCTTATTGTTAGATTATGCCTGCTTTTGGTGTCAAAAATATTGAAAACCCACCACCAGTATGGTTGTAATCAAGCACTAGTGAGGATAAGGTAAGGGTATTTTACGCAATAAAATGTAAAAATTTTATTGTAATTTAACTTTTTATAAGTTAAATACTTACCTTATCCTCACTAAATTCGGATTCCCGCCCTACCAACCCCACATTTTCAATATTTTTTGGTTTACAATATAACATATTGACTCCCAAAATTAAAAGTGAGGGTGACAGGGGTTATGCTGAACCAGGCGCATGCGCGGTCATGCGCATACATACTGGTACCGCTACCGACAAGAATATTTCTTTTTGAAATAATATTCTCATCTGGTCGTCTTTTGTATGCTCCCGCTAACACGTAAGCACTAGTGAGGATAAGGTAAGTATTTAACTTATAAAAAGTTAAATTACAATAAAATTTTTACAATTTCCATGGTTTCTATGTTTTATTTGTATTGATAAAGCATATTCCAAAGCAAATTTATAGGTGTTCCATGTTAACAGATACAGTATATTTTATCTTTGGCAGTGACAGAAATGATGTCCAAAGGGTGTTTTGACATGTGCGTGTGTCCCCATTGCAATGCTGGCTCTCATTCTGTTGATGTTAACTGCATCTCTCACAACCTCAAAATCTAATTTGTAATGAACATCTGTAACATTCTGATCATTTCTCCAGGACATTGGACCGACAATACCAAAAAAAAAGACACAAAAAAACAACTACAAATAATGTTATAAGCTATCTACAGCTCTACAATAGGTACAATTTGGGCTTTCTATCATTTTCTCTTTATCAAGGTGTTTCCTGCAATTTAGGGATCTGCTAAAAACTTGTACAGAAAGCTGTGATAAAGTGGTTTCACTGAAGCCTCAAATGGAAGTGGCATTGCTTTGTACCAAAAATAATTGTGTTCTAAAACCGGAAAGACAATACATCCAAGACTTTACCAGATTGTAAAGTTTTGACCTGAGGTCACTGGCCACCGGAATTTAGATATCTATCTATGTATATTTATTGTAAACAGTAGTTTTATTTTCTTATTTAGTAATTGCTGTGTCAATGTCTTTTGCTGTAACCTTAAAAGTATGACCAAATTTTTGTCTTATTTTCCAAAATTCATGCCTGACATATTTTTAGTAAAACCTCAGGAATGAATATAATTTATATAACAGTTAAAATAATGTGTAGTATGTTTGTATTGTTGATATTGTGATTACAAATTTATGGGATTTGTAGAAATAATAAGAGACATACACACAACTGGATTTGATTAAAGGACAAGTCGGTGGTGCAGTTAAGAATGTAAGTGCTAGAATTAAATGAGTCAGACAAGTTATAAATTGTAATAAACTGTGAAATAAGTTTCACATAGGTCAGTCATAACATATTTGTTGTAACAACTAGTATACAGTATACATAGTGTCATCAGAATACACGAGTAATCAGTAGGCAGTTGTCTCACATTAAAGTGTTTCCTTATATCCTAATGAACAAGTTTCTAGCTACTTGAAATGTTTTAGCAAAAATACCAAAATAAAAAAAGACACAATTTGGAATATTCGTGAGCATGCCCTGCGACATTGAGAGCCAGTACCTACACATTGTTATATCCCTCTGCTAAAATAGTTACTAGGAAGTTTAAAATTAAATAACAAGTATCTTTGTATGTTTATGAACATCATATGCCGTTAGTGTAGAATTAAGTTTATTTATTATATATCTGAATTGATTTCTATTGCATAATGCAGTCAGTGTACATTAAGAAGTTAGTCTTCAGCTCTTTGGAGTTTTATGTACACTTCTGTATACTCGGGCTTTTCTGTGACCCTGGCAACACAAAATCTGGCACAGGGTGGATGGACAACTTCCTCCTCACTCTTAAACTTGGAAAATGCCTTTATACTACGAGGACTCCATATGGACTGCTCGGAGTTGTCAATGACAAACACAACATTTGCATCTCCAGCCCCAATACGTGAAAAGGCTCTTGCTATCGATTCATTCTTGGTGGTGGAGGTAAATGACATCCAATGAAATGTAGTGCCCTCTTGGTAAAGCTCTGCCTTATTTCTTTTCATTTTCATCCCACGGTATGTGGTCTCTGTCTCTCTCTCCAGATCCTCAGAGTGAAGAATGATGGAGGTCAAAAACAGAGAGTACAAGGACAGCAGTAAATCATCACTGACTGGGAATTCAGTCTCTGAGGTTCTTCTCAGTGCTGCATTCACGTGCTTGTACACTGTACTGCAGGTATAGGTCCAGATAAATCTTCGTTTCAGCTCCATAAAGGACCTTGCACTTCCTATGCGGTCTGCAATTACTTTGTCAAAAGGATATATACACTCTCTCACTGCATATCTGACATAGTCCCACTTTTTCTTAAGAAGTTGATACATTTTCTTGGTGATGGATAGTAAATCAGCATTTTCTAAATTCAGCCCATTTAAAACATCACGCTTCAGAAAGGAAGATGCCAAATGGTATAAAGGTATGCCACCTGTCAAGAAATCTATCCCCTTTTCCTGTGATATGAATGTTACCTCTGATGTCTTGGGGCCGTCCATTTTATGATCCAGAAACACCTGTTGACAGCTGAGGCCACGTGCTTCTGCTAATTTGAATGGTGTCATCCCAGGTTGCCCAGCATTTCTCTTATCCCTTTTTGCTTTTATATCTATATCACAAGTGTTAAAAGCCAGAAGTTTCTGGATAGCATCCTTGTTATTCAGATACACTGCCTGATGAAGTGCAGACCAAGCCCTCTCTTGTGGTATGGCGTTGATAATGTAAGGTTTCCTGTCAAGGATTTCAAACACCTTTTTCCACTGACCATGCTTAGCACTGAGGACCATCGCTGAAGTGTCACCATTATCTTCTAATACTTTCCCTGGTTTAATCATTTTTGAAATGGTCTAAAATAACAGACAGTAAAAGATTATTATGCCAAAAGTAATGATTACAATGAAAAATAGAGGATGAAATGAAAATAACAATTGCATATAAACTCTATAACATAATTCCTACCTTTCTATTTTCGTTTATCTCTTTCACTACTTCCTCTTTGACCCATGTACAAGGAAGTTGTTCTGCATTAGGAATATTAATGACTTCTATTTCTTCATATGTATTTCCACTGTTGGCTACAAAGTAAAAAAAAGTCATTGAGACACACAGACATATACATAAAATGTCATAATACAAACTAATTTACGCATACAAGAATAAAAATCTGCATAAAAATAGATAAATTAGTCATAATGTAAACAATGGGCCCTAGAAAATTAACATCCATTTCATCAAGGCCATTAACTACCCAAACAGTAATCACATAGGTTTTATTTGTCAGCTGTTTCATCACTACAGCTTTGTTTCTTGTCTCTTTGAAACTTAACTCTCCAAACAAACTTAGTTTAACATGTCATTCTGTGTCTTTTACATTTATTATGTTAAATCATGGGCGCTAAACAATTAATATTACCACTATTGTCACTATTTTATTGTAAATTTCCATAAATGTGTCATTTGTGCAGCTACAACAAAATTGTGATATGATGCCACATGACCCCAAATATGTCAAAGCCGTTTTTAAAATTTCATGACACATATTACAAGAGAGGACTTAAATGTTCAGACATTTCAGTTCAACATTACAGTAGCTGTTATACAGGTATGATAACATGATATATTTTCCTGAAATTAATCATCCTAGTTGTAAAATGTATTTATTTCATTTAATTGCATCATATTAAAATGCACATAGTGGACAGTGCTGTGCCCAACTGAACAACCCTATTTCTCTTATGACTATCAACTACACTTTGAAGTGGAAGCACTGGCCCTTGTTAGAAGACTCCATCCAAACACCAGAGTCAGGGCCAGACAGAGGTCTCAGGGGTACCAACCATAGCCTGTCCCTTTATATTATCTGCCTACCAATTCGTATCAGTGTCCCATTGGTCCACTAATTTATGTACCATCGCCGCAGCAGAGGGTTTATCATTACTACTGAAAGGCAACACAGAAAGAACTTAAGTCTGCCTAGCAGCCACAGCAAGTCCAGCAGTCACAGCAAGCCCAACAGCCTCAGCCAGGCCAGCAGTCACAGAAGGGTGACCAGGCACAGCAGACGAAACAAACTGAGCAGTCACAGCAGTCGCAGCCAGCCATGGGGCATGAACAGCTGTAAGTCCAGGACATTCATGTGTTACCTGGGGGTCCACAAATGCCACCTGGAACTATCATTATCATCAGTTCACCAGCCAAGCTAGGATCTGGGATCCAGCCCTACCTCAACCCACCCTGTGTTGATGTTCCACTTAATACTTCCTGTGTGTCATAATTCATCAGTCAAATCGGTATAGGACCAGCAGATGTCAGCTACCTAAAACTTGACAATCCGCGAATGTTGACACCAGCCACAAGCCCATTGGAGATTTTGTGAGTTGTGGTTTGTGTGATGATAGGTTGAGTGGGGGGTTGTGTTCAACAATAATCTTAAACAGTATTTTTGAAATACTTGGGTGGCCCTTAAAAGGACTTTTTTGTCTAGTAGGCTCTGGCTCTAGCTCAGGGGATGGCTCTATATTATGTCCATCTGCAATGGGACTGCTCTATCCTTCCTGAAGTAATCCACCAAGATGTCCCTCCAACGTTGGCTGCTCTGGCTGGGTTTCTTCCATCAGGTGGGTGGTCTTCTTCATGTAGTCCATACTGATTGATGGAGGTGTAGACCAAACAGGCGTCATATTAGTAAGTCTCGGGTAAAAAAACAACAACAACAGCACTGGAGAACCAATGTATATTGTATCCTTCAGATAAGCAACTCATCCAAGATAGCATCTATCCCAGCTAGAACCCAGACAGGAGCCTATTATTTCCTACAGGGCATTTATTTTAAAGCACTACAGTCAAAATAATAAGAGTAGGTGTCAGTTCCCAAGCCTCTAGAACCTATAATTAGAGAATTTTGAACTTGAAGGAGGGTTCCCTGGTCAAATCTGGCCATATCAAAATATTCCCAGCCCACGATTTCCTATAAGTTGGTTTTACATACCAAATATCAAGGACCAATAATAAAAAAGACAAATACAAGTAAACATTTTCAAAATCATTGCCACAGAAACCACTCCAACCTAACAAATTGGACCAAAGTGTTGTCCAGGCAGACTTTCATAGCATGCAAGATATCCTGAAACTTTGGTAAGGGTAGATGCAAAAGGTTTCCCCAGGAACCTGTTCACAAGAAAATCTCTTGGCTGTGGTGGGGTCGCTGATCGAGTGTAATGCAGTGTCCACTTGATGTAATCTAGTGGATACAATTATCTGAAGTAGTACTTTGTCATCTGCCTTCTATGAGTGTGAAATTGTGTGTGCCAAAGGGGTATTTTGCTACCCTATCTTTTAATATATATGCATGGTCAACTTAAGCACTAAGTTGGACTGCTGTCAGTATGATCGAATATTGACCTGAGCAAAGTCAGTTATATCAGCAAGGCTGACGAAAAAGTTCCTTTATGTCCCCCTATTGGGAGTGCTCAGTCATTGTTACCGATTATTTTCTGCTGAAAATAACTTAATTATAATTCCACAAACTCTGAATTTAAGTTATTTAAATCTGAGTTAATATCTACCGAAAGGCAGGTAAATCCTTTAAATGGCATGAATATTGCATTTTCAGTCATTGTAAATACCTTGATTAGTTAAAGTTGTGGTTCTATTATGGTTCTATTTCTATTTAAATGGCATGAATATTGCATTTTCAGTCATTGTAAATACCTTGATTAGTTAAAGTTGTGGTTCTATTATTCCTGAAATGAGACGTCAGTTTTATCAGTATTATATTTATGTTAATATGCTTATTCCTAAATTTGGCATGTGCTCCTATTCTATTACTGGTAATTATCTACTGCTTCCTGTACTTTTTGTGCTGCGCCTAGTGCTAGAATAATTGTTGTCGCTGTGTACAGAAAGGTTATAGGAGTATACACCAATGACTTACGTACTGTGCAAGTGAACGTTTTATTTATTTGTTTGTACCTACTATTTGTTTGTACCTACTAGTTGGCAAATGAATTCAGTGATTATTTTGAAGAAAAGATCATGAAAATCAGAACTAAATTTCTATCAACCAGTAAATTCAATGAGTATGACAAAACTGTTGATGTAACACCACTGACTTCTTTCCAGCCTCTTAGCAATGAAGATATTAGAAAATTAATCTTATCAGCAGCACCAAAATCATGTAGACTTGATCCAATCCCAACACCATTGCTGAAGGACTGTATTGAAATACTGTTACCCAGTATTAGCAAAGTAATAAACATGTCACTCATACAAGGTGAAATGCCAGAGGGGTTCAAACACGCAGTTGTTACCCCTCTGCCAAAAAAGACAGATGCGGATCCTACTTTCAAAAATTTTAGGCCAGTGTCTAACTTGCCTTTTCTGTCCAAGATTATTGAAAAAGCAGTCTCAATCCAATTACTTGACCACACAAACAGTCATAATCTCTCTGAAAATCTACAGTCAGCATACAGATGCCACCACAGCACTGAGACTGCTCTGATCAAAATCATGAACGACCTTCTACTCGAAGCAGATAATCAAAAAGTAATACTTATGGGTTTTCTAGATTTATCAGCTGCATTTGACACTGTTGATCACTGTATGTTGCTGCACCGACTTGAGAAAATGTTCCGAATTGAAGACAAAGCTTTAGACTGGTTTAGAACGTATTTAACAGGAAGAACTCAATCAGTAGTTGTTGATGACTGTGAATCTCACAAAAAGGTTCTAGAATGCTGTGTGCCTCAGGGATCAGGTCTTGGGCCTGATCTCTACTGCAAATATACATTACCTCTTGGTGTCATCATCAGAACGTTTCACATACTTTTCCACATGTATGCTGATGACACACAGCTTTACAAATCAATCGACCCAAGTAATTTTGAAAACCAAAAACAAACTGCAGAACAACTCCAATTGTGTACATCTGAAATAAGCAACTGGATGTCTAATAACCGGCTCAAGCTAAATGATGAAAAGACAGAGTTCTTAATTGCTGGCACTGGAAAACAGCGCTCCAAAGTCATTATTGATTCATTAAATGTGGTTGGTATTGACATAAAGCCAAGCACAAGTGTCAGAAACCTTGGTGTAATCATTGACCAAGACCTATCACTCAGGCAACAAGTAAATGCCATATGCAGATCCTGTTATGGTCACCTTAGGTCCATCATTCAAATAAGACCTTACCTGACTAAGTCTGCTGCACACACAATAGTACAGTCACTCATATCTTCCAGATTGGACTATTGCAACTCTCTCCTAGCTGAACTCCCACAATATCTTATCCAGAAGTTGCAGAAAGTACAAAATTGGGCTGCCAGGATAGTTTTGAATGTCAAGAAACATGATTCTATATCGGTTCACCTGCATCAGCTCCACTGGTTGCCTGTTAGGTTTCGGATCAAATTTAAAATAAATCTACTAGTATATAAGAGTTTGAATCGACAGGCACCATCATATTTGACATCAATGCTTAACTACCAGCAACATCAACGCACCACAAGATTGGCAAGAAAATCATACATGCTACAAGAAAAAAGATCAAAACTTGTCTCTATGGGTGACCGTGCCTTCAGTGTTGTAGCACCAAAGTATTGGAATGAACTGCCAGATGATATCAGGAACATTAAACTTCCATTGGACATCTTCAAAAAGAAACTAAAAACTCATTATTTTAAAACAGCATATTGTGGAGAAAAAGCGCAATGATTGTTTTTCTCTTAAGTAGAATTGCGCTATATAAATATGTTATGTTATGTTATGTTATGTTACTTGTGAATAAATTCTCAGAAAAGACATGCACATTAGTTTCAAAAGAATAATTACACGAGAAAAAGACCCTAGGTAATACCTTCAGAATGTCTGGATATAGTGATATCCTTAAAGTTATTCTTTCAATTTTAATGTTGATAGCCTCAACCTTGATATTTGAAGTCCCATTTGAAACCCTAGACTTAGTTTTGTATTGCTGATTTTGGGTGGTTAGTGCAGCAATCTTAATAAACCTTAGGGGCTTAAATAGACTTGGTCTGGTATTTCTGATTTGGGGTTGTCAGAAATCCCGACTCTCATTTGTGTGCCCTGCATATTAGAGATAATTTTTGTCAGATCTGTATATCTTTGATACTTTGACTGGTATGACAGTCATCTTGCTAACATAGGAACCGTAATTCTGAGTATTGACGTGATCTTTAGGGTACAATACGTTTTACATCAGATTGTATCAGCAAAATTTGACAGTAGTTGAGAAGTTATAGAAAGGAAGATGTTCAGACACTAGAAATTTAACATAGCAATGGTTTGTTCACCACTTCTAACAAGCTGTCACTAGATGTCAGTAGTCATCACTGGTGCCTGTGCATCAGTGTGTCAAAAAATGCATATCATATTCACATGAAAGGTAATGTACTCTGTAAGATGGTTCCTTTCTGTCACCAAAAGTTTTAATCCCATATATTTTTGGATTGTAACTCACGCAATGCACAACTGTAATTCCTGATCAGGTCTAGTTATATCTTTATATAAATGACACCTGTTGAACAGTAATATTTCCACTTGTAAACAATATGTCCAAACCTTAAAGAGCCTGTAGCACCAAATTTAACATACCACTTTTTTTATTTGTATATAAAGTACATCCCCACACAAACACATTTACTCTTCTCCCAGTTGCACCACGCCAATGTTTATGCCACTATTTGAACTTTTATCACTCAAATTTCCCTCCCTCTTGGAAGAAAAAAACACAAGGCCAGAAGTCCAAAGTTTGTGTGTACAACGTCACATGATGGCAGAGATTTCCACTTGTACAAAAAGACACTGTAAAGACTACAGTATTCTTGTATTTATTTCCCCGGTGTTTAAAATCTAATTATGTCTTCTGGTGTTGAAAATTGTATACAATAATCATGCTCAGACTCAGAAGTTGGTACTAGTGAAAATAAATCAAATTTTTATGATGATAACAGTAGCAATCATAAAGGAAGCATTGTGCTTTTATAAATCTGAACCCTTTCTGTTTGAAGGTGACAGTATAACTGAAAATGAAGATATGAATATAAATAATATCAGTGGTTCTTATGTCAGTAATATTTAGACTACAAAATACTGAATGTAATGTAAACTCGTTTCAAAAGTTAACAAGATTATTTTGATTCTATCCATACCAAGTCATAAGGGCTATTGATTTGAAAATTGGGTTTGTATCTGGCAGTTTTTAAAATTGTATTGCTTTACTCAATCTAATTTCTTTCCTGAATGTTTAGCATAATAATAATTACTTAGATGGCACCATTGCTATTTATAATGAAAAAAAAACAAGTTAAATAAACAAAGTGTAGTCTTATAAATAATCCTTTGAATTACATATCTCTTAGTTTTTTATGAAACATCACTGCAAAGCTTGGTTTTGCAGAAATTTCATGTAAAGTTTTAAAAACTCTGTTTGCTCATAAAACTTTTGTATATTATACCAGAAACATAAGAATTCCTGACATCAAAATTCAAACTATGGCTAGGTATGTTTTAGCTGAACTACCACAGTTGGCTTAATAAAAAGAAAAGTAATATTAGGTAAACAAAAAAAAAGAGGGGATAGTTATAATTCTTTAAAGTAATCTAAAATCTGGACCTCCAATTTGATTTTGCTGAGGAATATTCTGTCATAATTTAAATTCTGAATGAATCTTATTCATAATGCATGTGGACAAAATTTTGAATACTGTAAAGTTAGGTTTCTTCAACAGAATTATGAATTCTATCTAAATTTTGCTGACTGAACTTGATATTCTTCTAAACTACTGCAATACCAGGATTGGAAATTCTGTGAAAAGAATTTCAAATTCAGCCATAAGAATTTATCTGTCATGACATTTTCATGTGATATTTAAATGTGTGCATTATCAAATTCATAGAAGTTGATATTCTTGAAATTACAACATTTATTAAGAATTGTTTATAAAACCTAAACCCATAATCAAATATTGAAACATGTTATTATTGACTTAAGGCTGTGACGAGTGGTTAAAATCCACCCCGGTACCCGAGCTACGCAAATTCGTCTCGCAGTTCGGTATTTGCGTGTTTTAGTATGCACGTTTTTTTCCTCTCCATAAACAAAACGATGGTTTGCGGAAACGATGTCTTTGCATTAAAATAGTGGTGAAAGGTAATCAAAACTTATTATATTGTTATAAAATTAGCAGTACTATTTAAAATTCCCCAATATACAAAGAATTCTGCCATTTTGCAGTGTTGTTAGTCTTTGTTGTCCTGAAAAACGTGATAAAGTGGGCGACAATATAATATATTATAGTAGTCAATGACGATCGGGTGGACCAGAAAGCACTCAAGATCTTCCCAAATCAACCCCACTCGCGAATACCGACCACCCGGTCGCAGCCTTATTATTGACTATATCTGAGTAGGATGTCAAATAAAAAGCCATGTACGTACTTTAATCTAAGTATTATTTAATACATTAATATCAAATTACTCCTGGAATATTTCATGTCCATTGTCACTAATTTTAATAACAAAAAACAAATAATAAACAAAACTTTTATTGTGCACTTGTATTTGTTTTGTTTTTTTCCTGTAGATGGGTTTCCAATTTATAAAAGGTGCAAGAAATATTATCTTTGAGTAATTATTGATCATTTACTCAAGTAGAATAACTTTTTATGTAAATTAAAACAATTTGATTGCACCAGACAAAAAATTTACTGTACAGTTTACAGTGCAATATTACTAGGATATACAGTGGCCCTGAGAAAGCAATCCATTTTCATACGTCACAGCATTCTGCTAACATTGCTGTTTATGTTTGAAAGCTGTGGGGAGGGAGCTGCATAAAAAGTGAAATATATCCCTTATAACTTGGCAGTTTTCAAAATGTTGTATGTAGGTGCTCTGTTTATGTGGTTTTTAACTGGTTGTGCTTAGTTGTGTTGAGGGTGCTACAGGCTCTTTAAGATCGCATTTGCATGTGCAAAGAGTTTAGAGATTAAAGTACTGTAGATGACCTCTATTAGTCTGGTTACATACATTGTGATTTTAAAAGAAGTCCATTAAGTACTATTGAGTAAATTAACTATTAAATGCCCTAACCAGTGTTATTATTTTTACGTATTAGGCTTTATTTACAGGGAAAGCAGAGATTTCAGACAAAAAAGTTCTTTAAAATTTCTAATGTACAGAAGCAATACCGTACACAAAGGAGGAAATTACACACATGTAGGCAATACTGAACAATCTGGGACAAGTTTTTAAGTTAGACATATTCTGTGAAGAGAGGTAGCGACAAATTTTCCTGCTAACCCACAAGTGCAAAAAAGGCTTTGATTGGTCAAGCTGTCAAGCGTGGGACCTCTCGATTTAAACCCTTAATCCTGCCATTTAAATGTTGGAGAAACATCAATATTTTAACCCATCCCCCCTTGTCTCATGGGATTCCCTCCCCTGATTGATTATATTGTATGAACACATTACTGCTGTTGGTTTATTTTCAGGTGATATGGATGTCAGTTGTCAATGGTTGGCTTTATTCACTTGACCCTGCTTCTGAAATTACTAAAATGGATGCCACTTGGTTGGCCACTTGATTATATGGTTGCTATAGTGGTTGAACCAGCCTTTGGGTATGTTTTGATGGAGCTGCTGGCGCTGTCTTGCTTCTACGAGTGCTCTGACAGCTGTTATATTTTGAAAGTGCCTTACCTTGTTCAGTTGGCAGTGATAGAACAGTTAACATCTCTGTAATCTTACGTAAAACTACTTGCTGGTTTCTACCCTGATGATGTCAGTTTCTAATGATGACTACACTTTGATATTAATTGATAATTGTTGCCTTGTCAGACGGCCCTCTGTTGTAACAGTTTGTAGGATTAGTGACATTCCAAACACTGTCTGGTACTTCTGTTTTAACTATCTTATTATATTTTAGTATGATTATTAATTGCATAACCAGTCTACTAGTCATTTACGCCAACATTATTATACAAGTATCCATGCGTTGTTATAATAGCTTTACAATTTTACATTATTTGAATCTATAGTATATATGTGACTATACCATGTATTACTGTAGTACAACACTATGAGGTATCTTTTACATTGATTCACATGGCCTACTATGTCACCTTGTTTCAGCTTTTTATGGTTAATTAAAATTTGTGGTTTCACCCTTTCGGGGCAGTACTTTGATGATAGTGAATTGAAAGTGGTCGGGTTTTGAACGATTTTCGTCAAATGCATCTTGCTTTAGCAATATGGTAGCAAGGTTGAACAAGTATATGGCAGACATTGATTTTACATTTATTCTGCAATTCTTTTATAGTTATCGACATAGCTTTACACTATGTTACATAGCTTTACACTATGTTCATCTTAATATAAAGCCATACAACTTTACATTGAAATTCTGTATTAGGACGTTATGAACTGAAGTTGAAAGTGTTGCATGTGCATTGTTCTGTCACCTTTTAGTGCATACTTGTTACTTTTCTTCTAAATATTGATACGTTTTGATATTTTCCACTTGAAGCTGGCCTGGGGCTGATAGGAATTTGGAATGGATCTTGTGGGGTTAAACTTGGTGGTTGTTATATGTAAGGTGACAGGGTTTTATTATGAACTGCCATGCTTTTGCACATATCTTATGTGTTGCAAAAAGGTGTTCAAAGAATTAATAAAAATAATTGAAACCCATTTCATTTGTTATTGTCTTGGGTAGGGTCGCAGGGAAATGACAAACCCACAAGTGCAAAGAAAGATCTTAATACCACAATATCAAAATCCGAGGTCCAGTTCATCCCAAATAAATACACCAAAAACAAATACACGCAGAGAAAATAAAGTTCACCAAAATTAAAGTGCACCCATTTTTGCCAAAACAGAGCAATAAATGCACAGAGATGCACCACAATAGTGTTTCAAGTGTCTACAGCAGCCATCTAAGTCTGAAATATTTCTGCCACACTTTTAATGATTGTGATATCAGTTCAAATGTTTCACCTCGATATGCACCTGATATGCTGGCAATATCGACCTATCAACCAATACCAAGTTTATTGTACCCTGGCAGTGGTGGAATATAAGCTTATACACATACTGTTTTCCAGTTAACTGATACGAGTTATGAAGAAAGGTTAGTCTCGCCTACAGAATGTGAAACATTGCAGAACATAAATAAAATCTCAGAACTGCTAACCCAGAAACCGTAAGGGAATAGTCAAAAATGTAATGTTACTGGCTTACAACTATGTTTTTTTAAATACCTTATGCAAGGTCAGAAAACCCTATGAGTTTCTGCAATGTAAGTGGAAGTGTACTGTCACTGTTAAATTTGTCATCCCTGAACATGTTTTAATAGGTTAAACTTTACACAAGTAAAACGAGTAAAAGCCACAACTTCTAATAAGAATACACAAAAAGTACCCAATTTTTAAAAAAATAAGAGCCAGCATAATTATGTGACAGCTGCCGAAAAATAGAACCCTAACATATATATCAAAGGAAATAAATAAAATGTTCTCTCTTAATGTAATTATTCCAAAGCTCCACATCAGCCACTATATTGAAATTCCTAAATATGTGCTGTTGAAGAGAGAGGGAAAAATTTCCTTCATACAAAAGTGCCCACTAAATAAAGTCCCTCCCCAAACATTATCAGGAAAACTCCAGTTCCTTTCATGCTGTATAACAGTTTAATAAAATTGATGAAATACAATAATAATATATATAGAATATTATGTCCATTGACACAGGAGAGTCAAAAATGTTGCCCATTGGAAACTAGAAAACAACTCTTTGTGGTGGAGTTGGCATTTGTTTGGTGGTAGACAGTGCCGATAAATGTTTAACATTTACATGTTGACTTTTATGAAATAAGTATTCTGAAATATATTTCTCACCATGTATATCTATCACCATTTCTTCTTCTTCTTCTTCTAACGAAATTTCATAAGTTCCATTATGATTACCCATCTAAAAGACATAAGAAACAAAAATCTAAACCATATTCATACACATAATGACAGAAAGGCATCTGGCGTCCAAAGTAACAGTATTATGTGTCAGCCATTGTCTTTCTACAAGAAACTCAGCTCTAAAATCAGAACCAATATATAGAAGTTTCTTTCAAACTGTTGGTCCAAACTCACATGGCCAGCACAATAAACACAGCTTTCCTGAAGAAACTAAAGAAACACACTTTTGATCATTAATAAGTTTCAAGTCCCATTTCATGGTATATAATATTCATTCAAATAATCATAAGGATAGGTAGAACCAGATTTTTGTACAAACAGTATGGCTGGTAAACTATGTCAGTTCATAATTACAACTAGTATATTCCAATTAGCAAGGAAAACACTTACACTAAAAATAGGTTAGCAGTTCAAGGCTTCAGTAACGAACCTGGTAAAAGATTATGCCTTTGTACATCACCTATTAGTCTGACATATAGTTATTTGATTTGTGGAACTTTAGTTACACATTTCCCTCTGATTCTGAATTTGGTATGATTTTTTCCCGTTTTTATGTCCCTTTCAACACATTGTATTGGTCATATCACGACCAGTGGCTTGATGGTGGAGTAAACCAGTACAATTGTATTGGCCAAATTCTATGTACTGTAAACCACCAACCTTCGGCACGCATGCCACCAACTTCCTCACTTAAGAAGCAGTCTCGGATTGAAACAGGGACCTTACATGATAGGAGGTGAGTGTGTTACCACTGCACCTCCATCATCATGAGTCCCCTCCATCACCATGACTGTAACTCTTAAACAAAGACAGTGTATGGATGGGAAAACTGGAAGCTACATGCCAATAACCATTGGTTTCTAGTGCAGAATCTTGACTGGCTTGTATGGACTGGTCCGTTCCACCTGTAAACCTGACTTCCATGAAGTAACTATTCAATGTGTTAACATCCACAGTAAATCCAATATTGTTGCTATAATCAAGTACAGTAATATTAGGATCAACCTGTCCTCTAATGGGCACACCATGGTCTAAAGTTACACGTATGTCATATGACTATTGAGGCGTTTTTCTCTGAGAGCACTCCACAATGACATCTTCTGAGCCTCTCCACAGACTTTGTTATATCTGTAAAAAGCTCTGCATACTAGCTGTCGTTGGATAAGTGGATGGTTAACATATTGTCACCATCTAGTTATACATGCATAGCATTAGACAGTCTTACAGTGTTGCAAATTCATTAAAAGTTGAATTTACATTCCAAATTGTTGTCAATGGCTATATATTTTACTACTCTCTGTCAACTTGCCGCATTTGAAATTGATTATGTAAGAAGGCTACGGGATATAAATATTGGCCCATGAAGGGTTTATGGAAAGAGTTTAGAGTGAACTTGACATTTTCCATATATATTGCATATGTATGGACATATCTTAACTTGTAAAACCGACAGTAAAACATGCGGCAACTAAAGTTATATATACATATTCTATGTGATAATTCGCAAGTGATGCACTGATCTGCTGAATTTATAGTTTTATTATTATAACTCGTAATTATTATACACTTAAGTCACAAGACTTGCTTTGTACTCCAGTGTCTTTCAGATCTCATGTGTTTGGTTTTAGTAATTTATTTTAAAGCTACTAATATAATGTATACGATTCTCAATATCACCATCACTAACACAATAACATCACTATCACTATAACACGTCTTAAACCCAAGTCATACAGGCACCCAAACACCATCTAAAGATCTATGGCAAGTTCAAAAACTGAAGGCTATCAGTGACAACCAGTGACGTCTAGCAACCTATCGTATGTCCAATTGCCTAAAGACAACCAGTACCCTACTAGTCAGGGGTGATCTTTGGTGGAGATATGACATTCTGTAGTGGTTCTTTTTCAATAACTGATCATGCAACCACCTTGCAACCAGTCGAAGATACTCTGCTTCCAGTGAGTCAGCTCTTACAGACTCTGTTAGAACTGGTCTTCAAAAACTTGGCTACTGGTAGAAGACTAGTAGAAGACACTCCGCTACTAGTGGCAGACCTTTTACAGACCTTCTACCAGCTGTTTTGTTTGCTGGAGGTTTTATTTGCAAGGCCTTTATTCTTCTTGCCACCAAAACTGGTCTTAAGATCACAAAATATCACCAAGGAACAGGCCAAACGAGTAACAAAACTTCTAAAAGATAAATATAGACCATTTCTGACCAGTAGCTTGCAGGCAGACTTTAGGTTGACTTTACCACTGTGTGGCTGTATATTATATTAAATCCACGTGTTTTAGTACTTTATCAGACACATGGGCTTCAGAGCCTGTTGTGGTTCACTGTATAATCGTCACCTGTTTTGGTGCTATTGAGCCTTGCTCTCTGATTACTTAATGTGGGTGTTCCACCACACGACTAAGGCTCCCAATTAAGGGTTTTTGGGGGTCGGTTTGAAATATTTGCTTAATCCCAGACCTTCTGTAAGGGTCGGTTGTTGTCGGTTATGGCCGTGGGAAAAATCAAACATGTTTGATATTTCTCACGACTCAAACCGATTCATATTTCCCGCCGTCAACAAAATGTCCAGTCCCAGGCCTCCTCAGGCCTCCTCAGACCCAAATTTACACAGTCGTGTGTTGTCCCAGGCCGCCTGCGACCCTTAGTCCCAGACCTCCGTAGCTTAGTCCCAGGAGGCTGGTTGTTAATCCCAGACTCAAATCTGATGCGTATGAATTTCATGCGTGTCAAAGTGGGTCAGTTGCATTAGTCCCCGGAAGCCTCAGACCGTCTGCGGTGTCCTGGGACCCAAAACTCAAGGTCTGGGACTAAGCCCCGACTAAGGGTAACCGACCCTAACCGATCCAAACCGGCCTCCCCAGGACGCCTGGGACAGCACAAATTTAGTCTGCGACGGTCTGAGGACACCCCAGGCGGCCTGGGACTAACAACCGATTAAGAACCGACTGTTTTCCGTGCGTCGGAATGAGCAGGTCTGGGACTATATAAGCGACCACGCACACATTCTTGTTGTTACTGACTGTTTGGCTACTGAGAGACGTGTGTCACTGATTTGTAGGGGTTTTCAGTTTTTATTTTATATATATTTTACTTGAGCTTAAGGCAAATTTCACAGTTAGGAGACACATTTTACTATTTTTTTATTATTTTGTCGACTGGATTATGAGGAAAGAGAAAGGAGGGAAGAGAGGAAGGAAAAAGATGGATGAGAGGGAGAAGGAAAGTCAAGTAGAGGAGAGGAGTGAAGTTATTACAGAAGAAGGAACTGAGAGGAGAGAGGAGGAGGAGATTCAGGAAGGTCCAGCTATTGGGGAAGCTGTGGCAGAAGAAGAAGAGAGGTGTGAAGAAGATCCGGAGTGCCATTCTTTAGCCAAGAGAGCCAGGGTGTGTGCCACTTTTACAGACAGCCAGGAAGTTTTCATTGTGGAATTTGTAAAGCTGCACCCTGAACTGTATGACAAGGAACATTCACGTTTCCACGACAGGACCAGAAGAGAGGCTCTCTGGGCAGAAATATCTGCAGAACTCCAGCTCCAGCCCTTTGATGTGAGACATTGGTTCGAGTCCCAGCGAACCCGTTATGGGAAGCTGTCCAAGCTCCAATCTGGCCAAGCCCCAAGGGAGATGACCAAGAGACAGTCCTGGGTCTACCAACAGATGGGTTTTCTTAAAACCCACATCAGAAGAAAGGGGGCCAACAGAAGTTCAGGTTTTGAGGCCAGTCCAAATACCAGCAGGCAGGACGAATCACGTGGGTCAACTACTGACACAGAACACCTCGAGTCCAGTGTCCTGAGGGAGAGGAGTCAGTCCATCATTACATCAACGCCCGTTTCAACTACAGACTCCAAGATTCTCGAACACTTTGAGCAGATGAGGACACTTATCTCAGGTTTTCTGCATCAGAAGTCAGACAGGCAGCCCTTCTTTGACTACGTGGCATCAGAGGCCGAAAAGATGACTCAAGAAGAATTTGAAGAATTAAAGGGCAAGATATTTAGAGACATCGAAACTATTAAGAGTAACCGCAGACGTCAGCCATTGCCCAGAATATCAGCCACTGTTACCACGGAGTCCCAGAGGGTCGGCCTACTGCCAACAACCACTCCACAGGCGTCTAGTTCCACTCTAGCAGCAGCTAGCAGCAGTTTTGTGTACTATACACCAAGCCCCATTGGCTTCAGCAACCCGACATCTGTCCTAACTGTACAGGACGAAGGGAGCAGACACAATCTGAGTGGAATCTTAAGCCAGCTACCAGATCTGACATCAACACAGATCGTCGAGCAGCCTCAGCAGCAGCAGCAGCAACCACAGCAGCAGCTCTTTACTATCACCACTTCAGCACCGCCTCAACAGCAGCAGCAGCCTCCTCAGTAGCCATCCAGTCAGGGCGGGTCTTTGACCTGCCAGGCCCTTTTCAGGGCCACCAAATCTTCCAAAAACAATTATTCAGCTACATGTTATTCCAATTCCCCTCCCAAAACAAAAAAGTTCAGTACAAATACTTATCACAAAAAAAAAAGTTAAAGTCCAACACCTACACCACCCCAAACATGAAACAAATAACCCATGGTACCACACATAACAAAAAAGGCCACATAAAAAAAAATTAAAAATAACTCCCAATATGGCCATTAATCAGCCCATTTTTAGATTAAAATCCATGGGATAGTTTAAAATCTGTAATTGAAAAGTCCAACACTTACACTTTCCCTAGAGTTAAAAGGCATTATTACATACTTGCCAACCCACAAACAGACAAACCCAATACCAAACATAACCCCCAAATAACAAACCCAGTAAGAAATCCAACATCCGACTACCAATAATAAACCCAACCCCAGTAACCACCAACCAAGAAACACAAAAAGACAAAATTAAATAGAACCCATGCCAACGAACTGACAAACTATTTTGCAAACACAATCCCCCATTATTGAAAACAAAACTTGTTTTATGGTTATATTTTCCACATTTTTGTGATTAGAGGTGAAGATTTAAAATTGAAGATTTCCATAAAAACATTTCTGCTACAAATAAATTTCCAACCCATGAACCAAAAAAAATTGGTGAAATTAGGAGGTGGATTTCCAAATATATAAAAAAATAATTCATTTTAGGATATTATGTGTGACTTTGTGTTTGGCTCTTGTATAACACTGGGTTTGTATGATTGTTGGGTGAGTAACTTGTGTTTGTCTGTTTGTCCATCTGAAAAAGTTATGTTTGGCATGGGGTTTGTCTGTTTGTGCATCTGAAAAAGTTGTGTTTGGCATGGGGTTTGTCTGGTTGTCCGTCTGTACAAGTTATGTTTGGCATGGGGTTTGTTCGTCTGTAGCAAGCATAGCTGATTAATTGTTTTTGGAATAATTGGTAGTCCTGAAAAGGACTGTTTGTTAGTCCTGAAAAGGACTGTTATAGTTAGTTCTGAAAAGGACTGTTTACTGCAGCAGGACTTATATTCTGCCATCTTGCCAGGCCACTGCTCCATCATTATTGAAGTAGTCCTTCAGGTAATCCCTCTGTCTTTTGGCCTCTCTAGCAGGGTTTCTGTCTTGGCCACCACCAGCAGCACCACCAATCAATCCACAATCACCAGGCACATCATCATCATCATCCTCCCCAGGCTGCTGACCACCAGGTTGACCTTGATACTGGCTTCTGAGTATGTTGTGCAGAACCACACAGGTCATGACCACCTCTCTAACTGTTTCTGGGGGTAGTTCAATGGTGGTCCTCATGACTCTAAATCTTGAAACCAGGATACCAAAAGCGTTCTCCACAACTCTCCTGCCCCTTGATATTCTATAGTTGGCAATCCTTTCCTCTCTTGTTAACAGCCTTCTGCCATAAGGTTTCATGAGCCAGGTCTTCAGGGCAAAGGCATCATCCGCCAGAATGAAGTAGGGGACATCTCTACAACCCTGTGTTATAGGAGCTGGGTCAGGGAAGCCTATCCTGCCATCTTCAATCCTCCTCTTCAGCTGAGAGGCATTAAATATCTGGGCATCTGAGCAAGATCCCTCTGTACCCACATCCACCCATCTAAACTTATACTGTCCATCTATCAGGGCCAACATGACAATGGGAAAGAACCCCTTGTAGTTGTGGTAGAGGGCTCCAGAGTTCTTGGGTTTCTTCAGGGCCACATGCTTTCCATCCAGGGCTCCCAGGGCATGTGGAACATTCCACCTGATCCTGAATTCCCTCTCCAGTTCTTTCCACTCATCTGGAGTAGTAGGACATTTGAGGTACTCTCTGGTGAACTCATCCTGGATGGCCCTGCAGACCTCTGGTAAAAACTTGGAAATGGTGGATCTTCCAACCCTGAACTGACATGATAATGATGTGTAGGACTCTCCAGTGGCCAGATATCTGATGGTGAGGGCTAACTTCTCCCCAACACTGATTGGTGCTCTGTAGTTGGTGGCCTGCCTGGCTACATGTGGTTCCAGTCTGGTCTTTATCATTTCAAAGAATTCTGGGGTCATCCTCATGTAGTTGGTGAATCCTGGAATGTCTGTGGCATACAGATCAGCCATAATGTTATGGTAGGCCCCCCTCTCCTCTCTCTGCAGTAGCCATGGCCTGACCCACATGTTGTGCCTTCTTCTAGGTCTCTGTATGGGTGCTGGTGGTGCTGGTGGTGGTGGTTGCTGTGGTCAACGTAAAAAATGGAAATACATGATTATTTGTAACTGAATAAAAACCAAAAAAGCCCTAAGTTGTTGTTGAATCTGTCTCCCATTAAAATGTGGCATCCTGCTGTGTTCCTAGAAAAGCAATGGTGATTAGATCGCGAATTTTATATATATATATATAGCCAGAAAATCCAGCAAGTTTGGGAAACAAGAATCGGGGATCCTGGTCTGAGGAAGACTGAGGAGGCCTGAGGACGCCTGAGGACGCCGGCAGTTAATCGTGGGTTAGTCGGCTCTTAGTCCCAGGAGGCCTGAGGCGTCCTGGGACCCAGTCGGTATGTGTACGACAGGATCGTGGTTGAAACCGACCTGAAAACTGGCTTAGTTGGTTCTTAGCCCCAGACCAGTCGGGGACTGTCTGGGGCCGCCTGAGGCGTCCTGAGGCTTCCTGAGGACGATCTGTTCTTAATCCCAGACTTCAGTACCGACCCAGTATTCCCGCCCATTTTTGTTTTTTTTTCCACCGACTGTGCACGATTAAGGGTCCCAGACAGGATCGGGCCTTAATCTTTTGGTGGAACAGGGGCATTAGGTTCCATCAAATACTGTACACCCCCTTATATCCACATCATTTGGAAACTGGCTCCTATTTTTAGTTCATCTATATTTCTATTTATATTGGTAGCTTTTGTTTTCTGTAAGAGTTTCGTCTAACATTTTAAATTGGTTTACCTTTTAAATCATTGACACTGATTCAGAAACCTGGAGTGTTTGATTTTTGGTTTTTCCATTTTTACTTGCTGGTGTTTTTTAATTGGTTTTTGACAAACTTGACTAAAATTTATTTTAGTTTCTGTTTTATTCATGGTGTTTTATTATTACTCCATGATTTTGGAGGGGTAGACTTATGTTTTTGAGTCTGAAAGGATGACTCGTTGTTTCTATTGTGAAAATGTATGAAAAATTCAAATATGGAAGTCTTATGAATGTAAACGTCAAAACTTCCCTTTGAAAAATTACTTTAAAGTTGCGTACAGTCAAATTTCATACAAATTCTAACCAAAACAGTCATTTTGCAAAAATGCATCGCAAGATCGTAAAAGTAATATTATTTGTCACAAATGACTCTGTTGAAGGTTGTTGCATTGTATTACCATGATCTCTGTAAGATTAAATGTGGATCTTTAATTTCTATTCCTAATAACATATGTTCCTGACCACATCATAACAACATGCCAAATGTTAAAAATTATTAATTCATATTATTATTATTATTATTATTATGCATTACTACATTACCTTATGAATACAAATATTAACTTACACCACATATTTTTTATCACTTCTTATGCAGTATTATAAATGAATTTTTACTATCTTCTGTTGCACAAAAATGTGTGAAAATGGTAATAAAATCCACTTCTGTACCTTAATCAGTCGGCTAATGCGAACATTTACAGATTTCAATACCATCATATTCTATTTGTGAAAACAATTTAAATTTTATTTGTGAAATTCAATGGATTTATTTTTTTGGTCTAAGTGTTCAAAGAGCGTTCAGTCAAGAAAACTAATAAAAGGTATTTGTTATTCCAAATTTTTATTTATTTTGTTTACAATAATACATGACTTGGAGTAAAACTTATTTTAATGTCATATGGTCAGTGTCTTGTAAAGTTTAAACATGTATAATAATCCTCTTGATGCAAATGATAAATCACTCACATTCATCATTATCATTATCATTTGAATAGCTTGTGGCCTGGTGCGGTGGTGGCTCTTCATCTGTGAACCAGCTGCATGTGTACCTCATTGACAATCACGATATTCAGAGGTAATAGAGAGCATTCCAACCAGCTGATGGTTATATTTTCGATCTTCCAAAGTCCATCCATGCTGTTCGGCGTTGGATGTCACAGGGTGTAGCATCTTTGCATTTTTCCACATTAATGCACCATAGTTTACCCAAAGTAACTTTTTATTACGTTTTTACATCTTACCTAACAGACTAGTGCAATTGCCTCGGCATGAGCTGTCCCACCAAACATGAGAAAAAGATGTCCTGAGTCTCCTCCGGCTAATGCCCTCATACTCCTCAGAGGGCTAATGCTTTCTATACTCACTAGGTGACTATGATATCACTTCCTCTTTTTCTTTTGACACAAATCATTTTGGAAGTATTTTTCAAGCCCAACGGATTTTATCATTTTGTGACTGTATCAAGTACTAGGTTGTGTGGAATTTTGTGTGATCCTGTCGTCATATCATGTCTTCATCTGGACTGAAGAATGGAGGGTGTGGTCATATTATGACCAGCTCTAATACTCATGCAAGATATGCTCGTTGCCATAGGAAGGGGTCTGGTCCTGATCTATGGCTTTTGGGACAAGAAGAGTGTGCAGCATGTCTCACCCCTGAACATCATAAACCACTGGCCACTCCTACCTACAAGATCTGAAAAGAGAAAAAAATCTAAATGGGATACTTTAGTGGATCTCTCCAAAGTCACTGTGGTAGGTTTGATAGACCTTAACCAGTCTGTGGCATTGTCTGTCATTCCACTCAGTAAGATTTAGTATTAGAGTCATCATTGCAGCAGGGGCTTTCAAATCTTAAAAAGAGTGGTCAACAAGATTTGCATGGTTGGATGCACTCTTAACTGTAGGATCAAACCCATTGCCTTCTTCATCTATACAACCTCCTAGGGAATTGGTGCTCACCCTGGTCAAGATCTCTCATCCCCCAGCAGGGGTGGTGTCTGCTTCTCCATTCTCCATTCTTTCCTCATTCTCCCCCAAGCCAGTTCGGCTCTGGGTCTGGAACAGGAGGCAGACTTTGATTGTAGCACACCATTATATACTCAACGAACTCAGTCCTCGGGTTTCCAGTCCGGTAACTGGGAGTTTGCCTCCCAATTGGAGAACCTTTATCTGGAAAGGCCTCAAGAGGTGGAACCCACGTTGAGTCCAACACACCATACCCCAGTCTCTTATCATGACCCGAAGCAGATCTGTAAGAACAAGAGAGACTTTTATATGAAGACCAAAGTTGTTGTGAGGCTGTTAGAGGTGTAAGTTCATATATGAACTGGTCTTTTATTCCTGATCATCAGTATACATCCAATTCTAGACGTGACAATCCCTGGTCTGTACAACAACTCAACCAGTAGGAAAGATTTCAATAGTCCTATACCGGGAGGACTGGTTTCACAAAAAAGTTCTACCAAATTAACTTATACATTATAAATGGTCATGTTACTCATTCTTGTGACAGGGGCTGGCTCAGGACTGATCAGTTCTTGGAAGTACCCAAAACCCAGAATAGGTGATACAAGTTACATCCAGCTTCCAACCCTATTGACACTAGATTTAGGCAAAGTCATGAAGTACTAGTCAAATGATGTACTCCACCTTAAGAGCTCCTTCAGTTGCATTTCAAAGCCTTCAGGTCTCACTACTACTCTTTTAGGACACCCTGTGTAAATGGGGCAAGCCACTGCAAGAGAGTACTTTTGACTGCAACCAAGCTGCAGGATTTAATCGCTGCATCACAAAGTTATGCATTGAAATTCAAGAAAATTTAAGATCTCTAAATGCTGAGCTCTCCAAAGGAAAGTCCTCACAGAAAGCAAACAAAGCCCTATCAGAAATCTGTGACTAAACAGTGTTCAATCAGAACATAAGTTTCTGCATGGAGAAAAGAAATGCAACATCTGACATTTTTTGTGCAGATGGATAACATTACCTTATTGAGGAGAGATATTTATCTGAAGCATTTTAAACTGGGTGTTAAGTCAGACATATTGTGTGCTTTGTGACACAGCCATTTGAATTCCTTAGGTCTATTCCCAGATGATGTGGACTGGGTAGAGGAAAAGATTACCAGGGAAGAGGCTGAACGCCACAACTCCCAGCCTACATTGATCTCTGCAGGTACAGTTCTCACAGGCAACTTAGGAGCCGGGAACTCAAGCTGGTCCACCTCCACAGGTCAGGACACGGATACACCAGCATGACACTCCCTTGGCAACAGGGGCTGTGAACAGACGAAAGGGGAAATCATCCAGCTTTGGTGGTTGTAATCCCAAGTCTCATAAAACCTCACAAAAGTGCTAAATGACAATATGCCAGTCTTGTTCAGACACGGCAATGGTTATAGTGTTTCTTTTTGAAAGATTGTAAATACTCATCTTGCCTGTTTATATTCAGATATAGAGTGCAAGTTGCATATTTGCTGTCACTCGCACACCAGATACAAAAATAAAGCTGAAAAAACAAGTCCTGATACAGAGAAAACCAAAGAAAGTCTGTGAAGGATGCTTTTTCCGTAAATGTATCCTGTCCCTCTTGCGGCAAATGTCCTCAATGCTGTAGAAGGTCTTCCTGTAGGAGTCAGACTATAAAAATTTTGGCAGGTCTGGGAAGTGAAGGGTTTGGGCAGTAAGTCTAAAGCAATCAGAGCTGGATCCAAAGCAGGTCTTCACGGGTGGTTTTGATGTTGAAGGAGGGGGTACAACTTGCTGTTCAAGATCAAACCACCTCTCAACAGGAACATGTGATAAGAAGCAGATAAGCCAATCCCCCATAAAACAGCTACCTGAAGGAGAAATTACATTCTCTCCTCCAAAACATGCAGTAAAATAGGCCTTGTTACTTGTTTACAAGTCAAACCAAAGTGGCATCTTGGACATAAGTACTTCAAATCAGTTCTTAAAAATCAAGACTTTCAAATTGGGGACCCCAGAATCTGTCAGACTGTCCCTTCAAAAAGGAGAGTGGGTCACTTTGCTAGACTTCAGCGACACCTAATTTCATATCCAGAAAATATCTCAGATTCTATTTCAGAAACAAACTTTCCAGTTTGTGGCTCTTCCTTTAGACCTGTCCACAGCTCCCATTGAATTCACTGTTGTGGTCAGAATTAACAAGTACCTAGATGACTGGTTGATCAGAGCTAAGACTAGGGTTACTTGCATCCAGGACAGCCAGACCCTCCTGGCTTTGTGCCAGGAGCTATGTTGGTTACTAAACCTGAAGAAATCAGAGCTGGATTCAAAGTAGGTCTGCAACTTTTTGGGTGCCAGTTCTATTAACTCAGGGATTGGCCAGACCCATCCCAGAGAGATGGCAGGCCCTGGATTCAAAAATCAACTTCTTTCTAGCAACACCAAATTACTCAGTCATACAGGTACCATCAGACCGCTTTCACATCCGGAAGAACAACTGCCATGTCCCAGAATCCCTGAAAAAGCTTATTCCCATTCCAAAGTCTCTTTACCCACATCTCTGTTGGTGGTTGAAAGAAAAAAGTGTCCTCTCAGGCCAGCCCTTGCACTCCTTTCGTCATGCCGATCAGATCTTTACTGATGCATCAAATGAAGATTGTGGCACACATTTAGGAGATTTCACCACCAAAAGCATTAGATCCCTTCCAGAAAGCAAACTACACATAAGCTATCTTGGAATTACTGTGCACTGATTACTTGCTTAACATGGGACACTTTGTTGTAATATAGTCAAGAACATATACAATTAGGGTTACAGATAAACGGGCACATTTAATCTTACAGAAATCATAGTAATGCAATATAACAACCTTCAACAAAGTATTTGTGACAAAAAATATCACTTTTATGATCTGTAGATGCGTTTCTGTAAAAAGGATTTTTTTGGTCAGAATTTTTGAAAATTTGATGGCACCAGACCAGTATTTTTTCAAGGCAAGTTTGATGTTTACATGTGTAAGACTTGCATGCCTGAATTTTCATACAATTTTGCAATAAAAACAACCATTCATCCTTTCGAACTCAAAAACATAAGCCTACCCTTCTGAACTCTTGGACTAGACGTTTGGTAGGAAGAAAATGACTTGAGTTAATAGCAAGAGAGTCTGTTTATCTTTAGGGCTGCAGTATTATGAGGCTTACACAACTAGTGGTAAGCTCTGGTTTGAATATCTTGCAGACGTTCAACATCAGTGTTGAATAACTTTGTTTCACCTATCCACTAAACTTTTTATGCTTTATTTTAATAGCAAAACTTTCAGGAACAATCATCCAATAGTAGAGTATGGTTTGTGCTGCATTCCGAGCTGCAAGCATATTTTAGCCTGGTTGTAGTTGATCCTTCATACACAGTGCCAATTCCCTTACAATCATGAGATGCATATGAAGTTTTGTAGAAATTTAAATCTTAAGGTTATTAAACTGTAGTCACCTGGTATAATATAAAATTATAAAATGAATAAAAATAAAGAATTCCAAAAGGAATCACTCGTAGCCAACTGTTTACTGATAGAAGCTGCAGAACAGACACTTTTCTCTGCTAAGGCCACGTCTTGGCCAAAAATAGAAGTACACTTCGACTACTGTTTCACTTACCTTTGTACTTGTATTTTAACTCTGCTAAAAGAAAGCAAGAGAATCCCTTTGTAAACTACATCCAATACAAAAAATAGGAGTACACCACAGAGAAGGACAATTTTATAACTGAAATAACAATATTATTACTTTGCTATAGTATTATATAAAGTATCTTTCAATTGTTTCAACAGTTAGTTTTCAACAGTTAGTTGTTCACTTTTCTTATTTTGCTTCTTAATGCTAGTAAGGGAAAGAAAGTCTATATACAGGAAGTAAAATATGTTTAAATTGCACTATGAGATTAACATAGTTATCTTTCATAGGCTTTTGATGTCTTACATCATCCACTCCTGTAAGCACTTGTACTCTGTGGGCCATCACAATCCAGGGTAAACAATTTAAAAACAGTCAAACTTATTACATTGACATAAAATCAATATTTGCGTCTGTTAATAATCACAGTAAGAAATAGTGATATGAGAAGTTTATGGGTGGTGAAAGTCTTTTTGAAGAAAGGTGTTCTTATCTTTAACACATGGACTCTAATCTTTTGCCATCAGTTTCTCTTTTTTCAGTTTAAATTGTTCGTGTGCACATGTCAACAGAATAAAATTCTGGTAAAAATATCTACGAAAATACAGATTCTTGTACATCATTGTGAGAACAAAGTTTTCGTCAGGCTGCACCTATTCTTACTTGAACTTCAACTTCGATAGTTGTTGAGAAAATCTACAACAATACCCAGCGAGTCCAACAGAACACAGTAAAACAATAGCATGGGTTTACATATCTATTCAATCTACCAGAAACTGTTTTATGCACCTTTATAGGAATTGTTATTTTTACTTTATTATTTACAAATTATTATCAGATCATTTTACAAATACATTAAACTGAACTTTTCTGAAACCACTGGTTGCAGGAGCTTACTTACACAGAAACCAAACATGAGTATTAAAGGTCAAACAATCTTAGTTCAAGGTCAAGCGATTTTTGCACGACCTTGAAGTGAAAGGTCAAACCACAGACAAGGGGACAAGTCCCCAGAACACCAATCGACTAAAGGTCATGGTGAAAGGAAGACCATCCAATCAGTAGGATCTCACTTCAGGCAATTCCAATCAAGCTTTATTCAGATTCTGCAGCCCGTAGACACTTGCATTCTGTTTCACACATCCTGCAACTGTCCACTGAAATTCCATGATTTCAGACGTACTGGGGGTTACTTGGGGTTTTCACAATGCCTTTGCACCATATCATGCACCATGGCACCTGGAAATCAGATGCAGTTTGAAAATACATAAATCAACCCCCCCCAGCTCGATTTCACCTGCACCTTCCAACGTCTCCTACATGTTCGATCTTTGGCTGTTTGGGTGCCTCTTTGTATCTTAATCACCAATTTTCCTCTCATTTTAATGGTAATTTTTATTTTATTCATTGATATTACTGCCACTTTTCCCCTATGCTTTACTTCATATAGTAAACCTTTTTGAAATATATTTTCTGGGTACACTTTGGGGTCTTATTATAATGTACTAAATCTTTGGTTTGGTTTTCAACCCCTTTTGGGCCTTATCTTTCAGATTTGTATTTATTTCTTACCAAAGTGTGCCCAGGGTCTTTTGAAGGCTTTAGTACCTTCTTTGTAAAACATGTAATGTGTTAAAGTTAATATTTAAAGTAACTATGCAGTATAAAGTAGATCATGTACTAAAGTGATAACTGTACTTAAAGTATGGACTATTTTAATATCTTACATTTACATTATACCAAATAGTCAATGAATAGTAGAATAAATTATACATAATCCCATTGTGGGTTTTTTCTGTTTGGTTCCCTCTGGGGAATGTATGGCTCAGTTAAGCCTTGTGATGCCTCACTAACATTATGAAATTTAATTAAAACTAATAACAAAAAAGTTTTAAGAGTAACTTCAAAATTAAATACAAACATTACTGATATATTTGTGACTGTGGCGTTTTCTTCACTAAAATTTAGAGTAAGAAATTTACAGTCCCACCTGCTCCCAAAGACAGTCACAGAGGGTACAATGTTTTATTAAATATGCAAAACCCAGACGGGTGACCCTTCCATTGTGTCAACTCTCCATTATTTTGTATAATGGAGAGTTAACACTACATTATTTTGTAACAGTGTCATGTGGTTTAGTTCAATGTGCAGTCTGCCAAGAACAAAGGGGTATTTGCCAGTCATCTTCAGCACAATGCATTCAATATTGAAATGTTTTTACAACTTCTTTCATATTAATTAGTTCAGTGGTACATTTACACAGTTGCCACATTAGGCCGAACTTTGACCCAATATGCCATGGTGTGGAATATTATCCAAGGTCAAAGATCTGACCTGGAGGTCATACCCAAGGTTAAATACCGATCAGTTAGGCTTGGAATTAAACTATCAAGTTCAGTGATAACAGCTGAAAGCTTAGTAAGATTCTATGATCCCAGCAGACCAGGTGAGAGCCAAGCTATTACTCCATTGACCTAGCCAGGTCAAGTACAGGTCAGTAAAGGTCAAAGGTCAATGTGTAACGATGATTGTTTTACAACTGATTATTTTTCTGACACAGTGAAACAAAAGTTTGTGATATTTATTTTACATGTTAGTTATATATACATTGTGTTAGTCACAGGATAAAATTTGTCACAGGATAAAATTCGCCCATATGGCGCCTTAAAACTCATAAAAGTACATATAATTAAACCCCATATATAAGGCATAAACAATGAACTCTTTTGTAACAAGCAACTTGTGCTCAACAATCTTCAAGCATGTAGTGCCCAACCTCTGATGTACCATTACAACTTTACTTTCAGTAATTGACTAGTACTAGCATCTTGTGCTCAAATACATTATTTCTCTTATGACACTATACATTAATTCTTCATAACATACACACTGTAGTAGCTCATGAAACATGTAGGAGGACAGCAAGGGGAAGATGGTGGATTATTTTCAGGTGTTGTTTCAATGTGAGATCAAGTTGAAATGATCAAGCATTAGGGGTGAAAATCAATCAAGCAGCAAGGACCCACGTTAGTTCAAAGTCTTTTAAATTCTGAATGACATTCAGAGTGCATAGAAAAATGCCTCATGGAAAACTACTACCTTGACGAAATACCTTATGACAAATACACAAGTAATTTAATTTATGAAGTTGGATATTGGTTTAATTCTTTGCATTTTCTTTTCAATCTGATTAGGGGTGAAAATCAATCAAGCATTTTCTTTTCAATCTGATTAGGGGTGAAAATCAATCAAGCAGCAAGGACCCACGTTAGTTCAAAGTCTTTTAAATTCTGAATGACATTCAGAGTGCATAGAAAAATGCCTCATGGAAAACTACTACCTTGACGAAATACCTTATGACAAATACACAAGTAATTTAATTTATGAAGTTGGATATTGGTTTAATTCTTTGCATTTTCTTTTCAATCTGATTTTACAATAATTTTCACTGTACTTAATCAAAGGAGCAGCTACCTTTCAAACAAACTCATTGCTAAACTCTCACAGAACATACTACATTAAAAGAAGTGCTTTTAGTGGCTCAGAATGTATATTGTTGTTGATGTACAATCCAAACTATGACACATGAAAAACACATTTTAAATAAAATGCTAAGAACCGTGGTGCTATAATGCAGTACTGAAGTGCATTACTGCTGGAATTAAACTTGATTTAAATTTTCAATACTTTAGAGTTCAAAACATAGATTTTAATTTACCGTATTACAGTTTGTTAAATACTTCTAACATGATACATTGTTTGTGGTTGAAATGAAGTTTGTTGTGGATTAATTTTCTTATGAGGCATTTCTGGAATACAAACTGTGGAGTATGCATTCTTTCTATGAGGATTTTTTCCAGGAGACAATCTTTCCTGTAGGCATTTTTCTTGATTCAAAATTTAGAGACAAAGAAGCACAAAATGTAAAAATCTTGAGAAACCCAAAAAGTTTAACACAAAATAAAACAAGTAAGCAATTCTCCAGTTTCTAGAACTTTTAATGCCTGAACACAAAATCTGTCTTAAAATAAGAACAGATCAATATAGTAACATGAAACACTCACCACAACAAATTCTCCACAGCATGAACATTGTTGTATGACCAATTAAATGTTTTTGGAAAGTGCTTTCTCAAAGTCACAGATCCATATTTTATCGATTATCATTATCCATGGTTAACCTTTGAGGCAGTCAGATTATATTCAAACTTTTCAAGTTTTATCCAAAATTTTATTTTTACATAAAGGAAAACTATTGATACACATGGTGAAACAATGTTGATTGTGTATTGAAATTAAAAAAAAACATAGAACAAATTTCATGAAAGCCACATATGGTATGCACAACAAAGGAAACACTGCAAAGATTGTCTAGGTTGATCATTTGGTAAAAGGTGTTAAATTATTGAATTAATAATTTTTTTTTAAATTCACAAGGTATTATAATAGATAATTGCCTTGGCACTTCCATTATGCAAACTAAATGGCTCTTTGGCCCATTGGGCCACAGAGGCCATTACATGTATTTAATGAAGTGCCACTTGGCCATTATTTTGGCTACACTAGTCGAAAACACCAGTAAAAACATCAGTTTAACTCCTGTGCTTAAGAAATTGTATTGGGTTCCTGTTGAAAAACGCATGGTGTTTAAGACAGCCATACTTGTTTACAAGTTTCTTTACACAGGTTTTACTAGGTATTTTGCCCCATATCTTTCTTCCTACAACAGTTCTTATAGCACCAGGCACAGCCAAAGTGGTGGTAATTTCTTTTTCATTCCAAAGTTCTACCCTTCTGTTCATAAATCTGCCAAACAGTTTGGTAATAGTTTTGCTTTTTATGATCCCACTGTTTGGAATGTTCTTCCAGATGAGATTCATGCCTCTCCATCCTTGGCCTCTTTCAGAAAGCAGCTTAAAACCTACCTGTACACCAAAGCATACCCACCTTAGCCTTGATCATCCCCTGGTGTTCTCCGTAGTGCTTGACCCCTCTTTTGTCTATGGATACTGAAATTTGGTCTTCTGCTTTTTGGTTTGTTGCACCTTAGAGTCCTCGTGAGAGCTGGACGAATTGGCCCTTTGCCGAATTGGCTCGTGGCAAATCGGCCCCCTAAAAAACTCGGCCCTGGGCAAAATCAATCCCCTTAAAATCCGGCCTTGGGCAAATGGGCCCCAGGTGAAAAACTTTAGTAATTATAACTTATTAATAGATCTGCAGACAGCATTTGACTGGGTAGATTAAGATATTTCTTCAGGATGATTTAAACAGATGAATAGGGGATCCTTTTCAACAGAGACTGCGTGTCTTAATTGAAATTGTGTCGAATTATAATCTGGTCTATGTTTATATTGACTAAAGGGTGATATATCTGTATGATTATGTGTAATGGTAAGAACTTTGGCTAAGTAAATTTACACACTTCAAAATTAATTGGATGCTGTAATCAATTCCTTTTAACCTATATCCAGTACATACTTGTTTATTTAAGGATTATTAAAAGTGCAACTATATTAAATGCATATATGCTACTGTTTGATTAGCATGCTTTGTTAATAATCCCTCTGCTTTGACATTAAACTGTTTTGTAACTTTTTGATCATGGAGAATAATTGGCTTTAATTCATTAATATTTGTGTAATTTTTATATCCGTTTGTGTGATTAACATCTGTGTAATATTTGCATAAATTTTGAGTCTAAGTTGAATTAAAACTTGAAAGAATAATGAATATTTATTCACTCTTTTGTTGGTTTTAGCACTTAACTTGTGGTAGTGTAAACAAAATTATAGGCTGATATAGAATAAATTTATGAATGACATTGTTATTCCTATGTATATACATGGACATATTTGGCCCCCAGAAAGTTACTGTACTCTCAAAGACAAAAATCGTCAAATTATGTGCTAGTGAATGGAAGGGATTTAAGTGAATAGAACTTAATCTTCATTAAATCAATTGCACTTTTAATAATTCTAACACAAACAAAGTCGAAAGTGGGGAGGAGAGAGGATTAAAGGTATTGATTACAGCGGACAAAAATCTTTGATATAGGTTAATTGCACTTTTACTAAACACCACCAAAGTAAAAAAATGTGATTATCTAATTTCACTTTTCCTAACATAAAAAATGTCTAAAAGACCTAAGTTAAAAGTACTTGATAGAACATTATAATATCTTTGGTATGAATTAATTACACTTTGCAAATTATCACTTTAGAAGTTGCCAAGATTATGAAAGAAACATAACATTATTCGTCAAGATTATGAAAGAAACATAACATTATTCGTCATTAATAACCTGATACATGCTTACCTGATTTATTGGGTGTAAATCAATGTTAACCTTAGAGTCTGTGGTAAAATGGAGATTAAGCGCTATAAAAGTGATCTTGTAGCGTGCTTGGCTACAAATTATTAGGAAATGTTTCTAAAAACAAAGTTTTATTGCTAACAGGAATATCTATTTATTAGGTAATACATATATACATTATACACAGTTTAACAAGTAAGCTAAAATCAAACACCCTACAAAATAAAGGAAATCACCCTGTTAAATAGCATATCACTAAACAGATACTTTAATCCAGAAATTGCTTAATATTGCAGGCAAGGTGAATAGATCTTGACTATCAATTAAAGTTACTAGTGCAGATTATATTCTGAATCAATCAGAAGCTTATCCTTCACCAGAACAATATATTAGCCGTATCTAAATCAAACCCAGCTAGAGAAGTCTAACTATTTACATTATTCCCAAAGTTTCCTCACCATTTCCAAAATCAATATATTTAGTTAATTTAAAATAAAATCACCATATCATAATTCAGATGGGTCTTACCCCATACCTCATGTCCAGGATACTTTCCAGCTCCAGTAAAACTACATCAAATGAGCCACAGGTTTTTCCCCGTAACCAAAGAACAGTGGGAACTTTATCCGAATTTAAACATTCATTACATGGTTAAATAATGGTTTCAAACCTTTGAATATTACAAAACACTTATGTACAATTCACTTCATTACCCCCCTTTTTATCAAAAGCTCGCCCACGAGCTATAAGTTGCACAATGTCACAATATAAACATCAACACATTAGTTATTAACTATCAAAATCATCATAGCATTATAGTAATCACCACATTCACAACAACATGTTTGCTGACTTCAACCAACATGTATTAATTCAGGCTACAGATGTAACTAACAACACATAAACATGTGAAAGTTATATACTACATAAGTAACCACTCAAATAATCACACATAATTTCACATGCACATACAAAATAATAAAAAGAATCACAATGAAGTAAGCACAAGACATAAATACATGCTCACACAAAACACAAAATATAGCTTCACTTTAATAAGCACAATTACAGCAATGCACATAAAACAGATTAATAGATTAATGTACAGAGTAATGGTAGCAAAAAAAAAAACAAAAAAAAACAAGCAAGCAAAACAAACTTATAATCATGAACCAGTCCATAGTCACTTAATTTAAATAAAGTTCAATCCAATCGGGGATCTAATAGTCGTTGTCTCTCTGGCAAATTCCTCAGTATTATTTGACTGGGTGGTTCTACGTCCACTGAAATTAATTTCCAAGGTCCAGAATACTGCAGATACGGTGATTCATCCTCTACTGGACAATCAAGAATTTCCAGAAAACCGCCCTCAGGCTCCTTTTCCCATTCTGAGCACAATGTTCCACTTGGTTTGTTATCAATGCATTCTGTCATGTCTAATCCTAGCGGATTAAAGGTTCCAGCAACTGGCCATTCTTTAACATTCTCATTTCCACAGGTAAAATTGTTATTAGCATCTTTTACAGTTTTCCTCTTTTTCCTTTGTAGATCACAAGCTACAGGCGCTGCATTAACAAGTTCCTGATTTGAATGGACAGTTCTATAATGTGTACGAAATAATCTCCAATGGCAGTCAGGAAACACAAACTTACACCCAGGCTCTGGACACTTTAACTTTGGACCATGGGTCTCATTAAAATGAGCTTCTGCATTCACTGCATTTGATGTCTTGAATCCACATTTATGGCACTTGCTTTGGTAACTGTAAATGGAAAGACACCATGCAACCACTTATCTAAGGTTAAAGCAACCACGGTTTTACCCAAAATAAGAAAAAAACAAATTTCATGCCAGTTGTATCCATTCCAGTCACCTCAAAGTTTACTGCAAAGCAAAGTTTTTAGTTCATAAACTGCCATTTTTCTTAATTCATAATCTGTCAATTTCATCGGAAGGTGCACTTGACGTCCATACCTTGTGATATAACCTGAGCTCGGCTTTGTTACAGGAACAGCTGTCACCTCACCTGAAAAAGAAGGTTGCTCTGTTTCACCAGAAGCAGCACCTAGAAAAGAATGTACTGTTTTACCAGACAACCTATTATCACCAGAAGCAACACCTGCAAGAGAAGAATGCTTCGTTTTACCAGGCATCTCATCCAAATCATCATCAGAAACAACACCTGGAAGAAAAGAATGCTCTGTTTCACCAGGTATCTTATCAAAATCATCCCCAGGAACAACACCTGAAAGAAAAGAATGCTCTGTTTCACCAGGTATCTCATCCAAATCATCCCCAGGAACAACACCTGAAAGAGAAGAATGCTCTGTTTCACCAGGCATCTCATCATCCCTCTCATCATCAAAACGAACTCTTCCTTCCGCAACAGTACTCACACTTTGGTCCTTAAGCCAGTTTTTTAGTTTTATAACAGAAGGTTTCAATCTGTCATGGTGTACACACTTTTGGCATCTCCAGGTGACTTCTGTATCTTATAGACTAAATCTGAAATTCTCTACACAACCAGGAATGGACCAGTCCAAGGACAGTGCAATTTCTTACTGGAACCTACTTTCCTTGCAGGGTTGTGCAAATATACGGTCTCCCCTATCTTGTAGCTTCTAAAATTTTGCCTAAAGTCATATGCTTTCTTTTGCCTGTCACTAGCAAGTAACACTTTCTCTCTAGCCATATTGTGAATCTCACAAAGTGTATTCCTAAGGTCAGTCACATAAGACGAACAACACTGATACTCCTCTACTCTTTCAGAAGCCCCTAACAATAAATCAATTGGCAATGTAACCTCTCTACCAAAAAGCATTTTTGCTGGAGATTCACCAGTACTCTCATGCACAGAAGAACGGTAAGCGAGCATCACAAGAGGCAAGAGTTCATCCCAATTTCTCTGACCTTCATCCACTAGTTTACTCAACATATCCCCTAAAGTATGGTTGAATCTTTCAACCAGACCATCACTTTGTGGGTGATATGGAGTTGTCCTGGTCTTTTCAATGCCTAATACTTTGCAAATCTCCTGAAATAAATTTGACTCAAATTGAGAACCCTGATCACTGTGGATTTGAAATGGCACACCATATCTTGTTATAAAGCCATGCAGCAAAGCCTCGGCCACCGTTTTGGCTTCTATGTCTGGCAAAGCAAAAGCTTCCACCCATCGGGTGAAGTAATCACTTATTACAAGGATGTACTTATTCCCTCTATGAGTCTCCAGAAGCTTGCCAGTGATGTTCAAAGCAATTCTTTCAAAGGGAGCCCCTACAATGTACTGCTTCATAGGAGCTTTGAATTTCTTGGGAGGGGACTTCCTGTTTTGACACTGATCACATTTACTACACCAACTCTTGATGTCATCTCTATACCCAATCCAATAAAATCTCCTTCTAACTCGAGTTATGGTACGGTTTATGCCTAAATGACCTGAAGTCGCCTGGCTGTGAAGTTGTGTCAAAACCAATGATCTCAAACTCTCAGGAAGGATCAACTGATGTGTTGGTTTCTTCTTCCCTACCTCCCACCATACTCGGTACAGTATGCCATCTTGTAGCAGCAGCCTATCCCATTGGGACCAATATGCCTTAATAAGATTACTTTCATGTGAAATGTTCTTCCATTTAGTCCTTAGTCCACTCTCTTTCCAACTTTTCACTTTTCCACTACTAAGATCTTGACACTGTGCCTCCTGTATTTCAGAAGAGGTTTTACCCTCAACCCAGTTCTTTAGAATATCTTCCCCTTTCAAAGTCTTAACCTGCCTACAACATTCAGTCATCTGCTCCTCAGCAATAGCAGCCTTTTCAACCTTTTCACAGTAGCTACAACTCAAACAAAGCCTCCTGGACATTCCATCTGCATTGCCATGCAATTTACCAGGCCTGTGTATCAGCTTGAAATTGTAACTACCTAAATATTCACTCCATCTGCCCAGCTGACCTTCCAGATTCCTAAAATTTAGGAACCATCTGAGTGAGCCACTGCCTCAGTTTTCATTGGATGAGTTGAAATACCTTCTTGTGATACAATATGTCCAAGGAAAGACACCTTTTGTGAACAAAGATGACATTTTTTTGGAGATAACTTCAACCCTGCTTGGAACAACCTCTCAAAAACATTCCCTAAATTCTCAATATGTTGCTCAAAAGTGGCACCTTTGACTATAATGTCATCAAGGTATATCAAACATATTTCTGGGTTTAACCCCTTGAAGACTTTATCCATCAGCCTTTCAAATGTGCTTGGTGCATTTGTCAGTCCAAACGGCATTACCTTAAATTGAAATAGCCCACTCATACTGGCAAAAGCTGTCTTTTCACGGTCCTTGGGGTCCATCTCAATTTGCCAGTATCCGCTTTGCAAATCTAAAGTGGAGAACCACTTTGATTCTCGAAGAGCTTCCAGACAGTCTTGTGGATGGGGTAGAGGATAGGAATCCTTCAATGTTATGTCATTCAGCTGTCTGTAATCGATACAGTATCTTATGGAACCATCCTTCTTGGTTACCAAAACTACAGGAGAGGCCCAAGGACTGCTGGAAGATTCTATAACCCCAGCCTCTAGCATTTTCTGTACTTCCTTATGCTCCTCCTCACGCTTGCTGATAGGTAACCTTCTTGGTCTTTGCTTAATTGGCTTATGTCCTCCTGTATCTATACTGTGTTGCACCAGATGGGTTTTACCCCGATCTGTCTTGTCTTTAGCGAACAGGTCCTTGTATGAGGAAAGCAATAATTTAAGTTCCTTCTGTTGGTTATCATCGAGAGACCTGACACCTTCTTGGAATACTACTTCCAGGTGCTCTGGTAAATCTGCCTCCAATACAACATCCTTTCCTACAGTCAATTTCTCTCCAGCTGTATCATTGCTTACCATCTCAATCTGACTACAATAACCGAGAAAACTGTCTTTCTGCAACATAACTGATGTTTCTGATGGGTTCATAACTCTGACGGGTACAAACCCGTGGCTGGGATCAACTAAAGCCATTACTATTCCTTTGCTTAAACAAGAATCCGATGTCTCAATCATGACATTCTTTGGTAAAGATATTTGTTCCACTTGTGGCACATAACCTGGAATGATCATTTCTGAATTTGCTGGTACACTGATGTCTTCTGCCAATTTAAGCCTAAACAAGGAATTGATTTTACTCTCCAGTGTGCATTGAATACCTTCAGTCCCAATATGTAAAGTATGACAGGCAACATCAACCAAACACCTATTGCTGGAAAGAAAATCATTTCCCAATATCAAGGGTTCATTTGTTTCCAGAACTATAAAATTCTGGAAAATCAATCCAGCTTTTGTTTGAAGTGGCAGTTCTACCTGCCCCTGTGGTTGTAATGCTTCTCCATTGGCCAATACTACAGCTTTATTTAGCTCCATCAATGGTGGTCTCTTGTTGGATGATATAGAATAATATTTCCGTGGATGCACTATTGATCTAGTTGCACCTGTATCAATCAAACAGTTTACATCCACACCTAGTAGCTTGGCCTTCAAATATAAACCATCCTCACTCACTGGCCTTTGGGGTCCTTTAACCATTCCTGCTGAAGTACGGACCTCTACCTCAGCCTCCTCTAGTTTAACTTACCTTTGGAACCAACCCGAAGAGAGTCACTGTACTTTGTACAGTCTATCATAAAATGTCCTTCCTCACCACAGTACATGCAAGTTGGAGTGATTTTTTTCCTTTCTGGCTTAAAACTCCAACAAGTGATCATAGCATGACCTTTCTTACCACAAAACCCACATACAAAACCACTAGACTCCCATTTTGTTTTGTCTACTAAATCACTTTTACCAAACCTTACAAGTGGACAATCAACTTTGAGATGTCCAACCTCTCCACACTGAAAACAAGCCCTAGAATTACCAGATTTCATTCCACCCTTGTCTTGACCTTGCTTTCTTTCAGACTTTGAAATTCTCAGACTTCCTAAATCCTTATCTTCATTAGACTCAGGCATTTCTAAGGAATCAGACTCAATACATTCTCCACAATAGCCACATTCCTTTTTTGTCTAGTGGCTTGAAAGGCTTCATATTCAATGGCAATATTTACTGCTTGCTGCAAAATTTTAGGTCTACCTTGGAAGACTGCTAACTCTATTTCTCTATTGTTTAGGGATTCGATGAAAGCATCCTTAGCAATGCCTTCCCTCAAAGTACTAGGCAATTCAACAAAGGCATTACGCACCAATCGATTAATATCTTGGGCCAACTCTGGAATGCCTTCTCCACTTCTCCTTATTCTACTTTTTAACTGAGCTTTATAAAGTTGTGCTTGATTCTCAGGCTCAAATCTATCCTGTAAAGGTCTTACCAACGTAGGATAATGAATCCTCTCATGTAAATCACTCAATACGGCTACTGCTGGTCCACGAAGGCAGGCTGCCAACTCTAAAGCCATGGTACACACATCCCATTGAGCTAGTTGAGCTATCAATTCAAATTGTACAAGGAAGTCTCTGAAGCTGGAATCACCATTATAAATTGGGGCCTTAAGATTTTTCTTAGCCTGTCCTAACTGACTAACAGAATGCGGGGGTCCTTTAAATAGATTTCCTGTTTCAGCATAATCATAATCCTGGTGTCTTGGAGAATACCTGTAATTGATAGCACAGTCAGGTTTCATCCTTCCTTGAGCCATTGCATGAGCCTCCCTAGGAAACCAACCCTGGTCTGCTGGATCTGCATGTTTCCTTGACTGGTCATGATATCGGGAACTTCTATCTCTATCCCCCTCAAACTCAATCCTTCGTGGAGTTCTCTCTAAAGTCCTGTCATAATCCACCTTCCGAAAAGTCCCTTCAGAATAAGAATGATCTGCCCAATCTGGAGTTTTGTCCCTTGTGAAATAATCTCTTGCAGAATCTCGGACATAACCCTGTCTTTCTGGGGAACTACAATAGTACTCCCTGTATCTAGTTCTATCTTCCTGACAACCTAGTTGGCTCTTCTCGACCTGATCTAATCTATCATTAAACTCATGACTAGACAAACATTTCTTGGCATTTGCCTCATTTGCACGCCACATAGCAGTCGAAACTAGATTTTTTTTTTATGGAAGTCATAACTAATCTCCTCTTAATCTCGTGTGCAGACCAAATATTCTTAACTTCTCAACACTAAGTATTTTTAATTTAGCCAATATTTACAATGCTTCACCACAATATCAACAAAACTGCAACAAAATCAAGAATATTCTCAGTTTCACTTGCTCACAACAAGGAATCACTAACTGAAATAATCTATACACAAGTGTAATCTTGGTTAAACTTTTATACAGAACCACACACCCCCAAGACAAATGAGTTTTACCTCAGCTAACCAAGTTCAACCTTGGTAAATTATTAAAAATGTTTCTTAAAATCCCACCACTGCCACCAAATTTTGTAGCGTGCTTGGCTACAAATTATTAGGAATATCTATTTATTAGGTAATACATATATACATTATACACAGTTTAACAAGTAAGCTAAAATCAAACACCCTACAAAATAAAGGAAAATCACCCTGTTAAATAGCATATCACTAAACAGATACTTTAATCCAGAAATTGCTTAATATTGCAGGCAAAGTGAATATATCTTGACTATCAATTAAAGTTACTAGTGCAGATTATATTCTGAATCAATCAGAAGCTTATCCTTCACCAGAACAATATATTAGCCGTATCTAAATCAAACCCAGCTAGAGAAGTCTAACTATTTACATTATTCCCAAAGTTTCCTCACCATTTCCAAAATCAATATATTTAGTTAATTTAAAATAAAATCACCATATCATAATTCAGATGGGTCTTACCCCATACCTCATGTCCAGGATACTTTCCAGCTCCAGTAAAACTACATCAAATGAGCCACTGGTTTTTCCCCGTAACCAAAGAACAGTGGGAACTTTATCCGAATTTAAACATTCATTACATGGTTAAATAATGGTTTCAAACCTTTGAATATTACAAAACACTTATGTACAATTCACTTCATTCTCATTGCAATTTATTATTTTATTCTTGGGGGCCGATTTGCCCGAGGGCCGAGTTTTAGCGGGCCGATTTGGCAAAGGGCCGATTTGTCCAGCTCCCTAATATTTATAGGCATTTGGCATCTTGGGGTGAATTTGACAAGGTTAATATTTCTAGGAGCCGATTTGACCAGGGTATTGTTTCCAAGGGGGCCGATTTTACTAGACCCAGTTTCCCTCCTATCCCGGGTACTCAGTGAAACTTGTGACTGCAGACATATTTTATTATCAATATACATGTTTATTTATCTTTAAATATATTCATTTTATATGTTTATATGTATATGTACTACTTTTAATGTTTATATACAGGCTATTAGAGATTACACACGTTGATACATAAGCACATACAAACCTCAAGTTCAACAGTTTTGTTAGCAATGTTGATTCAATAGGGACCCCCTTTTCTGTTTGGATAACAGAAGAGCAATACTGGTTAGGGTGACCTCAGACCCCCTCTTGGGTTAAGGTGAGCCCTGTAAAGTAGGTAAGGTCACCTCAAACCCACATTTGGGTTAAGGTGAGGGTAAATTATGGTTTATAGGGAGGTGTTTTGGACATTGTAAGACAGTTGAAGTTAAGTTCACAACCCTCAAGGCCAAAACATGGTAGTCCAAGCATTATGTACAGCATTAGCAAAAACCGTAGCAATGTTCTCACTTAACTTTCACAGTCCGACGTCCAGGAGCCGTGATGTTGAATTTGCTGAATAGGGACATGAGAATCTTAAGCAAGGGTGGCCCCTGAACATCAGAAAGTGTGGAAGGTATAGTGGTTCCTAGAAAAAGCTAACTTGACATTAAGGGAGGACAACACTTTACAAATTCGAGAATCAATGAGCACCTGATAACCTTTAGGTGTCAGGACTTGAAACATGGGTTGATCACCTGATGGGGAATACTTTGTGAAAAGGTGTTTCAAGGCTGAATAAGGACAAAGGATAAAACCTTTAATCTTGGTAAAGATAAAACATGTACCTTGTCCCGTGTTTGTATGGTTTTGGTCCATTTTATAATAATTTTAACAAACCTTTTGGAAAACGTGACATCAGAGGCTGTAATATGTCTTGAGGAGTCAAAAGCAGCGTGAAAGTAGGGAGCAATGTTTGAAATTCTAAGGCAGCCAAAAAGAAAAAGTGCCACCGAGAAAACTGCTCTGTATACAGAACCCATTGGAAGAATAGTGCATAAACCGATTGATGACTTGAGAATGGAAACACTCATAATAATTCTGGTTGGGACACACAATGGTCTGTTGATCTTTACAGCTTTGATAAAATACCTAATTTTTGGATCTTCCAAGACGTGATAATTCAAACTATACATGACAAACTTTGTTTTTATGGCAGCTACATAGTTAGCAAGCATATATACTGAATAGTTCTGTGAAACCAAATATTCAAGAAATGACAATACACATTGGGTAGTGACCCTTTGAAAAGATATCTTCATGACAACACAGAATGCAACAAACGTCCTGAATAGCATTGCATAACACTTTGCTGTTGCAGGACATAGAGCCGTTTGAAGCCTTGTGGAAGATTTCTTGGACAGACGGTCCATGGCCTTGGAACCTGCAACAAAGCATAGCATCAGTCAATTCAGATTAAATATCATTATCTATGGTCAACATATCAAGGTGGACGGGCAACCACACTGGGTTTTTAATTTTCTCATACAACTTTTGGTGACAATACACAGTATCTGGACAGTAGATCTGCAGTGGAGTTGTCCCTACCTAGAATGTGGACATATGACAATTGGACATTACATTTAGGAGCATTGTGCCAGACATTTCTAGCACAAGCCCCCAAGTATGGGTCAAATGCCCTACCCGAATTCAATACCTGCACTACAGCATTGTTGTCACATTTTACAAGCATGTCGGGTGCCTGCCCATTGTGTACCAAAGAGTCGGATGGCTAGCAAAATGTTCACAATTTTAAGATGTACAATTGAAAGGCCTTTGTAATTCTTAGGAATGGCAAGATAATAAACCAAGCTCCCCCATGCCCCCCAAGGCCAGTGAGACATGCATCCAGTTCCAATGTATACTGAGGTTTTTTGAAGTCATAGAAACATTAAGAATTGAATGATGTCAGAAACTTAGAAAACCACCTCAGATCCTTTTAAAATCATGTGACAAACATATGAACTGAGCATTGTAGTTGGATATCAGCAGGTACAACATTCTATTCACAAAGAATCTAGAGGGGCAGACACATTTATGAAGATATATAACGTGGTCCAACAAAGATTGGAGTTAATGGCGAGAGCAATAATGCTTGTCTTTCCACTGTTCAACCATGTCAATTATTTGAGTTAATTTCTCCTCAGGAATACTGATGGTACCTTCTCTAGTGTCAATAAGCACCCCTTGGAAAATAAAAATCAATCTGCCTATAGACGTGGCCATTCAACTGAAACAGCTCTTTTGTCTATAAAGAATCAGATTCACCTATCTCTAGCCACAGCTGTGGTGCTGCTTGATCAATCTGCAGCTTTTGACACCTTTGATCATGACAAACTCCTTGATTGCTTAAGAAAATGGTTCGGTGTCGGGGGTAGATGCCTTGACTGGTTGAAGTCATACCTTTCTGATCATACCCAGTGCATCAAGATTGGCTCTGTTCTCTCTGAGGCTAGAAAGCTTAAGTTTGGAGTTCCACAAGGTTCAGTTCTTGGTCCTATTCTTTTTTCATTGTATACCACACCTTTGAGCAAAGTAATCTCTAAACATCCAGATGTCAAATTTCACCTCTATGCGGACGATGCCCAGCTGTTTATTCACCTGACACACAAAAACGCAGAAATTGCCTTCGATCGGCTAGGAAAGTGCCTCAAAGATGTCAAACTGTGGTTGTGTGTAAATAAACTAAAGCTGAATGTTGATAAGACCGACTTTATTATATTTGGCTCCAAGTCTCAACAAAAAAAGTTAAACCCAGTCTTTCCAGTAAATATATTGGGTGAATCACTGATACCTTCTGATGCCATTAAGAATTTGGGTGTCTGGTTTGACTCAGACTTTTCCTTTACCAAACATGTTAAAAATGTATGTAAACTTTGTTTCATCCAGATGAGGGATCTTAGACAAATTCGACAGTACTTGACTCGTGATGCTGCTCTTATGGCTGCAAACGCACTTGTGGGGAGCAGGCTTGACTACTGTAACTCCTTGTTTAGGGGTCTATCTGTTGCCAACCTATGCAAGCTACAATGCATTCAAAACAGTCTGGCCAGAACTGTTTGTAGAGCCACATGTCTTTCTCACACCACTCCACTAAGAAAAGCCCTTCATTGGCTACCCATAAGGCACCGTTGCATCTTCAAGACTGCCTTGTTGGTATACAAATACCTACATACTAACTGTCCTAAATATTTCAGCCCATTTCTCAAAGTTAGACATTGTGCCTATAATACCCGGTTGAGTCAATCTGATGGTATAATTCTACATGTTCCACAATACCAACCATCTATTTACACATCCACAAAGCAGTTTAGTTTAAACTTTGCATATGATGCTCCCAAAATATGGAATGAACTCCCTGATGATGTACGATCTGCCACTACCATTGCTTCCTTCAGAAAAAACTTAAGGCATACCTGTTCTGCCAAGCTTATCCTCCTTAGTATTTTCCACCTCATATGGCGTTCTCCGTGATGTTGACCATTGCTATTGATAAGGACGATGATTTTTGTGACTATACCTATGACGTTGCACCTTAGAGTCTGTTATTCTGGCAGAGATTAAGCACTATAAAAGTTGAATTGGAATTGAAATTGAAATCATAATCCATAGGGTCTATTTTGACGTGTCTAAAAGCACGTTTGATATCAATCTTAAAGATATGGGCTCCTCTGCCAATTTTTGTTAAGGCTTTGGTAATATATATGATCTACTGTGGGAAATGTTAAGAAGAATTCAGCACCAACATAGGAATCTTTATCTATACCATCATTAACTGATGTTTCTTTTGGCCAGGATAGGTCTATGATAACACGTCTATGATCAGCACCTGGTTTTTCTCTTGTCATAAATAGGGAATAATGACATTGATGGATGGGATTTTCTTGAAATGGGCCAATGATTGCTTTGTGGGCTTTTCTTGAGGAAATTGCACGGCGGATGTATGTTTTTTGATATCAGAGGTAAGTTTACAGTCTCTATTGATGCCAGGAGGGAAACCGCATTTAACCAAATATATTAACTGAACATCCCAATATTCTTGTAAATTTGCTTCCCAGGTTTTTACATTCAGTTGTGATTCCACTGGAGATCTTGCTGAAAGGAAATTGGGAAGAGGGGATTTTTGAGAAATTTGTATAGAATAGAATAGAATAGAAACACTATATAGCGCAAAATTGATGTAACATCCTTTAATGTGCTTGAGGTCAAAAAGGGAAAGTCCAGGGACGTATCAGGTCGAGATCCAAAATTTGCGCCCGCCAGGGAGATGTACTATGGTGGAGGATATGCTAGTCTAAACAAATAGGTCTTTAGCTGGCTACGAAAACCTGTTCTGTTTGTTGTGATCGTACTGATTGTGGGAGTCTGTTCCATTCTGTGGGGGAAGCCATTGCAAAACCTCGCCTACCCATGGCCTTTTTGTGAGAGACTGATGAAAGAGAAAGATGATTTCCACGCGTTAAACAACTGGTTTTGATCAAGGATGATATGTATATGGGTTGAGAGAATTTGATAGCCTTGAAAGTAATTAGATTGTACTTAAACTAGATGCGGTATGTGATAGGGAGCCAGTGTAGTTCCTGAAGAAAGGGAGTGACATGGCTAGTTCTATCAAGTCTAAAAACAATTCTACAAAGGGATTTTTAATCTTTTGAAGTTTAGCTACATTGTATTTACTTATGCCATAAAGTAGGGAATTGCAGTAGTCAAGTGGACTGCTGATCATTGAGTTTGCAAGCAAGGCTACAGTATCCACAATGAGGAATTTACGGATGTGTCTTAGGTCCTTAAGGTGGTAGTAACAGGAGCGACACATATTGGTTATGTGGCTAGTAAAGGTGTTTCCAGAGTCAAAAGTAACACCTAGGTTGTTGACTGTACCGGTAGGGGAGATAGAATTTCCAAGAAGTTGAGTAGGGAATTTGTTGATGAGGGACTCTCTGGCTTGTCTATCACCAATGATAATAAACTGGTCAAATGGAGATGCAAACCCTGCACCAACAAGCTCTATATTCTCTGGCATCATAAATTCAGATATTAGGATGAAACCAAAATCAAAATCAGCCTGGGCATGCCAGTTTTTGAAATTTTGACATTGATCTTGTACCTGTGCAAGCATTTGTGCAACTTTCTTTTTTGCAACAGCATTACTGAGATATTTGTCAGTGCAAGAATTATTGACATCAAATACTTTGACAAACCCATCTGTTGTGATTGGTGCTTGATTCAAACCCTCAGTGACCTGAAATTTGGAAGAGGTATCTTCTCTGTCAACATTGATTACTTGCCCTTTAGGGCTGTCATTGTTGGGAGTAAACCCAACATCGGTAGTCTATTCATTAACTGATTTGTCACCTCTGATCTGTGACAAGTTGTTGACAGATTTGGACATGTAAGCTTTATGCCCTGCATTTTGTTTGTTTACTTTTGTGAAATCTTGGACACTTTGTTTATTCACATACACACTTTGAGTATCATTGTTCACATCTTGACAACAGTGTGTTATTGTATTATCAACAATGTTGGCTACGTCATTACTCTTGCCACCATCAACATTCAGTTTTTTCGAACAAAAATATTTTATTTTTACAACAGAATGTGTACTGTTTTTGCACCTATTCACCAAGTTTCCCCTAGCCAGTAATGCTTTACTTCTTTTCACATCTACTTGAGAATTGTAAAAGACTCTAGTGGTGACAGGGGATTGGTTACTGACTGTGTGGTGGGCAAGAGCATTACCATAACTTTTACAATTATTTTGTACTTTGTTGTCTACAACGGCAGCTATGTGTATTTTTTTCTGATTAATTTCTAATTCTTGGCTGCTACCCCTGCCACTATATAATTGGGAGTAGCCCTGGATTAGTTTTTTGAAGAACTTTTCTTTGAATTTTAACAATCCTTTTCAGGGTGTGAAAACTGCTTGCCCAGGGATAAACATAAAGCACAAATGTGCCTGTACAATTTGCCATTAGACTCGTGATCTGATGTGATAACACGACCCAGTTTGATACAGTTTACAATACCAAGGCTTTCGCATTTCCGCTTTGCCCCAGCTCTGTTTTGGCTGTGAGGGATGCCTTTGCGCATGCGCCCTCCCTATCCTATTGTGTCGTAAGGTATAATTTCAATCTAAGGTGCCACGTTCCATCTCGCACAAAATAACCGCATGCGCTGCCTTAGCGCTCGACCATGCAAAATTGTTTGCATCCTCCATAAGCTCTGATAGATAGGCCAGCATTTTTAGTATAATCTCTTGGTCTGGTTCATCAATAATGTTTCTACTAAATCCCTGGACAAACTGAGCTAAATTTAATTGATCAAATGAAATACGCTGTCTGTTTAACACCACCAAAAATAATATATTGTGGCCAAGCCACTCTTTTATCAACTAAAACTTCAATATTGCCACCACGTTTTGACTTGAGTTTACATGTACCTTGGTGACTTTCCATATGCTCCAACCTAGCTAATGTCTCATTAACGTCTCATTAACGTCTCTTTATGTTGTACAGATTTGGATGATCTTAACAAAGCAATGTCTGGTACATCAGATTCATCGGATGACGATGAGTCAACTTGCACTTTCGATTTAAACTTTGTATACTGACAACTAGATTTTTTACAAGTTCTACTTATCTGAGGAGAGTCTTTGTGTTGCTCTTGGTGCTTGGATCTTGTGGAGTGTGACTGTGAGCTTCCTGTTGCTTCCACTTTGTTTTCCACAACATCCAGGCGAGCATTCACTTTTTGTAGCTCCTGTAGAATCTTCTGTTGCACCAAGTCTGCATTTAGTGCATTTTAATATACAAAATGAAGGTTTTGTGGACGTGACATGTCCCAATAAACATGTACTGACGATTTTTATTTAATATATACTTCAGTACACATAGTAAATAGTTTTAAACCAGTCACAAAATTCAGAATATTTACAGTTCTTTATGTCAAAAACGATTCCAATTGAATATATATTTCAATATACAAGCAAATAGTTTATAACCCTGCACAAATTCAGAGTGTAAAGTTCGTTTTCCACACAATAAAATTAACACACAATTCTGAGAGTTTCAATATTATGTCACGCCAAAAAGGGAATCAAATTCTCCACACAACAGGTGTATGTGATAAATGCACAATCAGAATGCAATATGTCTTTCACACAGTAAACATGATGTAATTCTCGTAGATTCTTTATTTATTTATTTGGGGTTTTACGTTGCTTTCAACACTGTACAGGTCATATCACGACGGGTAGTTGGAAGGGCAGAGGAAACCAGTACATAGAGTTCGCTAGGGTTGTGTACTGTAAATTGCCGACCAACGACAAGCAACTACCAGCTTTCCCACTTAAGGCTGTCATGGGGATCGAACCCCGGCCTCAGAGGTGGGAGGCGAGAGTGTTACCACTCTGCCATCGTGGCCCCTTCTCGTAGATTCAACATGTGAATGTTCCTCAGTACCATACAACAAAAATATAGCAATATATAAAAATTCTAAAATGTCTCTGGTAAAGTAAAAAGAAACACTAAAAGAAATAAGATGTCCACATAATAAGCCAAATTCATTTTGACTGTTTATAACTTGGGTTGCACATTTAAAGTGAGGAAAGTTCCATGGTTTAAGCAATAGCCTTCGGGGTCAACCAATGGGATTCAATTGGGTCAAGTCTCCTAGGAAATGCTAATGCTGTAGGAGGGGAAAAGGGCAAATTCTGCCATTAAGGTGCAGCCACACATAAGTCCCCAGGATGGAGGACTGACCCGCGTGATACATCACTTCTGATTTATGCTGTAATGTTTAAAAACATTTTATAAACATTCTCTGTACAAACCTTTTTACTGAAGACGTTAATTAAAAGTTTAAAAAATAACCCAAGAAGCTAAGTTTGACTGGAAACGTTTTTAAAAGATTTATGAAATAGCTGAAAAAAAAATGAAGGTTATGCTGGAAATGTTTTTCAAACATTCATCATGAAATGTTTGATAAACAGTATAAATAATATGGTTAAATAACATTTGTTGACAAAGTTTTGTAAATGTTTGGTCTTAAAATGTTTTAGAAACATTTAATAACAACTGGTTTTCATATCCATCATTTAAAAACTTTTTTAAAAAGATTTAAAAAGATGTTTTATACACATTCTATCAAAAACGTTTTTTAAACCCCCTTTTCATAATGCTTATGAGGCCTTCATCTTCAAACATGTCAAAGCAAAGATTGTGGTGAGCAATAATAGGGGATTTAAGAGGACTTTGTCAAAAATTGTCCCACATACAATCCCTAAAAGTAAGAATTGAATGGGGACACAATTCTAATCCACTATCTTACAATTTTAGATATAAAAAATAATACTTTCATTTGTGAGCAACCTTAAAAAGATATTGAATTTGACCTCTGATCCCATTTTTATTCAGACATTAGTATTTTCATTTTTAACGTTTTTAACATTTATCATTAAACATTTAATAAATGGTATACACAAAAATTTTTAAAACATTCTATTATAAATGGCTTTCGTACCCATCATTTTTGAACTTTTGCCAAATGTTTCGTTGAAAAGTTCGAAAAACCCCAAAATGTTTACCGGGAACCCAAACAAGCCTTAAGAATGCACCTTAGCAGGTTCATTCAACATTCGATTGCCATTGGAAAATTAAACTCCTTAACAAGACCAGAATTGTGGATTGAGGCCTTTTCAAGTTCAAATAGATGCAAAATAAATAATATCAGAGAAGAATCCCCAAAGAGTCGGTGCTGCATGTGAAGGTTACTAATGGTAGAACATTAAATATGAGGTCAAAGGTTGAGGTATAGGTGAACCAAAGATCAATCTGATCATGAAGATTCCGAAGACCATAAAAAACGCAGTTGGGCTTATATTCACCTCTTAGCATGAAATTAAAGGCATCAGAGTTCAGACCTCTGTAGAAATATGTTACACAAGTATGAATGATTAATCTAAAGAAAATGTAGTTACAATAAAACACTAGGCGAAAAGCAACTTGTGCCAGATCACAGAAGCTTGAAATAACCTCGTCACAATACACAAACTCTACAACAGTCAGCACCTCTTGCCTTGTCACTTATAACTTTAAGTCTCAACTAACAGTTTTACAACTTAGAAGCCAAAGCCCAGTCTGTTGTCAATTCAGTAGGCTACCAAAAACTGACCTGGCATGTACATTCTATTTTAAAGTCACAGTCAAGTGGGGGGCACCAGGGTGTTAGCCTGGGCTGCCAATCTAATAATAATAGAATACCAAATTCAAACTGAGAGGAAAGATCTTGATAGGGTTCAGTGACACATATGAACAAATTTGATTTGTCACTAGGAATAACATAGCAATAACACTGACATAGCTTTAAGAAACATAGCTGGCATTTACTCTTGATTTAAGCTTGTTGATATATAACTATTCTAGGAAAATTATGCAGCCCTTATACAACACAAGTTAGGTATTACTTAAAGTAAAAGGTATGTGCAGAGTTTCAAGTCTGTAGGCTATCTTAGTCCTCTTATAAATGCTGTTTCAAACAAGGAAGAAGCCGGAGAAAGAGCACTTGAAGATAAACATGTAAATTTAGATCACAGTTCCTAGAGGTCCAGAGGTGAGGATAAACACAGTGATCTCAAAGGTCAAGTTGAAAGAAGCATTGCGGATAATATGTATTTATTTTACACAAAGTACTATACTATGATTATGTACAAGCCAAACAGAATTGTTTGTTAAAGGCATAGGGTCACCTTAACTAGCACAGATTTAGGTGACCTTAACATAAATACTAGAATGGTGAAATTTAGAAGATAAAGTATAGGAGTGTATAATGAAAGGTGACCCTACGCCTTGTTACTTGAGTGAATACAAAATGAATTATTGTACTAAAATGAAATTACTTTTAAAAATATTTGTAAATAAATCAGCCAACAAAGTATCACAGATAGAGTTCAGTTCATGAGTCCATAACCTTTGGCTGAAGCACAATTAGAGTTACATATACTTAAAGTTTACAGTTACATTAAAACATGAGAATTAAAATAATTATTACTGATACACAATACGTAAAGCCACTTTAGCATACATAAGGCTTGAAATAACATAATCATAGATGTAACAATAGTAATAGACTTTAAAACCAATAAGTTAAAACATGTTACACGTTATATTTATTTTAAGAAAATTCAATACTGTTGCTACACATGATGATGTTAAAGTACTACACATTATTACACCTCATACTATAACGGGAAGTAATACTATAACATATTATTGAAAATTATGATCATTAATATTTAAAACATGGCTATGAACTGGCATAGTTCCACAATAACATCTCCCTGTGAGTTGTTGCTATAGGTTATGCAACATGTATACAGTGATAGATAAAAGTTACTGTAATTTACTAAATGTTACAAAATTTATAGTTACTGTCCTTTTGAGCATGAAGAACATACCTAACTACACATTCTGACATATGTTGAAATACTTTGCATTACTGAGTGCTGTTACTAATATACGTGACTACACATTTGATTTACACATTGTCGCGTTATCTTGATAGTATCAACAGTTGTATAGGTGATGATACATAAAATAATTATCATACTAAAATTACATAAAATGTTAGATCATACCACACAAGCTGTCACTTATGTAATACCATGATATGTTACTATGTACAAGCCACACTCATATAATCTAGCTGTATTGATATCACACAGTAAGCTTTGAGGGTGATTGCGCAAGCCATACTAAACATATTACTTATAGTCTTGGGATTGCAATTGCCATCAGATTTATGATAGTAAGGCTTGAGCAAGCCATAAGGGGATTGCAATTGCCATGAAATTTATAATAATAAGGCTTACAGACTAATGTACACTACTGCTACCTTTACATGAAACCTCGCTTCAAAAGCTCAGAGATGCCCCTAAAGGACTGAATAATACAGCCCTACAGTCAATCTTACTAAACATCGAGCTAGTAACTTTGAGGTTACCTTAAATTTACATTTTACATTGACAAAGCCATATCACCGTCCATCATTTAACCCCAAACTGAAGTTAAGCACACAAGATGGAATCACATCCAGACAGCAAGCTTCGCTTAGGTAGCAGGAGTGTGGCCTTGCTCCACCAACATCCCACTTAAAGTCACAGTTTGAGTACTTGTTGGTGTGTCTGAAAATACATGAAGAACACCTGAGTACACATATCTACCATACAAGGGGGGCTACAATACATTATTTCAAAATAATACACAGTTAGACAATAGGGGGGGGCTCAAAAACATGTCAATCCTTCAAATTTTAAACGAGTGTGGCGCCAATATTCAACAAAGGCTGGCTATTTTATAGCAAAAACTAATGATGCATATCACCCACAATGCCTAGAATTAGTCTGGTCCCAGAACTGAATGCGATGACCACCCTGTGGTCATCCCCCCACAGTTCCTAGAGGTCCAGAGGTGAGGATAAACACAGTGACCTTAAAGGTCAAGTTGAAAGAAGCATTGCGGATAATATGTATTTATTTTACACAAAGTACTATACTATGACTATGTACAAGCCAAACAGAATTGTTTGTTAAAGGCATAGGGTCACCTTAACTAGCACAGATTTAGGTGACCTTAACATAAATACTAGAATGGTGAAATTTGGAAGATAAAGTATAGGAATGCATAATGAAAGGTGACCCTATGCCTTGTTACTTGAGTGAATACAAAATTAATTATTGTACTAAAATGAAATTACTTTTAAAAATATTTGTAAATAACTCAGCCAAACCCCAACAGTATAGAGTAGTGTACTAGTCAAACAGATGACAACTTACTCTTGAACATCTGAGCAACCTGATCACCAGCATTGGTGGAGTCAGTAATATATTTCCATACACAGTACGACGTCCAGGTGCCATGTCTCTGAATGTTTTGCAATGCCACATTGTTGTTAAAGGCAAAGGTGGCACCTGAACGCCGGAAGGTGTGTAAGGTATAGCCAGTATGAGCCAGATTCAGGCGATCAAGGATCAATGAGAAATGCCTCCTGACCCCACTATCAGTAAGAGGCACCCAATTTCCTGCATTTTAAACTTGAAATAGAGGCAGATTACTACACTTAGGGGTGAGGCAGAGGAGGTTAGATATGGCACTCACTGGGCATAACCTGGATCTACTTATGGCTGGTATGGTAATCAGTTTAACTTGATTATTGGACTGCATGGTTTTACTCCACTTAACCATAACAACAATCTTATCCTGTTGAAACATGATACCCCCCTTGCCAAATGCTTAAATGGTGAGAATTTTGAGACAGCATGTGGAACCAGGTTAGAAATACGCAAAAATGAATAAAAACTCAACAGATACAGAGCCTTGAATATCTGGCCCATATAGGTGAAATCACATTGCTCTACAATCTTAGAAAGCATTGGAATATCAATAATTTTGTTAAGTTTAACTACAAGAGGAACATGTCTTTGTATCGCTTTTAAGTAAAATTTTAGCCTTGCATCATTAAAGCAAGCAACATCCAAGCCACATAGTAAGAACTGGGTCTTAATGGCAGATAAGTAATTCGCCATTTGGGACTGTTTCACATCATTATAGTTTAAACATTCTAAGTAGCACAGAAGGTTTAACACAGTCACCTGAGAGAGGTCCCAGTGCATGAAGACCAGAAAGGCCATAAAGGTGCGAAACATTGTGTCATAGGCCTTGGTGGATTCAGAAAAGGTATGTTGCTCGAGCAGCAAGCTGTAATTCAAGCAGTGATGATCCTAGAATGACAAACAACAAACATCTTGACCATCATATAGTCTTATCAGTATATAACAGAGCATTTGACACAGGGATCCACAGGACAGGATGAACCAGCTGCTGCAATTCAATTTCAACATTATTTTTAGTTATGAACCATCGAGACAGGAGGTCTGCCACTTCATTCAGCTTGCCTGGTACATGAACAGCTTTTATATCAATATTAAATGTACTGACCCACATAAAAATATTTCTGGCATATTCGGCCATCACTGAATCACGAGACCTGCCACTGTTCAGCACACTAATCACAGCTTGGTTATCACATTTCACCTGAATTTTGGCACCTGCCCACTCCCTATGCCATACCTTTAAAGCCACTAAAATGTTTAACATTTCGAGGTAAGCAATATTAAGTTGATGGTAAGTAGATGGCAAGGGGAGTGTATACACTTGGTTATCAAAAATGGCCCCCAGACTTTGGGGACAAGCGTCAAGATGTACAACTTTACTGGTGACATGTTGGAAAAAGGAAACACCATTGTATACTGACAGAAAGGTATTAAACCAGTTTAAGTCTTTTTTGAAGTCTGCAGTTACAGTGATGGATTTTTTGTCAAAATTTTCGCGCAGCAAGGTAAGCATTCTGTTAAGGAAAAATCTGGCATATTTAATGCACTTGGCCACATATAACAACGAACCTAGCAAGGACTGGAGCTCTCTCTTGCTGCAAACGATTTTGTCAGACCATTTTCTACATAATTGTTTAATTTGTGAAAGTTTTTCAGCAGGTATAGATAAGGAGAAATCTTCAGTATTAACCACTATGCCCAAACATGTGACCTGTGTGGCCGGAGGGACAAGCTTTTTGGTACTGACTGTGAGACATAATTCTTCCAAAAGGACCTGCAATCTGTCATATGTTTTTGTGATTTTTGATGGTAAGGAGACACACAAAGAATCGTCAATATAGTTCCAGACTTGGTGACATTCTAGGCTCATAATATACCGTATTCCATCGGATAAACGTTGAAAAATAGAAGACCCATGTTTGAACCCAAATGGAAGAAATTGGTCCAGAAAATAGCCCTCCCAATACAGGCCTAGCAAATCCAAGTCTCCTGGGTCTATAGGAACATGTCTGAATGCTTGACTAATGTCAACTTTGAAAATTTTACAGCCTTTACCCAATTTAAGAACCTCATCAGTAATATTATCAATAAAGGGATAAGTGAGAATAAATTTGGTATCTAAATACTTATCCGAGTCAACCCCAGAATTGACAGACTGACCTGTAGGCCAGCTAAGGTCAATAACGACCCTTCTATGGTCAGAACTGGACTTGTCACGAGTCATAAAGGGGCTTACATGAAGATTTTTGATTGGTGGTTTTGTAAAAGGGCCCACTATAGCCCCATGTTCGACTTCTTCTTTGAGATAATGTATCACATGATCAGGGTACTGAATGGCACTATTATGATTTGCTGTACCGTGACATACCGTAGTATTTCTTTTGAAATCTAGAGGAAAGCCATATTTGACAAGTAAAGGTAATTGCTAATCCCAATAATCAGCCAGATAACTGGCCCATGTATCAGCATTCAATTTTGATTTAACTGGTACTTGGAGACCAACATAGTTGTGTCTGCTGTCTTTTCTTAGTCTACTATGTAAGTCCATTATGTTCTGACATATATTATTTTCTTTCCTGTCACATACCGGGCTTTGTAACCCATAAATGGGGATAAAGCCAAGTAATGGGGTATTGTGTCTTATGCACTTTGCATTAGCATAATTGGTCTTAGCTATGCTCATTTTTTCCCATTTAATGGTTGATTGAATTTCTAGACAGTATTTGTCAATAGCCGTATCACCACCATAAGACCCAACCCTAGTAACTGGCCCTTGATCGTCCAACAAATTTTCACCGTTCATGATTGTGGACATAGGGGTGGTACGGTTGGACTGTTTATCAATGTTATGGATTTTTGTTGGACAAGTAAAAAACACTTGGACATTCCGACACATTAGGAGGTGAATTTGGGGCAAAACTGGAAGGTATCTTACCTAGATTGCTATGAATTCTGACACTTTCACCACCCTGACACCCCTTGACAGTACAGAAAGTATCAAGGTTATTTACCGTATCAAACTCCAGAGAATCACCTTCATCTTCAGAACTGTCAACACACAATACTGCAAAACGGTTAGCATATACAAAGTTATTACAATCTTGCTTAGTGATATTCACATTATTCTTCTCTGACTTTAACACAACATTTGTGCGTGAATTACTGTCAGAACACACACATTTTTGTTCACTATGGTTAACAATATTCTGTGAATTAACAGAACGACGGGACGCGTCATTAATTGACACCTTGCTCTGCATATTTACACTACATTTATTATAATCCCTTACAGTTTTGCTCAGGGCCTTATTGGCCACACTCGGGTTCAGACCCAAGACACTGCTACCTCTACAATTAGAGGGGATTTTGACAACATCAGAGTATAAAGTACCTGGGGAAGTACTCTTGTGTACTGACAACAATTTTTGACATTTACTTTATTAAATAGACTCTTCTCTACAAATCCAGACCTATATACATGTCAAGTACTATATACAACCCTACTTGCTTGATCTAGTTTTTTGTATTATTCTTTTGAGTACAATTTTTAGAAATGTGAGGTCCATCACAATTCTCACAAACATGCCTGAAAAAAGTACCAGCAGTTTTGTGATGAGAAGGATATTTGCAATTTCCTTCCTGAAATAAGTGACAATTAACACCAGTCTTGTTGCCAGAATTTTTTGATTTTTTAACAAAAGAACGTGTGGCAGAAGCTTGGTTATGACTAATGTGTCTTTGAGCATGAGCTCTACATAACCGATCTATCTTGTCGGTTTCCGACCACTTAACCCTGTCAGCCTCCATGTTAGTAAGTAAAATGGTAGGAGCTGCTTTAGCTGAGTCCCAAGAGAAATCTGAGGCATCCTCCATGAGGTTGCCCAAGTAATCAAGCATAAAATCCCTGTTGTCCCCAGATTTCTCTTCCTGAATACATCTAACAAATCCAGATACCCATTGTGTGATTGTCAGATCATCATACGTGGGGCGTGTTTTATGGGCACCAGTCAAAATAAAATTTTGGGGCCAATCAATCAATTTTTTGACAGCAATATCCCCAGGGCCACCCCGTTGGGACTTGAGCCTACCTCTTGTGGCCATTTCATTGACATTCTTAAGTTCTGTCAATCGTCTTTCAACTTGATTTTGCACTCATTCCTCAAGAAATCTAAGGAGGGGACCACACTCTGAGCAATAGTTTCATTGATATCGTAACCTGTAACTTGCCCAGCAGTACCCTGGGAAGTAGCCGGAATGTCTGTGGCTTGTGAGTTACCCTTTTCGAGTGCTGCTTCCGTACGCTGAACCCTCTTGTCCATGCAATCCATTTTTCCCCCAACTGATGTAATTGCTTCAAGATTTCGTCAGAAACCGTAAATTTGTTACTAGAAGAGGGAACAACGACTTCGGAATCATTGGAAAAGGACTCACCTGCCTTGAGTTGATATTTTTTTCCCACTGGTCGGGCATGCTGTGTGAGGCAACTGGAACATTTGGCACTTTTGGCATGATTAGAATTTGAGCTGAGTATAAAATAATAAAATAAAATACTAAAACACGAAAGTTAAAATTAACTCAGCTTAAAAACATGTCAATCCTTCGAATTTTAAACGAGTTTGCGTCAATATTCAACAAAGGCTGGCTTTTATAGCAAAAACTAATGATGCATATCACCCACAATGCCTAGAATTAGTCTGGTCCCAGAACTGAATGCGATGACCACCCTGTGGTCATCCCCCCAAAATATGAGACAGGTACCAATCCCAAATATAAGACGTTTGTAAAGCATAAATAATATAAATGTATCAGAATTATCTGGCTGAGGTGAATAAATTTTTAATCAAGTATCAGTTCATATATTGGATACTAGGTATATGGCACACTTGAAGATCAGCATCATAATTGGCAGTCTTGCAGATGCATAAGGCTAAAGAGTGGTCTTCCGGTTTGCTATAATGAATCACTGGACAACTCCAATGCTGTTACAAAGTACACCCCTGTTAATAATGTTAAACAGAATCAATGTTAGACAGTGATAGACATAACTACTGCCACAGCGGTTATCTCTCTCCTTAGGATCAGTAATAATGGAGAAGTAAGGGAGATATAAGGTATTGGTACATTTTATTTTGGAAACTGGGCCGAAATTACTATCAGGCTAGCTTTCCTAACCATGTATGTTTGGTGCAAATTTGATGAAACTAGCTGCAGTATTTCAAGATTTAGAGTAGCTTAATGATTTTCAAACAATAGGCTGTGACGACCATTTTGTTTCTCAAAATGAGGCAAAAATTTTTCACAGACAAAAATCTGCAGGCCAGGACTTCTCATAGGCTGTTTATACATTCTAAAGCCGTAGGAGCAAATAATAAGGAAGATACGAGGACGTTTTGGTGTGATGGCCCCATTTGACCTTGAAGCAGGGGGTCAAAGGTGAAATTTAACACCTGAAAAAGATTCCCATGCCATGACTTCCATAAGTTGTTTTCACATTCCTACACCCCAGGAGTAATGGTAAGGGAGATGTAAAGCATTTTTGATAGGATAACCACATTTGACATTAAGCATTTGATAAGGCAGCCATTTTGTTTTGAAAACTAGGCCAAAATTACTATCACGCTAGCTTTCCTAGCCATGTAACTTGAGGCCTTCGAACCACGGCCTCAGAGGTGGAAGGAGTTCATTTACGATCTGTTTATTCAGGTATACATGAGCAAGAGATGGGTGTCCGTCAAGGCAGCATCTTCTCTGTTACGTTATTTATTTTAAAGATTAACAGTATTGCTGATGTGATTCCAGCTAGCTTTGAAAAGTCTCTTTTTGTTGATGATTTCTCAATCACTTGTTCTTCTAGAAATATGTCTTCAATAGAAAGACAACTTCAGTTGTGTTTGAATAAGGTAGAAAAATGGGCTGATGAAAATGGTTTTAAATTTTCTAAAACCAAACTGTTTGCAAGCATTTCTGTAATAAAAGAAAACTTCATCCAGGCCCAACATTGATGATATATAATTCACAAATTCCTGTTGTTTCACAAACTTAGTTCCTTGGTGTTATATTTGACAGTAAACTGAATTTTAAGGCACACATTGATTATATTCTTCAGAAATGTGGAAAAGCCATGAACTTCCTGAAAGTAGTTGCCAAAATGGATTGGGGAGCAGATAGAAGTGTTTTAATGAGACTTTATCGTTCATTTGTTCGTTCTAGATTGGAATATGGTTGTGCTGTTTTTAGTTCTGCTCGTAAGTTTTATCTTAAGAAATTGGAAACCATCCAAAACCAGGGCTTAAGAATATGCCTGGGAGCCTTTAGGACTTCTCCAATGGAAAGCTTGTATATAGAGGCAAATGAACCACCCTTGTATTTAAGGTTTGATAAATTATGTATTCAGTATGTGTTGAAATTGAGAAGTAATCCTGACAATCCAGCTTACGATGTTGTTTTTAACCCCCAGTTTTATGATTTTTGTGATAAGAAACCATCTGCAATAAGATCTTTTGGGCATCGTGTAGAGGAAGATTTGTCCGCTGTCTGTCCTCAGCTGGATTTAATTCAGACTGTGTCATTGCCAGATGACCCACCCTGGAAAGTACAGAAGCCTCACATAGACTTATATCTCACCCATCAAATGAAACATCTTGGTGATGATTGTCTTTTTCAAAGTCTATTTGCTTAGTTGAAAAGTTGTTATTCTGACTATAGGGCTATATATACTGATGGATCAAAGATAGAAAATAGGGTTGCTGCAGCTGCTACATCTAATAACCTCAGTGCCCAGGTCAGACTTCCTGGCAATGCTAGTATATTCACAACTGAATTACAGGCTCTTAAAATGGCTTTTAATATTGTCAAAAATTGTGATTGGGATCGTTTTATCATATTCACTGATTCTTTATCTAGTCTTCAAGCTCTTGATAGCAACAACTGTGATAATCCTTTTATTCAAGATATTTTAAAACTTTTTAATGATTGTTTTTCAGTGAATAAGAAAGTTGTTTTAGCTTGGGTTCCAAGTCACATAGGCATAAAGGGCAATGAAAAAGCAGATGAGCTTGCCAAACAGGCCTTGAATTTTAATGTTTTAGACCTGAAAGTCCCCTATACAGACTTGAAAGTGAATGTAAATAGTGTTTTTAAACAAAAGTGGCAAGCTCAATGGAATGCATGTCCTGATAACAAACTATTCCAAATAAACCCCACAGTAGGAGATTTTTATGTTTGGACAGGTTTATCTCATGGGGAGGAAATAGTAATTACTCGAACCCATATAGGACACACCTATTTCATACACAGTTATCTGTTAAAAGGTGAAGATGTGCCCTGGTGCATTCCATGCCATTGTCCTGATACAGTCAAACATATTAGACTGTATTGACCTGCGTGACACTAGAATAAAATATTATAGAAACATAGATACAATGAAAAAGTTATTCAATAAAAATGTTTGTAATATTATAAATTATTTAAAAGAATGTGGCCTGTTTAAAAAGTTTTAATTAATTTATTTTTTGTTTTGCCCTTTATGTTAATTTATTTGTCTAATCTAGTCTTGGTTAGAATTATACTTTGTCATTTTCATACTTTGTCTCTGTTTTATATTTACATTTTGTTTTCTTTGTTGTTTGTTGCTTTTTTACTCTAGTCTGTATTCTAGTCATTTCTTATAATATTGTTTTTCTTGATCTTTTTTGGCCATTTGTTAATTGTTTGTTGTTATTTGTACATATACTTTTGCTTGTTATTCTAAATATTAGTTAATGTATTTATTAGTTTTTAATAGTGCAGCATGACATGTGTTTTTGCACTTTAATTTTAACTTACTTACTCTTTGCTTGGACATGTTTGAAGGTGAAGATTTAATAAGCATTCTGGAAATATAGGTTTATAAAATGTTTTTGAAAGAATGTTATTTAAACATTTTATGTGTACTGTTTGTAAATCACCTCCCGATGAATGTTTCAAAAACATTTCCATCATAACCTTCATTTCCTCAGCTATTTTATAAATGTTTAAAGATAACATTTCCAGTCAAAACTAGCTTCTTGAGTTATTTTATAAACGTTTAAGATATGTTTTCAGTAAAGATGATTGTATACAGAATGTTTATAAAACGTTTTTTAAACATTACAGTGTAAATGTTTACTTGGAAACGTTTAGAAAACCATATGATAGGGTTTAAAGAGGTTAAAAAACGTTTTGTAAATGTTAACCATTTTCAAACGTTTCTAATATTTACTGGGATGATGTCAGGCCAGGCAGCTTTTGGGGCTTGAGCAGTTGTCAAAATAATTAGCCTGATATTGGCTTGGCTTTAACTTTGATTTAGTTCAAACACCGCTTTCAATGTCTCAAACAATAGGCAGCAACCTATTGGCGGATGAAACCATAGCAATGCTAGTTGGGTTAAGCTTGGGAAAGTAGCAGTCAGTTCAGCCTTCTTATTTAAAATCACATTAATGTTCAAACCTAGCATCTCAAAGATAGGAGGGTGATAACCACTGCACCACTGTACCTCCATCCCAAGTACCCTCTGTTGGCCTATTCCTTTCTACCAATCTCCATGTAGTTTTCTCAGCTAGACAATGCTGGCATCTACACAATGTTTGGTGGAAGTAAAAATGTGCTAATTATGTTGAAGAGTTCACAAAAGCAAAGTTTAATAACTCATGCTCAAAGCCAAAGTATCCTTTTACCTGTCTGCCTCCCATTTCAAAAACTCTTGATCCACAATCAGAAAAAAAAAGATTGTTTAATAACAGTGACCAAAGTAATAGTCCCCGGGAAATGGACTGACAGATATGTCTACCATTTTGATGGATTTGATGCTATCAGGGGAAATCTAACATCCACTGAATCAATAAGTGAGTGAAACCTAATACCCACTGAATCATTAATGGGGCCTCGATGGTGGAGTGGTAACAAACTCGCCTCCCACCTGTAGGGGTCCCGGTTCTATTACAGTCTGGGCCTTAAGTGGGAAAATTGGTAACATACTTGCCGAAGGTCGGTGGTTTACAGTACAGAGAGATTAACCAACACAACTGTACTAAATTTCTCCACCGTCAAGCCACCTGTTTTGATATGACCTATACAATTTGTTAAAAGCGATATAAAGCCAAATCAAATCAAATCACTGAATTAAGACTGACTGTCCAAGGTAGGGACAAAATCGATACTTCCAAGACACACCAAACTAATGCCCAAGGTAACCAAACTTGTTATTTCTTTTCTTCGATTCTAATATTGCTTTAGGTAGAGGCAATTCTTTTTTCTTATAAAAGTAACAGTCTGTATGGTAAGCCATATATCACTGCTATATGGAATGTCAGATGTCATCTGTAACTTAGCTTTATATCGAAGGATGCCTGATGCACTTACCTTTAGCAGCCATCTTTGAGCAAAATATATCACACATATTTATAAAACTTATTAAAAGGTCCCTCAAATTCCTGATGATATCTTACAACTCTGTGGAGAACAACGAATAAGGAAGGTAGTAAACAAAAGCTTGCCCTATATTCTTGATCTGATAGAGTTTTATTTTTGTGTAAAAGTCTAGTCAGGTAGGAAAGTTGTAAGAAGTGATAGTTGCCTAATTTATAGACATAGATCTTCATTTACTTGCTCTTTCTCAGAACTGTAGTAACAATAATAAATAATAATAATGGGCTTTTATATAGCACTTTTCCTATCATTAGCTCAAAGCGCTTTAAAACACAGTATTACCCCAGCAAGGTCACCTTATCTATTGCTGCCCTGCAAGGTGCAGAAGCCAGTATCCCTTAAAGTGGGGTACCCATATTTCCACTGGAGGGAGAGAGGTACAGACCAGGTTAACATCTTGTCTAAGGATGTTAGACCACATGAAACAGGTGGCATCAGTGCAGATTGAACCCACGACCCTTGGATCATAAGTCCATCACCCTACCAACTGATCCACATGAGACCCTGACGTACATATTGATAGTACATATTGTGTGTTTGATTTATCTAACCCATGATCATATATGTTAAGCTCAACTTTATACTGGTGCCAATGAAGTAGTGAAATTAACAAGAATACATTAAAAATTAGCATTCACTTAGAATAAAAAATGTCTCTACCCACTGCTTGCTTGTTCTGTTTGAATGACACTTAACAACATTGAAAACGAATGTATTACCTGTGAGAGAATATAAGTGACAGATCAATAGAGCAAAGAGCACACTAGAATTGTATGCTAATTTACTGCATGTCGATGTTTTACCACAGAATTTGTTTTCACTGAGATTATGCCAAGCATATACATGTATCTGAAGACTTTGATAACCTGTTTTGTTTAGCTGTCATGCATGGGTTACTATAACTTCCCATAATCCCCAAACTTTTTCATTCATTCAAAGTATCAAATATATTGAAAGCTATTGACTTGCACAACCCCAAAATCTCCCAAAATTTTAACCAGCTGTCATCGGCATGTGGAAAGAACTTCAACACTGATGTGTAAGTGAAGAAAACCTATACAAAATACCTTGCCACTGTCACTTCAATGATATACCATGGAACATAATAACAGCTTAATTACCTTTCAAACTGAATGGCAACAAGGTTGTTTCAAATGATCAAGATCAGACAAGGAATACTACAATGTGGATTGCTCTCTATTTCAGGGTTCAAGACAAGCAGCTGTTCAATTTCAAACCATCAAAGTTCGACATTAAATTAGTTGACATTATAACAGGAACATCATTATAGATACATCAACCATCCAGTACTTGACATATAGGACCTACTTTCCGACATTCAAAAAATAAGGTTGTGATAAAATGTCAAAGGGATGAACAGTCAAAGTTTAGGTTTCATGTATTTTGCTTCAGCCCGGGTCCTATTCAAACAGACATCTTTCAAAGGAATGAAATCTACTTTCGAATGGAAATAATATGAAAGGAACAACCGAAGAATGAGACAAGTTTTGTGGGCATGTGTCAGTCTATGGAGAGACATCACTGAGTCACACAAATGTATTAGAATGAGCTGAGAATCACTCCAATGAGTTAGTTCCAAAAGTATTCTGAGTAACCTGGTTCTCATTTATAACTCATTGTTTCCCCAAATCTGTGAATGTGGAAAGTCGCAAATAAGTAATATCTTCAAGAGAGCAGTGTTAAGCATACTTAAATAGTATTCGCAGTCTTTTTTCCCACAGAAAGAATTGAATGACCTTAAAGCTGTCCCATAGGAGAAATGGTGCCTCTGCTTAAACTAATAAGCTTCCAGTACCAAGATGAAAAAGAACTTATTGAGAGGCCTACATACAGTACCTATGTAATATTAGTAGTATTAGGTGGGTCAATCGAATGACATAAGTCATAAAAATTGATCTAAAGTGATCAAAAATGATCTAGATCACTATTGATAGTCTATTGGGTGATGATGGTGCAATACTGGATGACTGGTACACTGAAAAAATGCCATCATAGGTTATTGGGTGTTTTAGTGCAGTACTCTATGCAGATTTCGATGATGCAGCAACTATTCTAAGCATATGGTCAATTTTTGAACCTGAGACCATCTACCTGAGATAACATGAACTTATATATCCTGTACTATTCACTATCTTAGAGTTTCTCTTCAGTAAGTTTCACTGGAAAAACCTACTTGCAGTACTATGAACTACATATTGTAATTTTTTGATAGGTTATTTGGATTTGATGGTGCAATGCTCATGTGTGTTATAAATTTACAAGGCAAATGATGAGATAGCTAGCTGATGGTGCAATACTTCCAACACTCTACTTCTACATATAGTGTAATTTTTAATAGGTTATTAGGAGGTGATGGTGCAATACTGAGGTGAATGAACTACATAATATTATTGGGAGTTCATGGTTGCAATGCTGATGCTGCAATAGATAGTGAATGAACTACCTATTGTAATTTTACAAGGTGAAGAGATGGGAATAAGAATATTGCTGCTGATACTGCACTGTCACTTACAATTGCTGAAATCAACTAAAAATTTCAAAATTTATTGAACTCAAGTTCCTAAACTGCTAGTAATCTGAGAAATCAATAAGCATGTATCCTCAAAAATATAAATTTGGACACCTCATAAGTTAAACTCATTTCTTGTTCTAACTACAAGATGGCTGGTACTATCACGCTCTGGGATTTGTATCTTCAAGTGAAGAACTTCCAATTGAAGAAACCAGCTGAATTCATGATATTAGTTTTGAAAGACTTTCCAACAACCTGTCCCGGAAGATTTGGAATTTCTGCCTATTATATGACATTATTTTATTGGCATTATCCTTTCCATTTTTTCTGTCTCCTATCAGCCTCCTTCCAGATATGTACACCTAACATATCTGGCACCTATTGACAATGGAAGAATAAGATGAATACATTTTCACCTATGGCAAGGTTTTACACAGAACAAGCCCAGGACATGATAAGAAGGAATAAGAATAGAAGGGGGAGGCGATGAAGATGCAGATATATGAGATATTTACTTTATGCTACTTAATGTATATAAAAATATGTAATAAAATATGTAAATGCTATTTAGAACTCTTTTCTTTAAAGTCATTCTAATACATCTCTTGTAGTACTCCTAGATGTACAATATGTCATAATCTTAGGAAGTTGTTGCATCATCATCAATAATTTGATGATAACTATCCCATATGGTCATATGTAAATCAAAAATTGCATATGTATGCAATCACGAATTGCTTCATCACATCATCTCCACAATTTATCAATTTTGTTTAAGTGTTATAATGGAATTCAAATGTCCATTCTGTCGGTGTGATATGCTTAATGCATATTTGTTGAAAATTCATTTGAAGTTGTGCAATAAGTTCATACCTCAGAGAAAAACTTCTAAACAGAAATTTCAATGTGAATATTGTCAATATGGCATGCTTAACCAATATTTGTTGAACTGTCATAAGAAGATATGTGCTAAGAACAAGGATAATTTACAAAAATGTAACATATGTGACAAGGAATTCCATTCATCTCAACTGTTATTTCAACATTACAGAAAGTGTGGAAAGTTTATTTGCTTTCAATGTGACTATCCATTTATTAGTACCAAAGCCCTGAATTCTCATATTCCACGCTGTCATAGGACCCAGGGGAATGCAGTTAATAAAGTTTACAAATGTTCCATTTGTAAACACATATGCTGAAACAGGAAGGAACTGTACACTCATCGTATGTCTCAACATGGTGGAAATGATGTATACAAAATTCCACCATATTATACTTAATCTTTTGTTTAAAGGTTATGTAACCTTACCAGGAGTAGCCAGGAAGCTTCTATATGCATCTACAGAATCTAATTTTTCTTTGATTAACCAACAAAATGCCGATTGATATTATACTTATAGAAAGAATATTGTGGGTGGTCCTAGCATTAAAAAAATAGAAGATAATGAATGTCAGTCTATAGTAGGATACGATTGTAATGGTTTGTACTCATATGCTATTAAACAGAATATGCCTACAGGTGTATACATAAGAAGACATCCAGATAATAATTTTAGATGAGAAATTTCTGAGAAATATATGGATTCATACATTTGGATGGATTATATTACGATCAAATAAAAGATCAAAATTTTGCATAAATTAAATAATTCCAAAGAAATTAGAATTGGAAATTAAAGTTGGGTTGTTACTATCATTACTGTTGGGATGACTGTCCCATCGTTAAGAAAATTAAGTCTTCCCATTGGCTTAAAAAAATTAAGAAGACTCAGATCAAAGATATCAGAAAAAAAGAATTCACTATATCTATGGGTTATAAATACCTATCAATTCAACAATGTGACTTCAACAAAGCAGTAAAATCACTCTGCAATGATTTTTATGACCATTATTTACCTAAATATTACACCAAAAATAAGGGTTCATTAACTAAAACTAAAATTAAATCGGACATTGCTAATGGTCAATTGTTTGGCGTAGTTGAAGTTGTTATATCTGTGAAAGAGGAATTTAAGGATTATTTTTTAGAATTTCCTCCCTTTTTGTACCTGTCAAGTGTCAATGTCAGACATAGGTGAGCATATGACAGAATATTGTAATCAAAATGACATTAAATTTGATTACAAGAAACTTCTAGTTAGTGGAACCTCAGCCTCAAAGATATTATTGTCTACTCCTCTTTTGCAGTGGTATCTGAAGAATAATTGTGAAATTACCAAAATTTATCAGATAATAGAATATTAACCTAAAATGGCTTTTAGATCCTTTATCGATACAGTGACCAAATATCAATTGGAGGGTGATCGAGATCCTGACAAAGCAATCATTCGGGAAAACTATAAGTTGGTCAGTAATAGCTCCTACAGATCTCTGCTCATGGATAAGGCCAAGCATACCAATGTCAAATATTTAATCAATAAATCTAAGGTCTGTTAATTCATCAATTCACTTGTCTTTAAAAATATGAATAAATTAGGTCAGAATTTATATGAAGTAGAGACATACAAAAGTCATATATCTGTAGTCACTCCCATCCAAATTGGATTTTTTATTTTACAATATGCAAAGTTAAGAATGTTAGAATTTTATTATGATTGCCTCAACCTTTATCTTAATAAAAATTCATTTGAACTTACACAAACAGACACAGATAGTATTTACATGGCCATAAACCAAGCAGATCTCGATCAATGTATATCCGAAAAATATAAGAATAGATATCAGAATGAAAATTTTAACTCCTGTTGTGACAAATTTTCTCCTCCTTGGTTTCCTAGGAGATATTGTACCCATCATATAGCATTAGATCACCATAGGGTTGGGATTTTTAAGAAAGAGTTTGAAGGTTGCCAGATGATTTCCTTATGTTCTAAATCTTGCATTATTCAAGGTTCTGAGGGGAAACAAAAAATATCTTGCAAAGGAATTTCAAAAAACAATTGGTGGACCCTACGAATAAATTTCAGCAAACATTAAATGAGAAGGTAATTAATTCATCAACTAATGTAGGATTTCGATTAAGAGGAAGTAAAATATACACATATTTTCAGGAAAAAATTGGCTTCAACTACTTCTATTGTAAAAGAGTTGTTGAGAATGATGGTTTGAGTACAAGATCCTTAGATATGGTTCTATGTCCATGGGAGGAAGATGTGGTATTGGTTGAAAAAATTCAATCTTCTCTGTCAAATATTTTTTTCGTTAAATTAAGATACGAGAATTACTGTTTTTATTCACTTGAGCAACTTTATTTCTTTTTATTAGCCAAACACTATCAAAACAATCAATTATGCGAACAGATAGCTGTGGAAAATGATTGCTTTAAAATAGCTGAAATAATGAAACCTTATAAAGATGTATACATGGACTCAGAGCTAAGAGAACGCATTATGAGATTTGCAGTACTTCTAAAGTTTATTCAGTGTCCCATATTTAGAGAGGATTTACTGCTCAATAAAAATAAATATCTTGTGTATAAGCAACTAACTTTTAACACCGAAGAAACTGCTTTTTGGGGAGTTTCTACACCCTCTAAACTGGTTTCCGTGTTGAAACCATCTTCTTTAGCTGGTAACAATATAATGGGACAAATATTAATGGAATATGTTACAAAAGTTAGTACTTTTTGATTACCTTAAAATTGAAATCGGTAAAAGAAGCACTCCCCCAACTAATCTGCTTATACGACATAGAGAAGGAAAAACAATCCGACCTCCATGAGTAATCTATCAGATCAGCTTGCCTCATAAAGTGAATGGTATTTGAAGGTATTGAAGCATGGTTTGCTAAATAAAATTTAAAAAAGTTCTGAACTAATTTTAATTTATTACATGTTATGTTCATTTCTTGAATACAAAAATATACAAGTGCTATGTACAATTGTCCAACATATATATATATATATATTCAGTTATGAAAAAATACAAATATTAATTGACAATTTGACTGCATAGACTTTTTACAATATCTTTATTACGATGCAAGTTTCTGCTGAAGTTTGTTAGTATTACATTGTAGTCTATCTTTCTGTAACTGTAGTAGTTGTAGTAGAAGCAAAACAATCCACAGGACTCTGTATATGGTGATTGTAACCTCTTCTTATAGTACTTGTATGTAAATCCTTTACTTGTCAATAAATTATGTATCTCTTTCTTTGGTTGTTTTCCCAATGAATCGATATACTCCACATGCTTTCTTTGATAAAATAGAACTATCCAGTGACTTCCTTTCTTCTCAGAACTGCCCAGATTCACTACAATAATTGACGGTATAGGGAGATCTTGGGGTATTAGATTTATGGGATAAACTCCCATGAATAATTTACTGATTTCTTTGTCGCTTTTCATCAGATCAATAATTTCCTCTGTGTTCATTATGAGCCCAAAGTTACATTTCTACTGTGATCTATATTTAAAGTCTCAGGAAATTTTCCATAAATTATAATATTTATAGTTTCTGACAAAGCCTTTGCGAATCTCATTGTTAATCTTATATGACCTTTAATTGGTTTACTCATGATATGTCCTGAGAGGAAACTTTGAATATCAAATAAGAAGAGTGTATAGCCTTTGTCGTAGGCCAATAATTTTATAATAATTCCATTTTTCTTGTCATAATTATTATCTAATAAAGATAAGTAGGATGAAACAAAATCTCCTTTTTCAAAATTAGGGGTTAATGCTCTATTAGGAACAGGTTGACAGTCTACAGTCACCTCAAGATAGTTTAGATTCATGTGTTTTAAATCAAAGGGTTTTTTATCATATTCTCCAGAATATCCTTCATTGGAAACCATTCCTATTACTAATTTACTTGGAACTTTACCGTGATATATATTATCTGTCATGAAATTTAGGAAACCTTTAGCCACACTAAAACTCTTAAGGTCACTCCTCCAAAAAGGATAAACTGCAGGACCAATTTTTAAGGCTTCATCATGTGCAAGTATCATATTGGGATTCAAAGAAATATAACATACTTTCCAGACAGCACTAGTGATTATAACTTGTAATTTTAGCGCCTAATCTCATTAATCTAAAGTCATTTAAAGACTGATACAACTTAAGGTTTACAGAGACTCCATTTAGAATCACTCTATTTTCACCTTGACAGATATCTAGATATAAACATCCCTCCATGTTGCCTGCATCACCATCTTTTTTAGGTCTTCCCCTTTCTGTATATCCGCTATTACTCCCTATATATTCTAATTCATCTAAATGACCTGCCTGATCCTTAAAAAACATGGCTGCCTGAGCCTGAGATTATATCATATCATTACTAATAGTAATCCTAAGAGTAGGTAAATAAGTGCTTTGTAAGGATAATTAACTCCAACATCTGGTGAGATAAGTTTCTGATAAATGAATAAATGATAAATGAATCTGTCTAAAAATAGAATGCAAACTAAAATTAACAGGAGCTACTTGATCACTGTTAGCAGTTGGAACTCCATGGATACCTCTTTCATCTTTAATCTTATCTCCCTCCTTGTCTGTGATTATATATTTATATGTAACTTACTCTTTCCCAAACTGATGTAATCTACAGAGGTTCCTGGTACACTAAATTCAATAATCCCTCCCTCAGATATTGCGGCAATAGGATTGTAATCTACCCAATATTCTTTAACTATCGAGTTATCAGTAGGAGGTGGAGTAAATAACGTTAATGAGGTTTGAACTACATCCATATGGATCTATACTTGACTATTTTCTTTTTTCTTTTTTTTATCCATCTTTTTTGAACTTTTTCCTTTAGGATTTTTCTTCTTTCCACCTTTCCTTGTAACTGTCTTTTTTATTAATTTTTTTTTCTTTTTGGCTGAGGATGTCCTGGACTTGCTTTTACGTCTATCTTTACCACCTATTTGATATATTTTTCTTTTTTCCCTCTATTTATATCCATCATCTCTCTGACCTCGCCTTTGGCCTGTTCAACTGCTGCCTGTGTAGGACTAACTATGGAAACGTCTATGTTTTTATGTTTTTTATTTTTTTCAATCTCCTCATCACTGTCTAAAACATAATAAGTTTTGGACATTTCCATTTTTCCTTCCATACATTTTTTACAAAAAATTAAATATTTATCCATAATTGTTTTTCCTTCTATTCTTTTTGAGCTGCAATCTTATATTAACCATTTCACTTCAAACTACTTGGGAAAAATGAGGCTTGTTCTTCTTTATATATGTTCAAATTCACAAAAATTTCAGACACATTTCTGATCATAAGTTATTTTATTTTAACTTTTTTTTTCTCAGATGTAAAGTCAATTCAACTATTCCTGTTAAACTACTTGCAAACTGGAGGTTCTTGTTCTTTATGTATATTTGAATTTGACTTAAATTTAGGTTTTTTAAGGAAAATAGTAAATTTGATTAAATAATTGATATTTATTCGAATTTGTTTGAGGTAACAGTCTTATTATACCTTGCATGGAGTTTTTGACATAAGAGTAATCTACAATATCTGAAAATAAATACAGGGTCTCATTAGTTACAGTACTCGCATAGAAATCGCATATCCTTACTTCCCAGTCTCCACTTAAACTAGTCCTCTCAGGAACCTCGACTGTAAAATTATAAGCCTTGTTATTTGGATGAAAGTTTAAGGAATCAATGGAAGACAAGAAAAAGTAAACGCTGTCCTCATCCATTTTCGTCTCAAGTCAAAAATCTTAAATTATGAAATGCTTTATATATATTTTTATGTTCTATATATTTTCCACCTCTTTTTCTGGAATCCATGAATTGAACTTTGCAGGCCATCCCTTCCATTTCACTAATAACTCTACCTCTCCACCTTTTTCTTTCTTTTTTTAAGAATTTCTTCAATTTTATACAAAATATCACTACGAATGTATGCTAATGGCAATTCAGGTTCATAAAAGGAACCCTGAATTACCTCATTATTGTAATCTTTTAACTCATACATTGGAATATTTTGATTTAATGTATGATTAATTATAGTAAAAATTTTGCCAGACCATTTTTCAGTATATTCTTTGTCGAACATCCTTTTAAGATGACTTATCTTAACCCTGTCTGATATATTGAACTTAAATTTTTATATTGTTTTTTGAAGCTAAAGAAACTTTTAGGGTAGTTCAGATTATCATATTGGGATTTCCAAAGCAAATACTGATTCTTCGATTTTACATCTTTTGGACTCATTTTAATTGATCTATGGATAGAATTATTGTAACCATAGGTTAAGTCAGGCAGAATGTCAATCCATCTTAAGGTCTCTTTTTCACTTAAATATTTCATTATTTTGTTTTTAATGGTTTTAATAATTCTTTCAGCATAATTAGCTTTGGTTTCATTGTGTGTGTACAAATGTTTTATTTTATTTTCATTTAATAACCTATTAAAAGGTCGGTTCTTATATTCACTTCCTTGATCAGTTCTTAGAATTTCAGGTTCCTCATCTATTTCTCTAATTATTCTTTGAAATACGACTACCATTTCCTCACCTCTTAAAGTTTTCAATGGTGCGGTGTACAAGTATCGAGTAAATATATCTATAAATACTTCAAAGTAAGCATATTCATTGTTGTCTGACTTATATTTCACCCTGTTAGCAGTATCACTATCTCATTGATAATTTCTTGTAAAAGCTAAGACTTTAGGTCTTCGAAAAGTCCTTCGAGCTGGGCGAAAAGTTGTATAAGTGTCCTGTTTACTTAACCACTTCTTCAAATACTTAGGGGTTATATGGTATTTTCCCTCCCTTTTAATATGTGGACATAACTTACTGTAACTGCTGTAAGCTACTGGACTTCTAATGTCATAATAAAGGTTATGAAGATATGTATCAATTTCTTCTGCAGGATTAAAAATTTTGGTCCATTTTTGAATCCGTTCATTTGCTCCACTCCCTTTTTGGATTTTCCTTCCATTTTTTCTAATTTTTGAGAGGTAATTGTCTTTACTGTAATCTACTGCTGCAGGAAAACCTGGTGGAGGGAGGGGATGTGTTGGTTCTGCTTTGTTTTGTGTCTTAACACTCGACTGAGTACTTACAGACTCTTTTCGGTTATTGTCCTGCTATGTACGCTTCCGAATTTTTTCTGCTTAGATTTTTCTGACTTATTCTCATCTATTTTTTCACGGATATCCACCTTATGATTGTCAGACTTATTCTCATCCACTGTTTCTTGGTTGCTTTCTGCAATTTTTTGGTCCTTTTTATTAGCTAAAAAGGTTTTGAAACTCTCGTATTGTTAATACGTACTTATTCATTCTAAATTTTTTTCAATGTAATAGTTAATTGATACAAGCAGATTGGTTATTCTTTCAAAATGTTTTCTTGCTATACTCCTCCTCCCTCTTTCCTCAGACTTTTTTTTTCTTTGTTAAAGGAAGCTTGAATACATTATAAAAAATTTCCGCCACTGCTTTCAACTGAGATGGAGTCGCATGAATCAGTATATGTTTATTTAGGTCTAAGTTATTCTCCAATAACAGCAGAATTAAATGTTTAGAGTTTTTGAGGTTCCTAGACATTTTAAAATATATATAGATAGTGCATAGATCTTTATATACAGAGAAAATTGAAAAGTGGTTTTTCCTATTTATATATAATTGTATGTTCAGCAGGAAATATGCGACTTCTCAGCATGTAACTATCTTTATTCCCAGGTGATAAATCGATCAAATAGGTCACCAAAAGGATCCTCAGTTGCATCTAAGTTAACATCTAGTAATTTCTTTTGCGTACCTAATTGTCGTCCAAGTAATTTTATTTGTTGAATATCTCTAGGATTTTTAAATAAAATGAAATAATTAATATTTAAAGATATATCTTGACAATATTTTTCCTGATGAAATAAATTTTGCAAAATTAAAATTACACTAATGTTCCTATCACGCGATTCTTGACTAAAAAGATTTGCAATAAAATGTTGTTTAGAGCTGAAACCTGCATATCATCTATCACTACTATTGACTGGTCATCATTAGGGTAAGACTTAAAATCCTGCTCCGTAGGCAGTCCTTGCCTGTATTCTATATCAGTAGTGATCTCTTCCTAAAACTTTTTCTGCCAGTTGTTATAAAAATAATAAATTTTCTTAATATTTTGTGAAAACATTGCACTGATATTATTCAATAACTTCAAAACAAAGATAGATTTAGCGGATCTGGTTGGACCATATATTATAGAAGTGAATGGATTCTTCAATAAAAATGGATCCATAAACCTTGGTAGTTTGGCAGTGTAGAAGGTGTTAAGAGTTTGCAGTCCAGAGATAGCCAGCAAATCTCTGTTTTCAATCAGCTGCAATAAGTCAAATAAGAAGAAATATTTCACACAGTGTTTGAAAGCTAGCCAGTAGTATGTGAGAGTAATGAAAGCTGTGCTTGCTATGCATCCTCACTCCATCTCATCCAGCCCTTTTATATCTGTTTGCCGGCTCTAGTGGATAAGTTACTCTCCTCAATATTAACAGTTTCTTGTAATATTTTATTCAAAGTTATTTGATAAACTTTAGATTAATATGGAGATTTTCAGATTTTGCATATTTTTTTGTATGCTTTTTTCTTACAATAAAATAGTGTCAGGATTCAGCTGTGATTTTGCAGAATGCACTTGCATGGGCGACATGTTAACCTGTGTTGGAGTTACAGCACCCAGGTTCAAATGTAGAGCCACAGTTACTATGCTCTATATGGATAATGCATAAGTAGTGAATTTGCTGGATGTCATAAAGAACTTGCCAAATTTAAGGCATTTGAGTTTAATAAATATGAAATATTTCAACTGCAAATGGCTCAAGGAATTACCTAAGGATGTATATGTCAGGACTAATATGTGTTTGAATTTATCAACCATTACTCAATATTCGCCAACTAATCAGGCTGTTATAGAAAAGACAGAGAGGCAAGATAAGGTCTCAAAACAGATACCTGACCAAATAGATAAGGAAATAGACAAGATGCTACCTACCCCATATTTATCAACATTTCACTCTGTCACTGAAATGTCAGACAGAGATGTCTCAAACCAGATAACTGAGCAGATAGATAAGATGATATCTACCCCAGATCACTCAAATATCCTATCAACTTACATTGAGGAATTCGCACTAGAAACCTCAACCTACTCAGAGTATCAGCGACCAAAGAGTTCCAAAAGCAAATATAAGTATTTTTGGTGGATTTGGTGGATTTGGATGAGGTCTCTCCTCATGTATTATGGTTATAATATTAATTATTTCCATCATATACCTATGCAGAAAGAAGTTCCTCAGAAGAATCGAACCTCAGGACATGGAGGATATGGATGATAGTGCCATACCATTATCCCAATGCCTTAATGAGGAAAACACCTTCAGAGATGAAGAGTCAGTTATCTTTGTTATCACTTATTACCTTATTATGTCTTCAAATAACTTAAGTTAAAATTGTTATGCGACAGTTAACTTAAGTTAAAATTTTTATACAACAAAGTCAATCCCAATGTACCCCCCAAAAATATATATAATTACAATATATAAAATGCGAATATCTTGGATTGCAGCCTATTTGTCATCCCAAATTCTTCCTGGCATATGATGGAAGAAATTGAATGCCATTTCCACTCAGATATAGGTTATAATTTCCATTATTTTTTAAAATTTCCACGTCTTGTCACTATTGCTTTTGTAATGTGGCATCACATTTCATGGATTGTGACGCCATTAGTGACGTGTCACTACCATTCCATGTTATAGATTACCGTAAAGGGGTTCTCGTAATATTTTTCTGAATGTAGATTGTAAACAGTGAATGATTTATTTTGTCAAATTTTGAATTTTTGGTTAAATGATGCAGACTAATATGTATATTGTATTTTTCATAGTATGTTGTATTGTTCAAAGTATAGACAGTAGTTTGATAGGATGTCAAAATGAAAAGAATGAGGTACTGATTTCCAACTTTAACGGATATGGTGAACACAACAGTAACATTTTTTGCAAAGGAAATGTAGTTATTAGAACTTACAGCAAATGCCATGTGAATTATATAAAACTACCAATTGAAGAAATAGCCAAGATGTTTCCTTCTGTAAGAATAGTTAATTGGGCTTGCACAGGAGAATGTCGGATTGACCTAGCTAATGTCAACATTGCTGTAAAAGGATGCCTCTCAGGTACTTTTTTGTTTGTTTGCTGCTGAGACCTTCATATAACAACTGTTTGGATGATTATTTTTTTAATATTATTACACTGCTTTTTTCATAACTATATATATATATTGTAATCAATCTTGTATAAACCTTTTTTTTTTAAAATGTGATTCCAAAAAATCTCACATTGGTTTTGGTTGCCTTCAGTCCATTTTTGTATGTCTGAAGGGAGAGGACTGCATCAGTTTGGTGATAGTGGAAGAATGAAATCGGGAAATCTCTGCAAGGGCCAGGTATTCTGTGCCAATGAAGGCACTGAAACCAATGTGAGTTTTCTTGGATTAGCGATTTTAATTTCAAGGTGGTTGAATGAGGTCAGCACTTCAAAACAAAATGAAATAAAGGAATATAATAACAATATTTTATTATGTTATAGATTCAATGGGTTAACTTCTTCCATTATACTTTAAATGGATGCAGTACACCTAAAAAGTTCAATTATTTTGTAAATTTTATTTTTTATTTTTTAGTGAATTCGGAGAAAGTCAACTCTGAATCGAATGAACAATAATGTGATTCAACTGAAGATGAAGAAAATCTTCAAGATGTCCCACAGGGAACTGAGGATACCAATCTTAGACCCATGTATGCTCTCTTTATTCTTCCATTACTCACAGTTTTCACTGCCATTTCGATTGGATATCTTAAGCAATGTCTTCAAGCTCGCATTCTTAATCTCATCAGATTAGTAGATGCCTACATGACACCTTCAGATGAACACGATCCTGATCAAACCCCTCCAAAAATCTTGGAAATGTTAGATGCTATGGAAACAGACGATGGCGAATTGACCCGTGACCTTCTGTGGGATGACTCTATCGAGAGAAATGCACAGTTATTAGTGGATGATATTGGTAATGAAGCAAAAAAGAATAGTAGAATTCAAAATGAAAGTCAATTAAATGAGTCATCTATCATTGATGTAAATTTTGATGATTATTTAAAACTTTTTGAGATTCAGGAGCATTCGGACAATCAAAGTTCAATCTCCAAATGTAACCCTGAAGATTCTGATCACCAGCCAATTGGATCTTCCACACCTCTGAACCTTCGTGTAGAGTCAAACTCTGACAGTTCCAGATCGATCCAGTCTGAGGTGGATTCCATGGCAAAGTACATTAGCACTCCAGAACATTTTCATTCATTCAATGTTCAAGTGAATATTGGTAACAGTGACATTTTAGAAGATGAATCTGACCAACACTACAGCAAAACAAGGTCGGGCAAGATATATAAAACTCTGTGAATGAAAACCATTTTTTTGTAAATATTTTTCATTAATCAGTACTCTTTATTTTAAATATTTCACACAGGAAACCAATGAGCATGTGAAGTACTTACATCTAATAAAATACTTAGATTCGTGTAATCCTCTGAGCCTTTTTTTGTACAATTTTTAAAATTTGTGTATCTTTGATTAACACAATATGTACAATATATCTAGAATCTGTAAATACGTAAATGTAAATGATGACATTATAGCTGGAGTTACAAATTATTTGTAATTTAAACCTATATCTGTACATTGTGGCAACACTTGCAAAGTGAATATATGTAATAAATAAACAAGTTTCTAGTATTAGTCTACATACTTGTACACAGGTTGGAAGATAAAATGCATTTATCTTTCCTTATTCAATGTCTCAAATAGTTTAAGCAATTTGTAATTTAAAAATCAAACATTTTGTGTAATTTTCAGTGAACGAGTCACATAATATGCCAGGTATGATACAAAGTTCAAAATATTTTGGTGAACAAGTTTCTTTACTTTGACAGATATATTTAACCAGATGTTTACGAGATGTATTACAAAGTTCTAGATATTTATATTCATTTTCATTTATATGTTTTACCTTTCTGGAGAGGTAAATGACATTGTTGAAATTTTATAAAACAATATTTCTTGAATTCATTCTTTTATTTTTGTTTTATTTTTTTGAATATATACCTGTATATCTCTTTAGAGACAAATAACAGAAGATTTTTGACATCATTTAAATGATGTATGCTTCATTTACTCACACAATTATTTCAATGCATTGCAGTAAAGTAACATAGATTTGAAAGAAGTAAACCGGTCAATATGTAGTTCGATTTGTCAAACTATTTCACTTCACGCATCTGATGTGTATCCTTTCAACATTTTAAAATCACCAAGCCACAACATTCGCGAGAGTTTTTTGCTGCCTCGGCTAATCTGCTCTCCCAACTAATTATGTTTTATGAATCTGAATGAACTGAACTCAACCTATTTTGTGCAAAAAAGACACTGAGAATCAATGTGAGTTTTCGTATACCCTAACATATCGGATACTGTAATATAAAGCAGTGATTGCAATAGTTTTCGATCACTAGTCATAGGTTAATGCACACTCTCTAAATTTCAAATCTAACTTATTGTGACCTACAAATTTCAGATCGGTGTTACTACCTCTTGTATAATCCATACATTTGCCATATGGATTGTCAATGAAACATCTTATTTTTTCTATATTACATTATCAATGTATTACAAATATGATTTGTTAACATAGCTTCAGGCATTAATCTAAGTTTTGGATTCAACATTAAAAGATGGAAACATGACTTTTCCTACTTAAATCTATCTAGCTGTAAAGGTTACAATGCAATATTTCAAAAAAAATTGATAATTCAAACTGGTCACATGAATATTGCAGGTAAATCACCTGTTTCAATGATTTGTAAATATTCACAACATTCCAATGGTTCTGTCCTCTCTTTTTGAATCATATAAGCTGCACATATAGTGCAGATAAAGTGTCCACATTTACTCATAAACAAAACACTGAGCTCAAACTTAACCTTACAAGAGGAACATGTGACATTTCTTACTTTTTCGTAATAGTACTCCTCCCATTCATTACAAAGGGATGAATCAACATCATTGGGTAGATGGTCAAGCATAAAAGCTGCTGAAAAAGCCTCGAATAAATTACCCTCTGTAAGGTTATTTATTAAATCCTGTTCATAGCTTTTGTTTATGTAGGTTCCTGTGGGTACCCATACAAAAACAGAGGTTGCATCAGATTTAGACATATTACAAGTAAATGACTTGCTGAATAGATTTTCTTTTAAATTGGCCTTACACATTGGGCACCTTTTCTTTTATCTGCCATCATTACGTCATATTCTCCCGAATTCTGAGGCACACTCGGGGCATGTGAAATGTGAACATGGATTGGTTATAACGACCCTGTCTTTTTCCAGGTATTCAGAGCAGACACAGCACCTCATGGTCTCGAGTTCATCGGAAACGTAATGCACAAAGTCTGGGTATTTTTGACTATAAAAAATCTATAGAATGAAGATACATATATCAGGTGGGTGGTAATATCAGTTACAGATTTCTTGAACAAAATGCACAATCATTATTATTCTGAGAGATGCTGCGAGAACATTCCTTATTTTAAAAATATACCATCTAAGTGAGAATAAACAAAAACAATTACTGAATGGATAAAAGTGTTTTAAAAGATTGTTGTTATATTGTTACTAAAATTAATTTAAAAAAATTAATACTCACGCTATGAAAGTGGGTATGGCATCATTCAACAGGAGTAGTACTACGAAGGCTTCTCGGAAGTTGTTCCTGTCTACCAGTGACACTAGCTCCATTAAAGTGATTGTTGTACTTGTAATTAAGTGTGGGTAATATATGTCCCTCTTTTCTCCAAGGAATATATTAATAGCACTTTCTATCTTTTCCTGGTTTTTTAAACTAGTTATGAACTGTAATCTGTGAACGATTGGTTTCTAGCTTACAAAGCTGTGAAGGCTGAGTGTAGAATTGCTTATTTTCATCCTTATTTATAAATGAAAAGTGTGTCATCTTCCTTTAATAACTGATGTCCATGTGATGTCCATGTGTCGCCATATGTTGGACATTATTATTACATGTTTCCCATCACCTTTACATAAATAATTTACAGATTTCTAGGTTATATACTGTCCTCTTTAACCTCACCCCTGCAGGAGGTTTCTATATCTGTTTTGCACTCCTCACATGTATTAACTAGTGATCTAAACGGGTATCCGGATATCCGGGTACCCGAACCCTGAAAAATTACCCGAATCCAAAATCACATACCTGAATACCCGAATCTAAGCTTTATTTCTGTCAATATCGCCCATGTTAGATGATCGAGTACAGACATATCTTGACTTCATCAATTCACCTAAAAATGAAACTATTCAATTAAAATGCACAAAAATACTGTTTTCTCACCCTTGTACACCTTTTATAGTATTTTATTTGTCTTTTATTTTGGTTGTTTATGCATTGTCAAATGCCGGAACCCTTTGAAAATCGTCAGTATATCAACACAGTTACTTAATTCCGAGTCCATAAAACACTGTATATTGGCTATATAGTGACATGCACTCCTTGAATAAATAAGAGTACAATATTTTCACACAGTAATTGATAATTTTATGTTAATAAAATTCAGTTACCAACCTAAAACAAAATTGAAGTTTCAATTCCAAAACTACATTTGAGCAATAGTGTAATGCTTTTGTGATAGGTCATGTGACTCCTTTTTTATATAAACAACCGTGTTTTGAATGTACAGAAGTCTTTTTTATTTAACATTTCTTCCGTGCAATACTGTTTTGAATGTAAAAAAGTGGCCAACAAGAAATAAAGCAAATGGTTGAATCCCATTATTGCTGTAGGTTTTAAGTCTGTAAATATGGAGATTTTGGTACTTTCAGCTATTATCGTCCATCGGCACGAGTACCCAGGTACCCGTCAGTTGAAATCACTACCTACCCGGTCCTACTAAAAAGGGTTTATTGAGAACACTAGTTGTAGTGCTACCCTTGGGGGGGGGGGGGGGGGCTCCACCGGGATCGGTTCAGGATAGGCACTAATGACTAATGATTTTATTATTATTAATTTATCCATGTCCCAACTGGTGGACAGTTATTTTACACGTCTTACACGAGAGACACTAAGAGAGTGAGTGGGTGTGTGTGTGAGAGCACAGCTCCAGTAGGCTGGTTCTGTGCACTCATCCGGCCCTTGATCACATCATTCTTTTCTCAGCCAAAAGTTAAGTTAGCCTAGCCTTTCAAAGTTGCCATCGAGCCACTGCATACCGCCCCTGGAGGCGTACTTGTCCTCACAGTAATAATTCATATTAGCCAAAACATTTTTTTTTTCTGCTAGGTCAAGATCCGGAATTTTATTATTATTAATTTATCCATGTCCCAACTGGTGGACAGTTATTTTACACGTCTTACACAAGAGACACTAAGAGAGTGAGTGGGTGTGTGTGTGAGAGCACAGCTCCAGTAGGCTGGTTCTGTGCACTCATCCGGCCCTTGATCACATCATTCTTTTCTCAGCCAAAAGTTAAGTTAGCCTAGCCTTTCAAAGTTGCCATCCGGCCCTTGATCACATCATTCTTTTCTCAGCCAAAAGTTAAGTTAGCCTAGCCTTTCAAAGTTGCCATCGAGCCACTGCATACCGCCCCTGGAGGCGTACTTGTCCTCACAGTAATAATTCATATTAGCCAAAACATTTTTTTTTTCTGCTAGGTCAAGATCCGGAATTTTATTTTCACCCACTTGCAACAACAACAATAACACCAATAATGCAATAATCCAGTTAATACATGTAGCAAACACCAACCAAATAAGCTTAATATCTCAAGGTTGTGTCCTAGGACGCACACAACAGTGGACACACAAATGCACCAAAAATATTATTTAAAATATACTTATTTACACTTATGTGTAAGTATTGAGCCACTGCATACTAAAAACCATAATTCGTACAAGCATGTATGCAACAGTAACCAACTGGTGCCCCTCAATGACATTATCTGAACATTATAATAAAACCCATAAACTAGCATGATGTCTCCAAGTGTAAGAGCAAAAAAGTCCAGGCAATCGCCAAAAGGAGGAACAATATACATGAGTAATAAATAGAACAATCATGACAATTTTCACAAAAGTACCAATGTAACTGAAAAAGGTTGACCATACAAGACAGTTGCTATACTAAAAGAAAGTATGAGTATGACAGTTGAATAAGGTAAATTAAATTAAACATCGTAACTGATGTGAAATGCTACAACAGCCACTTCTATCTATCTCAGCCTTACCATCGCTATGTCAGGAGTATCTTGAATAGTTACAAATAGTCAATTAAAGAATATCGCACAAGAACACTGAAAACATTTGATACCTATAACCATAATGCCAATGGAAAATAGAGAACAATCCCACACTTGATGTACCCGTATTTTAAGCTAGATAATAGTCACTGTACTATTTAAATTCAGTACAATTATTCCAAATATTTATAGGCATGTTATTACCACACCATAATATGAAAATATATTATTAACTAATTCTATAAGGAAGAGCATATAGCATTTTCAATGGTTAAGTTTGCAGTTATAGTACCAATATTCTACTGGTGTCAAGTTGAAATGTATAAATTGCTCCAGGAATAAACAAAAGAATATACAAGAAATTGTCATTAAACGGTTAGACACAAATCACAACAAAGAGATATATAAATGTCTACATATATCATGAGCATAAATGTAAGAAGCGGCGTTCTAAGTTGTATGTGGGTATAACTAGATAGCTCAGCAACATGTAATACATACTCCTTGAATCATATAGTATTGCAATAAATTCAAATGTAATGTAAATATCGAAACATATAATTGCTTTGTTGAACCATTTTAAGAAAGTTATAGAACATAAAAATTTTACTGTAAAGTAGCCAAACTTATTCCAAACAATTGAAGTTGTATAAGTGAATCTGTACTATTAGCATTTTAAAAGAATCAGAGCCCGAGTACTAATGTATAGTCGTAGTACCTGTATATTTTCCTGGCACACATATAAGACTTGAATTAGGAAAACATATGTGTTGCTGCACATCTAGTAAAATAAAAATAACAAAATAAACGTCTCTTTGTACGATCAATGGTTACCACAGCTGTAAGCTGCATGTTACAAAGCATGTTACAGTACTACAATAGCCCAATAGTAATGATTGCATTAATGATAAGGAAGTTTGTATACACAACAAAATTAAAGTATATATTAATGACAGATGAGTTAAACATGTAACTTTTAAGTAAATATACACAAAATAGCATAGCCATAACATAACGTAGCAACATTCATTTGTTCTTTTATTTTTTTTTAACTAATTGACTAAAGTCACTCAAATGCTGATAGACTATGTTAAACTCATTAGCATTAATTATCTGAAATTAAAATGACTTCTATCATAAGCAAATAATTCTGCACCAACTCGCAATAAATGCCTTATAAAACACTGTATGTGGTGAGATATGAAGATACATATGTATGAATAACAAGAATAAAGTTATATTGCAATAAAATGAATGAGTTTTGTACCATACAGTACATAAATTTTAATAATTGCATCAAGTGTGCATTGCTGGGAAACCAACATTTTTATATTATATCATTTCTTATGTTGACTGAAAATGAATCAAGTAACAGATGATCACCTGCGTTTCACTGTATTTTCACAAAAGTCCCATTAACACAAAAACTACCTGGCCATATTATGTGAGGGTTATAAAAAGGGAAATACACTTTGGTACCATGAATAAATATTGGCAACAATACTCACTTTCACTATAATTTATGAGTATCACCATATGACCATAGTTAGCCCCTATACGTATAAAATATACCAAGTTATTTATTCTCAATCCACTGGAATGACCTAAAGAGTATAATGCAGAATTTACTCAAAAATGTTGAGGGAATTATTGCCACAAAAAGAAAGTACGGAACTAGTGTTCTCAAAGGTGATAACTTTGTGCCAACTGTTGAGCGTAAGGAGCTAATTTGTAACATGAAACCAATAACTTGTAATGTAGTTCATAAGTGACTGTGAATATTTTTGAATGTGTGTGGGAAACTTTAAGTTAACCGTCACCGAAGTGGATTGCAATTTGGGCTATAAATATGAGTTAATTATAGCGCACTAAATACTATATATAACCACCATGATATACAGAATATTTACCACCTAAAAGCGTAATTACGGAACTACCTGACTAGAACATAGACATTTAGTGACTTGGGTTTACAGCGACAATATAGTAACCCAATCTCAATGCAATATAAAGGTTGGCTTATTAAAAAAAACGTACATACAACACAAGAAAATTTGAGTGGACTCTTGACATATACATACCAATTGATAAACAACAATACATTAGAAATAAGGTTGTGTGAATAATCATGGCAATCCATAATTTACAATATACAATTGACATTTATAGTAAAAACTCAGACAGGTCTGTCTTAAGTACCTCAGCAACATATATGTATCTTTATCCATGCTATTTAAATCAACTGTCTGCATTATGCTGTAATCTTACTATAAAGGTGACAAAATATCATGTAACGCAGTTATACATAAACTATCTCAAACAGTTCTGAAATCCTAAAGTACATAATTAACAGCTGTGTGTGATGACAAATGAGAATATTGGTGAAATTTCCACACTGATTATCTAGTGATAAACAAATATGCAATCTAAAATACACATACCTTTGTTAAAATGTCTGTTGAGGTTGTTAAATTAAACATATAACTTATACCATTATTTAGTTAATTCTCAATAATTGTTTCGATATTGGAATATTGTACCTTACACATATGCAGCTGTTTTGTTATCATTTCCAACATGTACATTTGTCACTATCGGCCCTGTGTTTGTCTCTAGAACTCGGTTGCTAGACTTTGCACTTTTGTTATGTTTATTTGGTTTGTAATTGGGGCCATCGTCAGAAGCTTCAGAATTGGCATATCGTAAATTTGTCTGTCTGATATGTCTGTCAGTTTCCGGCAATAAGTGGATACCCAGTGGATTCATTTGTTCTATATTGCTAGAGAACACTGGAGGACTTCTGAAAATCCCATTTTGTCCAATTAAAATTCTGTATCTGGTTGGAGGGCTATTAAGAGCCTGTTTAATTTTTCTAACAGTAAAGTACCCTGCATATGTACTGTTTGGTACTTGCCACATACTATAATCTTTTCTCAGGAGACATTCGTTTCTCTGATGGACTTTTACCCTATAGATAAGGCCTTTGATAACTTGGTGAATGGTCACTGTGCTGACTGGATTTTGTTGTATGTTGGAATAGTTGTCTGTTAGTGAAGTAGCTTTACCCAAGTACAGTGTAATAGCTTCCTTAGAATGGGCTATCTGAAATGCTATGTCTAGATATACACATCCCGGCCAGAAAACTGCAACATTTTTGCTGAATCTCACTCTATTCATACAGATTAGTAGGACTTCTTTCAACATCCACATTAATACTATCAAAATGATTACTACTGTCAGTGAAATGGTTTGAGGGTGGGGATCTAGTACAAGTTGTTCATACCAGGCTGATGGTCTTATCACAGTGGGAGTTGCAAACATTTCAGGATTTAACTCATATGCCTGTGTCCGTGTCATAGCCATTGCACTAGCAAACACTTTGGATTTCCAAAATAAGTATACGAAGCCTACAAAATGAAAGATATTTAATGCTAAATTTATCCAAGGGACATAGCTAACATCGCTACTGCTAACCAAACTTGGGGAGATAGAGTCAATATGTTGGTGAAGAATCTTGTCTGCTATACTTTTATATGATATTTCATCTGCCTTAAGATTTGTCATAACCTTTTCAAGATCTAAGCTATCCTTCTTATCACTAGCTATCTCTTTACTTAATCCACTGTCAAAAATATTCAGGGGGGGCAATTCCAACTCTGGCTCACTACCATCTAAAGTGTCCGCCTTAAATTTCGCTAAAATTTTTTCCGATAACAGTAACTTAGCCACCATAAGATTTCTTGGTTATTTAACCTGTGTTTTAGTTACAGTTGATTCACAGTTTTTGTATTTGGGGAATATTATGGTGCTATGATAACGTAATACACATCCACAACTCTGTTCTAATTGTAAGACACAAGCCATACAGCCTTTCTTAATCTCATGCAAATGTTTACACTTTATGGTATACTCACTTACATTTAACACTAGAAAAGAAGTTGCATTAGAGCTACAATCTTTGGTTCAACGCCTGCTTGAGACATACTGTACTTGCAAGTCTTAGCTGTGATATGTTCACTGTGAAAACTGCGTATTCACACGTGAAATCCTGATTACCATTTCTAAGGGAAGGCTGATACTCACAGTGTCTGTTATGTCTGGTTGTACAATGTACATATAAGTCCTCCTTAGATGGGTGGAAATAGTACTTCTGGTCACGTGATTGAGCTAGGAAAGCCCTGGGATTACGAATATATGTCACATGGTCAGTACTTGAGGCTGCTGGTAAAGGGTAGCTGTCTATTTGGTACAAATCAAATGCAGCATTTTCATATGCCAGGGGAACGTAGATTCCTAAGTAAATACTCTTGTCATGCCTTTGTATGTAGAAGTTTTCAAGGGAATAAGCTTCTGAGGGGGAATCAAGAGCTATAGTGAACTCTGGCTGCGATAGGCGTAATCTATTTGCTATATCTGCTAACATAGCCCTCACCAAATTCGGTCGTATCAGTTGTGGGGATAGTTTGCCTTGTAACAGCTCTAATAGCCGTTGTCTGAACTCACTGATTTCCCGTATTAGTTTGCTTGCTTCCAATGATAATTCCATTACATGTTGTAGTCTCAGAGCCAACATGCCTAATCCATGTAACATAATACTTCCCAGTTGCTGGGTTGCCCGTCTGGTATAATTGGCCACCTGGAACAACCTCTGTGATACATGCTCAAGTCTTTTGTTTGTAACATCAATTGCTGAATGCATATCCTTAAACATTTGAGCCTCTTTTAGAGCCTGATTCTTAAGATTGTTGTGAACTTCATCTACTGCATGTTTAACTTGATCAATGTCCTTTTGGCGCCCAAAGCCAAAAACTGTCGAGAAAATTCCTGAAAGGTCTAACAAAGCCCTCTTATGTCGGTTGGAGGAATCCTTAAACAAATCTGTTACAAGTTCCACTAAATGTTCATATTCCATACTTAATTCTGTGTAAATGTCCTTTACCAGGCTAGAATATGCTGTAGCAGCAAGACACGTTGACTCTGATAAGTTATGTGTACTGTCACATTCATTTGCTGGTGTCGTACCTGCCTTGTGTTGTGTCACACATGCTGCATACCTGAATTCACCACTTGGGTTTCTGGACCCAACTTGTTTCTTACATGTCATTGTTGCAAGAGTAGGCCTATCCGGAATGTCAGGTAACTGAATTCTAAAGATATGTAACCATTTGTCTGTTACAACTTGCATTTTACCAATGTTTCTGTATAGTAATCCATAATTAACACGTATAACTGTATCTTCACTCTGAACTTTTGATAGTATAAAAGCCAAGATGATTTCTTTAAAGTACGCCATTTTGGCCTATCTTAACAAGTCCATTTAGAGTTCCTTAGAGTAAGCACAATATCAGGGCTTGTCAGTATTTTACACAAGGTCAAGCCAAGCAAATGCAGCGGCCGTCTGCACCTACTTTGTTTATTTGGGGTTTTACGTCGCTTTCAACACTGTACAGGTCATATCACGACGGGTAGTTGGAAGGGCAGAGGAAACCAGTACATATAGTTCGCTAGGGTTGTGTACTGTAAACTGCCGACCAACGGCAAGCAACTACCAGCTTTCCCACTTACGGCCATGACGGGGATCGAACCCCGGCCTCAGAGGTGGGAGGGGAGAGTGTTACCACTCTGCCACCGTGGCCCCATCTGCACCTACTAGATAGTCACTAGGCAATAACCGATTAGCTAAGTGAGTCATGAAGATTATGTCCAAACAATAGACCTGCCAAAAATATGCCAAAAACAATGCAAGTTTGGCTTTAAATCTGAGTAAGACAGTCATAAATGTTCAAAGTTTTTTTTTTATTCCGGTACAACTGAATTGTATTGGTGATTTAAAACACTCTATGCGGAAAGTAAGCAAACACAACTAGTTTCTGATGTATATCAATTGTGTTGAGGGCATACTGTTTAACCTTGCCGACAGAGCATTAAATGATTGTTTTAACATGTGTTAAATTAATTTTACAGTACCCGCCTCACATGTTTGGGGATGTTTTCTTTGCCTCAAGTTTGACAGAGGAATTACTGTAAACGTCCCATAATCTTTCAACCTAGGTCTTCAGATGAATTAAGGCATATTATTTTAGTTGTTACTTCTTGTGATAATCAGAGCTATGAAGTATCATGTTAGTCATTGGGTGGCGTTGGCAACAGGACAAGCCATTCAGCATTAAGTGGTGATTTACTGAGGGGTAGAATGAGAAGGTGGTGGAGAATGGGTGAAAACATTTACAAGAAGCTGCTATAAATGATTGGAAAAGTAAAAAGGTGCTTATCTTACATGACTTTGTGTCATCATAAGCCTATATAATTCTTATGTCTGGAGCTTACTGTTTTTACAATCACGTGGGTGGGGGTAATATCATGTTATGAATATAATGCACATAATCACACTTATGCTGTGTTTTTCAACATTTAATGTGTGGCTTGTTGGCATTAGCTGTATGGATGTGTTATTTTATGGGACAATGTCTTCTTTTTCTAGAGTACAGGTCAACATTAAATGGTTTGTCTGTGTTTAATGTTGGGTGGGCCTCCAAGTGCAATTTCCTCGCAAAATATCCTTTTGTTATTATTTACAACAACTTGATTGACAAAAATCTGTAGCTGATACACTTCATGTACTGTGCAGATATAGGCACAAAAATCTGTCATGGTAACTACATTAGGGATCGTTATGGGCTCATGAAGTTTAAAATGTTTTGCATAGTATTTTGTCTGTCGTTGTAGGATTTAGAGCCATCTGAAACTTTTGCAAAATGTTAAATACTAGTAAATATACTTCAAAGAACTTTTTCAACCTTTCACCCTTAAGATACGAAGCAGTAGCAGCATTCATTGTTGATTGCCTTAAGCCACTGTTACACCAAACAGATTTTTTGAAAATTAACTGGTTAGAGTGATCTGGTTCCTCTCAACTGTGTGGAAGAATGAGGTTGGGGTATGGTGGGAAATGTGAAATATATATGTGAATTTTACGTTTGAGGCTTTTTAGAAACCCGATCAGACCTGGTAGATCTTCAATTACTTTTCTATGTGGATGGTTAGTTGGCAAAGTGGACAATGGAACCCAATGCTCAGGATGTATGGGGTCTATTGAGTCATACAGTAACTCTAACCCATGCCCTGCATACCTTTTAGACTTTGGTAAGGTCGATGGCTTTAATTGTCCAGTATTTTTTACTGTGTCACTTTCACTGATTTCCTCTAAACTGTCATGAAGTTCATCTTCTACTTCCTGTCCAGTTTCTCTATTGTGGTCATATTTGTCATTAGTGTCAGTGTTTTCTGATTCATTTGTCTTGTCTATACTAGTGCTTTCCTCTGTTTTGCCCTTGTCTGTTAGCCCCAGAGTTACCCAATCTCTTGTGTTAATCTCTTGTCTTTGCAAGATTGGCGTGTCATCTGGTTGTATAAGTCGAGCAGTGTACGGCTTAACATACGATCTATGCAGTGTTGTATGAAGTTCGTCACCACCTAATTGTTTTGACACCCTAATTGATGTGTTCCCTAAGAATCGACTAACAAAGAATGGGCCTTTCCAAGTAGGTTGTAATTTTTTGGAAATATTGCTATCAAATGTGTGCACCTTAATGTATACAGGCTGATGTAAACTAAGCCTTACTGGATTTATGTTTCTATTTCTAGCCTTTTCCTCCTTCTCTACCCATGCCTTATGCATGTCTGCCATGATTTTGTAAGCTAATTCTTTATCTGCAATTACCTGTTGAATTATTTCAGAATAATATGGTGACACAACATCCTCCTTTAAACTGTCCTGTGGAAAATCAAATACATCTGGACATTCGCGAAAGTTGTTTAAAAAAAAGGTGTCATATTCATTTTTGAATTAGGACTCATATTAATTGAATATTCTATTATTCTCAAGAAATGCTCCCAGTCTGATCTTTCTAAGCATAGTTTCTTAAGTAAGGTGCCTAATTGCTTAATTGCTACTTCACATTTTCCGTTTGTCCAAGAAGCATAAGCAATTGTTTTTCTGGATTTTATTGTCAATAGCCTGCATATTTCTTCCATAGCTCCCTTTGTCAGATTGCAAGCATTGTCACTCTGTAAAGTTTGAAATACACCGGAGCGTAAAATAACTTCATAGTAAATTGCCTCAGCTATGTCATTAGTGGTTGTAGAATTTAGTGCGATGAGTGTGACAAAACCTGAATACATTTCTTTCACTAACAATACATATCAGAATGTGCTAGATGGGTGGGAAATTGGTCCATAGACATCAATTCCATAGGTACTGTGAGGTATTGGGAGTGGCTGAATTTTAATGCCTTTTTGTCTACAAGGAGCCGGATCTTTAAAAGACTCACAAGTGTTGCAAGATTTCACTATAGAGGCTATAATCTCTTTCATTTTTGGGCAGTAATATTTCAGTTTTAATGTGTTTGTTGATGCATGTGCATGACAGTTGGACGTAATAATTTCTCAGGGAGACAAAGTACTGAAATATGTCTGTTATTATTTTTTGCATAGTTAGTTAAGCTAATCCTATATAAGATATCATTCTTTAAATGAAAGAACTCTGCCTCAACTAGTATTTTTCTAGCAAATTTATCATGTTCTGGTAATACATCATGTTCTAGGAAAGCTATTAGTCGACCACAAAATAAGTCAGCTCTTTGTGCGTTAATTAAAGCATTTCTGTCTGTTTTCTCCTGAGAATCTGCATGAATCACTCTGATATTTGGAGGGTGTGGTTTTATTTCCTTGGTAGTAATGTATACTGGCAATAAATCTGCCTGTGTGCTATTAGTCATCATTTGCTTTCCTGTTATTTCTCTTGTTAGTGGGGGGCAGAGTTGATCAAATCTGTCTTCCAGCCAACTCTCTGTGATGGCCTGGAAGGAAACGCTCTTGTTTGACTGACAGTCTGAGCCGTATCTACTTAAAGCATCTGCTACGGTGTTATCTGTACCTTTATGATATGTTATTTCTAAGTGAAATTCTAATAACGTATGCAGCCATCTGAAAACCTTGGTGTCTACCAGATGTTGCTTTGCAATATAGCTAATGGCTGAGTGATTGGTATGAACTATGGTTTTATTTCCTGTGATATAAAATCTGTAAGCCTGGACAGCACACACAGCAGAAAATGTTTCTATGCAAGTTGTAGTCCACTTAGACTGGTGTTTGTCTAATCTTTTGCTACCATATGCAATTGGATGTAGTTTGCCATTGAGCTCTTGAGCTAATAAATATCCAATCGCTGTTTTGCTTCCGTCACTAAAAATATGGAATGGTTTATTTTCTGATGGAATAATTAAGATGGGATGGGTTGTCAGTTTTTCTTTCAGTGTTTCAAAAGCTATATTACAAGTTTCTGACCATTTGAATTTTACATCCTGTTTAGTTAGCTCATACAGTGGACTGGCAATTCTACTGAAACCTTCAATGAAACGTCTAAAAAAACTACACATACCAAGAAATAATTTAACCTGTTTTGTTGTTTTTGGAACAGGATAGCCCTTCACCGATGCCACTTTGTCCTCTTGTGGAACAATACCTTTCTCAGTAATACTATGACCCAGGTAAGAGGCACTGCTTGAGACAAATCTACACTTTTTATGGCCCAACATTAAGTTAGCCTTTCTCAACCTACTGAAAATTTCTCTTAAAAGCTCCAAATGAAGTTCAAATGTTGTTGTACACACCAGAAGGTCATCCAGAAAGATACTTAGTTCCTGATGTAGCATGTCTTCAAACAATGAGTTTAACAATGATACTAGTGTTGCACCACTGGTCCGACATCCCATGGGTGTCCTACAAAACTGCCATATAGCTGAGGGCCCTTGGAAGGCTGTGTATTTTCTGTCAGATTTCTTAAGTGTAATTTGAAAATAAGCTGACGTAAAGTCGCAAACACTAAAATATTTGGCACCTGATGGAATAGAGCCTAAGATATCCTGTATGGGGCGGGGATTTACAGGAACTGGTGGGACAAATTTGTTCATATTTCTCAGATCTAAACACATTCTATGACAGCCATTAGGTTTTCTAACGATTACAGTGCTATTTAAAAATACTGAATTGCTCTTTTCTATTATCCCTTGATGTAGTAAATCCTTTATACACTCCTCAAAAATTGACATTCTGGTGTTATTCATTCTTAGGGGTCGACAGGGCCAAGGAGGGGTGCTTTCAGGAATATTTAGGGTATGTTCAGCCATATCTGTACAGCTTAATTGTTGGCCCTCATGAAGAAAAATGTCATCAAATTCCTTTAAAAGTTCTAGTATTTTATTATGCTCCATGTCAGACAAGTTTGCGTCATCATGAAGGCTATGCTCAAGAGGAGGCCATGTTTGCTTGTCAGATTCATTATCTGTTCGGGAAAAGTTTGGTATCTTGTCTACTTGCCTAGCTTGCTGTTTTGATAAATACTCTATGTTGACTGGTAGCTTATCTGCATTAAAAACCTCTGATTGTTTATGTTCTACAGTCCATTCGTTAGCAGGGATGATTTTTTCATTTGGATCTAAAAATATCATAAAACCCAAGAGTTCCCCATGGTGTATGACTAGTGTTTTGTTACTATAGTTACTTACTGGGATTTTAAATTCTGCTCTACCTACTCCAGTCACAGTTTTTATGACACCTTGAGCTATGCCATACTTTCTTAGCCGAGGGGGCAATCTGCTACTGAGCAATATTACACTGTCTTTTGAAATAGTGGCCCTAGAAATAGCTGAAACTAATTTTGTCTTATGTGGGGGCACTATTGTTTTCTCAACACATTTTACTCCATTGTTAAAAGTGACAGTACATTCCTCATTACCATAATCTAGATGGAGGCGTGTTTGTTTGAAGAAAGCAACCCCTAATATTACATCATCACAGCTGTTATAAGCAATGTAGAACTTTGTAGTGAAAACATATTCACCCACCTTCACTTTAGGGTAAATCATATATGCAAATCTCAATCTGTCAGCTGAGGAAGCGGTATTGGCACCCTGAATATCACTTTTAATTTTAGGCAGTTTGCGTAAACTGCTAGTTTGTAAGACTAATTTTTCCGACATTGTACAAATATCAGCTCCTGTGTCCAATAAAGCCAAGCAGTCATTGTCTTGCAATGTGATTTTTATTCTACTATTGACAGTTTTCACTACCAGTGGTTCTAAACTTGAGAACTGTCTGTTCTCTGACTGAATTATGTGTTTCAAATGTAATCTTTCCCTATCGCTAGCCCATGTGTCACCACATTTCTGGCTGTATTGTATGCGTTTTTTACGCTTACTAGTTGCAACGGACCGTTTTATACAATTTTGTGCCATCCTGGAAGTGTTGTCATCACAATCAGAGTTTGCTTTTGTGATATTATCATCCAACAGTTCCAGCGCTTTAAATTGATTTCTGCAGTTTACCCTGATATAGACACCATTTTTCACACAACCATTTGGTACATTAGATGAAGTTTCAGATAACTTTCCTCTATTTACCACATACTCATCATTTTTAATTACTTTTGGGCTTTTTACATAGTTTTTATTAACATTATTACAACGTCCCCAAGTATTTGATGTGCCACATACTCCTTTGTGAGAGTTTCTACCACTTCTATTGACATATTCTCTGCCCGATTTAATCACTTTCACCTTTTCCCCATATTTCCTGTTTTTTTTACTATACCAACACCAGATTTAACACACTGTCGGCTTATTCTGTCAAAATTTGCCTCAATACTTTCATTTTTTACCATTTCTGCATATGATGGCCCAGAATACTCAAATTGGGGACTGAGTATTTGGGCACTGTTTGATGGTAGACTGGGCCATTCTAGTTTAAATCATTCTTTCTATCATTTCTACTGTTAACCAGCTGATTGTACATGGGTGTCTGGTTGGGATTTTGGTTTTGCTGTGGATTGAAATAGCTGTCATTGTTTCCATTATTCTGGGGAGGTCTAGATTGCATTTGCCGACTTTGGTAGGTGTTTCTGGCATTGTTTTGATATTGACCTGTGCCTGAATTTTGCTGAAGTGTCCGGCCTTCATTAACTCGGGTTTTTGACCAGCAATTTTTGGCAAAATGACCAACTTTTCCACACACGTAACAACTTAAATTACTTTTACTCACAATATTGTCCTCCTGTGTCTGTGATCTTTGTTGTCCCTGGGTCCTGGCTTGTCCAGACTGCTGAAATGTTCTTGTATTGAATGGGTGTGATTGTTTTTGACTTAGCTGCTCACTTGAGTCTGTCTGTTGTCGTCGTTTTTTATCCCGTATTAGAGTTCTGCAATCGTCGGTACAATGACCAGTCCTGTCACAATACCTGCATTGCAGCATTTTCTTCTCCTCTGGCGACGGTTGAATCTCCCGGCTGCTTGATTGCTTCACATCTCCTTGGTTTGCTTTGTACGACTGTGCGGATTCACAAAGCTTCGCGATCTTGATGGCACTTCGTAATGTTTCCAGACCTCTGGCAATTGTTTGAGTCATGCATTCACCATGCAAACCTTTTACAAAAGTGTTTAATAGTTCACGATCACTTTTCCCCAGCCTGTGTCCTTTGGTGATGACTCTCTCCGCATACTGATGAATAGACTCGTATGGTAACTGTGAGAGTGCATTGAATGAGGCCTCCTCTGACCAATTTACACCCCCTTGTTTGTATTCAGCCAAGAAAGTATGCAGTAATGTAGAAAATGAGGTTCTGTCACCAGCTTCTAGGGTTTTAAACCAATGCTTAGCTGGCCCTTTGAGATATACACCAAATATTACAGGCAAGTCTGGCATCTGCCAACGAGAAAGAGTAGCTAGAGTTTCAAAATCTTCCACAAATTCAACTGGATCTTGATCTGGACATCCCTCAAAACACTCTAATGTCATTTTAACATTGTCAATCTTTGCTGTTGTTGATGGTTGAGGGGATGACCACTGTCCAGCCGGAGCCACAGAAATAGGTTTTAAATGCTTGCCATTGTAATAATCCCTCAGATATGGTATAGCACTGTCTAACCTTGGATCATACTGTGACTTATATCTGTCTGGATAGTTTTTGGGTCGTCTGTACTCACCGAAACTTCTCTGTGGGTATTCCTCCTTGTTTTGTTTTTTCCTAGCAGCAAAGTTGGTTAAAATGCCATTCTTTTTTTACCGATACTCTTCCAAAATGTCTCCATTTGCCTGTCTGCGATCTTCCTTCACTGAAGTATGTGGTGGGTAAGCAATTGTGGATGGAGGAGATTGGCCACGACTCGGGGGTTCACTGCCAGAGTAATACCCCGGAGGTGTTGTTGGATAGGTTCTGGTGTCCTTCATTCTGTCACTCACTTTGTTTAAACATCTCTCTTGAAACATTTCTTCTGTGAACCGGCGCGGTTCACTCTCTGGTCGCCTCAGATGGCCCTCTTGGTCAGTTTTTTGTGGGAATGTTGACTGTCCGTGTGTAGAAGAGTCTCTTTGAGATTTCCTGGGTTTTGGCAAGTAACCAGTCATTGATCCACAATCACTTCCAGCATCATGATAAGATGGTACTTTTTCGGCAGCTAATCTTTGAAGCATTTTGTCAAATTCTTCAGCAGAAGTTTTCTATTTCATACATGAGTCCGAATCACTAGCATCACCTCTGCCTCTGTGATCTTCCATGTCCTGCCATCCGTCCTCACTTGGTGGTCTGTACACTGATTGTTTGTCCATTTTTCATAACATTTAATTTGGTTTTAAAACATTAGTGTACATTGAATTGAATTTTTTTTTGGTTGCTTCATTTAGTAAATTCCATGTAATTAAGGCATATTCTCCCAGTCCTTGGTGTCCCAGACATAATCCTCTCTCTCACTGACATGGATATCCAATTTTTTTTGTCAAAACTCAAAGGCACTCCACCATGTAGTGCTACCCTTGGGGGGGGCTCCACCGGGATCGGTTCAGGATAGGCACTAATGACATAATACACAGAAAAAGTCAGAATATTCCTTCACTTGATTTTATTATTATTAATTTATCCATGTCCCAACTGGTGGACAGTTATTTTACACGTCTTACACGAGAGACACTAGGAGAGTGAGTGGGTGTGTGTGTGAGAGCACAGCTCCAGTAGGCTGGTTCTGTGCACTCATCCGGCCCTTGATCACATCATTCTTTTCTCAGCCAAAACTTAAGTTAGCCTAGCCTTTCAAAGTTGCCATCGAGCCACTGCACTAGTATTAACATCATGCCCTGATCTATCTTCATCCAGAATACAGGGTTCACAGGTATATATTTCTGAATATTCTGTATACATTTTTTATGTTACTTTTATGAATTCATTCCACTCATTAAACCTAAATGAGATCCCTTGTGGTGTAGGATATTTCTTTCCAATAGCCATTTTCCATAGTCTTATAGATACATTTCTGTAGGGAAATGCACAGGTAACATATATGCCGGAGCCTAAGTAATAACTGGAGTCCACCTCTTTTTTTCCATCTGAAATTTTCTGAATAGCAGTCATAATGAACTCAACATAATGTAAAATTACAACTAATTTAGGTACCAAGAGTTTAATGCCTTGATTTTTCTCGCCATCTTCACACTCTTTCAAATAAATGTTTTCAATAAGTCCATGGGAACCTTGATATATTACGTACTTGGTCCCTCCAAGGTGAAATGTTCTTTTGATAACAGCTTGAGCACCTTCATTCAGATTAGGTGCAGTTGCTTTCGCCTCAGTAAATTCAGATGTAGGTACACTACTGATCAGAAGACTCGAAAGCGAGTCCTCAAAACTTTCTGAAATCTTTGCAGTAGAAGTATTTGCTAAGGACTTCTTATTCTTGTTTCCACCCAGATCATCGCTTTTCCTTTTCTTGGATGCATTGTTAGATTTAACTACTGCAGCTTCAGCCATTATGCAGATTTGATGTTCAGGTACAAGTATCAGATAGAAGTGAAAGTCTTCAAAGTAGATTCGATGACAATCAGCATTATCTGGGGGTTTATATAGATTTAGGTTATGGGGTGTTAACCAATTGCAAAGAGTCAGATGCAGTTGTAAAGGTTTGACCAATGGGATTGTAACATGCAATAACAAGCTGATGAGGCAGTTAATAATTGCAATACAAGCAACAAATTTTGAGTTGAAATGCATGTACAGGCTTGTTTCCAGGTTCATAAAATATAACCTAAAATTTAACAGATTTGTCAGATGATGCAATCTTGTGAAATATGTCTGAGGAGACCTGTTTATGGGCAGGTTCAGACTTGTTCTTAAAATAAAATGTATTCCACTTATTACATTCAAATAATGTTTCAATACTTCTACTCATTGACCCAGATATTAAGGCATATGGAGTTTCTGAAAATAGTGTAACTTGTTGGCTGTAGTGCACATATCTACAATATGCTGAGATATATCATGTGGTTTGTAAAAAGAAACAGTGTGAATTGTTATCTATGGTATACATATCTGTATTGTAATAAGCTATAGATCTTGATTTGATTTTCAACTGCAGATAACAATGAAATTTTCAGTTAAAAATTTTTATTAATAAGACATATTGTAAAATTTAAATTATGTATATACGTGGATTGCAACATATTTAGTAATGTATTCTAGATCAATGCCAGGCCAAATTATTTCTCAATCATCCAGGCATTTAAATATAGAGCGATTAAGAAATTTAAACATATTGCACTGTCTAGTTATATGCACTTAGTGACCACATAGGAGATACCTTGAGAGCTATTGTTAAAAACATTGAAATGAAATACATCATATACGGTTCAACATTTTCATTAAATTTTTTACAGCAAATGATAATTGAGAAATGGATTTAACATTAAAACAAAGGCACATTAAGGAGAATGCTTTTGATGCTCTTCCATTGGTATGTCATAGCTCTCCCACTCTGTTAGATTAAGGTTACACTAAGGACAGATGACCTTATCTCCTTCACCAGAATAATAAACACCAGCTTTCACATATCTCTGAGCAGGGATTGGGTGAGACTTTGGCCATGTTGCAAAGGTTGATTTTCAGTCATCATATCTGAAAAATCCATCTGCAGGGTGAACTTTATATTTCGGATCCAATCTAACACCTGTAGCATCTGATGATCTGGCATTTCTTGCATCTGTCCTGTCACCTCTTTCTGATGTGAGAGGGAACCCAGCTATATGCCTGCTTCTTTCTAATTTGGTTCTAATACTTAGAGCAAAACCTCCAACAAAACCTCCAGAGGTTGATCTCATCCCTTTACTCTCAGTTGCGTCACTGGCTTCATTGGGATTAGCAGTATTTATTATGAAGTAATTTGTAGGCTTGGAAGCAGCCTTACAGATATCTGTACTTGATTCAGATTGATTGGACATTTTTAGAGGTTGATGATTGCATAAAATTTACATTTAAACTGATAATTGAAAATTTTGGAGCGATTTATATATAATTTTTTTCTGAGGTTGATTTTTAACAAAAAAAATGATGAAATGTTTTCATTTATAGCGCTTATTAGAGTTTCATTACTTCAAAAACAGATAATATATACAGAAAATTTGGGGAAAAAGAACACCTCAAATTAATGCAGTTAGCCTACTAGTTGATCATATTCAATCTGAAAAGTGACAGAATATTTAGAAAAGTGTCGGATGTAAGAGTATTTGGACGTGTTAGATTGAGGTCTTTCCAAATTTGAAACCAATGATTTGTAGTGAAAAGTTGCTGTAACTCTTCTTTTACATTAATACAGATATGTACAGTAGCACAAGCTACAGGATATGTACGTTCAGTGATTAAACTAAATATTGTAATTTTACAGGGAGAGAAATATTGCATTCAAGTAAATGGTCTCAGGTTCTGCAGCATTTTGCACCATCACACACTGGTACCCAGTATTGCACCATCAGCTCCCAATAACCCATTAAAAATTACAATATGTAGTTCATTCACAGTCTTTATTGCACTATCACCTCCCAATAACCTATGCAGTATTCCCTGTCACCCAGTATTGCACCATCACCTCCCAATAACCTAACAATAGTGATCTAGATCATTTTCCGATCACTTTAGATCAATTTTTACGACTTATGTGTTATTTGATTGACCCACCTAGTACTGCTAATACTAACTGAACACTAATCTGGGATATCTCCCAGCCTTTCTGATGGCACAGTTACTTTTTGGTTAACCATAATTCACCTGAATATGAGGTAATTCTAATTCTAATTCTAATAGCACTTTTATAGCGCTTAATCTCCGTCAAAAGACAGACTCTAAGGCGCATCACACAAAAACATTGTTCAATATTCAAAAACCAGAGACATTGCAGGGGTCAGCACCACGGAGAAAGCAGAAAGGAGATTGGAAATTTAGGGTGGGTATGCTTTTCCAAAGAGGTATGACTTCAACTTTGACCAGAAAGAGGCAAGTGAGTTTGCAGAGCGGACCTCATCAGGAAGGTCATTCCAAATCATAGGTGCGTCATACGCAAAACTGAGTCCAAAATGTTTTCGAGACTTGAAAATTGAACCAAAGTGGGGAACCTCAAGAAATATGCCATCAGATTGACTTCGACGAGTGTTATATGCACTATGTCTGGGAATGAGGAAGGGTTCAAAGTATTTGGGGTTACCACTGTGTAGGAACTTATATACCAGCATGGCAGTCTTAAAGATAGTACGGTACTTAATTGGCAACCAATGTAGTGCTTTTCTAACTGGAGTGATGTGTGAGTACTTGGTGGTGTTGGCAACAATTCTGGCAAGGCTATTCTGAACACATTGAAGTTTGCGCAGATCTAGAGCTGAGAGACCTCTGAACAGAGAGTTACAGTAATCTAGTCGACTTCCGACCAGAGCATTGGCAGCCATAAGAGTAGCTTCATGTGTCAGATGTCCTCGGAGTCGCTTAAGATCCCGGACATGAGCAAAACAAGCCTTGCAGACCTTCCTAACATGGCAAGAGAATGAGAAATCAGAATCAAACCAGACACCAAGGTTCCTAACTGCATCTGTTGGTGATATGAGATTACCAAGTATATTGACCGGGAAGGACTGATTAAGTTTTTCGCGCTGAGACTTTGAGCCAAACACAATGAATTCAGTCTTATCTGGATTTAGCTTGAGCTTATTTGTAGAGAGCCATCTCTTTACGTCTTCAAGGCAGTGTGACAGCTTATCAAGGGCAGAGGCAACATTTTTATGTGTGAGGTGTACATACAATTGTGTGTCATCAGCGTAGAACTGGAAACTAATACCAGGATGATTCTGTATGACTTTACTCAGTGGAGTAGTATAGAGTGAAAAAAGGATTGGCCCCAGGACAGAGCCTTGAGGCACACCATACAATAACTTTTTGGCATCAGATAAAATTGACCCAATCTTAATGCACTGAACACGGTCTGAGAGATAAGACTTAAACCAATCGAGGACAACCCCGCTCACACCAAACCAGGAGCTAAGAGAATTAAGTAGCGTATCATGATCAATAGTATCAAACGCTGCTGATTGATCCAAGAGAACGACAGCAGTAGCCTCACCTTTAGCAAAAGCCAAATGAACATCATTCTTAATTGAAAGCAATGCAGATTCAGTTGAGTGACCTAGTTTGTAGGCAGATTGCCTGACATTCTCAAGTCCGTTCAAACTAACATGGTCATTCAACTGAGAAGCAACAACACGTTCAACCAGTTTGGATATGAAGCCCAACCCAGAAACAGGTCTGTAGTTTTTTAAGTCATTGGGTGGTAGTGATGACTTTTTAATCAATGGGGTTACAATAGCCTTCTTGAACTCATCAGGTACAATACCTTCTGACAACGAGCAGTTAACAAGCCTGGTGATAGAGGGCAGTAAAATATCAATACATTCCTTAACAAGAAATGTAGGCCATGGGTCTAACAAACAAGATTTAGTGGGTGACTTCATGATAATTTTTCTAATTTCCTCTTGAGAAACTTGTTTAAAGCAGCTGAAATTGGGTACATCAGGTGGGGGAGGCAGAGTGAATGAGTCACCAGAGGAAAATGAGTTTCTGATTTTATCTATTTTGTCACTGAAGAAAGTGACAAACCGGTCAGCAAGACCTTTCTTAGATTCATGAGAAGGGAGTACTGCTTCAGAACTAGAGTGCAGTGCGGAACGCAAGACCTGCCATAGCTTCTTGGAGTCATTGGTATTTTCTCTGACCAGGTTTCTGAAGTAATTTGCCTTATCTTTGTTGACCAGTGAATTGCAGCGACCAATCTGTCTTCGAAGTCTAGCTCGATTATAGGCAGATTTATCTTTACGCCAGATTCGTTCCAGCTGTCGCCTGATGGTTTTTGCCAGCCTGTAGGTGTCAGATAGCCAACCAGTAGCTTGCTTAGTAAAAGTGCGAGTAACCAATGGTGCATGCTTGTCGAGCAATTTGCTCAAATCATCTAAGTATTGTTCACACAAACCACTGACTGTATCACCAGGGCATTTTACGAATGCGCTATTTCCCAAATCCTTACGGAAACTGTCCATGTCAATTTTATGATACCTCCTGAAGGTGACAACTTTTGCCTTATGTGAAGGAGGATTAACTGAGTCAAGCTGAGCAAGGACAAGAGCATGATCTGAAATAAATTCAGCAACTCGTACATTAGAGATGGCACTGGCATCAGTAGGAGTGAGAACAAGGTCTAGGATATGACCATGTAGATGGGTAGCCGTTTGAACATTTTGTGTTATATTGCATGATTCTAAACAGTTCTGGAATTTGATACATCTTGATTTAATATTTAGCATTTAACATCACTTTTCACAAAGGCAGTTTCACAAGTGGAGGAAATCAATGCATGCAGTTGTTGAAAATTCTGCATTACATAGCTGACACTCCCAGTCCCTGAAAGATTGGAGGGGAATGTGTTAACCAATGTGATGAGTCGAAAATATTCCATTCCTTGACAATACTGCTCTGAAAGTCATTTAGATGGATTTGAATTTAAAAATATTTGGCTAATACAATCTGATTTTCGTACAGATTAATCTTTTCTAATATTAAGAAATTGTGAGGCATAAGAGAGACCATTGTTAATCAGCAAGTTGCACTTGTATCCCTAGACAAAAGTGGATAATACTTTTAATTTATACCTGTTCTTACCACTGTCATCTTCGCCACTGTAGTCATACTAAAATGAAATCTGCACTCAAAATTTAGTTCTCGGAATTGGGTGTGTATTACCGTGGGACCCAAGATAAACCAAGGTGGGATTAATTTTTTTTATTAAAATCTTAAGATGTTATTTTAAAACACAATTAACACAAATGCATAATGAAATAATTCTATCAATAAGAACATAAAAGGTTAAAGTAAAGCCCATTTACATGAAAGCATTAGTATAAATACAAATACAAAATACATTGCAATATATGAAAGTAATGAGGGGACCTACCGTTAATTTCTTTACCTATTTCCTATATTCGTAGAATTTCCTAGAAAAGTATGGTCCACCTATTTAATACTTATGCCTGCATTAGTTAGAAGTAGGGATACGGTCATTTACTGTTTATCTATCCTAACTTTTATAACAACTAACATACGAATTTCTTACATTGAAAGTGACAATTGATAAATTGGAAAACAGTTGAACTAAATCATAGGGTGGGGGTACCAACTGTTAATTTGATTATCATATCATCCCTCAGTATATAGTGAAAAGGAAAGCTGTCATTTGAAGTGTTTCACACTTCTATACAGAACACGATCGTGTCATTTTAGTTATCTTCATATGATAGGATAATTATAATACCTCAACAAAGAAAAACAGGAAACAAAATTCATTTTCCTGCTACCTATTACCTATTTTATGTGTGTGTGTGTGTGCGTATCCGAGAACTGTTTTACTTGACTTCAGGATGAGATGGGGGGGGGGCATGTGCTATTAAGAGTTGGCGCTTGTGGCACTTCAAAGGCCTCTGATTTTTAATTAAAAGACCGGCATTTTATCCAGCCTGCCCCCAAACAGATCAGCATTTGGTATGCCCTTACACTTTCAATTGGCATTTTGTCCACTGGCCTGTTGTTCTGAATTTTAGTTTATAGTTACACTTTAGATACTCTCAGATGCTTTAAGTTTAAGATTTTCATTACTTTTCTTCAACCAAAAATAATCCATTACAATAAAACACACAATATATCATAAACTATGAACTACCATTAATTACAGCATTTAAAATTTTACGTTTAATATTCATCAAAATCTCACACATATTTTAGCAACTTAACTAAGTTGAACGTGGCAAAAGTCATGGGTAAAAATCCCCATAAAAAACATAAAGAAAACTATAATGTGACATCATCAATATGTGTGACGCCACATGCCTTTGAACTTTTTATTACAAGCATTAATTCTCAGGAACATGTTCAGCCCCCCCCCCCCCCCAAAAAAAAAAGAAAAAGAAAAAAAGAAGAAAACCCTAAGAAAAAAAATGGGAAATAGGTAACTGGAAGCTGAAGTACTAACACAAGGTACATACCGTTCACTACTTTACCCATTTATAAACACAGAAACAGAAAACGGTAAAGCACCCACTTCCGTTTTACTGTTTTACTGTTTTAAGGGTTTGAAATGCTGTATTCTTACCCTTTACCTATCAGTCAAGTACAATTGGGAAAACCATATAAGGGTCAGGATTTGAAACAGAAAATGGCCCTTTTCTGTTTGACTGTTTATGGTATATTTTGGCCTCCAAAGTATTATTAAGTGAAGGTCATGTCCCTGGCAAGCAGTGTAGGCTGGATTGTGACGTCACAGTGCAAAATTTAAGGGATTTGTCACATGGCCCCCAAGCTATTGTTCGGAATGGGTACTGAAAAATTTTATTTAGTATTAAAAATTATTTAATTTACAAACTATAAGGAAAATTAACTTCATAATTGACACAGCATACAAAATTCTGAAAATGTTGATATTTTTAAAAGTAAATTTTGCTTCTTGACTACCAGTAATACCATTAAGTAAAATTACAGAGGTCAGGAGGCATTCCAGACAGATCCTATCACCAATATGTGTATACAGGAGCTAAGAGGCCTGTTCCTTTTCTGAAAGTCTGAGGAGCCACAGTGGCACAGTAATAACACTCTCCTTCCAACTCTGAGGTCTGTGGTTCAAACCCCGAATCGCATGTGGGAAAGTTGGTAGTTGCTTACCGATGATCGACAGTTTACACTACAGAACCTTGATCAACTGTATGATACCAAACATGTTTGATTTTTTGTCAACTCTCTCCAACAGGCCTGGAATCTACAACCGACCCTAACCGACTATGTAAACATTGTTGCCAACCCTCCAAAAATGCTTAGTTACTGACTGGTCGGCTTCCGTGAAACTACTCCATAAGATGTGGTTGCAAAAACTTTATCCTACATTATAAGCCACTATTATACAGGTGTTCCACTGGGGCCGGCCTGTCAATAACCAAGTATTTTTGGAGGGTCTGGACCAATGTTTACATGGTCGGTTAGGGTCGGTTGTAAGTTCCCTGCCTGTCGGGGAAAGTCGGTAAAAGTTCAAGCATGTTTGATATTTCCCCGACTCTTGTTTCCGACCTAGGCTCCACCCCCTTGGTATCCGGCCTGTCTTAGTCACTTCACGTCTTGTCTGTATCACTTCCAGGCTTGTCTGTTACCCTTCCAGGCTTGTCCTTATCACTTCCAGGCCTGTCCTAACATGAAGCCAGCTTGTCTTCTGTAACTTAAATACTGCTCATTTACAGTCCATTTCTAGCATGATGTGAGGTAAAAATATGATCAAAAATTATGTCAAGAATGGCAAAGAAACATTGCAAATGATCATAATTTTCAGATGAATTTCCACATATATATGCTTCAATTAATTAAAAAACCTGAAAAAGTGTTTTTATTTGGTCAAATAAAAATAAAATCCCAGCTTATTTTAGGAAAAAAACATTTTGGGCAAAAAGAGGATCAAGTGTCGACCAATAAACAAATCGGAAAACTAGGTCAATAGTAAATATTTGGATCCCATCTCGTGACTAGAATTACTGCAGGGTCTTATAAAAGGCAGCAACAAGCAGAAGGTTTTCATTGTCACTTGAGAGATTGTCAGAAGCACACTTCTGTATGCTTGTTTGCACAGGTTATAACATTTTAAATGAAAAATTCATATTTTAGGTGGCCTTTTTATTACAATACCTACTTCAAGTCTCGTCATGGGGTCTGTATGTTTCTCCAGGCCTGTCTGTTTGTCAGTACGGCTTGTAGGGACTTCATATAGCTTGCCTGTTAGGGGTTTACAGCTTGTCCTGATAGTTTGCCAGACCTCTCTGGTAGAAAACATCCCGACCCCATGGCAGGTCGGCCTCTAGATCCAGACAAGCCTGTATGTTTCACATCCTGTCGGGGAGTTGAAGCCAACCCAAAAATTTCCCGCCTTTTTTTTGTTTGGGGTGTTTAGGTGTTTAGTCCTCCCAAGGCAGGTTGGTGTTTGTTTGTAGGATACCTTAGCTGTGGTTTGGGTGCCAGTCCAATTATATAACTTTTACATAACCTCAGGTGTTCTTGTCCCCTGCTGAGTTCCCCCTGGCAACCAATGCTACCAAGGCTCCCATTGGCTGGCATGCTTTCCCCAGCCATGATCTGTGACCACTAAGTCACTTTCAAACTGGAACTCGAAGGACAAACATGAAAATTCCCACCCTCCCTCCCATTTTTGAACTGACCTTTATCTGTCAGGTCAAAAAATTTAGTGACCTCTGGGTCATGCTCTAACCTTTGAGCTTTAAGCATGGGTTAGGGTGTTTCTATAATGTGAAGCTTTTATATATCTTACTGTCACTAATTTTTATAAAACTTGTATCTTAGTTCCAACATTGTAAACCCTGGGGCTTTGGACAGTTTAGGGGGGCTTTGGTTTGACCTTGCTGTGAAATTTAACCTTGAACCCATTTACTGGCTGGTTCCTGTACTTAATGTCAAGCCTCCATTCTGTCGGACTTGAAGGTGACCTCAGGGTCAGATTGTGACCTTTGACCTTTTAACTATGTCATTACTTTAACTGTGAACTTGTTAACTAGACATGACCTCTAGCATGTCATATGAACTCTATGAACAATGAACTCTAGTCTGATAGTCTATGTTCACAGTTTGCCTTTTACTTGGCTGCCTATGTAAAGTAACCATGCAGTCTTCATATTTACTATGTCTTTTAATTTGTGTCTGGCTGCCTATGTAAAGTAACCTGCAGCCAAGTCTCAGAAGTAATTATACATTATGCATTTACTCATCATGACTTGTATATATAGTATTAGTAATGTGTATTTTATATATGACTATTTTATTAATAAATGGTACCTGCATCTGTTTTTTCACTGTCTTGGGGTGGGGACTGTTATTTTTGTCCCCAGCCCCCCGACTTTTGCAACCGACCTTATAAAAATACAGAGTCGTAGAGTCGACCTTCAGTGGAAACACACCATTAGGTTCACAGGTGCTGATCTTACATAAAATTTTCCAAAAATTATCATCGTTTTGCAAAGTAATTGAACAATACCTCTCTTCATCGATAAAATTTTATTTGGTTTCATAATGCTTTACTTTCCACTGATGTAATTTCCTTAAATAAAAGGAAAACTAAAACTACAATGAAATGTATGCAAAATCTTATGAATATCATATTTTACTTCAATAATTATGAATACTTCATATATGTTATTTCCTTGTATGTTAGTGAATACCTCTGTTTTTAAAAATATTTATTCTCTAATATATTAGAAACCACCAACATTTGTATAAAATATGGTCTCTATAAAACAAACAAATTACATTAAAAATGGATAGATGAAATATACCTTAAAATTTTCACAGACCCAATCCTGCATAGCACGGCCTGTTAGGGGCCTGCTAGTTCAGTTTACTCCCTACCTTAAATTCTAGGGTTTAACCACATATTGGTTAGCAACCAATTAGAGCCAGCTATTGATCTTGGTTGTTGGGGTTCAATACAAGTTGGCCATATTGATTCTGAAGTTTGAAGAATGAACAAGGAAATATTTGAAAATTCCCACCTCCCCACCCTAGTACAGTGATAAGGTTTGCTCACTGGGGCATAGTGATATTAGGCAGTCCCAAGCCGACCCTGGGTACCCCCTCTCGAAATGATACAGCATGTTACAAAATCAATGAACTCAAGGCAGGGCCAGGCGATTCCCTGGTAGCCCCCTACAGCATAAGACTCGCCACTAGGTGGAGCTAAGCTAGGCAGAGTTAGGCAAGACCCTAACTCCCCTCTCGATTATGACAATTACTGATTCTGTTTGAAACTGTATGTTTTGTACGAGTTACTTAATTGTGTTTGTAATGTATGAGGTTACTGTCAAACTAAATGATTACATCAGCTAATCTGTGATGTACGAGTTACTGTAAAGTCTTATATTACTTTCCATGTCATACGAGTTCTTTTATGTTATATTTTAGGCACTAGTTGCTATGATGTAATGGGCTTTTAAATTTTCCAAGAGTTTGAAAATTTTAAAGGTTGTTAATCTTGTCCTCTTGTGAATGTTACTAACATGTAAATAAAACTCCTCAAATTGGAATCAACATGACCTTCATTAATACCCCTCTGACCTTTGATCTGACCTGGAAACTGAGTTCAACATACATGAATGCCTTGATTAGTGTTAAAAATCGTGGAATATATAAAGAAACTGTTTTGTGACATCACTCACATGAGTGACGTCATTGGCTTTTGAAGTATAACCACAAGCCTCTCCAGCATGTGGATGCCCCCCGCCCCCCCCCAGTTCCCCTCCCCCCAAAAAGACAAAATGAGGCAAAAATAGAAAAAGAGTAAAAAGGTATTACATTAAACGGTAAATGGACTTATATTCATTGGTGCTTTATTACTGTATATAAACTGTCAAAAGGTGCTTTACACATTTCTTATTGACTTGCTAGAAAATGAAATTAAGTATCTAACCCTTTAATTGTTTCAAAACAGTAAAACGGTAAAACGGAAGTGGTGCTTTACCGTTTTGTGTTTCTATGTATATAAATGGGTAAAGTAGTGAACGGTATGTACCTTGACACTCTGCTCTACCTATTACCTATTTTCATTTTGGAAGTTGCTAGCCTTGCTTAAGGCTCAAATTTGCATGATATCTTTTCAAACATACACACAGATATTTAGTTTTCATAAAACACTCATACATGTCAAGAGATAGAACTGTGTCTTTCTCTTAGCTGTATAGTCAGTTTGTGTATGAGTACATAATAGAAACTAAAACTCCATTATCTGAACTGAAAACTTTCACTAACTGCAAAGAAATTTTAAGCCTTCAGCAAGGCTAGGAAGTTGCAAAAGGAAAACAAGAAGTAAACTTATCTTTCTATATCTGTTTAACTTTGTTTAGTAGGGACTATAATTAACGGTTGATCCCCTCAGCAAATGTTCAACTGTTAATTATGTTATCAGCCACTGCTTGTCTGTTTTTCTATGCATAACATTAAAATAGGTAATAAGTACATGGAATGATGCCTGTTTACATACTTTTGTAAAAGTAAGGCAGGCTGTTAACTAGGAAGACAGCCAGACAAAAAATACAATATAGGTAATAAAAAGGTAAATTAACGGTAGGTCACAAAATATAACAGTTACTTATACCAGGATAAAAATTACTAAATGATTGAAAGTTCAACAAGCTTAAATTCAGTTATACCAATTGAAGGTCAATATGGAGTTTGAAACTCTTTGAACTCACGTGGGATTGGTATCATGGGGAATGGTGAAAAACTAGAATTTCATTGGTTTACCTAGAAGAAAATTTAAAACTGTAAAAGATAATACAGATATGACTCCCCAGTCTAAATAATATGTACATTTATACAAATAGTGATATAAAAGCATGCAAGAACTTGGTGTGTATGCACAACATACAATATATCGTATTGATATGACCTTAAATCTCCATGCTGGTAATCAAAATGGGGCAACTTAGATTAAGCCCATGATTCCCAGGAATCCAGTATTGGCAATTGCCTTATGCTTTTATATCCTCATAAAATGCTCGATCCTGTAACAGAGTCCTCCTTAATCCTGCCATAGCAATCCAATTACAGAATTTGGTCAATTTGGCTTTATCATGTTATGAGAAGTGAATACCTCTGTTTTTAAAAATATTTATTCTCTAATATATTAGAAACCACCAACATTTGTATAAAATATGGTCTCTATAAAACAAACAAATTACATTAAAAATGGATAGATGAAATATACCTTAAAATTTTCACAGACCCAATCCTGCATAGCACGGCCTGTTAGGGGCCTGCTAGTTCAGTTTACTCCCTACCTTAAATTCTAGGGTTTAACCACATATTGGTTAGCAACCAATTAGAGCCAGCTATTGATCTTGGTTGTTGGGGTTCAATACAAGTTGGCCATATTGATTCTGAAGTTTGAAGAATGAACAAGGAAATATTTGAAAATTCCCACCTCCCCACCCTAGTACAGTGATAAGGTTTGCTCACTGGGGCATAGTGATATTAGGCAGTCCCAAGCCGACCCTGGGTACCCCCTCTCGAAATGATACAGCATGTTACAAAATCAATGAACTCAAGGCAGGGCCAGGCGATTCCCTGGTAGCCCCCTACAGCATAAGACTCGCCACTAGGTGGAGCTAAGCTAGGCAGAGTTAGGCAAGACCCTAACTCCCCTCTCGATTATGACAATTACTGATTCTGTTTGAAACTGTATGTTTTGTACGAGTTACTTAATTGTGTTTGTAATGTATGAGGTTACTGTCAAACTAAATGATTACATCAGCTAATCTGTGATGTACGAGTTACTGTAAAGTCTTATATTACTTTCCATGTCATACGAGTTCTTTTATGTTATATTTTAGGCACTAGTTGCTATGATGTAATGGGCTTTTAAATTTTCCAAGAGTTTGAAAATTTTAAAGGTTGTTAATCTTGTCCTCTTGTGAATGTTACTAACATGTAAATAAAACTCCTCAAATTGGAATCAACATGACCTTCATTAATACCCCTCTGACCTTTGATCTGACCTGGAAACTGAGTTCAACATACATGAATGCCTTGATTAGTGTTAAAAATCGTGGAATATATAAAGAAACTGTTTTGTGACATCACTCACATGAGTGACGTCATTGGCTTTTGAAGTATAACCACAAGCCTCTCCAGCATGTGGATGCCCCCCGCCCCCCCCCAGTTCCCCTCCCCCCAAAAAGACAAAATGAGGCAAAAATAGAAAAAGAGTAAAAAGGTATTACATTAAACGGTAAATGGACTTATATTCATTGGTGCTTTATTACTGTATATAAACTGTCAAAAGGTGCTTTACACATTTCTTATTGACTTGCTAGAAAATGAAATTAAGTATCTAACCCTTTAATTGTTTCAAAACAGTAAAACGGTAAAACGGAAGTGGTGCTTTACCGTTTTGTGTTTCTATGTATATAAATGGGTAAAGTAGTGAACGGTATGTACCTTGACACTCTGCTCTACCTATTACCTATTTTCATTTTGGAAGTTGCTAGCCTTGCTTAAGGCTCAAATTTGCATGATATCTTTTCAAACATACACACAGATATTTAGTTTTCATAAAACACTCATACATGTCAAGAGATAGAACTGTGTCTTTCTCTTAGCTGTATAGTCAGTTTGTGTATGAGTACATAATAGAAACTAAAACTCCATTATCTGAACTGAAAACTTTCACTAACTGCAAAGAAATTTTAAGCCTTCAGCAAGGCTAGGAAGTTGCAAAAGGAAAACAAGAAGTAAACTTATCTTTCTATATCTGTTTAACTTTGTTTAGTAGGGACTATAATTAACGGTTGATCCCCTCAGCAAATGTTCAACTGTTAATTATGTTATCAGCCACTGCTTGTCTGTTTTTCTATGCATAACATTAAAATAGGTAATAAGTACATGGAATGATGCCTGTTTACATACTTTTGTAAAAGTAAGGCAGGCTGTTAACTAGGAAGACAGCCAGACAAAAAATACAATATAGGTAATAAAAAGGTAAATTAACGGTAGGTCACAAAATATAACAGTTACTTATACCAGGATAAAAATTACTAAATGATTGAAAGTTCAACAAGCTTAAATTCAGTTATACCAATTGAAGGTCAATATGGAGTTTGAAACTCTTTGAACTCACGTGGGATTGGTATCATGGGGAATGGTGAAAAACTAGAATTTCATTGGTTTACCTAGAAGAAAATTTAAAACTGTAAAAGATAATACAGATATGACTCCCCAGTCTAAATAATATGTACATTTATACAAATAGTGATATAAAAGCATGCAAGAACTTGGTGTGTATGCACAACATACAATATATCGTATTGATATGACCTTAAATCTCCATGCTGGTAATCAAAATGGGGCAACTTAGATTAAGCCCATGATTCCCAGGAATCCAGTATTGGCAATTGCCTTATGCTTTTATATCCTCATAAAATGCTCGATCCTGTAACAGAGTCCTCCTTAATCCTGCCATAGCAATCCAATTACAGAATTTGGTCAATTTGGCTTTATCATGTTATGAGAAGTGAATACCTCTGTTTTTAAAAATATTTATTCTCTAATATATTAGAAACCACCAACATTTGTATAAAATATGGTCTCTATAAAACAAACAAATTACATTAAAAATGGATAGATGAAATATACCTTAAAATTTTCACAGACCCAATCCTGCATAGCACGGCCTGTTAGGGGCCTGCTAGTTCAGTTTACTCCCTACCTTAAATTCTAGGGTTTAACCACATATTGGTTAGCAACCAATTAGAGCCAGCTATTGATCTTGGTTGTTGGGGTTCAATACAAGTTGGCCATATTGATTCTGAAGTTTGAAGAATGAACAAGGAAATATTTGAAAATTCCCACCTCCCCACCCTAGTACAGTGATAAGGTTTGCTCACTGGGGCATAGTGATATTAGGCAGTCCCAAGCCGACCCTGGGTACCCCCTCTCGAAATGATACAGCATGTTACAAAATCAATGAACTCAAGGCAGGGCCAGGCGATTCCCTGGTAGCCCCCTACAGCATAAGACTCGCCACTAGGTGGAGCTAAGCTAGGCAGAGTTAGGCAAGACCCTAACTCCCCTCTCGATTATGACAATTACTGATTCTGTTTGAAACTGTATGTTTTGTACGAGTTACTTAATTGTGTTTGTAATGTATGAGGTTACTGTCAAACTAAATGATTACATCAGCTAATCTGTGATGTACGAGTTACTGTAAAGTCTTATATTACTTTCCATGTCATACGAGTTCTTTTATGTTATATTTTAGGCACTAGTTGCTATGATGTAATGGGCTTTTAAATTTTCCAAGAGTTTGAAAATTTTAAAGGTTGTTAATCTTGTCCTCTTGTGAATGTTACTAACATGTAAATAAAACTCCTCAAATTGGAATCAACATGACCTTCATTAATACCCCTCTGACCTTTGATCTGACCTGGAAACTGAGTTCAACATACATGAATGCCTTGATTAGTGTTAAAAATCGTGGAATATATAAAGAAACTGTTTTGTGACATCACTCACATGAGTGACGTCATTGGCTTTTGAAGTATAACCACAAGCCTCTCCAGCATGTGGATGCCCCCCGCCCCCCCCCCAGTTCCCCTCCCCCCAAAAAGACAAAATGAGGCAAAAATAGAAAAAGAGTAAAAAGGTATTACATTAAACGGTAAATGGACTTATATTCATTGGTGCTTTATTACTGTATATAAACTGTCAAAAGGTGCTTTACACATTTCTTATTGACTTGCTAGAAAATGAAATTAAGTATCTAACCCTTTAATTGTTTCAAAACAGTAAAACGGTAAAACGGAAGTGGTGCTTTACCGTTTTGTGTTTCTATGTATATAAATGGGTAAAGTAGTGAACGGTATGTACCTTGACACTCTGCTCTACCTATTACCTATTTTCATTTTGGAAGTTGCTAGCCTTGCTTAAGGCTCAAATTTGCATGATATCTTTTCAAACATACACACAGATATTTAGTTTTCATAAAACACTCATACATGTCAAGAGATAGAACTGTGTCTTTCTCTTAGCTGTATAGTCAGTTTGTGTATGAGTACATAATAGAAACTAAAACTCCATTATCTGAACTGAAAACTTTCACTAACTGCAAAGAAATTTTAAGCCTTCAGCAAGGCTAGGAAGTTGCAAAAGGATAACAAGAAGTAAACTTATCTTTCTATATCTGTTTAACTTTGTTTAGTAGGGACTATAATTAACGGTTGATCCCCTCAGCAAATGTTCAACTGTTAATTATGTTATCAGCCACTGCTTGTCTGTTTTTCTATGCATAACATTAAAATAGGTAATAAGTACATGGAATGATGCCTGTTTACATACTTTTGTAAAAGTAAGGCAGGCTGTTAACAAGGAAGACAGCCAGACAAAAAATACAATATAGGTAATAAAAAGGTAAATTAACGGTAGGTCACAAAATATAACAGTTACTTATACCAGGATAAAAATTACTAAATGATTGAAAGTTCAACAAGCTTAAATTCAGTTATACCAATTGAAGGTCAATATGGAGTTTGAAACTCTTTGAACTCACGTGGGATTGGTATCATGGGGAATGGTGAAAAACTAGAATTTCATTGGTTTACCTAGAAGAAAATTTAAAACTGTAAAAGATAATACAGATATGACTCCCCAGTCTAAATAATATGTACATTTATACAAATAGTGATATAAAAGCATGCAAGAACTTGGTGTGTATGCACAACATACAATATATCGTATTGATATGACCTTAAATCTCCATGCTGGTAATCAAAATGGGGCAACTTAGATTAAGCCCATGATTCCCAGGAATCCAGTATTGGCAATTGCCTTATGCTTTTATATCCTCATAAAATGCTCGATCCTGTAACAGAGTCCTCCTTAATCCTGCCATAGCAATCCAATTACAGAATTTGGTCAATTTGGCTTTATCATGTTATGAGAAGTGAATACCTCTGTTTTTAAAAATATTTATTCTCTAATATATTAGAAACCACCAACATTTGTATAAAATATGGTCTCTATAAAACAAACAAATTACATTAAAAATGGATAGATGAAATATACCTTAAAATTTTCACAGACCCAATCCTGCATAGCACGGCCTGTTAGGGGCCTGCTAGTTCAGTTTACTCCCTACCTTAAATTCTAGGGTTTAACCACATATTGGTTAGCAACCAATTAGAGCCAGCTATTGATCTTGGTTGTTGGGGTTCAATACAAGTTGGCCATATTGATTCTGAAGTTTGAAGAATGAACAAGGAAATATTTGAAAATTCCCACCTCCCCACCCTAGTACAGTGATAAGGTTTGCTCACTGGGGCATAGTGATATTAGGCAGTCCCAAGCCGACCCTGGGTACCCCCTCTCGAAATGATACAGCATGTTACAAAATCAATGAACTCAAGGCAGGGCCAGGCGATTCCCTGGTAGCCCCCTACAGCATAAGACTCGCCACTAGGTGGAGCTAAGCTAGGCAGAGTTAGGCAAGACCCTAACTCCCCTCTCGATTATGACAATTACTGATTCTGTTTGAAACTGTATGTTTTGTACGAGTTACTTAATTGTGTTTGTAATGTATGAGGTTACTGTCAAACTAAATGATTACATCAGCTAATCTGTGATGTACGAGTTACTGTAAAGTCTTATATTACTTTCCATGTCATACGAGTTCTTTTATGTTATATTTTAGGCACTAGTTGCTATGATGTAATGGGCTTTTAAATTTTCCAAGAGTTTGAAAATTTTAAAGGTTGTTAATCTTGTCCTCTTGTGAATGTTACTAACATGTAAATAAAACTCCTCAAATTGGAATCAACATGACCTTCATTAATACCCCTCTGACCTTTGATCTGACCTGGAAACTGAGTTCAACATACATGAATGCCTTGATTAGTGTTAAAAATCGTGGAATATATAAAGAAACTGTTTTGTGACATCACTCACATGAGTGACGTCATTGGCTTTTGAAGTATAACCACAAGCCTCTCCAGCATGTGGATGCCCCCCGCCCCCCCCCCCAGTTCCCCTCCCCCCAAAAAGACAAAATGAGGCAAAAATAGAAAAAGAGTAAAAAGGTATTACATTAAACGGTAAATGGACTTATATTCATTGGTGCTTTATTACTGTATATAAACTGTCAAAAGGTGCTTTACACATTTCTTATTGACTTGCTAGAAAATGAAATTAAGTATCTAACCCTTTAATTGTTTCAAAACAGTAAAACGGTAAAACGGAAGTGGTGCTTTACCGTTTTGTGTTTCTATGTATATAAATGGGTAAAGTAGTGAACGGTATGTACCTTGACACTCTGCTCTACCTATTACCTATTTTCATTTTGGAAGTTGCTAGCCTTGCTTAAGGCTCAAATTTGCATGATATCTTTTCAAACATACACACAGATATTTAGTTTTCATAAAACACTCATACATGTCAAGAGATAGAACTGTGTCTTTCTCTTAGCTGTATAGTCAGTTTGTGTATGAGTACATAATAGAAACTAAAACTCCATTATCTGAACTGAAAACTTTCACTAACTGCAAAGAAATTTTAAGCCTTCAGCAAGGCTAGGAAGTTGCAAAAGGATAACAAGAAGTAAACTTATCTTTCTATATCTGTTTAACTTTGTTTAGTAGGGACTATAATTAACGGTTGATCCCCTCAGCAAATGTTCAACTGTTAATTATGTTATCAGCCACTGCTTGTCTGTTTTTCTATGCATAACATTAAAATAGGTAATAAGTACATGGAATGATGCCTGTTTACATACTTTTGTAAAAGTAAGGCAGGCTGTTAACTAGGAAGACAGCCAGACAAAAAATACAATATAGGTAATAAAAAGGTAAATTAACGGTAGGTCACAAAATATAACAGTTACTTATACCAGGATAAAAATTACTAAATGATTGAAAGTTCAACAAGCTTAAATTCAGTTATACCAATTGAAGGTCAATATGGAGTTTGAAACTCTTTGAACTCACGTGGGATTGGTATCATGGGGAATGGTGAAAAACTAGAATTTCATTGGTTTACCTAGAAGAAAATTTAAAACTGTAAAAGATAATACAGATATGACTCCCCAGTCTAAATAATATGTACATTTATACAAATAGTGATATAAAAGCATGCAAGAACTTGGTGTGTATGCACAACATACAATATATCGTATTGATATGACCTTAAATCTCCATGCTGGTAATCAAAATGGGGCAACTTAGATTAAGCCCATGATTCCCAGGAATCCAGTATTGGCAATTGCCTTATGCTTTTATATCCTCATAAAATGCTCGATCCTGTAACAGAGTCCTCCTTAATCCTGCCATAGCAATCCAATTACAGAATTTGGTCAATTTGGCTTTATCATGTTATGAGAAGTGAATACCTCTGTTTTTAAAAATATTTATTCTCTAATATATTAGAAACCACCAACATTTGTATAAAATATGGTCTCTATAAAACAAACAAATTACATTAAAAATGGATAGATGAAATATACCTTAAAATTTTCACAGACCCAATCCTGCATAGCACGGCCTGTTAGGGGCCTGCTAGTTCAGTTTACTCCCTACCTTAAATTCTAGGGTTTAACCACATATTGGTTAGCAACCAATTAGAGCCAGCTATTGATCTTGGTTGTTGGGGTTCAATACAAGTTGGCCATATTGATTCTGAAGTTTGAAGAATGAACAAGGAAATATTTGAAAATTCCCACCTCCCCACCCTAGTACAGTGATAAGGTTTGCTCACTGGGGCATAGTGATATTAGGCAGTCCCAAGCCGACCCTGGGTACCCCCTCTCGAAATGATACAGCATGTTACAAAATCAATGAACTCAAGGCAGGGCCAGGCGATTCCCTGGTAGCCCCCTACAGCATAAGACTCGCCACTAGGTGGAGCTAAGCTAGGCAGAGTTAGGCAAGACCCTAACTCCCCTCTCGATTATGACAATTACTGATTCTGTTTGAAACTGTATGTTTTGTACGAGTTACTTAATTGTGTTTGTAATGTATGAGGTTACTGTCAAACTAAATGATTACATCAGCTAATCTGTGATGTACGAGTTACTGTAAAGTCTTATATTACTTTCCATGTCATACGAGTTCTTTTATGTTATATTTTAGGCACTAGTTGCTATGATGTAATGGGCTTTTAAATTTTCCAAGAGTTTGAAAATTTTAAAGGTTGTTAATCTTGTCCTCTTGTGAATGTTACTAACATGTAAATAAAACTCCTCAAATTGGAATCAACATGACCTTCATTAATACCCCTCTGACCTTTGATCTGACCTGGAAACTGAGTTCAACATACATGAATGCCTTGATTAGTGTTAAAAATCGTGGAATATATAAAGAAACTGTTTTGTGACATCACTCACATGAGTGACGTCATTGGCTTTTGAAGTATAACCACAAGCCTCTCCAGCATGTGGATGCCCCCCGCCCCCCCCCCAGTTCCCCTCCCCCCAAAAAGACAAAATGAGGCAAAAATAGAAAAAGAGTAAAAAGGTATTACATTAAACGGTAAATGGACTTATATTCATTGGTGCTTTATTACTGTATATAAACTGTCAAAAGGTGCTTTACACATTTCTTATTGACTTGCTAGAAAATGAAATTAAGTATCTAACCCTTTAATTGTTTCAAAACAGTAAAACGGTAAAACGGAAGTGGTGCTTTACCGTTTTGTGTTTCTATGTATATAAATGGGTAAAGTAGTGAACGGTATGTACCTTGACACTCTGCTCTACCTATTACCTATTTTCATTTTGGAAGTTGCTAGCCTTGCTTAAGGCTCAAATTTGCATGATATCTTTTCAAACATACACACAGATATTTAGTTTTCATAAAACACTCATACATGTCAAGAGATAGAACTGTGTCTTTCTCTTAGCTGTATAGTCAGTTTGTGTATGAGTACATAATAGAAACTAAAACTCCATTATCTGAACTGAAAACTTTCACTAACTGCAAAGAAATTTTAAGCCTTCAGCAAGGCTAGGAAGTTGCAAAAGGATAACAAGAAGTAAACTTATCTTTCTATATCTGTTTAACTTTGTTTAGTAGGGACTATAATTAACGGTTGATCCCCTCAGCAAATGTTCAACTGTTAATTATGTTATCAGCCACTGCTTGTCTGTTTTTCTATGCATAACATTAAAATAGGTAATAAGTACATGGAATGATGCCTGTTTACATACTTTTGTAAAAGTAAGGCAGGCTGTTAACTAGGAAGACAGCCAGACAAAAAATACAATATAGGTAATAAAAAGGTAAATTAACGGTAGGTCACAAAATATAACAGTTACTTATACCAGGATAAAAATTACTAAATGATTGAAAGTTCAACAAGCTTAAATTCAGTTATACCAATTGAAGGTCAATATGGAGTTTGAAACTCTTTGAACTCACGTGGGATTGGTATCATGGGGAATGGTGAAAAACTAGAATTTCATTGGTTTACCTAGAAGAAAATTTAAAACTGTAAAAGATAATACAGATATGACTCCCCAGTCTAAATAATATGTACATTTATACAAATAGTGATATAAAAGCATGCAAGAACTTGGTGTGTATGCACAACATACAATATATCGTATTGATATGACCTTAAATCTCCATGCTGGTAATCAAAATGGGGCAACTTAGATTAAGCCCATGATTCCCAGGAATCCAGTATTGGCAATTGCCTTATGCTTTTATATCCTCATAAAATGCTCGATCCTGTAACAGAGTCCTCCTTAATCCTGCCATAGCAATCCAATTACAGAATTTGGTCAATTTGGCTTTATCATGTTATGAGAAGTGAATACCTCTGTTTTTAAAAATATTTATTCTCTAATATATTAGAAACCACCAACATTTGTATAAAATATGGTCTCTATAAAACAAACAAATTACATTAAAAATGGATAGATGAAATATACCTTAAAATTTTCACAGACCCAATCCTGCATAGCACGGCCTGTTAGGGGCCTGCTAGTTCAGTTTACTCCCTACCTTAAATTCTAGGGTTTAACCACATATTGGTTAGCAACCAATTAGAGCCAGCTATTGATCTTGGTTGTTGGGGTTCAATACAAGTTGGCCATATTGATTCTGAAGTTTGAAGAATGAACAAGGAAATATTTGAAAATTCCCACCTCCCCACCCTAGTACAGTGATAAGGTTTGCTCACTGGGGCATAGTGATATTAGGCAGTCCCAAGCCGACCCTGGGTACCCCCTCTCGAAATGATACAGCATGTTACAAAATCAATGAACTCAAGGCAGGGCCAGGCGATTCCCTGGTAGCCCCCTACAGCATAAGACTCGCCACTAGGTGGAGCTAAGCTAGGCAGAGTTAGGCAAGACCCTAACTCCCCTCTCGATTATGACAATTACTGATTCTGTTTGAAACTGTATGTTTTGTACGAGTTACTTAATTGTGTTTGTAATGTATGAGGTTACTGTCAAACTAAATGATTACATCAGCTAATCTGTGATGTACGAGTTACTGTAAAGTCTTATATTACTTTCCATGTCATACGAGTTCTTTTATGTTATATTTTAGGCACTAGTTGCTATGATGTAATGGGCTTTTAAATTTTCCAAGAGTTTGAAAATTTTAAAGGTTGTTAATCTTGTCCTCTTGTGAATGTTACTAACATGTAAATAAAACTCCTCAAATTGGAATCAACATGACCTTCATTAATACCCCTCTGACCTTTGATCTGACCTGGAAACTGAGTTCAACATACATGAATGCCTTGATTAGTGTTAAAAATCGTGGAATATATAAAGAAACTGTTTTGTGACATCACTCACATGAGTGACGTCATTGGCTTTTGAAGTATAACCACAAGCCTCTCCAGCATGTGGATGCCCCCCGCCCCCCCCCCAGTTCCCCTCCCCCCAAAAAGACAAAATGAGGCAAAAATAGAAAAAGAGTAAAAAGGTATTACATTAAACGGTAAATGGACTTATATTCATTGGTGCTTTATTACTGTATATAAACTGTCAAAAGGTGCTTTACACATTTCTTATTGACTTGCTAGAAAATGAAATTAAGTATCTAACCCTTTAATTGTTTCAAAACAGTAAAACGGTAAAACGGAAGTGGTGCTTTACCGTTTTGTGTTTCTATGTATATAAATGGGTAAAGTAGTGAACGGTATGTACCTTGACACTCTGCTCTACCTATTACCTATTTTCATTTTGGAAGTTGCTAGCCTTGCTTAAGGCTCAAATTTGCATGATATCTTTTCAAACATACACACAGATATTTAGTTTTCATAAAACACTCATACATGTCAAGAGATAGAACTGTGTCTTTCTCTTAGCTGTATAGTCAGTTTGTGTATGAGTACATAATAGAAACTAAAACTCCATTATCTGAACTGAAAACTTTCACTAACTGCAAAGAAATTTTAAGCCTTCAGCAAGGCTAGGAAGTTGCAAAAGGATAACAAGAAGTAAACTTATCTTTCTATATCTGTTTAACTTTGTTTAGTAGGGACTATAATTAACGGTTGATCCCCTCAGCAAATGTTCAACTGTTAATTATGTTATCAGCCACTGCTTGTCTGTTTTTCTATGCATAACATTAAAATAGGTAATAAGTACATGGAATGATGCCTGTTTACATACTTTTGTAAAAGTAAGGCAGGCTGTTAACTAGGAAGACAGCCAGACAAAAAATACAATATAGGTAATAAAAAGGTAAATTAACGGTAGGTCACAAAATATAACAGTTACTTATACCAGGATAAAAATTACTAAATGATTGAAAGTTCAACAAGCTTAAATTCAGTTATACCAATTGAAGGTCAATATGGAGTTTGAAACTCTTTGAACTCACGTGGGATTGGTATCATGGGGAATGGTGAAAAACTAGAATTTCATTGGTTTACCTAGAAGAAAATTTAAAACTGTAAAAGATAATACAGATATGACTCCCCAGTCTAAATAATATGTACATTTATACAAATAGTGATATAAAAGCATGCAAGAACTTGGTGTGTATGCACAACATACAATATATCGTATTGATATGACCTTAAATCTCCATGCTGGTAATCAAAATGGGGCAACTTAGATTAAGCCCATGATTCCCAGGAATCCAGTATTGGCAATTGCCTTATGCTTTTATATCCTCATAAAATGCTCGATCCTGTAACAGAGTCCTCCTTAATCCTGCCATAGCAATCCAATTACAGAATTTGGTCAATTTGGCTTTATCATGTTATGAGAAGTGAATACCTCTGTTTTTAAAAATATTTATTCTCTAATATATTAGAAACCACCAACATTTGTATAAAATATGGTCTCTATAAAACAAACAAATTACATTAAAAATGGATAGATGAAATATACCTTAAAATTTTCACAGACCCAATCCTGCATAGCACGGCCTGTTAGGGGCCTGCTAGTTCAGTTTACTCCCTACCTTAAATTCTAGGGTTTAACCACATATTGGTTAGCAACCAATTAGAGCCAGCTATTGATCTTGGTTGTTGGGGTTCAATACAAGTTGGCCATATTGATTCTGAAGTTTGAAGAATGAACAAGGAAATATTTGAAAATTCCCACCTCCCCACCCTAGTACAGTGATAAGGTTTGCTCACTGGGGCATAGTGATATTAGGCAGTCCCAAGCCGACCCTGGGTACCCCCTCTCGAAATGATACAGCATGTTACAAAATCAATGAACTCAAGGCAGGGCCAGGCGATTCCCTGGTAGCCCCCTACAGCATAAGACTCGCCACTAGGTGGAGCTAAGCTAGGCAGAGTTAGGCAAGACCCTAACTCCCCTCTCGATTATGACAATTACTGATTCTGTTTGAAACTGTATGTTTTGTACGAGTTACTTAATTGTGTTTGTAATGTATGAGGTTACTGTCAAACTAAATGATTACATCAGCTAATCTGTGATGTACGAGTTACTGTAAAGTCTTATATTACTTTCCATGTCATACGAGTTCTTTTATGTTATATTTTAGGCACTAGTTGCTATGATGTAATGGGCTTTTAAATTTTCCAAGAGTTTGAAAATTTTAAAGGTTGTTAATCTTGTCCTCTTGTGAATGTTACTAACATGTAAATAAAACTCCTCAAATTGGAATCAACATGACCTTCATTAATACCCCTCTGACCTTTGATCTGACCTGGAAACTGAGTTCAACATACATGAATGCCTTGATTAGTGTTAAAAATCGTGGAATATATAAAGAAACTGTTTTGTGACATCACTCACATGAGTGACGTCATTGGCTTTTGAAGTATAACCACAAGCCTCTCCAGCATGTGGATGCCCCCCGCCCCCCCCCCAGTTCCCCTCCCCCCAAAAAGACAAAATGAGGCAAAAATAGAAAAAGAGTAAAAAGGTATTACATTAAACGGTAAATGGACTTATATTCATTGGTGCTTTATTACTGTATATAAACTGTCAAAAGGTGCTTTACACATTTCTTATTGACTTGCTAGAAAATGAAATTAAGTATCTAACCCTTTAATTGTTTCAAAACAGTAAAACGGTAAAACGGAAGTGGTGCTTTACCGTTTTGTGTTTCTATGTATATAAATGGGTAAAGTAGTGAACGGTATGTACCTTGACACTCTGCTCTACCTATTACCTATTTTCATTTTGGAAGTTGCTAGCCTTGCTTAAGGCTCAAATTTGCATGATATCTTTTCAAACATACACACAGATATTTAGTTTTCATAAAACACTCATACATGTCAAGAGATAGAACTGTGTCTTTCTCTTAGCTGTATAGTCAGTTTGTGTATGAGTACATAATAGAAACTAAAACTCCATTATCTGAACTGAAAACTTTCACTAACTGCAAAGAAATTTTAAGCCTTCAGCAAGGCTAGGAAGTTGCAAAAGGATAACAAGAAGTAAACTTATCTTTCTATATCTGTTTAACTTTGTTTAGTAGGGACTATAATTAACGGTTGATCCCCTCAGCAAATGTTCAACTGTTAATTATGTTATCAGCCACTGCTTGTCTGTTTTTCTATGCATAACATTAAAATAGGTAATAAGTACATGGAATGATGCCTGTTTACATACTTTTGTAAAAGTAAGGCAGGCTGTTAACTAGGAAGACAGCCAGACAAAAAATACAATATAGGTAATAAAAAGGTAAATTAACGGTAGGTCACAAAATATAACAGTTACTTATACCAGGATAAAAATTACTAAATGATTGAAAGTTCAACAAGCTTAAATTCAGTTATACCAATTGAAGGTCAATATGGAGTTTGAAACTCTTTGAACTCACGTGGGATTGGTATCATGGGGAATGGTGAAAAACTAGAATTTCATTGGTTTACCTAGAAGAAAATTTAAAACTGTAAAAGATAATACAGATATGACTCCCCAGTCTAAATAATATGTACATTTATACAAATAGTGATATAAAAGCATGCAAGAACTTGGTGTGTATGCACAACATACAATATATCGTATTGATATGACCTTAAATCTCCATGCTGGTAATCAAAATGGGGCAACTTAGATTAAGCCCATGATTCCCAGGAATCCAGTATTGGCAATTGCCTTATGCTTTTATATCCTCATAAAATGCTCGATCCTGTAACAGAGTCCTCCTTAATCCTGCCATAGCAATCCAATTACAGAATTTGGTCAATTTGGCTTTATCATGTTATGAGAAGTGAATACCTCTGTTTTTAAAAATATTTATTCTCTAATATATTAGAAACCACCAACATTTGTATAAAATATGGTCTCTATAAAACAAACAAATTACATTAAAAATGGATAGATGAAATATACCTTAAAATTTTCACAGACCCAATCCTGCATAGCACGGCCTGTTAGGGGCCTGCTAGTTCAGTTTACTCCCTACCTTAAATTCTAGGGTTTAACCACATATTGGTTAGCAACCAATTAGAGCCAGCTATTGATCTTGGTTGTTGGGGTTCAATACAAGTTGGCCATATTGATTCTGAAGTTTGAAGAATGAACAAGGAAATATTTGAAAATTCCCACCTCCCCACCCTAGTACAGTGATAAGGTTTGCTCACTGGGGCATAGTGATATTAGGCAGTCCCAAGCCGACCCTGGGTACCCCCTCTCGAAATGATACAGCATGTTACAAAATCAATGAACTCAAGGCAGGGCCAGGCGATTCCCTGGTAGCCCCCTACAGCATAAGACTCGCCACTAGGTGGAGCTAAGCTAGGCAGAGTTAGGCAAGACCCTAACTCCCCTCTCGATTATGACAATTACTGATTCTGTTTGAAACTGTATGTTTTGTACGAGTTACTTAATTGTGTTTGTAATGTATGAGGTTACTGTCAAACTAAATGATTACATCAGCTAATCTGTGATGTACGAGTTACTGTAAAGTCTTATATTACTTTCCATGTCATACGAGTTCTTTTATGTTATATTTTAGGCACTAGTTGCTATGATGTAATGGGCTTTTAAATTTTCCAAGAGTTTGAAAATTTTAAAGGTTGTTAATCTTGTCCTCTTGTGAATGTTACTAACATGTAAATAAAACTCCTCAAATTGGAATCAACATGACCTTCATTAATACCCCTCTGACCTTTGATCTGACCTGGAAACTGAGTTCAACATACATGAATGCCTTGATTAGTGTTAAAAATCGTGGAATATATAAAGAAACTGTTTTGTGACATCACTCACATGAGTGACGTCATTGGCTTTTGAAGTATAACCACAAGCCTCTCCAGCATGTGGATGCCCCCCGCCCCCCCCCCAGTTCCCCTCCCCCCAAAAAGACAAAATGAGGCAAAAATAGAAAAAGAGTAAAAAGGTATTACATTAAACGGTAAATGGACTTATATTCATTGGTGCTTTATTACTGTATATAAACTGTCAAAAGGTGCTTTACACATTTCTTATTGACTTGCTAGAAAATGAAATTAAGTATCTAACCCTTTAATTGTTTCAAAACAGTAAAACGGTAAAACGGAAGTGGTGCTTTACCGTTTTGTGTTTCTATGTATATAAATGGGTAAAGTAGTGAACGGTATGTACCTTGACACTCTGCTCTACCTATTACCTATTTTCATTTTGGAAGTTGCTAGCCTTGCTTAAGGCTCAAATTTGCATGATATCTTTTCAAACATACACACAGATATTTAGTTTTCATAAAACACTCATACATGTCAAGAGATAGAACTGTGTCTTTCTCTTAGCTGTATAGTCAGTTTGTGTATGAGTACATAATAGAAACTAAAACTCCATTATCTGAACTGAAAACTTTCACTAACTGCAAAGAAATTTTAAGCCTTCAGCAAGGCTAGGAAGTTGCAAAAGGATAACAAGAAGTAAACTTATCTTTCTATATCTGTTTAACTTTGTTTAGTAGGGACTATAATTAACGGTTGATCCCCTCAGCAAATGTTCAACTGTTAATTATGTTATCAGCCACTGCTTGTCTGTTTTTCTATGCATAACATTAAAATAGGTAATAAGTACATGGAATGATGCCTGTTTACATACTTTTGTAAAAGTAAGGCAGGCTGTTAACTAGGAAGACAGCCAGACAAAAAATACAATATAGGTAATAAAAAGGTAAATTAACGGTAGGTCACAAAATATAACAGTTACTTATACCAGGATAAAAATTACTAAATGATTGAAAGTTCAACAAGCTTAAATTCAGTTATACTAATTGAAGGTCAATATGGAGTTTGAAACTCTTTGAACTCACGTGGGATTGGTATCATGGGGAATGGTGAAAAACTAGAATTTCATTGGTTTACCTAGAAGAAAATTTAAAACTGTAAAAGATAATACAGATATGACTCCCCAGTCTAAATAATATGTACATTTATACAAATAGTGATATAAAAGCATGCAAGAACTTGGTGTGTATGCACAACATACAATATATCGTATTGATATGACCTTAAATCTCCATGCTGGTAATCAAAATGGGGCAACTTAGATTAAGCCCATGATTCCCAGGAATCCAGTATTGGCAATTGCCTTATGCTTTTATATCCTCATAAAATGCTCGATCCTGTAACAGAGTCCTCCTTAATCCTGCCATAGCAATCCAATTACAGAATTTGGTCAATTTGGCTTTATCATGTTATGAGAAGTGAATACCTCTGTTTTTAAAAATATTTATTCTCTAATATATTAGAAACCACCAACATTTGTATAAAATATGGTCTCTATAAAACAAACAAATTACATTAAAAATGGATAGATGAAATATACCTTAAAATTTTCACAGACCCAATCCTGCATAGCACGGCCTGTTAGGGGCCTGCTAGTTCAGTTTACTCCCTACCTTAAATTCTAGGGTTTAACCACATATTGGTTAGCAACCAATTAGAGCCAGCTATTGATCTTGGTTGTTGGGGTTCAATACAAGTTGGCCATATTGATTCTGAAGTTTGAAGAATGAACAAGGAAATATTTGAAAATTCCCACCTCCCCACCCTAGTACAGTGATAAGGTTTGCTCACTGGGGCATAGTGATATTAGGCAGTCCCAAGCCGACCCTGGGTACCCCCTCTCGAAATGATACAGCATGTTACAAAATCAATGAACTCAAGGCAGGGCCAGGCGATTCCCTGGTAGCCCCCTACAGCATAAGACTCGCCACTAGGTGGAGCTAAGCTAGGCAGAGTTAGGCAAGACCCTAACTCCCCTCTCGATTATGACAATTACTGATTCTGTTTGAAACTGTATGTTTTGTACGAGTTACTTAATTGTGTTTGTAATGTATGAGGTTACTGTCAAACTAAATGATTACATCAGCTAATCTGTGATGTACGAGTTACTGTAAAGTCTTATATTACTTTCCATGTCATACGAGTTCTTTTATGTTATATTTTAGGCACTAGTTGCTATGATGTAATGGGCTTTTAAATTTTCCAAGAGTTTGAAAATTTTAAAGGTTGTTAATCTTGTCCTCTTGTGAATGTTACTAACATGTAAATAAAACTCCTCAAATTGGAATCAACATGACCTTCATTAATACCCCTCTGACCTTTGATCTGACCTGGAAACTGAGTTCAACATACATGAATGCCTTGATTAGTGTTAAAAATCGTGGAATATATAAAGAAACTGTTTTGTGACATCACTCACATGAGTGACGTCATTGGCTTTTGAAGTATAACCACAAGCCTCTCCAGCATGTGGATGCCCCCCGCCCCCCCCCCCAGTTCCCCTCCCCCCAAAAAGACAAAATGAGGCAAAAATAGAAAAAGAGTAAAAAGGTATTACATTAAACGGTAAATGGACTTATATTCATTGGTGCTTTATTACTGTATATAAACTGTCAAAAGGTGCTTTACACATTTCTTATTGACTTGCTAGAAAATGAAATTAAGTATCTAACCCTTTAATTGTTTCAAAACAGTAAAACGGTAAAACGGAAGTGGTGCTTTACCGTTTTGTGTTTCTATGTATATAAATGGGTAAAGTAGTGAACGGTATGTACCTTGACACTCTGCTCTACCTATTACCTATTTTCATTTTGGAAGTTGCTAGCCTTGCTTAAGGCTCAAATTTGCATGATATCTTTTCAAACATACACACAGATATTTAGTTTTCATAAAACACTCATACATGTCAAGAGATAGAACTGTGTCTTTCTCTTAGCTGTATAGTCAGTTTGTGTATGAGTACATAATAGAAACTAAAACTCCATTATCTGAACTGAAAACTTTCACTAACTGCAAAGAAATTTTAAGCCTTCAGCAAGGCTAGGAAGTTGCAAAAGGATAACAAGAAGTAAACTTATCTTTCTATATCTGTTTAACTTTGTTTAGTAGGGACTATAATTAACGGTTGATCCCCTCAGCAAATGTTCAACTGTTAATTATGTTATCAGCCACTGCTTGTCTGTTTTTCTATGCATAACATTAAAATAGGTAATAAGTACATGGAATGATGCCTGTTTACATACTTTTGTAAAAGTAAGGCAGGCTGTTAACTAGGAAGACAGCCAGACAAAAAATACAATATAGGTAATAAAAAGGTAAATTAACGGTAGGTCACAAAATATAACAGTTACTTATACCAGGATAAAAATTACTAAATGATTGAAAGTTCAACAAGCTTAAATTCAGTTATACCAATTGAAGGTCAATATGGAGTTTGAAACTCTTTGAACTCACGTGGGATTGGTATCATGGGGAATGGTGAAAAACTAGAATTTCATTGGTTTACCTAGAAGAAAATTTAAAACTGTAAAAGATAATACAGATATGACTCCCCAGTCTAAATAATATGTACATTTATACAAATAGTGATATAAAAGCATGCAAGAACTTGGTGTGTATGCACAACATACAATATATCGTATTGATATGACCTTAAATCTCCATGCTGGTAATCAAAATGGGGCAACTTAGATTAAGCCCATGATTCCCAGGAATCCAGTATTGGCAATTGCCTTATGCTTTTATATCCTCATAAAATGCTCGATCCTGTAACAGAGTCCTCCTTAATCCTGCCATAGCAATCCAATTACAGAATTTGGTCAATTTGGCTTTATCATGTTATGAGAAGTGAATACCTCTGTTTTTAAAAATATTTATTCTCTAATATATTAGAAACCACCAACATTTGTATAAAATATGGTCTCTATAAAACAAACAAATTACATTAAAAATGGATAGATGAAATATACCTTAAAATTTTCACAGACCCAATCCTGCATAGCACGGCCTGTTAGGGGCCTGCTAGTTCAGTTTACTCCCTACCTTAAATTCTAGGGTTTAACCACATATTGGTTAGCAACCAATTAGAGCCAGCTATTGATCTTGGTTGTTGGGGTTCAATACAAGTTGGCCATATTGATTCTGAAGTTTGAAGAATGAACAAGGAAATATTTGAAAATTCCCACCTCCCCACCCTAGTACAGTGATAAGGTTTGCTCACTGGGGCATAGTGATATTAGGCAGTCCCAAGCCGACCCTGGGTACCCCCTCTCGAAATGATACAGCATGTTACAAAATCAATGAACTCAAGGCAGGGCCAGGCGATTCCCTGGTAGCCCCCTACAGCATAAGACTCGCCACTAGGTGGAGCTAAGCTAGGCAGAGTTAGGCAAGACCCTAACTCCCCTCTCGATTATGACAATTACTGATTCTGTTTGAAACTGTATGTTTTGTACGAGTTACTTAATTGTGTTTGTAATGTATGAGGTTACTGTCAAACTAAATGATTACATCAGCTAATCTGTGATGTACGAGTTACTGTAAAGTCTTATATTACTTTCCATGTCATACGAGTTCTTTTATGTTATATTTTAGGCACTAGTTGCTATGATGTAATGGGCTTTTAAATTTTCCAAGAGTTTGAAAATTTTAAAGGTTGTTAATCTTGTCCTCTTGTGAATGTTACTAACATGTAAATAAAACTCCTCAAATTGGAATCAACATGACCTTCATTAATACCCCTCTGACCTTTGATCTGACCTGGAAACTGAGTTCAACATACATGAATGCCTTGATTAGTGTTAAAAATCGTGGAATATATAAAGAAACTGTTTTGTGACATCACTCACATGAGTGACGTCATTGGCTTTTGAAGTATAACCACAAGCCTCTCCAGCATGTGGATGCCCCCCGCCCCCCCCCCAGTTCCCCTCCCCCCAAAAAGACAAAATGAGGCAAAAATAGAAAAAGAGTAAAAAGGTATTACATTAAACGGTAAATGGACTTATATTCATTGGTGCTTTATTACTGTATATAAACTGTCAAAAGGTGCTTTACACATTTCTTATTGACTTGCTAGAAAATGAAATTAAGTATCTAACCCTTTAATTGTTTCAAAACAGTAAAACGATAAAACGGAAGTGGTGCTTTACCGTTTTGTGTTTCTATGTATATAAATGGGTAAAGTAGTGAACGGTATGTACCTTGACACTCTGCTCTACCTATTACCTATTTTCATTTTGGAAGTTGCTAGCCTTGCTTAAGGCTCAAATTTGCATGATATCTTTTCAAACATACACACAGATATTTAGTTTTCATAAAACACTCATACATGTCAAGAGATAGAACTGTGTCTTTCTCTTAGCTGTATAGTCAGTTTGTGTATGAGTACATAATAGAAACTAAAACTCCATTATCTGAACTGAAAACTTTCACTAACTGCAAAGAAATTTTAAGCCTTCAGCAAGGCTAGGAAGTTGCAAAAGGATAACAAGAAGTAAACTTATCTTTCTATATCTGTTTAACTTTGTTTAGTAGGGACTATAATTAACGGTTGATCCCCTCAGCAAATGTTCAACTGTTAATTATGTTATCAGCCACTGCTTGTCTGTTTTTCTATGCATAACATTAAAATAGGTAATAAGTACATGGAATGATGCCTGTTTACATACTTTTGTAAAAGTAAGGCAGGCTGTTAACTAGGAAGACAGCCAGACAAAAAATACAATATAGGTAATAAAAAGGTAAATTAACGGTAGGTCACAAAATATAACAGTTACTTATACCAGGATAAAAATTACTAAATGATTGAAAGTTCAACAAGCTTAAATTCAGTTATACCAATTGAAGGTCAATATGGAGTTTGAAACTCTTTGAACTCACGTGGGATTGGTATCATGGGGAATGGTGAAAAACTAGAATTTCATTGGTTTACCTAGAAGAAAATTTAAAACTGTAAAAGATAATACAGATATGACTCCCCAGTCTAAATAATATGTACATTTATACAAATAGTGATATAAAAGCATGCAAGAACTTGGTGTGTATGCACAACATACAATATATCGTATTGATATGACCTTAAATCTCCATGCTGGTAATCAAAATGGGGCAACTTAGATTAAGCCCATGATTCCCAGGAATCCAGTATTGGCAATTGCCTTATGCTTTTATATCCTCATAAAATGCTCGATCCTGTAACAGAGTCCTCCTTAATCCTGCCATAGCAATCCAATTACAGAATTTGGTCAATTTGGCTTTATCATGTTATGAGAAGTGAATACCTCTGTTTTTAAAAATATTTATTCTCTAATATATTAGAAACCACCAACATTTGTATAAAATATGGTCTCTATAAAACAAACAAATTACATTAAAAATGGATAGATGAAATATACCTTAAAATTTTCACAGACCCAATCCTGCATAGCACGGCCTGTTAGGGGCCTGCTAGTTCAGTTTACTCCCTACCTTAAATTCTAATGTTTAACCACATATTGGTTAGCAACCAATTAGAGCCAGCTATTGATCTTGGTTGTTGGGGTTCAATACAAGTTGGCCATATTGATTCTGAAGTTTGAAGAATGAACAAGGAAATATTTGAAAATTCCCACCTCCCCACCCTAGTACAGTGATAAGGTTTGCTCACTGGGGCATAGTGATATTAGGCAGTCCCAAGCCGACCCTGGGTACCCCCTCTCGAAATGATACAGCATGTTACAAAATCAATGAACTCAAGGCAGGGCCAGGCGATTCCCTGGTAGCCCCCTACAGCATAAGACTCGCCACTAGGTGGAGCTAAGCTAGGCAGAGTTAGGCAAGACCCTAACTCCCCTCTCGATTATGACAATTACTGATTCTGTTTGAAACTGTATGTTTTGTACGAGTTACTTAATTGTGTTTGTAATGTATGAGGTTACTGTCAAACTAAATGATTACATCAGCTAATCTGTGATGTACGAGTTACTGTAAAGTCTTATATTACTTTCCATGTCATACGAGTTCTTTTATGTTATATTTTAGGCACTAGTTGCTATGATGTAATGGGCTTTTAAATTTTCCAAGAGTTTGAAAATTTTAAAGGTTGTTAATCTTGTCCTCTTGTGAATGTTACTAACATGTAAATAAAACTCCTCAAATTGGAATCAACATGACCTTCATTAATACCCCTCTGACCTTTGATCTGACCTGGAAACTGAGTTCAACATACATGAATGCCTTGATTAGTGTTAAAAATCGTGGAATATATAAAGAAACTGTTTTGTGACATCACTCACATGAGTGACGTCATTGGCTTTTGAAGTATAACCACAAGCCTCTCCAGCATGTGGATGCCCCCCGCCCCCCCCCAGTTCCCCTCCCCCCAAAAAGACAAAATGAGGCAAAAATAGAAAAAGAGTAAAAAGGTATTACATTAAACGGTAAATGGACTTATATTCATTGGTGCTTTATTACTGTATATAAACTGTCAAAAGGTGCTTTACACATTTCTTATTGACTTGCTAGAAAATGAAATTAAGTATCTAACCCTTTAATTGTTTCAAAACAGTAAAACGGTAAAACGGAAGTGGTGCTTTACCGTTTTGTGTTTCTATGTATATAAATGGTAAAGTAGTGAACGGTATGTACCTTGACACTCTGCTCTACCTATTACCTATTTTCATTTTGGAAGTTGCTAGCCTTGCTTAAGGCTCAAATTTGCATGATATCTTTTCAAACATACACACAGATATTTAGTTTTCATAAAACACTCATACATGTCAAGAGATAGAACTGTGTCTTTCTCTTAGCTGTATAGTCAGTTTGTGTATGAGTACATAATAGAAACTAAAACTCCATTATCTGAACTGAAAACTTTCACTAACTGCAAAGAAATTTTAAGCCTTCAGCAAGGCTAGGAAGTTGCAAAAGGATAACAAGAAGTAAACTTATCTTTCTATATCTGTTTAACTTTGTTTAGTAGGGACTATAATTAACGGTTGATCCCCTCAGCAAATGTTCAACTGTTAATTATGTTATCAGCCACTGCTTGTCTGTTTTTCTATGCATAACATTAAAATAGGTAATAAGTACATGGAATGATGCCTGTTTACATACTTTTGTAAAAGTAAGGCAGGCTGTTAACTAGGAAGACAGCCAGACAAAAAATACAATATAGGTAATAAAAAGGTAAATTAACGGTAGGTCACAAAATATAACAGTTACTTATACCAGGATAAAAATTACTAAATGATTGAAAGTTCAACAAGCTTAAATTCAGTTATACTAATTGAAGGTCAATATGGAGTTTGAAACTCTTTGAACTCACGTGGGATTGGTATCATGGGGAATGGTGAAAAACTAGAATTTCATTGGTTTACCTAGAAGAAAATTTAAAACTGTAAAAGATAATACAGATATGACTCCCCAGTCTAAATAATATGTACATTTATACAAATAGTGATATAAAAGCATGCAAGAACTTGGTGTGTATGCACAACATACAATATATCGTATTGATATGACCTTAAATCTCCATGCTGGTAATCAAAATGGGGCAACTTAGATTAAGCCCATGATTCCCAGGAATCCAGTATTGGCAATTGCCTTATGCTTTTATATCCTCATAAAATGCTCGATCCTGTAACAGAGTCCTCCTTAATCCTGCCATAGCAATCCAATTACAGAATTTGGTCAATTTGGCTTTATCATGTTATGAGAAGTATTCCTATGGAATTAGGTCATGTAAATTGGAAAATAAGGCTGCAGTCATGATTCGATAGGGAGCTCTGATCTATGTCACTGAAAACCGCGAGACCCTGTTTAAACCTTTCATTTCGGTTTATTAACTAGACAATAACATCTCAAAGATCAGGACACCCAGAGGTGTATCACTTTCTAAAATTAATACCACACAATAATGTTATTTACTAAATTAATGTAAAATTATGTCATGGTAAGGAAACATTTCACAGATGTAGATAGCAAATAATACATTTATAACATATGATGTACCATTAAATATTTACAAGCAATCAAGCACATAGTTTGCAGGTTAGCATTGACAAGCAAGAATACACATCGCATTTACAGAATTAGCATGGCATGTTGCAAACAGATATTGTGTCCTTGGGTTGCGACTTTGATATGTCATAGATCTGTCTCAGATTTCTCACAATGACAGAGCTTTCTGTGAGAAGACTGACTTATACATCTCAGTGTGTTCTGTGTTTGTAGGCCATGTAAATTTGTTACCATCCATTGTTAATTTAGTTTGTTTATTCTTTATTATTATTATAAAGAAAAGTTTAAAATTTCAATGTTAGAGCCTGGTCTCACCATAGACAAAAAATTTTCTCAGTCATCTCAAATATATACAGCATTGGAAACCAGTGCACATCATTTGGAGCAGAAGAAAGGAACTGGTAGCCACCAGGAACAAGTTTGTCATCTGATTTTTATGTAAAGTACACTGATGCTTCATTTAGCTAAGATTGTTGTCAAAATAGGTGACACAGAAATGATAAAAGCCAAGAATACAATGGTAATCACCACCAGGCCTTCCTTTTCCTGAAAGAGATTAGAAAAAATGAGACCATTGAAAAATCATCCGAAATACTTTGAACCACTGGCCTTCAACAAACAACTATCTACTTTCTACTGGGAAAAAACATACGCTGATCAGAGATAGGAGTTGAGTAAATTTACCATGAGATCATTGAAGGTATAATTCAAGGTATAAGTGCGCTCTTATATCCTAGTCACCAGGATCTTCAATCCTCTTCAAACCTCAGTGTCCGAGTGCTTAGCAGGTTTTGAAAAATAATCAAGGAATTTGACCTCTGGGGTCATGGGTTGTGTGTCCATCACATGCCTTTAGTGTGAGGAAATTTCGTAGAACGTCATCATTATGAACATGTCGTTAAAATAGGATGTAAAACCCAAACTCTCATTATTGACCTCTTATATCCTCTTTTTGGTAGCATCAATCAATCAATCAATCAGTTGTCCATGTGCTTAATCTCCGTATCAACGGATTCTAAGGCACACCATCCAATTCATAAGGTATAAATCATAAGACATTAGACATGTTCCGAGTCGTTCCCAGAGAGGTGGTCCAGTGTTCGGTAGTAAGAAGCTATGGTGGGAATGATTTCTGAAATAGGTAGGTTTTGAGTCGACTTTTGAAACTGGAGAGATTTGGAGCACTGCGTATATCATATGGAAGATCATTCAATAACTTAGGGGCATCATATGAGAAACTATTGTTAAAATGGACCTTTGATTTATGGATGGAAGCACAGTAAGAGGGAATCTGAAGGAACAAATTTTTGGGATTGGAACATCTTGTATTCATGGCAGATTTGTACAAGGGGAGATATGGTGCAAAATACTTAGGCTTGCCAGTGGTGAGGTACTTATAAACCAAAACTAGGGTTTTGAAGATAGTACGTTGTCTAATGGGTAGCCAATGAAGTGTCCTAAGGGTGGATGTAATGTGAGTGTACTTTGAAGCACCAGTGACAAACCGTGCAGCGCATTTTGAACATATTGGAGCCTTGTAGCATTTCGGGATGACAAACTGCGAAAAAGAGAATTACAATAATCCAAACGACTACTGACCAGAGCATTTGCAATCACCACTGATGTATCCACAGAAAGAAACCTGATGCGATGAAGGTCCCTGAGGCTAATAAAACAGGATTTGATAACAGAATTTACGTGATTGGTGAAACAAAACTTTGCATCAAACAGAACCCCCAGAACCCAACATCTGCGGGAGAGAGGCAATTACCCAGGATATTGACAGGAAATGAGTCACTGAGCCATTTGTGTCTGTCTTTGGCACCGAAGACTATGAATTCTGTTTTATCAGGGTTTAGCTTGAGTTTGTTTTCAGACATCCAGACCTGAATATCATTCAAACATGATTTAAGAAGGTCAAAAGACTTGAGACTATCATCAGGGGATAAGTGAATGAACAGCTGAGTGTCGTCCGCATAGAAGTGGTAACGGACTCCGGTATATTTTCTGATGACTTGACCAAGAGGTGTTGTGTAGAGGGAAAACAGAAGAGGACCTAAGACAGAACCTTGGGGGACTCCAAACTTCAATTTGAACAGATTCAAAAGACTGGAACCAATCTTCACTGACTGAAAACGATCCTGGAGGTAGGATCTAAACCATTTTAGTGCCGATCCAGCAAAACCAAATCTAGACAACAAACAGGATAGGAGTGTGTCATGATTGATAGTGTCAAAAGCCGCGGACAGGTCGAGTAGCACTAGTGCTGTAGGCATGCCCTTGGACAGAGATAAGTGAATCTCATTTTTGATGCACAACAAGGCAGTTTTTGTTGAGTGTTCCAACTTATAGGCTGACTGGAAAGTGTTACCAAGATCATGAGAATCCATGTGAGATCTAATTTGGGCAGCCACAATTCGCTCGACCAATTTTGACAAGAAGCTAAGACCGGACACCGGTCGATAGCTCTTCAAGTCCTCTTTTGAAAGGGTGGACTTTTTGAGGAGGGGTGTGACAATAGCATGTTTGAAAGGATTAGGGAAAATGCCATTTTTGAGGGACAAGTTAACCAGTTTAGTCAACGAAGGGAGAAGAATGTCAATACATTGTTTCACAATGTGAGTGGGGCATGGATCAAGGGAGCAAGTTTATGAAGGGGATTCCTTGATAAACTTAAGGACTTCAGTATCAGTGACTACTTGAAAGGAACTGAAAGTCGGCGGCTCCTTGTCTGGGTGAAGAACCTGAGATCTGGTGTATTTAAAGGTGTCTCAAATCTTTTTAATTTTATCAATGAAAAACGAACCAAATCTGTTTGCTAAAGATTTTTCATCATCAAAGGATGGGAGGACAGTAGAATTTGAACGACTCAATGTTCTATTTAGTGCATGCCATAACCTCTTACTATCACCGCAATTTTCACTAACTAGATCACGGTAGAAACACCCCTTGTTTCTATTTAGAATGTGGTTACATCTGTTTATCTGCCGTTGAAGACGGGAACGATTTTCAGAGGATTTGTCTCTTCTCCAGGCGCATTCATACTGCCTTCTCATGCACTTGGCAGTTCTATACTCATCGGTTATCCAGCTTGGGGCTGGTTTGATGAGCTGTTTAGTCTTCACTGGTGCATGAATATCTAGAAGGCCAGACAAACCAGACATGTATTGTTCATGCAATAAATCTATGTCATCAGATGGTGAGCTAACAAACGGAATAGTCAGGAGGTCACTTCTGAATTTATCAATATTCAATTTATGATACTGACGGAAGGTAACAACTTTCTGAATTGGTGTATCCAAAGATGGAAAGTCAACCACACAAGAGATAATTTTGTGATCACTAATGAAGCCTGAACCTTTCACATCAGAAATTGCAGAGAACTCGGATGGAGCCATCAACAAATCTAAGCATCAACACAAGTGAGTTGTTCTATATTGATGTGTACAAGAAACAAGCACTCAAAATAAGTTTGTGATGTTACACTTATACACTGGGATGTCACAATGCGTTTATACAAATTGAATTACTAACATCTTGTTTTAGCCACTGATATTACTTTACTGGGTAAAATCTTAGTATTATGTGATCAGTTTACAGTCTCCTCGCTTTGCACACATGTTGTAAGTCAAAATGATATCCCTAGATATTCACGAATAAATAACTGGTATTGTCTAAAATGTACTCACAGTTGATCAGCTAATAAGCTTTAAAGATACTTGTAATATGTTTTGCAACCTTTTTGGATAACTTGATATCTGTAAATTGGTCTAGCTAATGAATTAATAAATGAATACACATAAAACATTTATCTAGTTTACTATACATACAGCCACTGAGAAGAAAGAGAAACCAAATTAAAATTATTCAACGTTATATGTCTTTTTACCAAAAATTAAATGGCAATTATACAGCACACATAGGTTATTGAAATTAAAATAAAACAACTATTGTAGCGTAGAGGTTAACCAGCTCTGCACAGTCACCAGAGTTGCTTTGCATGATACAGTTGAACAACTGTATATATTTTAGTCATGCTACATATCGGGGGCTAAAAGCTGTATGTTGTACTGTGTATATTCTGTTAGATTCTTGACCTGGGTGACACAAAACTTAGCACACGGTGGGTGAACCACTTCCAAGAGATTTGAATCATTTGCAGAGAAGGGCACTATGTCAAGGGGCCTCCACGGAGAATTGCACGAGTTATCAATGATAAAAAGTGCCCTTTCATCACCTCTCTCCAGCTGGTTTTTCATGAAGCCAATTGCCTGTTCTTGAACTCTAGTGCTCGATGTAAATGGCAACCAGTAAAATGTGGTACCTTTGGTGTAAAGCTTGGCTTGATTAGCAGACATTACCAGACCTCTGTATGTAGTCTGCTGTATTTGTTGCAGATCCTTCCAGTGAAGAAGAACAGATGTCAAAAACAGGGAATACAGGGACAGCAGTAAATCATCACTCACGGGGAACTCGGACTTTGATGCTCTTCTTAGTGCTGCATTCTGTTTTCTGTACACTCTATTACATGTGTAGATCCAAATCATTTCTTTCTTCAAGTTAGAAAGGGAACTTACATTTTCTAGTCGACATGCTACCCCCGTATCAAATGGATAGAGACATTCCCTTATTGTGTTGCGTACGTACTTCCAATCTTTCTCCAGAACTTGGTAGATTTTCTCTGTGATGTCAAGAAAAGTTCTGCAATTCAGATCTAAACACCGTAAAATATCGCTGCTCAAAAAGGAGGATGCCAGATCAAAATAAGGTATACTATTTTTTAAGAAGGCTTCACCCTCTGTTTCTGATATAAAGGTCACTTCGAGTTCCTTTGCGTCTTTGTTCACATGACTTTTGAACAGGCTTTGACAACTACGCATATGGCTGACCGCCAGCTTATAAGGTGTCATTCCAGGTTTACCCTGCCCGTTCCTATCCCTCTTTGCCTTTATCTCCGTGTCATATGAATCAAAGGCGAGCAATCTACTAACAGAAGAGCTATTATCTTGAGCTGTGGTATGGCATTGATGATGTAAGATTTTCTATCAAGTATGCTGAAAACCTTTGTCCAGGTACCATTTTTGGCATTGAGTACCATGGCAGAAGTGTCTTCATTGTCCTGTAATATTCTTCCTTTTTTTGCCAATGTAGTGATAACCTAAAACAAAGACTGGTGCAATTTGCTGCAGTAGTACATGAAAAGGGAATGAAAATATCTCAATAATCACCATTAAAGGAAGTAACAATAATTAAATCTCTTTTGGGTAGGATCATGGGGGATTAATCTTTGATTTTTTACCATCTAGACTATGCTATATTATGTTTTACAAAGGTTTAATTTGTCCAGTTAAGCAGCCACGTCTAAGCAGCCACTTCTAAGTTAAGACCTGAACTTCTGGGAAGTCTTTTCTGCAAGTGTGTAAGACTGACCTACAATTAAAATGTATTCTAGAAACCATTTTGCAGACGATGAAAAATAAAGAAGAACCCCATAATTAAAACGTCTACAATGTTTGACAAAACTGGACTTACAAACTATCACCCAGCTGCTCGGTGGAATGTGGTACTTTGTGAAATGGATAAGCAAGAATCGTCCCACATTGTTAAAACATTAATAAAGTAGTATACTGTGACAGACAATCAAAATTTCATGTAATTGTTTAGTCATCATTTCTTACATCTTATACCCCAGTTCTACTTTGGCAATTAATGCGTCTGATAGGTAAGTAACAATAACAACTAGTGGCCATTCAAATGGCAATTCAATTTTTTCTGTCTTTTCTGTCGTAAACATGAATCGTAGTGATTGGGATGCTTGAAAACCTTTGGGCAACAGCTTGGAACAATCCAGACCCTGTCAATAACTTCAAACATGTTTAACTCTGTCAACTCTGTGACTTCCAGATTAGACGAATTAGGAAGTAGATCATTAACCACTTGAAAGCCTTTTAGATCTGAAGTCAGTCAGAAATCTACCTGTCTTACAGTCCACCAACCTGTACGATCTAAGTGTACACCTTTCCCTACCAGTTAGACTGAATTGTAATCTGCTTGTAAATGGAAATGTTCAATCTTTTAGTGTTCTCAAACACAAGAGGTTCGTAATAGGTTTCCAAGCTTTAGCATCAAAGCAATTTGACATCAAAGGGAGGGGATTCTTCATAAACATGGGGCAATTGGGAAGCTTACCAGCATTTATTTCTGATTATTTGACGAGGCAACATTTCTGCGGCAAACTTTTTTCTGTGAGATTAAATACTTCTGAAAGGACATATGACACCATGGCAATATTTTTAGCAAATCTTTTTATCAGGCCGGAAATTTGCAACTTTAACATTTGTCCTAGGAGAGAGAGAACAAAGAGGAAGATTACTGGGCACGTGGAGGAATGACAGGCACGGGTTACCAGTTCAGTAATTGATACAACCACAATACAAGAGACATAGGATTCTACAAAGACAAAGGAGGCTATGGGGAGAAATGAGGCTACGGGAACACAGTTTTTTGGGAGGCGTAAAATAGTGAGGAGAAAATGTCAAATGATAGACGGGCGAACTACAATTATGTGACTTCCATGGACTTGATAAGGAGACAAGTAAAGGGGGTGTTCCACTGGGGCTTTCTTTGTCAGTAGCTATGGATTTTTCGAGGGTCAGGGGCAATGTTTACATAGTCGGTTATGGCTGACCCTCTAGTCGGTTAGAGCTGACCCTCTAAATGATTCAACAACTCGGTTTGGAAAGAAAAAAACAACACTTGTGTGGTATTGGACAACAAGCTGAGGACACAACAGGCAAGAGAAGACAGGAGCACTCACCCTAGCAGATGACATACCAGCCCTACAAAATGAACAAGTGGTGTATGTGACAGATGAAAACTACAGGAATCCTTCGAGGGTGGCCAAACATCAGCAAGAACTACCGAAAGATTACTTAAATCGTCTGGGTGCATTGGCTGGGCAGGAGGACAGGATCTGGCAAATTTGCAAGATATTTCTAAGTTGAAAACTTTCCTAAGTATCAAAATGTTTTGAGAACTTCAAAATTGCTCAAAGATGAAATGTGAAAAGGTCAAAATCATTCCAAAAAATGTTAAATATTCCTAAAAGTCTGTTTTTGATGTTTTTGGTGAAAGTAATATTTTTGGTTTTTGGCCAAAGTTTCATTTTTGGCCAAATTTTATTTTTTGTTTGTTTGACCAAAGTCTCCCTTTTCTCAAAGTTATTGTTCCAAAATTTTCTATTTTTTTAAACTGCAAAATCTTTTAATTTATTTGACGTTATTTTAACTTTAAATTTTAAATCACTCTCTCACTCACTCCCTCACTCATTCATTTATTTTGTATTTTTGTGTCTGGAGGTCATGTGTTTGGTGTGGAGCAGTGTAATGCTTCTTGTTTGGGGATTATTTCAAACATTCAGCTAAATAATTGTTTTGTGTGGTCCTCAGAATCAGCAGTTGTCCTGAAAAGAAAATTTTACAGCATTGGTCCTGAAAAGGACCGATTGTAGGCAAGTGCAGTATGGCTACTGCTGCTTGGGCTCAGATAATTGCTGATGGGTTGTCTGTGTTAACGATTCAGGTGTATCCATCTGTGGGTAGCTCATGACTGACTGTATATTCCCAAAAATGCTTGAGAGTCCTGAGATATTGTGTGCACTTTCTTCACCTGTGACAGAGGCTACTAATGGTGGTTTGAAGTGCTTCTTGGCTCTGCTGAGATGGTTGTATGGTCTGGTATGACGGCATCTGAGATTTGGGAATATGGGAGATGTATTCCGTGGCAGTTGGTGCTGGTTGCTGTGGCACATACGTGGAAGTGTCACTGGAGCTCCTAGAAAGTGGAGGTTGCTGGGGCTGATGGGTCCTATCCTCTGCCCTACTCTGGATCACACTTAAAAGTTTCACAGCCTCATGTCTAAACATCTGAAAGTCTCTTTCTTCTAAAGCCTCAACCTCAGATGCCAGGTAGTTTTAGAAGGCTATCCTGGTGGTCTGCCTTGGCCAGAGAGAAGATAACAGCATAGTTTTTATTTGTGCAAACTGGTCCATGACCTGCTGGACTACTGTTGAATGCTTGGTAACTACACAGGGGCTTGCAATCGATGGCTGTTGTGGGGTGTCTGATTGCATGTTCATTTCCATACTATCCGTGCCAGTTGAACATCTGGAGATGTTTGTGCTGGGGTTGCAATTGCCTTGAAGATTTGTTGAGTCCCTTCTTTCTGATATGTGTCTTCAAGAAGTAAATTTGTCCTGAATCCAGTTCTGCCTCTGTCATTTCCTTGGCACCTGGCCAGAATTGCGATAGAGATGTGCCCACCTCCCATACACCCTCTGTGTTCGTTCCACTATCAGTCTTCCAAGTTCTTGGTTGCTTTTCAGCCACTCCCTCCTCTATCTGTGACTGTGTAGTTTCTGTCCTCTTGGCTTCCTCCTCTCCCTGTCCTACCTCTGTTATTTCTATGCCTGCTCTCTCTCTCTCTCTGTTCTCTCTCCTCCCTCTTCCTCTGTATGTCAGGAGCTATATCTCCCAACTCAAACTCTGTAGCTGTGTCTCTGGGGACTTCTATCTTCCTCACATTCCTTCTGTCCTTTTTAGCATCCATCTTATAAATCAAATAAAGGCAGCATTTGTAAAAAAAAACAAAACAAAAGCCTATCAACAATTCATCCCAATTTGTATCTCAACTCTAAATCCTAACTTAATTTGTAAAAACACTAAAGCCTATCTAAATGCTGCCACGTGTGACCTGTCAGATACCAAAGCCCAAATGATGAATTATGTGAACCGACTCACCTTATATAGACAGACAAGCTGTGGGTCGGCAAAATGAAGCTGTCCTGTCCTACACACTTCCCAGCTTGTCTGTTTGCTGTAACCGCCTTGTCAGTTTCTCTTTACAACTTGTCCTGGTGTGTTCCCTGAGAAACTGAATTGTTACTGACTCTGCGGTCAAAGACTTGGAGACTTCCGATCTGAATAGGAAGCAACCAAGTCAGGTCAGGGGTGTTTACAACAGGCCCGCTTCCTTTCAAGTATGGCTTGTTTGTTTTACAGCCTGTCGTGAAGTTGTGTCTATGTACTGAACCACGACAGGCTGGCAAGACGGTAACAGTATAGGATAAAATGGGAAGTGTGTACAATAAGCTGTAGGGAAACATGACAGGACAGTTACCAGGTGGGTGGAGCCACGGTGTGGACCCAGAGTCATGGTTGACTTTTTGGGAAGGATTTTAACATTGATTTGAGAAATGTTTTAAGTTATCAAAAGATTTTTGAAAAAAAAAATTGAAAAAAATATTTTGCTTTGAAGGTTTACAAATTTTGAGGTTTAAATGTGGGACATTTTACATAACTTATGTTGAAATTATTCAACAGTATTATGGGGCTTAGTTGGAAATAGATTTTGTTGGAAATAGTTTGGAGACTTGTTGGAAATAGATTGGATTTCTTTGCGAAATTTGTTAGAAATTTGTGCAACACTAGCTTAAATAAAAGGGTTTTTTTTTCGGAATAATTGGGTAGGCCTGAAAAGGACTGATAGATGCTAGCTTCTTCTGTCCCCAAGGTAGTTGGTTGACACATCTCTGATCTTGCCCTCCTTGCCCAGCCAAAATACCCAGATGATTGAAGTTATCTTTCAGTAGGTATTGCTGATGTTTGGCCTCCCTGAAAGGATCCTGTAGTTGTCATCTGGCACATACACAACCTGTTCATTTTTAGGGCTGCTATGTCATCTGCTGGGGTAGGTACTCCATTTGCGCCGCCCTGGTGTGTCCTCAGCATGCTGTGCAACAGCAAAAAATGTTTTTAACAGCCTTCGGCCTTTGCTCTATTGTGCCTAGCAGTATCCTGAATATGCTCACTAATATCCCAAACGCATTCTCCACTACCCTTCTACCTCTGGAGATCCTGTAGTTTGCTATTCTTCCCTTGTGAGTTGTCGTCGGCTGTAGGGTTTTACAAGCCATGGCATCAAGACAAAGGTGTCATCACCCAGCAAGAAATAGTGCAAATCTGGTCCTCCCTCCCCCAGGAGTTCAAGTGGAGGAAGCCTCAAGGTGCCACCCTCGATCTTCTTCCTCAACTTGCTGCAGTTATATATGTGTGCATCTGATGAAGATATACTTGATCAAACATCTATCCAGAGGAATCTGTATTTGGCAGCAAATACAGGGCTAACAGCACCAGGGAAAAGAAGCCCTTGTAGTTGTAATATTCACTCACAGATTTCTTTGGCTTCTTTATGGTGATATGTTTTCCATCTAGTGCCCCAAGAGCATGGGGGACATTCCATCTGGTTCTGCACTTCTCCTGCACCCTTTACGAGACTTCAGGATCAATAGGGCAGCTTAAATACTCTTCCTGGAATTTATCAAGGATGGCTCATAATATCTTGGAGGCAAATGCACAGATGGTGGTCCGGCCATCCAGCTAGTGATACTGTAAGGAGGTGTAGGTTTCTCCCGTGGCCAGGGTTCTCAGCGTTGTTGCCAGTTCAATCCTACTTCTAAGGGATTCCTAAAATTGGTGACAGACTTCTTGACGAGGTGGTGTATGCATTCCTCCATGAGGTACAAAGATGCAGGTGGCATCTAGTCAAACTTCTGGTAGTCTTAGATATTATTCTGTATTAATTTGGCGAGGAAGGTTCTATAGCATCCTCTTTCTTCTCTTTGAAAGATCCAGGGCATAACCCAGGAGATTGGGGACTTTTTTCTTCAGCCCAGTCGGGATGGTTTGGAATACTGATCCAGTCCTGGGGTTTGTCACTACAGCTTGTTGTGGTATGATACAGCTTGTCTGTTAGCTTGTACTGGTAGTTTCCCGTGTAGTCATGGAGAAAAGCACCCAGACCCCAAAGTCAGGTAGGGATCTTGTTCCAGAGAAGTCGGGGTGTGGTACGTCCTGTCACAAGGTAAAATAGACCTAAAATATTTGCATGTTTTTCTCTGGATTTTGGTCCTGATTCCTGACTTTTCGAACCGACCTTAGAGTCGTAGAGTCAGTTGTAGGGTCGACTCTAGAGGAACTACCAGTAAGAGGTGGTTCAAGTCCCAGAGGACAACATTTAACCCACATGCAGTCTGTTCAGGCTTCAACGAATTTGACAAGTAGGCAGTAATGGTGTAGCAGAAATGTTGGTTTGCTCCACACCCGGATGTTGAGCCACTTATCTATCAAGAGTAGGTTTTAACCTGCCCCCGAGGCTACTGTGACAGCGCTACCTAAATCATCACCAACTGAGGCAGAGAAGACATCTAAAGCAAACAGAGCAACTTAATAGTGATGATGCCTTCATGTCTGACATAGCAGATAGGTAAAATAAGTTTGAGCAGTTGGAAGAGCACATAGACAAACTTTTGACTGCAGGTGGTGAGCCAGCATCCAGTGAGCTAGAAGTACTTACTATGACTGGCTTAGAAATTAACCAAAAGATTTAGCTGTTTGTAGGTGAATTTCAGATTGTTTCCCAAAACAATTATACAAGCGGTTTCTTAGATAAGACTACAACCTTTCAAAAAAAAAAAAAAAAAAAACGAGCATGAAAGGTGCATACAGATGCACACACTTAAACATTCCCCCTTACTTGAATAATTACATCGGCCAAACATTCCTGTGAAATTAAATTGTAAAAATTGCAACAAAGTAGCAAAGAGATCTCCCACAGAGAGATAGGAACAATTATAAACAATTGAAACTAAGGTGGAGGTTCCAATACTCTCTTATGGTGGACTTTTCTGTTTAAAAAATTTTATTTGAGATTCTTGTGATTTGTGTGTGGTTTGTTTATGGGTTCGGTAGTTGGTTTGCGTCTTTGGAGGATATGGTTTCATACATACATGGCTCATTTGGCCATAATTTGACTTACAAGCTATCTGTCTGACTGCAGAAAGATTATGTTAGTATTTAAAGGCTGTTTCATTAGTGGATCCATAGTGCTTAGCATTAAAAATCCCAAGGAACGGGTCAGTGCAAAGTATACAGATATGGTCACTAGAAAAGGGGGCCGGTTGGGTTTGATCCCAACACACTCCTGGAGTGGTGCGGAGAATCATTTTTCTATCTAAAATCAATCCTGGAAACCATTATTTATTTGGGAGTTGATAGGCTTCAAACTGAATATTCTTCCTTGTAAAACATATGATCGAGTTATGAGAGCTTTGTGTAATTCTGACCATCCAAGGAGAGAGGTTTGTGAGTCGATTCCTAAAGTGGAACAGCTCCATTAAAACACAAACAGAACCTGATTCTAAATTTAATTCATGTCTCCCCTGAAGTATAGATTTCATTACTTCTACTGTAGCTGATTCTTGTGATTATGCATAGAGCTTACGAATGACAGAATACCTACCTTTCTTTCTTTATTTAAAACTCTAACTACTTTCTCTGTCTCAAAGGGAAGACGATTCATATTCGGAATATCTTGGGCTTTCAGCTCTGCATACTTTTTGATGATATCTAAAAGTATTTAAATAATACATTATACAAAATACTATTTCAGTGTTTCTTTATGAGATTTATTTCGGCAATACGAGTTCCCTCAAGAGTAGATAGGGAAAAAGCAAGCTTTCAGCTAAGTGTACTGCCAACTTTCATACCTAGAGTAGTAAGGTTCATACTCAAATTGCTGACTACAAATTTAAAAAGTAAGTCTATTAACCACAAAGGCACTAGAAATATTACATAAAGAAAGGTTGAAAGGATGCTTTTGATATGATTTGATTTGGCCTTTTCGTCACTTTCAACACATTGCATAGATCATACCAAGACGGGTGTCTTGATGGTGGAGGAGACCTTCAACAAGTATGTTACCAACTTTCCCATTCCACGCGCAGCTCAAGATTGAACTGGGGACATTAGAGGTGGGAGGCGAGTGTGTTACCACAGCACCACCAAGGCCCCTAGATTGAAAGGATGAGGCAACAGTGAAAGTCTTATATTGAACATTGATTTATTGTGAAAGAGATATCTTTACAAATTCTTTTGATGATGTTAAAAAAATTTTACATTTCAATTGAGCCAAAAAACCGAAATTTAAGGTTATCTGTTTTTTGTCTTTCTATCTCATCTGGTACATTCCGGTCTAAAAGGCAATGATGCAGATTTAGTTACACATCAATTTAAGAATTTACTAAAAGCAATTTTGAGAACACAAAATGTATGCGAATATCAATCGAAAATGATGCCAAAGCTAACCTTCACTCATATACTTAGACAATTACCCTTACTTTTGTTTCACAGAGGCTAACGTTTTGTAACAACAGCAATAGAGAGTTTAAAATACCCGTACACGTGATGACCAGGGCCCGTATTCACGAAAGATCTTTGCCACGGCTTAGGCTTAAAGTTGAGACTTTTGTCTCAAGTTTCTGCCCAAAAACTGCTAAAACCCTTGTCTTAGGCTTAGTGGTATTCACAAAGAATTTAAGACTGGTCTTAGGCTTAGCCAAGGGCTCAACTTTAAGACTGGTTGGTAGTGGGCTTAAATTTTATAAAGAGGACTTAAATATGGCCGCCATAAACTTTTCTCCACTTCAAAATTTCAAAGGGCTGTAAATAAAGTATAATTATACAAAACACCTCACTAAAACAGGCTTTGGAATTTTATATGTGTTAACAAGGTTTTCCATTTCAAAACAGTACTTTTCCTTAGATAAAATACATTAAATGAATGATATATGTCACCAATAGTATAGTTTGAATAGAAAGGAAAGGTCACATGACCCAGAAAACCACTGTGGTTATATGATAATCTTGGACTTAGCTAAGTCGCCCATTGTGAATGTGGTTTTAAGACAAAACTTAGCTGAGACAAAAGTCTTCACTTTAAGACCACATTTAAGCCTAAGACCTGGCTAAGTCTAAGACCTTTCGTGAATACCGGCCCTGGGGTCGATTTCACAAAAAGACTTAGCCCAGACTTAGGCTTAAAATAAGACTTTTGTCTTAAAACAATGCTAAGTCTGTGGTCTTAGATTGAGAGGGTTTCACAAAGCTGCTAAGTCTAGGCTTTGGCTAAGTCTACCCAAGAGTGGGCTTAACTTTGTAAACAAAGACTTAAATATGGCTGCCATATATTTTTCTCACTTCAAAATTTGAAATGCCTGAAAATACAGAATAAATATATAGAACACCCCCCTACATTAGTCTTTAGACATATCTATGTGATTACAAGGCTTCCCATTGAAAAACAGCGTTTTTTCAAAGATAAAATGAGATAACCATTAGATAAATGTTACCCACTAAAATATTTTGACTAGATATAAAAGATCACATGACATAGAAAACCACTGTGGTTATATGATATGCTTGGACTTAGCTTAGTCACCCCTTGTGAAATCCATTTACGTCCAGGACTTAGTAAAGACAAAAGGCTCAGATTTAAGTCCCTGACTTAGCCTAAGTCCAGGCTAAGTCTGAGACCCTTTGTGAAACCGGCCCCTGTACGCCAAAACTACAAGTACAGGTACACATTCCAGTTGAGTGGCTTTTCAGTTAAACACCTTTGGCGTGCAGAAGTAAAACCAGTTTTACTTTACAGTCCTACATACAAGCGAGGTAGACCTGCTCGTTTTGAGCAACCACAATCTCTCTGCATGTTTTTTACAATTATCCCTCTTCTATGTAAGAGTGGCTTAAGTTGCTGCTTACACTACATGTGTGCAGTAGTACTGCATCCCAGCTAAAACAAATAAACTGTGGTCTGTTGTCATTCTAGTGAAAGGTAATCTCAATATACATTGCATACACTCTTTTATCCGATTTTATAAAGGAATACAAGTAACTGCTTTATCAACATAAGCTGTGGAATAATACTGGATATTACAGAAATCTTTTGTGGATTTCTTTTTTGTGAACGTGTTTAAAGCTATGTTTTTATGCATAGTATGTTGACTGGATAAAATTTTGAAGCTTTTTGAATTTTCTTGGATTATCAAACTAGAAAATAAAAAACTTAGGGCCATGTTCCCCTTTGGTGAACATCCCCCCTTGATTGGGCTACAATCTTAAACAATCATCAAATAGGAGTGTTGGGAGGAACTCTTTTCATTTGGGGTGTTAGTAAATCATGATCTTGCTGTTTAGGAAGGGCCTGGGACTGACTGTCAAACTTTAGAAGAATTCAGGAGTGAATAGCATATCTTCTCGATAAATTCAATCTGTCTGAATTTTTCATAAACTACAATGACCCTTATCAGATATACCATTCAGGAATTCAATCTGAAAGCCAGCTTAGCATTCTTAAAGCAATTCTTTTGATTCATTTGAAGTCAATTGCTATAATCATCTATAGACTTTTGTAATGTTCGTATCCAAGTTGGAAAATTTTGAGAACCAATCAGAAATGGTTTTCAGGAATCAATGAGAAGCTTTTAATTACAAGTTGTAACATTTCTCAGAAACTGTTATTTTTCACCCCCCCCTTCTTCTGTGGATCTCAACCAATCTCATTGTTTCCAATTGGGGACCACATATACAATCCAATTGCCATAGTTAAAGAGCTACCTTAGAATTAGTTAATTATGCCAGTCAGCAATAAAAGTGATAGGGGATGACAAGCACATGGCCATTCCATGTAATCATTTTGGTCAAAACTTGGGCCAGTAAGTCTCTAACCTGTATGATTTTAATATAGTTGATTGTAAGAACAATACAATTAGACTTATTGGTTGTAAGATCTGAATGGAGTGGGTCCTAAACATTGCAATTTGATTTAATGGCATCAACATAAGTTGGGCTCTAAACCCTGACTTTTGTGGTCTCAAAGTCACCAATTTTTGCCCCAAAAATATCTAACATGTTTTATATTCTCCCAAATTTTGCCGCCATCCATGAAATTACTTCCTGACATATATGAGCAGAGAAACTTTGGTCCTGACTTAAAATTTTGCATAGTAGGACCATAGTTGGTAAGATAGAACCACCACTTAATTTAACACTGGATATTGTAGGAGTCAGTTGAGTTTGTATTGACAGTTAAGGCCTGGTTCCATATTCATGGACTGCCCAGATGGTGACTCAAACTTTAAAATCAGCAACTCATGGTTGAAAAATGCTAAACTTTACCAAAACAGGCCAGAAAATTTAAATGCATCTCTACCCTGTGGATCAGATTAACAAATACAAGATTTGTCCAGCTTAAAAATTGGCAAGTTAGGGTGAAAAATTCCAAAATTTATCAAAAACTATCCTGCATTCTAACCTGGAACTACCAATTAATCTAAAAACCTGTCTGACCAATCCCAACCAAATCTTGAATGTCAAGGACTTTTGACCCAACCTGCACAATTTTAATATGATTAGACACATTTGCTTGGACAGGTTCAGATCTTCTACCCTCCGGATATGTTGGCAATGAAAATGAAAGTCAAGAAAGTCTGTGATGTATATGATTTTAATATGACTGATCAGTCATATGTGTGGTAGGATCTAAATGAAGTGCATCCGGAACATTACAATTATATTTGATGACATTAATATGTGTCTGGCTCTAAATCCCAACTCTGTTAGTCACACAGCAAAATCCCTGATTTTTTCGTCTGACTTTTGTCAATTTTCTGGATTTTTGGTCCTGACTTTAAAATCAGTATTATGGAAACATCACATTAGACAGCCTCCCCCCATACTGTATTCTAAATGTCTGTGTTTTGAGGGTTTACTTAGGCTTTAAAATTCAAAATTGATAACTTTATCATCTGTGCAATAATGTATGTTAAGTAATATATTTTATATTTGTATACCTACTTTTTAAAACATTAACACAACACATTTTAATGCAAAATTTATCTGATATTATTACCCAGATAAATAGTTTGAAACACTTAAGGCTCTTGCACATATATGCGATGCAGTGTGGCGCGGTACGATTTATACTACATGCTAAGCAGGGGAATTTTCTTTACCTTTCACATTTGGGCCACTTTTCCCAGCGTTTTTTCCAGTAAATTGACGAAATATTTGTAAATTACAGTTAAAGTGCCTAGAATGGTTAATTCAATGACATATAATTAAACATCTAAGACCCCACACTTAAAAATACTGGTGATTACACCCCTTTCAATTAATTAACTTCTGGTTGTGTTATGTCTACATATGTTGTCACACACCTAACCTGGCATCCCTTTCTCCATTATAAGAACTTAATCCATCTACAAACAAGACCCTCATCCTGTGTGTCCCTTCTAGAATAACTGGTAATTGCAATCCTCATTCAGTTAAACCTTTTTATGTGTCTATATGGACACACATCACATTTTGTCATCTGTCTCCCAGTAGTTAATCTCTTCACAATGAGCCTGTCTGTTTTGCATTTTGTTTTGTAATTAATATATTTCTGTATAGTTGTGTGATATACTACCACTTTTAACATGTGGGAAATCCAAATATCTAAACTTGGGCAAAACAGAAAAAAGCCACGCATTTTTTTTAAAAATAGAAAATTTTCTAAATAGAAAAATCAGCACCGCACTGCTAGCTACTGCACTGTACATATGTATAAGCAGTGAACTATTTCCTTCATTTCTATGTTATTTAGCCGCGCCGCACTAGTGATGCAATGGACTATAGAGGGAAACAAATTAAAAGTGATAGGAATTCTAATGCTACATTTCAAATGCTCACAAACCCTCACTGCATTATTATTGATTAGAATGTGAACAAGTTCTCTTCATCACATATGAGGATCTCCTCCCTGCATGTTTGTTTTTACAACCTTTCTGTGGTTTGTGTCTTCTCTTAGAGCCACATGTTTTTTAACTTAAATTATATCCCAGTCTATTAGATTTTTAAGTTAAGGTGAAGAAAACCAACCAAATTTGTGGTGTGGTTGAAAGGCAACAAATTCAAGGGTAGCTTGTATGTACCACTGTTTACCAGTTTTGATGAACTTCAAATCACCTCCTCCACGTTGTAAAACTGTGAGCTAATGACGTCATTATAACACTTTACAATACCAGTCACGGGTATTTTAAACTCTCTGTTGCCTCACATCCAAGATGGAAGAACAAAGAGGCAAAATTGGTGTCCAATGAAAATCTTATGTACACTACGACAACAAACTAATATTTATGTACAGTTGCAATGTTTTTTAAAATTTTTCACATGTTCAGAAGTTTAATGGCAAAAGGTAAGTTGGAGTTTACACAAAGTGGTGAACTTAAGGTCACTTATAATTTAGATAACACATTTTAAGATGTAAAGATAAGGTGGCCTTAAGTTAAGATTATCAGAATTCATTTAAGTTTGAGATTATTGTAATATATGATAACTGATATTTACAAATACAATGATTTAAGTGAATTATGAGATAAGGAGAAAATAGTAAGAAATTATTGTACATAAAAGTCCCCTGCCTATTCAGATATGTGTGTTATACCACATGCAGTCTCGTTGTACAATGTCCATACATGTGTCCATAAAAATGTAAGAATATACATGAGTTAAAAGAGAACTTTAACATTTGAAAAGGTGATCATATTTCAGTACCATACATTTAATAACATTTAGAATCGAAATAAATCTATTAAAAGAAAAACACTTTAGTTAAACCATAGTGAGTAAATATCACAGTATTGAGATGCACAAACATGTGTATACCTGTTAATAATGTTATTATCATAATAAAACAAGACACATGGATTTAAAGAATACAGTAACAATAAAATCAATAAAGTATATCAAAGATTATTATTAGATAGGGAGGCATTCCCTGGCTCATTAATGTTTTTTAAAGGTCCATAAAACAGAATATTTGTACAGGTTCTTTCATTATCCGCCCGCTTTTTGGGAATAATAAATATTAATGCATGTTTTTTTTTCACAGTATCGTTCTCGTAAGTTTGTTACCTCTTCCAAGGAGGTTATGTTTTCGCCTGGGGTTTGTTTGCTTGTGCGTTTGTGTGTTTGCGAACAAGATATCTCAAAAACTTGACAGATTTTGATGAAATTTTCAGGATATGTCTGAAAAGGTAAAAGGAAGAAATGATTCAATTTTGGGTGTGATTCGGATCACTATCTGGATCTTCTGGATCCATGAAATGTAATTTTTAAAGACAGATAACACAAAAAGTTATAGATGGATTTTGATGGAATTTTCAAGAAATGTTCAAAATGGGACATGGGACAAGTGGTTAGATTTTGGGAGTGATCTGGATCACTGTCTGGATCTTCTAGATCCATGCTTGGCGGAGGTCTGTGCTCTCCGAGTGCTCTGGTTTACAAATGGTTTGCTACCACTTGAAATTTTTAAAGTGCCATATCTACTTTATTATTCGATGGTTTTTGATAAAACCAAAAAAAAGGAATAAGCAGCTTGAAAGTATCTTTACAGTGGTATGTAGAATATATAAGTTATTTTAAAATATTTTCAAAAACAACAAATTGGGGAAGAGGCGGGTGGGGGGGATATTTACTAATAAAACAAACAGTTTTTCTCTACCGACAATATGGGTACAGTATTTAGCTCTTGAAGGGTGCAGACGTCTTTTTGGAATCTCTGGATAACCCTACTTAAGGGATTGTATATCAAAATCTTCAATAACTAGAACGAACTTACTTTATTCTTGTTGCAGTTATTAGTACTAATATATATCTGTCTACTGGTATTTGTACTTATATTTTAGTACAATTGGGTAATAATTGGATAATAAGTTAGCAGAGTGTTACAAAAGGTTTGATAACTGGATAGATAGCTGGATAGCTATTGCTAGTCTATGATACTTTGTTAGTCTATGATACTTAACTTACTTATCACTTGTTGATTGAGTTAAATCTTATTGATCACTTACTGGATTACAGAATACCATTATTTGCCTTGTGTTTCGTCTGCATTGGAGTTAAAAAAAGAGCAAGATACATTATGTCTTTAGCAGAGACATAGAGTATGGGAATAAATTACCCCAAAGAAAGACTCAAATAAGAAACAGAGAAATGAGGATATCCATCAACCAGTGTTACCTGAGCATGAATCAGGATGCATTGATGCTAGTGTTGATAGTGGTGATAAGGTGTCTCAAATTCATTAAACAGTAACAAGCATCCTATCCTCTCAAACTCAATACAAAGAAGAAATCAAGGGAGTCATCCAGGATGAGGTCTGCAAATTACGAGCTGAGTTTGCAGAAAAACTTACACTGCTTGAAAAGCAGATCTTGGAAAAAGACGAGAAAATTGCGGATTTACAAAAGAGGATTGAAAATGTAGAAGGTGGATTGAAGTATCAAGAAGTGGTGAGTTCCCAACACAATGGTTGTAATGAATCGGGGGCAGTGTCCAGGCATTGGCCCAGTCAGTCCTTGCTCCAACTTTGGGGCCTTCAGGGGGTTGGGTACCAGACTAAAATAAAATAAAAAATGGGAAAAAGGGTCATCAGGGGTTCTCCTCTATAAATCAGGGAGTATTTTAAATTCATTGGTCAGACTTAATATTTCCTGGCTTTTCCCTCCAAATTCTGGGGGTAGAATCATTGATTCACAAGAATTTGAAGAGTCAAGAAGGACTTTTTGCTATTTGGACTCTCATGTTCTTGTGTGGTTGTGCGAACTTAAAGAATTTTACGGATTTTAGTGTTTTGTTTTATTTGAACTTATGTACTTTAAACTGGACGTGCTATGAGGAGAACCATAAATATATCTTGATTATAGCTATGCAGTGATTTATGGCGGCTTAGCAGCTCTTGTTTGACAAAATTCAGGCTTGGTTCCACTTGCCCGACGTCAGGGCCCTTAAGGGACGGTCTAACCTATATTTCTTTGTGTTGGGTTAATTCATTTGGCTGAGATTCGATTTTTGGCGAATTTAATCTGAATCAAGTCCTGATAAAAGTCATGCCAGAGCACTGAGGTTGCTTGCTTATGTGTTTCAGTGATTTATAAACATTGACAAAATATTTGAATATTATCATACGATACTGTCATGGGAAAGCAGAAAAAATTGTGTTGGAAATGTGGGGGAAGACACCACCCCCCCACAGGCAAGAAATGTGAGGTGGCTGAACTGGTTCACGATATGGGTGGCAACAGTGTAAGTGAGGAAGGTTCTGGGTCTGAAATAGAGATGGACTCTCACGATATTCCCACTACCTCCAAGATGCAGTCGGCTGGCAGTCAACAGGGATCTCAAGCAGAGATACAGCAGCAGATTCTTCAACAACTAGAGAAGGTCAACCGACGACTTGACAAGGTGGAGGACAGAATGACAAGAGATCAGCCGGAGGACAAAGGTCATCACAAAGGGCATCACAAGACAAAGAAGTTAAGTAAACTTTCTAAAAAACAATTTGCTGATTGGAGCGATAGCTCACGTTCAAGTAGTGAATCTTCTGATGAGGAGCAGTGTATTCCTACATTAAATAAAATTAGACAATCTGTGAAAATTCAGCGTCAGGTGGACAAAAGAATTAGGGAATTAGAAAAGCAGAGTGAAGTGGCAGGTACTTTGGGAAAAATTAAGTCAAAACGTGGGGGGTCAGTAGAAGTACTTGTGAAACATAAAGTGTCTTGGCCCCATGAAGCCATATTGGGTGGGGCCACAAGGTCTAGGCTATCGTACGATCAGTTAACCATGTCACAGTGGGTACAAGGTTTCTGTAAAAATATGTTGGAAGAATCAGATCACAAAATTAGGGAAAAGATGATACAATATATGGGGGAGTTAATGGAAGATGCCACAGACTTCTCGTGGCAAGGGGCTAAGGCAGCCCATGCGGTTTTGCTGTGTGAATTCGAGAGGGCTGGGGCTAATTGGGAAGACACAGCTCGTATTGACCGCATACGTCGTGCGCATGCGCAAAAACACTCAGTCGTAGGTAAAACCTGGACTAAAAGTGACAAATCACAGAAACCTTGGTACTGCAAACAGTTCCAAACTGGAGTTTGTGTGCATAGCAAAGACCATGAGGTGAATGGCAGGTTACATAAGCATTTGTGTTCTTTTTGTCTATCACAGGGTCGTTACTTGGGACATGCAGAGAAAGACTGCATTTTTAGTCGAAAGGCACAAGCAAAAAATGAGTGAATAGCTGTCCTTCCAAAAACTTAGGGGGGGGCAGCAGCAAAGTTGGGGGTAAAAAGTGCAAAAATGTATTATTTGATAAACTTCATAAAGATGTTACACAAAATAACAGCAAGGTCAAGGTCGTATCGGGAGGGGGCTCATCTTCTTACAGACAGGCGTCCCGTGTGTTCTACAGCAAAAAAGTTACCCCTTCTGAAGTTGAAAGTCTCCTGGTCCGTCCCTTGCAACATTCCTTCAAAAGTTATAGAATCAGGGACCTTCAAAGGGGGGTGAGGTCATATGCCGATGTGGTCAGGGGCAACCAAATCACTATGAATCAAAATTCTGTCAATAACAACATTACAAGTTTCGGCATGAAGGACCCAAATAATGTCGGCTCGTGTCAAAAAAGTAGGTTTCAGGTAAGAAAATTGCACAATGAAGTCCCCAGTCAGGACAATAAAAATGCAACAATAGGGGTGGAGGCGACCATGCAAGACACAATGGTCATTAACAGAGGCGTTAGTCTGGCCCCCAGAACAATGGGGATCGCTTCTGAAGAAGTGGCAATCAAGAACAATAGCAGTGAGGTGACAAAAAGTACGCCTCCAAATGACGGGTTCGTGTCACAGGAATATTGTCAAACCCCAATAGATGGACAAAGGTTGATTTTTGACATTAAAAATACTGAAAGTGACAAATTCATCAATTCAATCATTTACAATTATCAAAGCAAAGTGACGGGTCCCACTCTGTGTAAGGCTTATGACCTTTGGAATGCACAGTCCAAGGTCAAATTTGGGTTCATACCCCTTACAGATCCAACAATGCCTACACAAAAAACCGTTTCAGAAGTCCAGTGTACAGATCCAATTCAGTTGCATGAGGAAGTTAAAAAATATGACCTACCAAATTATTTAGGTGCTCGCATTCCCGTACCGACTCAGCTTAATATTCACGCATGGGAAACTATGCTACAAGGCTATTGGGATGAACAGTTATTGGAATGTCTAAAGTTCGGGTTCCCTTTGGGATTTAACAGAACTTGCACATTGAAACACGACAAAGAAAATCATAGGTCAGCTGTACTATTCCCTGAACATGTGACTAAATACATTGAAGAAGAGCAAAAATTTGGGGCAATAATTGGCCCTTTTGAAAACTCCCCCATAAAAAATCTGCATTACTCCCCATTTATGACAAGGGACAAGCCAAATTCTGAAAATAGGAGGGTGATTTTAGATTTAAGCTGGCCCAGGGGGGAGTCAGTAAATGCGGGGGTGGAAAAAAATGGATACATGGGATCTGACTTTAAGTTGACGTTCCCCACCATTGATGATTTGACTCAAGAGTTAGTAAAAATTGGGAAAGGGGCACACATTTTTAAAGTAGACGTCAGTAGGGCGTTCAGGCATCTCAATGCAGATCCGCGTGATTATGACCTCCTAGGCGTCAACTGGGGCGTCACGTTCATTGATACGAGAATTCCGTTCGGGAGCCGGCACGGAAGCCAGTTCTTTCAGAGAACCAGCGACGCAGTGCGTCACGTCATGCGTTTACGTGACGTAAACGTCATAAATTATATTGATGATTTCCTTGGATACGGGACGCCAAGCGTCGCGCGTGCATCATTTGACGCATTGGTTGACGTTATGACGCAATTAGGTCTGACTATCAGTAAAACCAAATTGGTTGAACCCACGACCAAGGCTGTATGCTTGGGTATTCTGGTCGATACTGTAGAGGGAACCGTAGCTATACCGCCTGAGAAATTGGGCGTTGTACGCGAAATGGTGAAGGAATGGAAAGGGAAAAAGTGGTGTACCAAGCGTCAGCTTCAATCCCTGCTTGGCACCCTACTATATGTTCATAAATGCGTCAAGCCAGCCAGGTATTTCCTCAACAGAATGTTGACAACGTTGCGTCGCGTCAGTAACCCTGCCAGGGTAGAATTAGACCAAGATTTTCACAGGGACCTTAGATGGTTCGACAAGTTTTTACCACTGTACAATGGCGTATCCATGTACCATTATGCTAAGTCAAAATCAGTCTTACAACTTGACGCATGCTTGACGGGTCTTGGTGGCAGGTGGGGCAATTTTGTGTACCATCTCCCCATAGAACGCGGTTATGCAAACTTAGACATTGTGCATCTAGAAATGGTTAATATTGTCATGGCCTTGCGTTTGTTTGCTCGTTTTTGGTCTGGCACCACAATTTTGGTCAAGTGCGACAATGACGCTGTGGTCAAGGTCTTGAGTGCTGGGAAGGCCAGAGACCCTTTTCTGGGCGCATGCGCCAGGAATGTGTGGTATATAGCGGCCTTGGCTGACATTGATCTTCAGTATGAGCACATACTTGGTAGAGACAATACAGTAGCTGATTTGTTATCTAGATGGCAATTCACACAAGAAAATGTTATACAACTTCAACAGTTTATTGAAAATCCTGTGTGGCTTCCGGTCAGTATTAATATGATGGAAGTCGATTACAGCTTATGAAATTGTGGCTACAGATGCTATACTTTGTATTTTCAGAGAATGACGCTTGCACAGAATATGCCAGAAAGGCTTCAGTGAGAACAAGGTCTGCATTTCGACCTAGAACTGCAAAATGTTATAACATGTTATTTAGATCCTTTGTTGCATTTTGCCTGTTTACCAAGGTTAACCTATCAAAAGTATCAGTTTCAGTAGTGTTATCATACCTGGAATTTTTGGTGGAAAATGAGGTGTCTGTTAAAATGGTTATGAATCATGTCTCGGCCATTAGGGCCATGTCCATATTGTATGATTTGCCTCATGAAGCATGGAGGCAGCCCAAAGTCGGTTATTTCATAAAAGCTCTGAAGTTACACAGGCCCATGGTCTTAACAAAGAGAAATATCATAGACATAAAGACTCTTAAGCGTATGGTGGCGAGTTGTCACAGATTCCCCCATGCAGACGTCTTTAAAGCTGTTTTTTTGACTGCGTTCTTCGGTTTCTTTCGCTTGTCGAATTTGGCCCCCCATGCTATAACCGAGTTTGACAGTACAAGGCATTTCACTGGGGGCGATGTATTCTTCTTAAAGAACGAGGCTCAATTACTCCTAAAATGGTCCAAGACGATTCAATACAGGGATGAATACAGAATGGTGACTATTCCCAAGCTGGGGGCGTCCCCAATATGTCCTTACAGGGCGTTGAAGAAAATAATGGCCTTATATAATCCGGGGCACAATGAACCTTTGTTCCAAGTCCAAACAGCTGCAGGATGGCAAGTACTCACAGATACGCGTCAGGAAAACTTTATCAAAAATTAATCTTGCCATTGGTTTGCCATCAAATTTTTACACATTTCACGCCTTCAGGCGCTCAGGTGCTTCATTGGCTTATGATTTGGACATACCAGTCAAGGAAATCAAAGAACATGGCACCTGGGCGTCTGAATGCGTTTGGAGATACATTCGTCCAGCTGCGACTGCAGGTGATCAAGTAGCTCGAGTTTTCAAGCGAACGCTTCATTCGTAGACTTTGTATTACATACTGCTTCTACTCCTACATGGCTTGGGGTTTGGGGAATTTTTCAATATTAAGTCGTAAATGGTACATAGAAAGTTAAAATTTTTAGTGTAAATGTAACAGTATTCAGCATTAAAGTAAGTGAAACTTGAATGCTTAGCAAGCACATATTCTTACATTAAGGTCAAAATCATCAGGACCTTGCTTTTACAGATCTGACCTTCAGAGGTCAAAACAGTATTTTAAGCGTGACCTTATGGGTCTAGGGTAATCAGGATGACCTTTGGGGTCGGCAGGTGACCTTGGATCAGAGGTCAGATAAGGTCAAAAATAGTCAAGTCAAATTGACCCAGGGGTCAAGGGGTGACCTTGGACAAAGGTCATAATTTTGTGGAATCTAGTCTGAATAATTATCATGAAATGGCTGTTTTATAATCTTAATGAAACTGTATTTTACATTCGTGTTTTATATATTTTTATAATAGAAATGTACATATTCTTAGTAGTTAGTGTGATGTAACAATTTATTATATTCATGTTATTGTATAATAAACTTTTAAATCCTCTGTTGTTGTCTGTTGGAGTTGGGGACTGTCGGGGGCAGTGTCCAGGCATTGGCCCAGTCAGTCCTTGCTCCAACTTTGGGGCCTTCAGGGGGTTGGGTACCAGACTAAAATAAAATAAAAAATGGGAAAAAGGGTCATCAGGGGTTCTCCTCTATAAATCAGGGAGTATTTTAAATTCATTGGTCAGACTTAATATTTCCTGGCTTTTCCCTCCAAATTCTGGGGGTAGAATCATTGATTCACAAGAATTTGAAGAGTCAAGAAGGACTTTTTGCTCCCACCCTCCCTCCCTTCAACCTGGAGTGCTCATTGGAAGGTGGTGTGTCTCTCTAACTTCACACCCCTTGGCGCAGGGGGGGGGTGGGGTGCAGCAGCGTGCGCCAAAGCTAGTTACCAATGGCGTTCACGGGCTTGCACTCTTGTTAGGCTTCAGGCTGCCTTCCCTTGGCCTCCAGGTTCTTTGAATTCATATCTTTATCACCTTCCACTTTTTTCCTATTCTTCCTCTGATGACTAACAATTCTGGCTAAAGGGGGAATTTTTCAATATTAAGTCGTAAATGGTACATAGAAAGTTAAAATTTTTAGTGTAAATGTAACAGTATTCAGCATTAAAGTAAGTGAAACTTGAATGCTTAGCAAGCACATATTCTTACATTAAGGTCAAAATCATCAGGACCTTGCTTTTACAGATCTGACCTTCAGAGGTCAAAACAGTATTTTAAGCGTGACCTTATGGGTCTAGGGTAATCAGGATGACCTTTGGGGTCGGCAGGTGACCTTGGATCAGAGGTCAGATAAGGTCAAAAATAGTCAAGTCAAATTGACCCAGGGGTCAAGGGGTGACCTTGGACAAAGGTCATAATTTTGTGGAATCTAGTCTGAATAATTATCATGAAATGGCTGTTTTATAATCTTAATGAAACTGTATTTTACATTCGTGTTTTATATATTTTTATAATAGAAATGTACATATTCTTAGTAGTTAGTGTGATGTAACAATTTATTATATTCATGTTATTGTATAATAAACTTTTAAATCCTCTGTTGTTGTCTGTTGGAGTTGGGGACTGGTTACTATATTCACCTGGACAAAACATTGGTGGAAAAGTGGAGCAACTGTTCAGGGAGATGGAGGTACCACAACAAATTAAGGTGATGAGAGTGGCAAGATTACCTCCTGGACCTCACACATCATCACCTATTGTTAAAGTACAATTTGAGACGGAAAAAATTAGAAATAAAATGTGAAATGTGGAAGAAATCTCAGAGGCTCAAACTTCCATCACTAGCTGAGAGACAAACAATAAACAATTTTTGGTTGCTGATCACGTCTATCCCTGCTGTCAAGGACCAAGTTCACATCAACCAAAACAGAAGGATCCTGCCAAATAGACCAAACAATATGTCTTACCACAATCCAACTTATGCCATGAAAGCCTGGGCTCACAACTCTGAACAGATGCACAACAATCAAACTCAAATCTATCCACCTCCCCAACACAGCAATCAAGGACGAAGTCAACAGAATACAGCTCCAACATCACTTTTCACATAGGATGTATCCCAGCCCTTGTAGATGAAGCTGATGACTATTAATATTAATGGACATACGAGCTTAAACAGAGACTTGTGCTTAAATATAATTTATGACACTAATGCAGACATAGTAGCACTCAATGAGACACATCAGGGACCCAGATAGTTTTTCTGTTATAAACTATAGATGGTTTTCACATCCAAGATTCACAAAACACTCAAATTTAAACAGGCATTTTGGAGGAGTAGGTATACTAATAAAAAGAATCATTTTTAATGAGTACAAAATAAATCCCATCAGGATGATCTGCTCGTTGAAAATGATACAACTGAAATTTCATTCCTTGTCTTCTCTTGCTACTTACCCCCTGAAAACTCACCATATGGCAGAAATGGCTCAGAATTCTTTAGCAATCATTTATTAGTATAATTATGTTACTACATTCTTTATTTGTGGTGATTTTAACAGTAGATAGGGGGGGGGGGGAACTTGATTATATAGAAAGGATATGTAAATGTTCACCAAGACAAATTTTGGATAAAAATGTTAACAAGCATGTGGAGAGTTTTCTGGATTTAAAACAAAACGCAAATAGCATGTTATCAATGGTAGAATTACACCAGAACTTAATGATTACACAAGTGTCATTGTTAAAGCAAGTCAGTAGTATATTATATAACTGTCCCTGTTGATAGTAATGAATAGTGTAAAAAGTTTGAAGTCCTACAAACTACAGTTCTAATTGACAAACTAAATTTATCTTCTGTAATAAGCAGATCATGCACTACTTATTTTAACATACACTTTTGAGATGATCCCTGAGATAAATATAAATAATGACCAGAGACCCCAGACTAGACAAAATCCAGGCACAGCAAATGCAAGAGTAAACACACAAAGGTCAAGCCAGGTCCAGCCAAGCAGGAAGAGATATTATTTCAACAACAACCGTGACACTTATATGAACAATGACTCATGGGACCATGCAGTCCTAGAACTGTTATCTGAAATTGAGTTTTTGGAGGAATCTCAGGGGGGAATAGATTCACTGTTTGATAAACTATGTGAAACCATCATTACAGAAAAAGATCAACCTATTCAAGATCTACTAAAAGGCTATTTAAATATCACAAACCCGATTGGAACAGCACATTAACCACCAAATGGAATGAAATGAGAGAGAGTGAGAAAAATTTTAAAAAATTTTCAGGCAATAATGTAAAGAAAAATCATCTAAGAAACACCTTCAAAATAAAGCAAACCCAATTTAACAAATTACTACGTAAAAAAGAAAGGTCATACCATAAACAGCTCTCAGAAAAGATGCATGAAGTAAAAACTAAAAACCCAAACCTATCTTAGGATCACTTTAACAAATTAGGACCCAGGAAAAACAAGGAGATACCAGAGAAAGTTTATATACATACAGATTCAGGCCCAATTACTAAATCACTTCCACAGGTGATTAGCAAATGGCAAAATGATATCAGTAACCTGTGTAATATTGAAAATAATGATTTAGCTTTTGACAATGACTACCTCGAAAGAATTACACAAGGGAAGAAATCATACCAAGATAATCCTACAGACATAAACCATATTCTGAATGCTCCTATTCAATTTTCAGAAATTGGATCAGTAGTAAAAAATCTAAAATATAACAAAGCATGTGGTCCAGACTACATTCAAAATGAAGTTTTAAAGAATCGAGACATTTTACATATCCTACATAAGCTTTTCAAATATATTTTCAGTCATTGTTTCTTGCCATCAGCCTGGAAGGAGGCCATAATCAGACCAATCCCCAAAAGCTCCTAAACTACAGAGGCATTAGCTTGCTCTCAAACATAGAAAAAACATATACTGCTGTACTAAACAAAAGACTGATAACATATTTAGAAAATAATAATTTACTCTGTGAGTAACAAAATGGTTTTAGACCAAAAAGATCATGTGAGGAACACATATACACATTAACAAGTATTGTAAGAAATAGATTAGGCATGTGACAAAATACATTGGCTGTTTTTATTGATTTCCAAAAGCCTTTTAATTGGGTCAATCGAGAAATATTGTTAAACAGATTGAGAGAGTATGGCATCACTGGAAAATATTTATCTCAATCAAAAACCTCTACACACAGACAAATGCTCAAATAATCAAAATTTCAATGATCCATTCCAAACAACAAGTGGAGTAAGACAAGGAGACAGCATGTCACCCACCTTATTCAACATATTTTTAAATGACCTGATTAAGGAATTAAAAGAACAAAATTTAGGCATAAAAATAGGAGAAAGATATGTCAGCATATTAGCCTATGATGATGATATTGTTCTATTAGCTCCAGATACAGATAAACTGCAAATCTCATTAACTCTGACAAATCTCAAATAATGCATTTTAGAAACAGAAGGAACTCTTGAACAAATAAAGTATTTAGGCTTGGGGAAATAGAAATTAAAATTGTTGAGAAGTACAAATACCTAGGGATAATATTAGGTAGTTACAACACCACTGCTGAGACATTATGCAGCTCTGCTTCCAGAATCCTAGGAGCTCTACATAGTAAAACTAAAAACTGCACACACCACACTTATTCACACCTTTTTTCTTCTGGCATATGCCCAATTCTTCAATATAGTTCTAGTATCTGGGGGTACAAACAATTCTCAAAGTGTCAAAATGTCCAAAACAAAGCAATGCGACACTTCTTTGGTCTAAACAAATTCTCACCCAGTCTGATGCTAATAGGTGACATGGCTTGGATACCTTTACATATATTGATAAAAATAAATATGTTAAAGCTGTGGAATAAAATCTGCAATCCTAATGAAACAAGACTTCTGCTAATTGTTTTAAAGTGGGAATCAGGGCTTGGTATTAATAACTGGGGCTATGACATAAATAATATTCTCAATAGTGCTAATATAGATGAAAACACAGCAAACATGACATCTATTGATATTAACAAGGTAACAGAAAGATTAATGCTAGAAGAAGAACAAATCTGGAGAATAGAGATACAAAATAAACCAAAGTTAAGAAGTTACACGAAATTTAAAAGCAATATCAGTGTAGAAAACTATGTGACACAATGTAAAAGTAAACATACCAGAAGTCATTACACAATTTAGAGCGGGTATTTACTCACTACAGATAGAAATTTGCAAATTTAATAAGTAAATTAAATTTTTATAAGTTAATACCCTATCCAATGGACAATTGCTAATTTCCACCGGGCGGCTGGTCCCTAGTACTAGTGCACTCGCCAGATGGCATGTTGTACTTCCTTCCTGTCTGGACAGCATGACGTCATAACATCTTTTTCCTTGTGTAAACCTATTAGACCCCTAGTAAGCTGATAGCGGGTCGGTGGAAGGGTCTTGTGTGTCCATTGGATAGGGTATTAACTTATAAAAATTTAATTTACTTATTAAATTTGCAATTTTATTGCGTTAATACATCCTATATAATGGACAATTGCTGAATAACTACCACTTGGTTGGCGGGTAAGTTACTAGGGACTTAGGTGAACTCATAAACCGAACTAACAAAATTTTCTCTCAGGCCTGGGTCGACCTTGAGGTCAGGAAACCCTTACGGCTACAGTCAGTTATCAGAGACCCCTTAGCCGGTCCAAACTGACTTACCCCCTCCCCCCTTTTTACAGACCTGCTCTGAGGTAGGGGAAGAGAAGGATGAGTTCAGCCCCAAAGGGAAAAACAAACCTCCCAAAGGAAGCATGTCAGAGTTTTTTTTATTTTATTATTATTTTTATTTTTTTATGTACAACTATTTACATATGTACAGAATCTCCTCTGTTACTGGGTTATTTGTGGATCTGCTGAGCAGCCACTACAGGTCCCAGGTGGTAGAGCTCTGATTCAGCCCAGGCCACATCCTTCAGGTAAAATTGTGTGAAGGTATTATGTGATTTCCAGTGGCAGGGTGATAAAATCTATTCTAAGGAGACTCCAGATTGGAAAGCCTTAGAAGCAGTAAAGGCCTGACATCATGGGCTTTGACCTGATGTAAGGTGTGGGCCTCTTGGTCAGAGAGCTCATAACATAGGATCAAGTCTGTTTGATCCATGAGGAGATAGTGGCAGGTGAAATGTCTTTGTCGAAGCCTTTCTTAAATGAGACAAAGACCAACTCCTTATTCTGCCTGAGGTCTGAGGTCCTATCCAAATAGTAGCGCAATGCTCTAACCAGACAGAGGGACCTGTCAGACTTGAGGGACCTATCTAGAGTCGGGGCCAGGGCTGGAATAACCACTGGAGCCACACTGTCTGGACCCTCTTTGGCCAGCTGATTCTTTGAAAGAAAACTGGGAGACGGATACAGGGACAGCTTTGACCAATCAGATTGGTGTCTAATATTTTTGTTCTGCCAAGCATGAATCTCACTTCTACGTTTACCCGACCCAAGGGCTAAGATGAAAACTGTCTTGAAGGTCAAATGCTTTAGAGATGCTTCTTAATAGGTTCAAAAGGAGCCTTTGTGAGCTGGTGCAAGACCAGAGATAGGTTCCAGGAAGGGATTCCCCTCCAACCTTTGGGTCTGTCTCTGTGGAAACTATCCAGGAGATGCGTGAGATTTTCATCCTTGCTGATATTAATAGGTGAATTTCCCAGTTTATCAGCAATGGCTGACCTGTAACCATCAATGGTACTGGGCTATAACTTCCTATCCTGAAAGAGGTACATAAGGAAGTCAGCCACTGACTTTACAGGGGGTGCCCTGAAGTCCACCTGATGAGTGAGGCACCACTTTGTAAAAATGGCCCATTTTGCCTCATAGACTAATCTGGTTGATCCCCTTTGAGGAGCCTCAATTCTTGCTGCCACTGCCTTAGAGAAGCCCTGTTCCTTGATTGCTGAGGCTCTAGGAGCCATGCATGGAGATTTAGGTTTGTCAGATTTCTGTGAGGGATCTGATTGAAGGGCTGTGTTAACAGATTAGGCAGATTGGGTAGGCTCAGGGGAATTTGGCTGGACATGGCCACTAGGTCACAAAACCAAGGCATGTTGGGCCACCCCGGGGCAATCAGAATGATTCTCCTGCATGGAGAGTCCTGCAACTTCTCCACCATTTGCCCAAGATGGCTGCTGATGGGAAGGCGTACGCGTCCAGATCCTCCCATGGCAGACTGAGTGCATCCACTGCTGTGGCCAAGGGATCTGGTACTGGTGACACAAACCGTGGTTAAACCAAAACTTGTGGTTGAACCTCGTGGCAAACAGATTTATCTGAGGCCGGTGCCACCTGCTGCATATAGCTTGGAAAACCTCTTAAAGGAGAGACCATTCTGTTTGAATGGTCTGGCCTAGGCGGGATAGCTTGTCTGCTACTATGTTCAGCCGACCCGGAATGTGTCGGGCTTTGAGAGTTACTTGATGTCTGGTACACCAGGTCAAGATTCTCCATAGTAGAGCAAACATTGGACCCAACCTCATGCCTGCTTCCTTGTTTATGTATGACACTACTGTAGTGTTGTTGGTTGCCACAAGAACTATTTTGTCGGTACAGAGGTCTTGGAACTCTTTCAGTGCTAGAAAGACTGCTTTTAGTTCTAGATAGTTTATATGCAGCTTGCTTTCTGGTAGGGACTAGGACCCTCTCGCAGTGCATTAGTTTAAGTTAGCGCCCCACCCTTCTTTTGATGCGTCTGTAAAGATTTGCAGAGCATGCTTTATTGGGTGTAATGGCTGGCCTGTGAGAATGTTGTCTGCCTGTAGCCACCATTGTAAGTGGGGGAATTGGAATCACCTTATCTAGTGATTTGGGTACTCTCTAGTTGTTTTTGAGATGCCACTGTAAGGGTCTCATGTGTAGTCGGCCTAGGTGAACTTCCTTCTCTTTGGCTGTTAACAAAACTATATGGGACATGAACTGCCGGACCGGACAGACTGGTAGTGACAGTATTTCTGTTATTTTGTCCTGAAGGTTTTGCCAACAGTCCGGTGTCGGTTGGACCCGACCAACCTTGAGGTCGAATTGGTAGCCTACAAAATCGAAGATGTGCTTTGGTTCCAGTTCTGACTTTTCCAAATTCACCATCCAACCTAGTTCTTGGCATATTTTTACTAGATCCTGAGTATGCTGGAGACAGACCAGGTGGGATCTGGCCCTCACCAACCAGTCGTCTAGGTACTGGTGGATCCTTATACCCTTGTGTGTGACCATCAGTTTCACCTCTTTTGCTACTACAGTGAACTCCAAGGGTGCTGTGGACAGACCGAAAGGCAGAGCTTTGAACTGGTAAGTCTGACCGTGGACATGAAATATGAGATATTTCCTGGACTGTTCCTGTATTGGTATATGGAAGTCTGGCCCCTACAGGCAAATTTTGTGCAGCATGTTTGACATTTATTACAGGTTTTACACAAGACAAGTGAGTGACAGAAGAAACACCTTTGACATATTTTAATTGACAACTTCTGAAATTTACATCTATCAAACTGGGATTTAGACCTTTCCTTTGTGGAAGCCTGGTTGTAGAAGGAACATGAGAAACAACAGGAAAATTTACATGTCTCTGAGATAATGTCTGTCTTGGTGAGCTCCCGGCCAGCAGTCGTACCTGTAACATGCCTGAACAGTGAACAGTGTCATTTATATGACTGCTGGCCCCTTGGCTGGTCGGGATGAAAAGTTGAAACTGTTGCCTTTTCCCCATCTGTACTGTTTCTTGCCGATGTTCTTCCATGCTCATCTGTCAGGTCTGGAGTCCGACCGACCCTCTGACCTTTTCTCTCTCCTTTCATACGGATGGTACCGACCTTTCCCTTTTGCTATAGAAGCACACTGGCCTTTGCTGTCATAGTACGCATTTCTTCCTCAGCCTTCTTAATAACAGAGTCTGGGAAAAGAGTGGTAAACTGCAGTGTAAAGGAGCCGTACGCAGTGCTGCTAAAGTGTCATGCTTGATACTGTTCTTAACATGGAAAAGGTAGGTATCTCATCGGACAAGAGTTAGATTACCCATTGTAACAAAAACAGATGCTCCATAGCTTTGGATGCTGACTGCATAATACTGGAATTGAATTCCATCAGATGCTGCAGTTCATCCAGAGCCTCAGAAGACTTAGTGGAGCCCTTTCCTTTGCTTTGACGTACAGTTTTCAGTTGAGAGTTCATGTCCTGTTGAACTTTGAACATACAGCGATTGAAGCTTGCCACCTGATTACAAATAACTGTGGCTTCCCTGGCTGTCTGCTCCCATCTCCTGAGGGTATCCTGGGAGATTCTTCGTGAAGCAGGTGGAGTAGAAGCCATACCAGCCTTCCTGGCGATTCTAGTGTAGCTGATGTTCAACTTGGAAGCACTGACACTCCAACCAGAAACTGTCTGTGAGTCACTTTTCTGTCCGGGGCAAATCCCATACCATCTTGACTGAGACTTGGCTGGTCTCACAGATTAATCCATTAACAATCCACCGGCTTCTGAGGTCCGGGAGGCATAACCCTCAACCGACGGGATATTTAACTTAGACAGTTTCTTGCACAACCACTCCTCAGTTGTCATTTGAACAGAGACTTTGCTGGGTGCTGGAGCTTTGGGCCCAGCAAAGGGATTATCATCAGAAGGATTGGAGCTATCTACATCAGGTACATGAGACCATCCCATGTAGGAACGTATTCCTCGAAAGTTTGTTCCTCTGATACAGTCTGTTCTAATTCCAATTCTGGGTTGTCCGATAGCTCCCCTTCCTCCACAAAAAGTTCTACTGGTGGCTGGTCGGAGAGTTCACTATCTGTAGCAGACTCAATACTGGTGAAACTGTCAAGTCTAGATTATCTGTGGAGAACCGGAGATGAAGAGCTAGTGAGGGGACAAGGTTGAGGTCGGCTTGAGTGAGATTGGTCGGTGCTGGGTCGGTCGGTTAAAGGCTTGCTGGTCGACTGCTTTCTGGGAACAAACTTATCTGGACCACAGTGCCCTGTAGTTGAATGAGATGGCTTACCGGCCGACTGGTGCTTTGCAGCAACCTTGACGTCTGGGCCAGTGCGCCTGGAAGAACCACTTCCCTGGAGTGGAAGATCTGAGAATAGCTTACTGGCCGACTGGAGCTTTTCAGTGTCCTTAATGTCTGGGCCAGTGCGCTTAGAAGTATATCCTGTGATAGAAGCTTACCAGCCGACAACTGTTACTCAACAGGAAAGTCTGGGCCAGTGTGGTCAAAATGAGAACCTGAACTTGTTTGTTGGAAAAAAAGGTTCTGTGTCTTTACCCACGTTAGGAGGTGGGGAATGAGAAGGTGTTTCTCTAACGTCAGATGAGAAAGACAGTGGGAAGGACTTCTGCAAGGCATCTGGGTGATTGAATCTTTTGGACCACTTAAGGTCTAGTTCAGCAATCTTACTGTCAGTGGACGTAGAGGAAGAAGCAGTTTTCTTGGGGTTGTCTTTCTTAGGTTTCTTCTCCGGAGGGAGAGATGGAGATTTAACAGTTACAGATCCATCCACAGGGCCAATCACAGAAATGACCGACGGGTCCACTAGTGACTCAGTGTCTTTGGTACCAGTATCCATTTTTAACTTCTTGGCTTCCCTCTTTTCTTTTTTCAATTTGTAGGAAGGGGTAGCCAGCTGTGCCCGCTGTTCAGGGGTCAGAGCATTACAATGTACACAATCAGAAGAATCTTTACTTTCAACACACGTGTCCTTACCCTTGCCTTTATCCCTGCAGTGGGCGCAATAAAGATGACCATCAAAGCTGGCCATGGCATGGCCGCAAGAACGTCTTTTCTGTCCCGGAGAAGACATTTTGTGGTCTGACATAAAATAACAGTAAAATAACTTCAAATATCTGTTGAAATCCAATAAACTGGCGATCAGAAAAATATTCCAAACAAAAAAGATGCTATGACGTCACACTCTCTAGATAGGAAGGAAGTACAACACGCCATCTGGCGAGTGCACTAGTACTAGGGACTGGCTGGCCGGTGGAAACACAGGACGTCTTTTTCTGACGTTTGTATCTGTCCTAAATACTCAGAAGAATGTACAAAAGTTTTTAACTGGATTAAATTCATTGATATAACTTTTGGTAGCAAACCAAATGAATTCCTAAATGAAATTCCTAGACATAATGAACAAGTACCAAAAATTTCTGGGCCCATTCCTTCAAATGCTTGTTAAGATCAGATTGAATTATTTATACAACTAAAGTCATAATTCCAGCAATACACAGATATATGTTCACTCATTAATTAAAATGTGTAATTTACAATATTCTACAAGAGTCCTGTCAATCAGTTTAATCACCAAAGTAACGATTCACTGGATCTACCTCAGTTATGTCAATCAATATTATTGTGATTGGTATAAATGTAAGACTTGTTTGCTACCTGTATCTCTGTAACTGCATGTTATATGTTTTAATATTTGCATATGTATTTCACACATTTCAACGCAATTGTTTTGTTCAAACTGTAATATATCTGTATTAATTTTTTTATTTAAAGTTCTACTTGTATGTTATATGAAAGGTGACTTATAATCTCGCAAGGGCTGGAAGGAAATCTTAAAAAAATTCTTGTTGTGAAGCATAACCTCAAGTCACAAAAATAAAAAAATCTTATCTTAACTTATCTTATAGTAAGAACCATCAAGCAGATGGTAAAATATGAAAATAAACATACTACGTATTTATCTCTGTGTGTTAACATATACATCAAGCTCATTAACTTGTCTAAGAGCAGCCATTCACAGGCATCTGACTGGGGCCCCTTACTATCGGACAATCAATGTAATCAAAGATAAAGAAGTTACTTCATCAAACAACATGTTTTCTGCTTGATGTATTTCAAGACTGTTAATAAACAACCACAACACAAAAAGGCAATTGAAAAGGGAGACATGATAAAATATTTCCAGAATTGGGACAAAATGCCAGATGTCTTACTGGAAATGTGTTGGTTTTTACTATGCTTTTATTTTGGATGCAGGGCTGGAGAAGGGTGGACTGGAATGACAAAAAAGACTTGGATGTGACAATGAAAATAATATGTCCACACTGAGCTAACAGAAAGCACAATAAATCACCAAGGAAGACATAAACAACATGAACAGGGTCACTCAGATGTTCGAATGTATGGTCCAGGGGCCGATTTCACAAAGGGACTTAAGTCCAGATTTAAACTTAAATTTAAGACTTTGGTCTTAAATTTTTGTCAAAATAATGTTAAGTCTGTGGTCTTAGACTTAACGGATTTCAGAAAGCAGCTAAGTCCATGAAATTGCTAAGTCAGTGGACTTAACTTTAAGTTGGGGAGGTAGTGGGCTTAAATTTTGTAAAGAGGACTTAAATATGGCCGCCATAAACTTTTCTCCACTTCAAAATTTGAAATGGCTGTAAATAAAGTATAATTACACAGAACACCTCAGTAAAGTAGTCTTTGGGAAGTTTATATGTGGCAACAAGGTTTTCCATTTCAAAACAGCACTTTTCCTCAGATAAAATGCATTAAATGAAGGATATATGGCACCAATATTTTGAATAGATATAAAAGGTCACATGAAATAGAAAACCACTGTGGTTATTTGATAAGCTTGGACTTAGCTAAGACCAAAGTCTTAGATTTAAGTCCCTGACTTAGCCATTAAAGTGACTTAGTTTAAGTCCTTTAGTGAAATCGGCCCCAGGAGTGGACATGTTTGAGTTTTATCTCTCCAAGTTGAGTGATAATTGTGAAAGACTATTCCAAACACCTGTTCAAAACTTTACATTAAAAGGTAAATGGTACAAAAATGTGTCCATGGGAAAAACACACTGGGAACTCTGATTCAGCGTATTTCCAAAAAGGCTGGATTATCCTGTACCTACACTTGTCAAAGTGTAAGAGCATCAACAATCACAACACTTTTCCAAGCAGGATTTTCTCCACAGAGCATTATCTCTATAACAAGGCATAGGAATACTTCAAGCCTAGCACACTATATTGAAGATCTGTCAACAGACCAGAAAAAGGACTGTTGCGGGATGGCATTTGGGTGCCATCTAGTTCATTTCTTGCGACCTTATACTTTGCAACCAGTTGTACACCTTATTTGCATATTACTGGCCATTGGTCAAGCGGTCAAGCGTGGGACCTCTCTGATTTAACCCCGTATGCCACCACTTGCATGCTGGACACACGATGAGAAATATCAATTTAACTTGTCAAGTGATGGTTACTGCATACGTGGAACATTACTGTATGGTTTTCTTTCTCTGTTTATTTTATACTGTCATTTTATAATTTAGTATTAGTTGTATTTTATAAAGTATTTTTACATGTTTTAACAGTGTGTCGTTGTCATGTCAGTTAGTATTTACTGAAAATATGTACAATTTGCGTTCTGGCAAGCAAAATACAATAGAATTACCCGTTGAAATTCAGTTGGCAGAAGATAAACAATTTATTGAAACAGTATTAAAACGTAGCATTGTGTCGGATATTGATACAAACATGTCGGACTCTGATTCATCTGCCAGTGATCTAAACTGTAGTGCTTTGGTAAATGATTCGGATAATGATTAGTCTGTGTTGACGAATGGCAAAAATATTGCTGGAACGTCAGGCATCGACAATCCTTCACCAAAGTCGGATCCGAACATGCAAACGCTGATTAATGCTAGGATACTGGATCAGTTGGACAAAATCAGGCAACGACTGGACAAAATCGAAAACAAAACTTGCAAGAAGTCTTCGGATAAGTCAAAAATTAAAAGTTCTGTTAAAAACCTGCGAAAACAAAGAAAGTAGCGACTAATTGGAGTGCAACTGTAAAAACACCAGACTTTTCCACTTCTATGACAGATGAAGCACTTTTTCAACTTAAGGTTGACCAAAGACTGCAAGAACTATCGGATCTGGCAAAATGAGGTATTCCAAATTCTAAATTTAAGTCCCAGAGAGGTGGGAATGTTGATGTCCAGGTCAAAAATAGAGTCAGATGGCCTCATGAATATGTTTTGTCGGGTGTTAATAAGGAAAGAGTGTCATATGATCAGCTGACTGTGACTCAATGGGCTGCTGGTTTTGGCCGTACCATGCGTGATGAATCGGATCTGGATGTTAGGCAACACATGTTAGAATACTTAATAGCATTAATGGATGATGCCAATGATTTTTCGTGGACTTTGGCCAAAGCCAGCCACGCTGTTCTGCTATGTCGGATGGAAAAGGGAGAGGTCAAAAATTTTTTGGATTTTTTTGCAATAGAACGGATCCGGCGTGCAAATGCTCAGAAACATGTCCAACCTTTGGCTAACATTTCAGGGTCAGCATATGGGCACAAAAAAATTTCAAAAATTACAAAATCAATGCCCTGCACATATTTCAATCAGAATTCTTGTATGCAAACCAAATCCCATGAGACAAGGGGTGTACTTTACAAGCACATCTGTGCTGCTTGCTTTGCAAACAATGGCAAGACATTCCCACATGCAGAGGTTGATTGTAAAAGCAAAAATAAGTCCTTATCAAAAAATGAATAGCAAAGGATAGGTGTAGACCTATCCACAAATCTAGAGTGTTTTACAATGTAAATGTTCAGAAAAGCACTGTTTTGAAAGAACTTCAGGTTGACCACAATACAAGAAGATTGTGGGTAGCTCAGGAAAAGTTGTCCAAACATGTGGATCACCGTTCATATGCAACTGTGGTGCAACATGGTAAGGCAGTAGTCCAAACAGCGCATGTCTCTGCTATTAAGAAACATGTTCCCAGCAAGCACAAAGCTTTCACCTTGGATACGCCTATAAAGGTCTCAAAAATCATTTCATCTCCACAAGGCAGTTCTAAATCGGTTCAACAGCAGTTATGGCCGAGCAATTTCCATACCCAACAGTTTTCAATACCCTTGACCAATCGGTTTAAAGCATTGCAAGAAGCAGTGCATGCGCAGAGTGATGAACATGAGGTGACAAGTACTTCTCATACTGCCACTGTTAACCATTGTATATCAAGGGGCAATAAAAACGGAAATGGGAAAAAATTGGGCATAGCAGGGCAACAACAAAAATATACTACTGTAGTGGACCAGTCATTTGATTCCTCTTTCAAGGGCAATAAAAACAAAAATGGGCAAAAATTGGGGGTGTTCACTGATGAGAAATTTCACTCATGTTCATATACAGGTGCTTCAGATACAGAAACATCACAGTGTCCCCTGCATGCAGATTTCACACTCAGGGGCAACAAAAACGGAACTGGGTCCAAATTGGGTGGCATGTGGGTTCAAACCTGTGAATATTCAGACAATATTGCTACAACTGATAGCAATAACAGTGATAGACAATCACATACTACCGACACCATTCAATTCTTGGGCAATAAAAATGGAAATGGGACCAAATTGGGTACTATGTCAATAGTGGGTACAGACAGAACTTCTGTCAACAATGCCCCTGATGACTTACAGATATTGCATCTTACTGACAGCAATTCTGACAATTCTACTCATGTTCTTGGAGTGCTGAACTCCTAGATACCAGACATTGAGGTTCAGGGATGTTGGGTTGGCATGGTAATGGTTGTTCAGTGGTTGTTTTAGCAGAGTGCGTGTGGGTGGTAGTTGTCTTGGAATGTCCAGAGACATCTCCACCAGGTCCCAAAACCATGGTTTTGTCAGCCAGCCTGGGGCTATCAGAATTATCCTGCATGTTTGTGATTGAAGTTTTTGTACAACCTTGGGCAGCAGGGCAGTGGGAGGGAACGTGTAAGCAACTATGTTTTCCCATGGGATGTTTTTTGTTCAGGCTGGTTGCAAACAAGTCCACTTGGGGACTCTCCCAAAGTTTGGAAATTTGTTTGAAGATCTGTGGAGAAAGAGACCACTCTGTTGGATCTGGTTCCTCCTTGAGAGGCCGTCCGCTATCACATTGAGTGAGTCCGGTACATGTCTTGCTCTGAGTGTGACATTGTTTAGGTGACACCAAGTGAGGATTCTCCACATTATAGCACAGAGTTCTGCTGATTTTGTGCCACCCTGTTTGTTGATATAGGCCACCACTGAGGTGTTGTCTGAGGCGATAAGGACTTGATTGTTCCTACAATCTGTCTTAAAGAATTGCAGAGCCAGAAGAACCACCTTCATTTCTAATAGGTTGATGTGAAGGTACTTTTCTGAAAGAGACCAGAGCCCTCCTGTAGAATTTTGACCTGAGTGAGCACCCCAACCTGCGTTTGAGGCGTCTGTAACTATCAGTTTTTCATGTTCCTTGGGGTGGAGATGTTCTCCTTGTAGCACATTTTGAGGGTCTAATCACCATTCCCCGTGTTGTATCATCTTCTGATTCCAGGCGATCGGTGTGTCCAGAGGCATCGGATATTTCCAATGAGTTTTGAGATGCCACTGAAAAGGTCTCATATGCATCCTGCCCAATTTTACAGTCTTCTCCATTGATGCAAGCAATCCAATGGTTGACATAAGAGTCCTTGCACTGATAACAGACTTCGAGGACAGGCGATGGAACATCTCCTGAAGTTTGGTCCACCTGTCTTGCATGGGCTTCACAAGAGCCAAATCTAGTAAAAAATGGTAACCCAAGAAGTCGAACCACTGAGATGGTCTGAGTTCTGACTTCTTGAGGTTTACTATAAAGCCCAAATCCTTCACCAGCTTTAGTAGTTTTTGGTGTTTGAACCATGCATTGTTCTGAGGGGGCACGGATCAACCAGTCATCCAGTTATTGGTGGATTCCTGAATGCAAAGCTATCAGTTTTACCTCGTTGACAATACTGGTGAAAATGAGGGGGGCTGTTGCTAGCCCGAATGGGAGGCTGGTGAACTGGTAAGTGAAGCCTTTGAAATGAAACCTGAGGTATTTTTGAGACTGGGTGTGAATAGGTACATGTAGGTAAGCGTCTGTGAGATGTGACCCATCCCCCCTTCCTGAGGGAGGCATGTATGGACTCTGGGGTCTCCATCTTGAACTTTGGGATGGCCAGGAATTTGTTTACTGAGCTTAAGTCTATGACTGGCCTCCAGCGGTTGCCTGGTTTTGGTACCAGGAAGAGATGGCTATAAAATCCCAGACTTTCTGGGGTATGAACGACTTCGACTGCACCTTTCTTCAGCAGGTCTTGAATAGAGGTCCAGAAGGCATTTTGTTTGTCGAAGCCTGTGTAACTGCTGATTATGCAGGGTACCCTGGATAGGTTTGGGCATTGCCTGAAGGGCAACTTGTATCTCTTATGAGCCCTGTGATCAACCGGTACGACCCATGTTTTTCCCACTCCAGAAGGAACTGCCTTAGTCTGACCCCCACTGGCAGATCTTTCGCTTTTTCTTGAATATATACACTTTTGAACTGAACTAGATTGGATATATCCTGAGACTGTACACACAGAGTTTTTTCCCCTCTGGTGGGGACTGTACACACGGAGTCTTTCCCCCCTCAGGTGGGGACTGTACACACAGAGTCTTTCCCCCCTCCGGTGGGGATTGTACACACAGGGTCTTCCCCCCAGTGGGGACTGTTCACACAGAGTCTTTTCCCTCTCCGGTAGGGATAACACACTCAGAGTCTTCTCCCCCTCTGGAGGGGCTACAGGGAAAACACAGTGTAAGGGATCTCCTGAAAGCATTGTCAGTTCTACTCCAGGGTTTTGTGAAGGTAGCACTTGGTATTGAGTGTCATTGAGGAGGTTGCTACTGCTTGTTGACACCTGTGCTGCCTCCGCGGCCATGACCTCTGCGACCACCACGTCCTCCTCTGCGACCAATTTGGGGTGGAGGCTGAAAGAAGGGTTGTTGCACCATATATTGTGGAGCCGGTATGGGTTGGTAGTAAACCCCCTGTGGAGCTTGTTGACCCCTACCCTTCTTATGTTTCTTATATTGGTGGAAACGCTGCTCCTTCTTGGATTCAGGCTTCACTCCTAGTCCTATCAAGTGTTACTCATACTCCTGCATGAGACTCCTCTCAAACAGGTCTCCACCTGAGACTGGGGTGGCACGAAGGTTGCGTACCCAAAAAGCATCCAGGTTGGGGTGAGCATGGCATAGATAGGCATCACGCCTGAGAAGCACCAGGTTCGTGAGATTGGATAGGAAGTTGGATACCAAGCCTGTGTAGGCCTTGGACATACTCCTACTTATATCCAGCATAAACTACATCTGGGCAGATTCCTGTTGGGTCATGGTGAACAGCTGCAACATGATCTGCTCTATGGTGGGCCCGTCCGTGGTTGTACGGAACTGGTCAAACAATCTCTCTCTTTGGTCCCTTGAGAGACAAAGATTGTTGAGACACGACTCACTGGCCATCCCGAAGGTGGAGAGGAAATTAGCAATGCTGATGTTCTCTCGAGTCATGTATTCCAGCTTGACTAGATCCTTCTGTTGGACTGAAGCTGGGGGTTCACTCTTGTAGCCATTCTTTGCAATGTTTGAGAAGGCCTGGGGAACCAACTGTGGTGTCTGCAAATTTATTGTCCACTACACTATACCAGCTTACCTTGTGTGGTGGAATGCCTGGAAATTTTCCTATCTCCAGAGTATCTCCAGACGTGTTTGGTTTGACTGAGTCGTCCTGGGTAGTCTGAAGGCGAGATAGGTCGGCAACCATTGGGAGCTTGATAGATGGGGGTCTATCCAACTTTTCCTGTTGCAGGAGAAGGGGATCACATCCCAGTGCTGAGCCCATCTTGTAGTCCTCTTCTGCTGATGGGTCAGAAATGGACAAGAACTCCATAACATTTTGGACCAATTCCCTGAAAGGGAGGTTAGGGGGTGCCGCCTGTTCTCCAACTTCCGCAGGGTCTTCTGGTGGAAGAGAAGGAGGAAGCTGAAGCATCAGTCCCGTACTCCTCTTGTTCCAAGGCTTGAAGAGGAGATGCGAGCCTTGGAGCAGAAGCAGCCGTCGGCAAAGAAGATGGCTGTGTAGAGGGGGTGGTAGTGAGCACTTTCACTTGAGAGACCACCGCTTGAATGGACTGTTGAGCAATAGCCGAGGAGCCCTTAACCTTTGAGAGACCCTTCTTTACCTCAGGAGGGGCAAGTTGAGATGGAGCTGAGTCCATTGGTTCCTCTGTTTTGGCAGGCAGTACAGCAGACACCGGTGTGATTGACACAATATGAGGTGGCGGTGTTGTAGATGTAGCTGCTGGAGGTTGAGTTTGTACAAGGGCCAAATGGTTGAACATCTGCTCCATGGACTGTTGAAGGAATGCCTGCAGTCCTGTTTGTAACTGAGCAGAGAGATCCTTGATTTGTTGCTGGTTTGTCTGGTTTTGTTTCTGCTGCAGAGAGTTCATCATCTCAAAATTCTCCTAATGAGTTGAGTCCTAGGAGTCTGTGGGATCTCTGTTGTTGAGACAGCCCTCTGTGGTTGTGGGAATGACAAAGCAGCCATTCTTTCCGCAACTGATTGCCGGCCAGGAGTTGTATGTGGTACGTATCTGAAGGTGGAATGTCCTGTGTGACTGTCTGAGACAGAGGGTGCGGCACCCTGAAAAGGGCTGAAGAATCAGTCGCAGACTGTTGTACCGGACCCATAGTAAAGGAAGTCACCGGGACATTCTGTGCGGGTAATGCAGCCCATAGGCCAGTAAGAGGGCTGATGCCGGTGAGAGGTGCACTGGTACCAGAGTCTTCTGGTTCAAGATCCAAGAGAGTGTCGTCCACCTGTGAGAAATCTTCACCGGTCAGCATCAGTTCTTCTGTCTCCGGCTCCTCAAATGAGCCACCCTGCGAGCTGGTTTTATGCCTGTAAGCAGACGTTTTTGCAAAACTTTCTCTGAGGTGGGACCACTGCTCTTCTGTCAGTGAAGCACACGCTGAACACTGCGTGGTGTCAGCTCCTTGTGCACAGTGATCCTGTCCCTTGCACTTGGCTCTACAGCCAAAGCAGGAGCCATGACTATCAAACTGGGGCATAAAATGTCCACACTTGCCCCTTTTCTGGTAAGGAGGTTTCTTAACCATGTTACCAAACTGATCTATAAACTGTTATGAAACAATATAATCACAATTTAACTGTCTACCCACAATTATATAGCTGTAACAATTTACTAAAAGTGAGAGTCACTAGCAAGCCAACTTGACAAGATGGCTTCCAACAAAAAGAAAGGAAGTGCTCATGGGAGCAATCTGATAGGTTCCCTAGGTTATGTGGCCAAGCCAGCAGGTGCGTGTTTACCCGCGCCGGTACTATATCACCGGCATTCCCGTGACCAGTACTCCAGATAGCCCCGTCTATCTGAATTTCACGGGTAATAGTTTTCAACTTTTACTCCGGTTGGAAGCTTCCCGTGGTCAACCACCGGTAAAGCATATGGTTACAATGGGTAGGACTATTGTAGCGCAATAAAATTGTTTGTTACAAATGAGATGAAAATGATCCAGATTGGGTCCTATTGAAACAGACGTACACCAAAGGAATGAAATCCACTTATGATTGGAACTATATGTGAAAGGAATGGCCGCAGAATGAGAAACACATCTGAGCAGATGTCAATCCTTAAAAACATCAGTGACTATTGCCAATATATAGGAACAAGTTCAAAATCACTCCAGGATGTCCAAGAAGTATTTTGAGTAACAAAACAATAACGTACAAACGTTTACTTGAAGCTGCTTTCTACCAAAACAGAGGAAAGATTATGAATCTAACCTTTTGTCAATACAACAGATGTTGCCTTTTTGCCACTCGTCAACAGATATGTTAACATTATTCCCTTTTTTGTCTTACAGAACAAATGCTGTATCTGCTACAAGTAATAGTCTTCCAGTACCAAAATTATAAAGAACTAATTTAGAGCCCAACATACAGTAACTTATGTAATACCAACAGCAAATTAAATCTTTACATATTCGTTTACTAGTGATGTAACAGTTAAATTGCCTAAGGATGAATTGTTTAGGGAAGGAATTCTTGTCTGGATGATTTTATTTGTAGATTGTTCAAATAAAATATATATTTATCCTCTATGTTCCTTTTATGTCTGTGGGACTGAATCTGGGACATTTCACAGCCTTGTCTATGACACAGTTAAGTTTTGGTTAACCACGATTCACCTGAATATGGTTTTCAATGTGATTTTTTAAGCCTACCCACCATAGCCTCTCCCGTCACATCTGTGTCTCCTTGGTACGACCTGGCTATGTCCCTTGATTAATGCTAACTGCCTTGCTTTATGTTTAGATGCGCCTTAGAGTCCATCAGTGATGGAGATTAAGCGCTATAAAAGTCCACATTAGATTAGATTAGATTAATTTAGGATTTAACATCACTGTCAACACTGGCCTGACCAAGATTCATTCCCTTAACCTTAGCAGCAGCAGGTGGCCATGCTAACCCCTACTGAGTCCCTAGTAACAAATAGTCTTTCAACTGTTTTTTTTATGAATGCAGATACATAGCTGAAATTCAATCCCAGGATCTCAAAGGTGGGAGGAAAGTTACCCAGTACATAGAATCACAAAGTAGTCGAATCATTGACAATGATGCTCAAAAAGTCACATGGATGGAATTTAATTTGAAAACATTTGGGTGAAAAAATAATGTGATCTAAATTTCAGTGCTTAAGCTCCTAAAGTTAGAAGATTCTTAATTGCAAGCAAAGATCATTGATCATTTTGCCATTGAATGGGCCTGGGTCAGTACTGTGAAAACACAAGAAACAGTGAAATATTGCAATTGTAGTAACCCAACATGCAGGTCAGGAATACTATGGATCCATACCTATTGTCATCATTGCTGCCTCTGCTACCGCAGCTGCCATGATGAAACAATGTCTGTTCTCTTAGTGAAAAATTATTTCCATAATTTATCCATATATGGAAGGTAGAACATTGCTAAATAATATTTACTTTAAGGCTTAACCCTAAAACCATTCAAAGTGCAAAAACCGATGATAATTTTAATTTTTCTACTTTTTCCTCAATGATCCCTTAGTTTTATTATAGAATTGCTTCAAATTTCTGTTAAGAACAGAGCTACCTGTCTTCGATCAACATGCAAAATCTGTCCTTGAGCTGTGGCCATCAATCAAGATCATTGCTGGGCTGATGAAATTTCCCACGTGAGCCTCTTTTGGATGCCTTTTTTCTGTAATTTCAGCTCTCATTGTAGCACTTGTCTACAGAAATCATTCAAACTTTGCAGGCAGATAAACTGCAATAGTTATTGTTCACCTTTAGCTTAATTTTTTTTGTTCTTGACTAACTTCTTCAAGGTCCTTCACAGGTCCTTTAAATATTTCCTACAATTGACTTTTGTAAGACTGGAATGAAATTTTCATTTACAAGTTATACCTTGCTTTCTATTGGTCCCAGACACTTGGAACGTACATACTTCTTATACATAATCATGTACTGGGAATCTTTTGATATGGTCTAATGGACCTTGGGTTATTGTTTCATGTCAAATGGGGCTGTCCAATCTCAAAAGGGTCCCTAATTATTGGTCCAACAGGTTGGGATGTGACACCAATATATAGGAAATTATGGGCTGGCATTCACTTAATGGGGTCAGATTTGACCTTGGGTACCTCGATCAAGGTCAAATTTGGGTTTGAATGCTTAAATGTGCCGATATCTCAATTATTATGTTTTAGAGGTTTGGTATATGAGACCAAGATCTAGGATATAACTTCCAGGGATTCAGTTAATTGTACCGGATATGGACTAAGGCCCCTCATTCAAGGTGAATCTGGGTGTGAATCCTTAACAGAAGCAACAAAAAAAGTTTGAGGAACTTGGACTTCATATTGCGTTTAGTGATACATACAATCAGACAAGCAGATCAGAAGTAATGTAGATGGTTCCTTTGCTAAAGTGTTGAAACAATGGCGTCTTACTTCTATCTTCAGGTTTGAGGGTAGTTTTATGGGGAACTTTTGGGAGAATTATCTGCTGTGCAGGGTAAACGTGGGGGAAGTATCAATTGGAGGGTTTGTTCAGAATGAGTAAAATGGCAGCATGACTATATTCTCAGTTATTATATTCTCAACAAAGATCGTGTTTCACATAATAACTTAAATATTTTACAACTGATCGGGGTTTCTGCAGTATCATGAGAGAGAAAAGCTTTTGAGAATCGTGATAGCATGTTGGATTATCTTATTGCATTGCTTGATGCACAGGGTTTCTCGTAGTATGCTTCAAAAGCCTCTCATGCAGTATTGATTTGTATAGAATGGAACAGGGTGAAATCTCGGATTGGTCTCAAACTGAAAAGATTGACAGAATTCGTGGAGCAAAGGGTCGAAGACATTTATCCTATGTCTCAAATACCAATCTTGTGACCACTTCGGGTCAGTAGCAAAAAGTTTGTCAGCTTTTAAATGAATTGAAATGTAAACAAGTAAAAAATCAGCAATCATGTTTATACAAATATTTGTGTAGTTTTTGCATTACTAAAGGGAAAGCTGAGCCTCATGTGGAGATGGCGAAAGATTGACGTTTCAAGAGTATGAGTTTAAAAGACGAACAGTTGGGGGATTATAAATACAAAAAATCAACATATGTAGATAGAGTCATTTTAACTCGTATATATAATTATTCAACTGTAGAGGTTTGAAGCTCTATTAAAAATTCACTTACCTGCATCATGTGTATTCTGTGGAAACAGCTTTGCCACTGAAATAGAGCAGAGTTGAAACTTGTTATATTGATCAAATTTAGCTTCCTTAAAAAATTGACGTTAAAAGACGTTATTGACTTTTTCATAATGACTATCATGAACTAAAACTGAACTGAGCAAGTATGTAATTGGTATAGGTTACAAGGGATTGATTACAGCATCCAGTTATCATTTATGTGTGTTAATCAACCTAAGCCAAAGTTCCCACCATTATACATAATTGTACAGAATTATACCTCCTTAAGTCAACACTAGTTAAATTAAAGCATGCAGTTTCTGTTGAAAAGGACCCCTTATTTTTCTATTTTAATAATCCTGGATAAATATCTTTACCGACCCACTGTGATGCCTTCTGCCGGTCTATAAAAATTTCTAATTACTGAAGTTTTCAACTGAGGGCCAATTTACCCAGGGCCGAATTTTCAGGGGACCGATTTACCCAGGGCCGACTTTTTAGAGGGCCCATTTGCCGATTGCTGATTTGGCAAGGGGCGAATTTGTCCAGCTCCCAACTGAAAATACATTAGTGCTCTTTTTATAAATGGATTAATGTCCTTCAATATCTTGTCAAAAATAATTTTCCTTGGAATTAAACTAAGTTTACTAAATCTGAATAACAATAACACTGTGCTTGGCTTTTACCAAGTCCACACAAATGGAAATTTTACCTGAAATGTTTAAGTATTTTAATGGACTCATTTGGTTATTTGGTCAGTTGTTATTTGTAATCCTCTTTGTTGTGTGGTATCGTTTTGTTGTTTCAACATGAAATTACTTGACATTACCATTTGTATATTGCTTGTAAGACTATGCACTTTACAATATAAACATTATACACTGGAATATCTAGAAAGTATATGCTGATGGAAATAGATGTTTAGTTTCTGTTTTGAGTCCAGGATGGCACTCCAACCTCTAAGATCAACAGGTAAGCTGTTCCATAACTGTGTTGAAACCATTGTGACCATAACTTTTCTTCTTAGACTTTTCATCAACTTGTGAAAACCTGACTGAAGGGCTAAGTTGTAACACAAGGTGACAACAGGGATGAAAGGAAGTCTGGAGCAAGTTCACTGGTTATTTGAAACACAGCAGGAGAACTTTGTATTCTATCCATTACTGAACTAGAAGTCAGTGAAGTGATTCGGTACGGATGAGATAATGCAGTGTTATTTAGAACACACTGAATTTTCTGGAGACAGATATTGGTAATCCACAGAAAAGAGTATTTCCATAGTCAAAGTTTGATACGACATTTTATATTTACTTTATTTGTAACATAAACTTGATTACAATATATAATCTCTGTAACACTATATAATCAAACTTTGTGTGCAGCTGTATCATAAATAAACAGATTTGTATCAAATTTGGCACAAGGATAAAGGCTCCTACCATACAGACAGGCAAGCATCTCAAAATATAAAACGAACCTGAGTCACTAAAACTTGCAAAACAAGATCTAATAAAAATATGGACCTACAACCACTTAATATCGACGTTCCAGCACCTACAACTCCACCCACAGCACCACCAGCAAGGCCCCCTGCCACAAACCCTATAGGTCCACCCAAGGCACCAATCATTGCCCCTGTTGCAGCACCTGCCGTTGCACCCGCTTTTGCAGCATCTGCCACATCAGGTAGGTTTTCAGCCATCTAAAGAGTTGGTGCAAAAGCACGGTAGTCATAACATTCATAAAATATATTTAAAAAAAATTCTGCAATATCTTCTCTTTCTTATCTTTTTATATGAATAAATTTGGTCTGCCTATCGTTGTCACTAAGAATGATACAGACTATGCATAGCATATATACCGATCAAGATACTCCACTCCAAGATAGTGGTAGGATTATAAGACAAACATTACAATGTCATAAATTACAAAAGTCTAACAATAATAATAAATACAGAGAGGCACATTCATTGAACCAGTCCATGTAGCAACTGTCACAATTCATATTAATCCTCTTCACTTACCTTTGGTGATCAGAAAGGCTCCACACAATCCGGACAATAATTAGTTTCTGCACAAAAGAATGAAGGGACACGGTAGTAATCCCAAATAGATATGTTATTGATCTGTTTGAGTTGTGGTTTCCCACAGAACCAAAAACACCAAGCCATAAAAAGTGACACTTCCTACATTCCCCCAGGGGCAAAACACCAAGTAGACCAGAAGTGGAGTTATATTTTTTATTTAAAACCTACGTTTTTTAGTATATAAGGTAACAGATGACAGTTAATGTATTCGATTACAGTTAAATACTATGGAACTATCCTTTCTTCTCATAGATTTGTCAATGGAATACTCGCATATTATTTGTTGTGCTTGTCTTACGAAATTCCCTGGATTCTTTTTGGTGCAGTTTCAAAAATACATAAACTTACAAGAGAAGAATATTCGGCCACGGTTTACACTGCAGTAGCATGACTGTTCAGTCAAGTGTGATGGTGTTCGTCACGTCAGGTCTTTCCAGTGACAAGGTCTGTTGTCTGCATGAGGCTTGCAATAGCTCTGTTGTCTGCATGAGGCTTGCAGTAGCTGTGTATAACAGTAGTAGTTAGTAAGTCCATTGGTGGTCTTCCCTTGGGCTATATGAGCTTTCTGTGATTTATTTATTTGGGGTTTTACGTTGCTTTCAACACTGTACAGGTCATATCACGACAGGTAGTTGGAAGGGCGGAGGAAACCAGTACATACAGTTCATTAGGGTTCTGTACTGTAAACTGTTGACCAACGGCAAGCAACTATCAGCTTTCCCACTTTAGGCCGTGCCGGGAATTGAACCCCAGCCTCAGAGGTGGGAGGCGGGAGTGTTACCACTCTGCCACCATGGCCCCTCGAGCTTTCTGTGAAATATATAAGGGAAATCTACTGCATTGGGGATATGAAAGGCTCAGAGACACACGTTCTAACTTGAAGCCTATCTAACATGGGAAATGTACACATATGCTGGAATCTTATGTAGAAACAACCTTTGTAAAGGATTTGTAATATAAAGAGAATGAACTAAAGATCTCTACAACAATGGTTGTATAAGAATGTTGTAAGTAAGAATCTCACAGACATGTTGGAACCCTGAACCATATAATATCAGATACCCGTTTATATATGTTAACTCAAATCATGCATACTTAAAGGTTATAAAAGAAGAGCAATAAGAACCTAACCCACATTTCAAGTCCATACAAGGTTTTAATCATAGGTAAATGGATAATGGAATGTTAATCATTATTTGATCATTCGCAAATCCTCAGTCAATGTTTGTACCTGTAGACATGAAGCAATCCATATTTATATTAACACCAGACAAATGCAGCGCTCTCCTAATTGTATAGTTAATCTACTAGAATGCACTGTATATTTACACAACCTCCAACAGAACCACCTCCAAGTCATAAGCACACACTCATAATTTCTATCTGCACTACATGATTAGAGGGTCTGTATACAGTGGTATGAAGAATCCCAGAATATATGTTAATATTTAAACATAATCTGATAATATATATACATATATATGAACATAAGCAAGGGATCAGACTGATTTCAATGAATTATCTTTTTCACCTCTTATTTCATGAAAAAGCAGGATCAAGTGCCGACGAATCATCAAATCCCAAACTAGGTCACCACGTGACTTTACCGCAGATCATTGTATATAAACCGTTTTCGGGAAAAAGAGGGATCAAGTGTTGACGAATTATCAAATCTTAAAATAGGTCAGCCAAAATACTCCTCCAAACCTCTCATATATAAGGAAATTAGAGGAAAAAGTGGATCCAAAGCTAACGAATCATCAAATACTAACAAACCAGTCATGTGACGCATACACAAAATGTGGTATATAAGGGACACCATACATGAAGAATTGTGTTCAATCCTGAACTGTAACAAGTCACAACAGAGTTCTGGTTATTTGGTAATTTCCTACAGTCTCAATAGCACAAGAAGTTAAACTAGCAGATCACAATCCTTGTTATACAGTTAGAAATGCTGATCAGACAGAATAGCTATTGCATATTTCAACACTGCCATGCTATAAATAAGCTGGTTCCCAAGAAACAAACACACAATCCTAGCATACTCTATTCACAGATCATTTTTAGAATTGACATTATTAACTTTGGTAGAATTTATGTATGCATCGTATATACAAGGTGGTATGCATTACAGTACCCTTTCGCATCAATTAAGATATTTGGAATTTTCTTGAAGAAGTTATGCAAGGATCTAAGTAAGAAGTTAAACCACAACTGTTGATATGGCGTTTAAATGTTCATATTGTGGATGGGACATGCTGAACAGACCCAACCAAACACACCATGAATCAATCTGCATACAGTCACACAGGAGGGTGGAGGAATGTAAAGTTTGCTCTCAGAAATTTAACTCTTTACAAGAATTGCAGTTTCACCTTAAGAAATGTGGCAAATTCATCTGTTTTCAATGCAATCTACCTTTTTTGAGCTCAAGAAGTCTGAATTGTCACATTCAAGAATTTATTTATTTTTTTGTTGTTTTATGTCGCGTTCAACAGCCAGGCTCATATTGCGATGGGTAGTTTTACAGGTGGAGGAAACCAGTGCATATTGCACTGTAAACCACCGGGCATCGGCAAGTAACTTTCTAACATGAAGCGCGCATGGAGGCAATGACAATGATGATATAGATGACATTCCCCAATATGTTTTTGAAGAGCAGAATGAAAATATTAGAGAAATGTACATAACCAACAAAAATCATATACTGGCTGATCAAGAGATATAAGAGAAACATATAATTTTCCTGAGATATAAGAGAAACATATAATTTTCCTGTTAATAATTTAAACGGGGGCTATAGAGAAATCAGATGACAAATTAGCCAAATATATGATGATCAGTCCACAGCATTTCGAATAAACCTTGCCTTTGGCATGATTTTATTCAATAATCAAACTGGGGAGTATAGGTATTATATACCTTATTTCAATAGTAGGATATTGACCTACCCCTTTACAATATCTAATAGAAACAGTATCAGATTATTAATGAACAAAATAACCAGGATTGATATCATAGAACAAGCAAGAGCTGTCAGACCATTAACAGCCTGGACACTAGCATTCATAACCAATATACAGTACAATATATTTATCACACATTTTCCTCTAGGTCAAGCGATAGATCTCCCCACATATATCAGAAACCATAAACATTTACGAAATTTTACTTATGATATGAACAGGAAACAACCATACCAAGATATCCTATGTTTATTCAGATGTTTAAGTTTCATCTTAATAACCAGAAGAAGAACATAAAAGACTATTTAAAAATCTGCACAATTTTACAAATGCACAAATTCAAAGAGTTCCCAGGTGTACTAATCGAAGATGTTATCAATCTAGAGAAATTCTTTGAAGTTAAGATTATTCTCTATTCCTTGAATGCTAATGGAATGTCTGAATATCAGTCAAAAATTTATTTGAATGTATTTCAAAATCATTTTAGCTATATTACAAATTTGATCAATTTGCTAAAAAGTTCCAATGTGATAAATGTGGAAGTATATTCAAAAGACTTTGGAATATGAAGAAACATTACAGTACATGTTATGACTGAACTAAATACATATTTCCAGGAGGATTTATAAGACTAAGCCAACAATATTTGAAAAATTAGAGTCTATAGGCATATATGTACCTAATAATCTGAGGTATTATCCCTATTTTTTGGTTTGGGACATGGAGGCTATGTTGAGGAAAGCTGTAGATAATAACCAGTCAAATGCAAAGCAAAACTACAATGGATATCTAAGCATATTCCAGTTAGTGTAAGTATTGCTTCTAATATACCTGACCACGAGGAGCCAGTCTGCATTGTAGAAGTCTCACCAAACCTATTGATATGTAAAATGATGAATAAATTTCAAGAAATTAGTAAAAATTGGTATCAAATAATGAAGCAAAGATACGAGTTTGTGTATCTAGAGTTGGAAGCCTTGAAGGATCAATATTCTCAAGAATCAGAAGAATCAGAACCAGAATTTGAAGATCCAGATTCGGATCTGAAAGTGAGGTCTCATTTTGCTAATGTTATAATCACTATGATTAATGAATTTGACAAATACCTATCTCAGGTGCCAGTAATAGGTTTCAACTATGGCAAATATGATCTGAATTTAGTTAAAAGACAAATTATGTTATATATCACAGCTCACTATCAAGAAAATGAAATATTTACAATCAAGAAGAATAACTTCTACCTCGCAATCACAGTTACTGACATGAAATGTTTAGATATTTCGAATTATATTGTTGCTGGATGTTCATATAGAAATTAATGCAAAATCACCTACCTAAACCCCAAGACTTCTATTCAAGACTTACCAATGATAACCCAATTAAGACTGAGACTGACTACCATGCTCTGTTAACTATATGGAGGGACAAACATGGAAACATTTAAAGTCTATCTTATTTATTATAATAACCTTGATATGGCCCCATTTGCCATTGCACTGCAAAATTTTGTAGATGTATATAAGAACGAGGGTATTGATATTTTTAATGACTACATAACACTACCAGGAGTTGCCAGGTGAATGCTTTACAAATCCTCTAGAAGTAATTTTTCTCTAATTAACCAAAAACAACAGGGATCTGTATTATGTAATTAAGAAGAACATTGTTGGGGGTCCTAGCATTATTTTTAGCAGATATCATGAAAAAGGTGTTACAAATGTAAGAAATATCTCAGGTAACACCTGTCAAGCTGTAGTTGGGTATGATTATAATGGTCTCTACTCTTATGCCCTTAAACAAAAATGCCTACTGTGGTATCATCAGAATAAATTCAGATCAGAGGTATCAGAAAGGTACATAGACTCATATGTGTGGTTGGACTATTTGATGAAGAATAACACGATCAAAATACTCCATAATTTAAATAATAAAAAAGAAATAAGAATTGGTAATTATCTTGTAGACGGATTTTGTCCTAAAACTAAGACAGTCTATGAATTCAATGGTTATTATTATCATTACTGTATTTGTTTATTTGGGGTTTTACGTCGCTTTCAACGCTGTACAGGTCATATCACGACGGGTAGTTGGAAGGGCAGAGGAAACCAGTACATACAGTTCGCTAGGGTTCTGTACTGTAAACTGCCGACCAACGGCAAGCAACTACCAGCTTTCCCACTTACGACCATGACGGGGATCAAACCCCGGCCGCAGAGTGTTACTATTGTAGATTTAATTGTCATATTGTAAAGAAGATAACCTCAAACCGCTGGTTAAAGAAATTAAAGCAGGTCCAACAGAAAGATGAAAAAAAGCAATTTCTCATATCTGATATAAATATGTAAGTATACAGGAATGTGAATATCTAACCAAAATTAAACCCCATTTCAGCAAGATTTATGACAAGTATCTGCCTGCATACTACAGAAAGAACAAACAAACAAAACAAACAAACAAACAAACAAACAAAGGTATTTTGTCTACCAGTAAGACATTGAGAGATGTTGAATCTAACAAATTATTTGGTGCTGTAGAAGTAGATATTGAAGTGAAACAGTCACATCAAGCTCACCACCATTCTTTTGCACATGCAATGTTAAAATGGAGGAAATAGGCTCGCATATGCTTCAGTATTGTAAAGATAATGCTATAAACTTTGATCATAAAAGGCTTTAGATTAGCGGGCTTAAAGCAAAAAAGATATTATTGGCCACTCCACTACTAAGATGGTATCTTGCCAATCACTGTGAGGTTACTAGAATCTATCAGGTCATAGAATTACAACCAGCTACTTCCTTCAAGTCTTTCATAGACACAGTAACCATGCATAGAATTTGTGGAGATCAGAACCCTGATATGGCCATCATTGGTGACACCTATAAGCTGTTAAGCAACTCCAGCTATGGATCAGTTCTGATGGATCGTACCAAGCATAGTAACACAAGATATATGAACAATAAAATTAAAATAACCAAGATCATTAACTCACCAACCTTTAAAACTCTAGAGAAATTAGGTGACGACCTATTCGAGGTAGAAACGTATAAGAATTCAATAGCATTGGACAACCCCATTCAGATTGGTTTTTATTCTACAATGTGCCAAATTAAGAATGTTAGAATTTGATTATGACTGCCTAAAGAGGTATTTCATAGATAACAGCTTTGAGATAACAGAAACGAACGCAGACAGCATCTACATGGCAATAAATGCTCCTACTATCGATCAATGTATAAGGGAGGAATATAAGGATAGATATAAACTGGAAATATTCGAATCCTGTAGTGATGCCAAGTCACCCATATGGTTTTCAAGGAGGTGTTGCCAGTGCCACCTGGATCTAGACAGCCGTCATTTAGGCACATTCAAATTTGAATGGGGGGGAAGATAAGATGTTGTTATTATGTTCTAAGTCTTACATAATAGAGGATGCCAATGGTAAACAAAAAATCTCATGTAAAGGGATCCCCAAAAGAAACCTTTTAGACCCGATGAGGAAATTCGAGGAATGTCTGAAATCTAAGAAAGTGAATTTTTTCAGTAATGTAGGATTTAGGTTTAGGGCATCAGATATTTTCACAGAATAAAATTGGCTTCAATTATTTCTATTGCAAGAGAAAGGTATTGATGGATGGAGATTCTACAGAATCCCTTGAAGTTATTTTATCACCATGGGAGAAAGAAGTTTTTCTAGATGAAAAACCACAAAACCCAATGTCAAACCTTTATACATGTCCGATTCGAATGGATCAAAAAACCTTCCACTCATCAGAACATATGTTTTGCTATCTAATTGCAGCAACATATAATCAAGACAAGTTATGTGAAAAAATTAAAAATAATTCTGATCCTCTTGAGTTACAATCCCTCGTGAATTCGTTCCAAGAGTTTAATGGAAAGTATGATGAGGTTAGTTATTTCCCTAAAATTGCAACAGGCCACAGAATTTACACAGGAACTCTCCAGTCATTATGGAACACATAGCATATAAACAAATAAATTTCGATAAGACTCAGGAAACATTCTGGGGTGTCTCTGTACCAAGGAAACTGGTAACTGTATTAGACATAAAATATATTTCTGGCAATAATTTAATGGGAGTTATACTCATGGACTGTCTGCAAGACACCATTCCAAGATCCTGATGAAAGTAAGATACAGGCATTACAGGCAATATAATTTATTTCTACATAACAATTTGTATAGTACAGGGTTCATTATACCATAACATATACACATATTAAAAAAGACCAATTTACGTCCTATGAAACCTTTCCAGAAAAAATCCACTTACTAATTTCTCATTATCTAAGATTATCACTGAAATGACTAAATATACTATTGAAATTGACACCTCTACAACTGTAATAACTGTAATAAAGACAAAATAACCCACAAGTGTAGGTATTGAAAGACTGTAACCTCTTATTATTGTACATATATGTCATATCCTGTGATTGTAATAAATTGTGCACCACAACTTTTGGTTGGTTTCCCACTGAATCAAAATATTCTACAATAGCATCACTTGTATAGTGTATGACAACCCAATGGCTTCCTTTCTGATTAGAGGTGTCCTGATTGACAATGATTGCAGATCTATTGGGAAGATTCTTTGGAATCAAATCTATAGGATAAATTCCTCGAAACCTCTCTCTTATCCATCTGTCCTGTACCATATAGCTGGACAAAATCTGACTATCCATTTTTAGAAATAACAAATAAATTGAGGTCACATGATGCCAATCGGCTGTTGAACATGATTGCTTTCCCTTACGTCCGAAATTTAGGTGCTTTCCCAGTAGCTCGGAATTTTGAAAGGGTCTTTCCTTGATGTTCGAAATCCTACTATATATTCAACCTTCACCACTTCAATCTGTCGTCATATACAAGGAGACTGCACTCGCTTCAACATCACCCGCTTATGATAGGTTGATACTCCTTGTCTGGTTAATGGTCACCAATTCAGGAAATTTTTCATATACCAAGATATTTATAATTTCTGGCAATGCCTTAGCATACCTTACACTTAACCTCACATGACCACTGTTAGATCTGGTCATGATTTTACCCCTCAAGAAACTTTGAATATCACATACAGACAACATCCATTGGGGTATTCACTTAAACTGATAATTATCCCCTTCTTCTTATTTAGATCACTATCCAATAAACTCAAGTAAGATAAGACATAATCATTTTCCTCATAATTTGGTTTATACGGTCTGTTAGGAACGGGTTGACCATCTACAGTGGCCTCTAAGTAATTAGCGTCCATATGTTTAAAGTTGAATGGATTCTTACTGAAGCCGCCAGAGTAAGCACTATTAGATACCATACCTATAATTATTTTACTAGGTACCTTCTCATGAAATATGTTATCTGTCATAAAAGTTAGAGACCCTTGAGCCACTCTGAAACTTTTTATATTACTTCTCCAAAATGGGTACAGTACAGGTGTCAATTTTAAAGATTCAATATGCACTATTATGAGGCTGGGATTTAAACTTACATGACACAGTTTCAAGACAGCAGACCATTGAATTCATAGACTGTCTTAGTTTTAGGACAAAATACCCTCGTTCTTATATATAGCTACAAAATTTTGTAGTGCAATGGCAAATGGGGCCGTATCAAGGTTATTATAATAAATAAGATAGTCTTTAAATGTTTCCATATGTTCGTCCGTCCATATAGTGAGCAGAGCATGGTAGTCAGTGTCAGTCTTAATTGGGTTACCATTGGTAAGTCTTGAATAGAAGTCTTGGGGTTTAGGTAGGTGATTTTGCATTAATTTCTCCTCAGAATCAAACCATTCATATGGAAAAATACCATTGGGTATTTCACATCCATATGCTTTCAAAAATTTGCTATATGAACATCCAGCAACAATATAATTCGAAATATCTAAACATTTCATGTCAGTAACTGCGATTGTGAGGTAGGAGTTATTCTTCTTGATTGTAAATATTCCTTGATAGTGAGCTGTGATATATAACATAATTTGTCTTTTAACTAAATTCAGATCATACTTGCCAGAGATGAAACCTATTACTGGCACCTGAGGTAGGTATTTGTCAAATTCTTTAATCATAGTGATTATAACATTAGCAAAATGAGACCTCACTTTCAGATCCGAATCTGGATCTTCAAATTCTGGTTCTAATTCTTCTGATTCTTGAGAATATTGATCCTTCAAGGCTTCCAACTCTAGATACACAAACTTGTATCTTTGCTTCATTATTTGATAACAATTTTTACTAATTTCTTGAAATTTATTCATCATTTTACATATCAATAGGTTTGGTGAGACTTCTACAATGTAGACTGGCTCCTCGTGGTCAGGTATATTAGAAGCAATACTTACACTAACTGGAATATGCTTAGATATCCATTGTAGTTTTGCTTTGCATTTGACTGGTTATTATCTACAGCTTTCCTCAACATAGCCTCCATATCCCAAACCAAAAAATAGGGATAATACCTCAGATTATTAGGTACATATATGCCTATAGACTCTAATTTTTCAAATATTGTTGGCTTAGTCTTATAAAATCCTCCTGGAAATATGTATTTAGTTCAGTCATAACATGTGCTGTAATGTCTCTTCATATTCCAGTCTTTTGAATATCCTTCCACATTTATCACATTGGAACTTTTTAGCAAATTAATCAAAATTTGTAATATAACTAAAATGATTTTGAAATACATTCAAATACATTTTTGACTGATATTCAGACATTCCACTAGCATTCAAGGAATAGAGAATAATCTTAACTTCAAAGCATTTCTTTAGATTGATAACATCTTCGATTAGTACACCTGGGAACTCTTTGAATTTGTGCATTTGTAAAATTTAACCAGATTTTTAAATAGTCTTTTATGTTCTTCTTCTGTTTATTAAGATGAAACTTTAAACATCTGAAGAAACATAGGATATCTTGGTATGGTTGTTTCCTGTTCTTATCATAAGTAAAATTTCGTAAATGTTTATGGTTTCTGATATATGTGGGGAGATCTATCGCTTGACCTAGAGGAAAATGTGTGATAAATATATTGTACTGTATATTGGTTATGAATGCTAGTGTCCAGGCTATTAATGGTCTGACAGCTCTTGCTTGTTCTATGATATCACTCCTGGTTATTTTGTATCAAATCTGATACTATTTCTATTAGATATTGTAAAGGGGTAGGCTGGGATTTAAACTTACATGACACAGTTTCAAGACAGCAGATCTCATTTGCAATTTATAAATTTTAGAACCATTTCTCATCAATCTGAATTCATTGGATGTTTAGAAGAGTTTGAAGTTAATCGACACACCATTTAAAACAGCTTTGTTTTGTCCAATGGCAAAGTCCAAGTATAAACACCCCTCCAGTGTAGCAGTACCACCGTCTTTAGTGGGTCTAGCCCTCTCTGCAAAGGCTGGGTTATTACCTAGGTAGGTAACCTCTTCAAATCTCTCTGCTTGATCTTTGTGAAATAATGCCGCCTTTGCTTGTGATTCTATCATGTCAGAACTAGAATTTAAAAGTAGATCTATCATGGCTTTATATGGATAATTAACTCCAACATCTAGTGAAACTATCTTCTGGTTTAAAGATAGATCAATCTGAAGAAATGTTAAATGTAAGGTCAGGTTAACTGGACCCACTTGATCACTGTCAGCAGTGGGTGCACCAGCTACTCTATCGCCCACAATTGGTTTTCCATCTGCATGGGTTATTGCATAACTAACCTGTAACTTAGTTTTGGCTAAATTCACATAATCTACAGACGTTCCAGGAATTCTATCACCCCACCACCTGATATTGCAGCTATTGGGTTGAATTCGACCCAATATTCTCTCTGGATGGAGTTGTCAATTGGAGGTGGCATAAATAGTGACAGAGATGTTTGTACTACATCCATATCGAGCCGTAAGTTTTTAAAGCACTTTTTCTAAACTTTCCTTTCTTATTTGTCTTGCTGGACTTCTTCTTTTTCCTCTGAGTAGACTTTGGTTTTTTGTCATTTTTAACAACCACTTTTTTCTTAGTCTTGGTCGACTTCTTCTTTCCACTGTTACCTCCAGTCTGATTATATTTTCTTTTTTTGGCCCTATTTGTAGTTTTTTCATTTTTAACCTCACTTTTGGCTTGGTCAACAGCAGCCTGTATTGGATTGACAATTGAAATATCTCTGTTCTGTGCCCTTGTTATTACTGTATTTGTCACTGAGTATATAGAAATCTTTGCTGTATCCCACCTTCCCCTGACTACACCTTTTACAAAAATCTAGATAAGTATCCATTTCTTTATCCTAGCATGAAGAGTGAACTGTATGTCTTCTGATAATCTACTGACAGAATTCATGTCACTGTCTCTTATATATATGCGTATCCGACTTAATGCTTTCTGTTTAATTGGTAAGTAATACCTGTTTGTAAAGGAATAAGATGTAGAGGAACCTGATGGATAGATCAGTCAAATAACTGGTTCAGACGAATTAAGAACATAAGACTGGTCACATATGTCACTAAAAATATAGAGATTCTGTTAAATTTGTATTGAAGTTGATGTCGCATAAAACAATTTCCCATAACCCTTTTAGGTTAAATATTTCATTTAATTCAACTGTAAACTCATAGAGTTTGTTCTCTTTGTGATAGAAAAAGGAATCCCTAGAGGATAGGAAAAATAAAGATCTGAATCTGCCATTGGGTTACAGCAATGGCAGAAGTTTGAGGCTACAAGTAATGTATCACGTGACAACTATCAAATTCAAAGTGTTTTAGTTCTGACTCTCACTGCAGCAGGACACCATGTGATCTGATTTAACCCATCTCAGTCACTTTATATACTCCAATTTCAAACGTCAAGGAAAGACCCGAGTAAAATTCCGAGCTTCTGGGAAAGCATCTAAATTTTGGACGTAGCGGTAAACCCACTATACCATTTGAAGTCACGTGGTCTAATTTCTTAAAACTGCTGATTGACTAGATGGCCATATATGTCCTCAATTTATATCCTGTAGGTCTGACTCTGGAATCCAAGAGATAAATTTGACTGGTCAGCCCTTCCATTTAACTAAAACCTCAGGAATACCATTTCTCTTACGTCTTTTCAATATATTTTCTATTTTATAAAGGACATTAGAGTTCATGTATGCTAATTGTAACTCTGGTTCATAAAAGAGAGATTCTATCACCTCATTGTTGTAGTCTTTAAGCTTATACATAGGTATATCCTGATTCCTCTTTCTACCACAATAAAGATTTCTCCTGACCACTTTTCTGAATATTCTCTGTCGAATGTTTTCTTAATGAAACTAATTTTTACTTTATCACCAAGCTTGAATTTGCAATGTGGCCATTTCCTCCAATTTTCAGAGGATTTGCCTTTACCCTTTTTTCCTGGTTTTACTTTGGACTTTTTAGAGTTTAGATTTATGTCATATTGGTTTTTCCACACTCAATAGTTATTTTTCTCTTTAGCCTGATTGGGTGTCATTTTGATACTCCTATGATAAGATTGATTGTAACTATATGTAAGATCTGACAAAATTTCGATCCATCCGAATGTTTCCTTACTGGTGAAATGTTTATTAATTTTTAATTTGATAGTTTATATAACTCTTTCAGCATAATTAGCCTTGGTTATATAGTATGTAAAAATGTGATTAACTCTATTGTCCTTTAAACATTTTTTAACTTGGTTATTTTTGTATTCACTACCTTGATCAGTCTTGAGATGGTTTATCTGTGGTCTGTTCGAAGAGATCATTCATGATATATACCATTTCCTTCCCTGTAAGGGTTTTCATTGGAACTGTGTAGAGGAATCTGGAAAATATATCTATAAAAACGACAAAATGACTGTAACCATCGTTATGCTCCCTATGGCTAGACATATTTGCAGTGTCACTGTCCCATTGGTAGTTTACTGAGAATGCGATTACTCGAGGTCTTTGAAATCTCCTTCTAGCAGAATGATGAGAAGTGTAAGCCTCTTGCCTGCTCAACCATAAGTTTCTTCTGTTTGATGGTTTCTATACCCTTCATCTTTAAATATTTATAAATTTTTTTGATTCCACTGAATGCGACAGGGCTTCTCGGGTTGTAATAGGCATTACTCAGAATTTGTTCTTCTTCATCTGATATTTTTGTACCAGAATTTGAACCATTCTGGTCTATGTCTGATTCCCTTTCCTGTTCCTCCATATCCGACCTGTTCATTGTCTCTGCCATTTGTACCTCCAGAAGCTGTTACATTAGGATTTTGGGATGGAGATTTCACATCAGATGAGTTTACATATTGCTCTGGAAGTCCTGGTGGTGGAGGTACCTCTCTATTTGAACTTTGTTGTGGGTTAACTGCTAACTTCAACTGTCGAGTATCATTAAAATTTTCATCCGATAGATTGTTTTCGGTTTTAATTTCAGTGTTATGGTTGCTGTTAGGTGGTTTGGTGTCTTTAATGTCTTGAAACTTTTTAAACTTATCACACTGGTCTTTGGATATTAATATAAACCATTCATTGTAAAATCTCTTTCAGATACTGTTGAAGAAGTATCAATAGTTCACCTATCAAAGTATGTTTCCTCTTGACAATATTTGACCTCTTTTTAGGATGTTGAATGAACTTACTCAAAATACCAATGTTTTCATTAAATTTTCTTTTAGTTTTGTTGCTTAGAGGTAGTTGAAAAACGTTATAAAATATCTCTGCTAAAGACTGAAGATGTCTCCTTGAGGTGTGTATTAATAAATATTTATTGAGGTTATTATTATTATTATTATTATGTATTTATACTCAGCGCAATATCTCCATATACTACAGGACTCAAAGCGCTATTTAACCAATCCGACTGAACAGGTACAGCCCCAACTCACAAGTAACTCACATTCCCCTAACTGGGAGATAGAGGCTCAAGGATGACCATTTATCAACGTCCTTGAGGTTCTTGTCCTTCTCCAGTAAAAGGTTTAAAGAAATGTCTAGACCTCAATAAATTTTTTGACATCGTCTGTGAATAAATACCAAATTGCTTCATCAGCATCAGATGAGTCCCACTTGAGTTAATTTCCTCTAGTAAACAAAAGTGTCCCCAAGCCTCTACTTACATACTGTTGCATATTCATCAGGAAATATATTGCTTCTCAGCATGTAAGAACTATTCAATTGGGGGGATAAATCTATCAAAATATAAGAGAAAGGTTCATTAGTTGCATCTGAATAAGTCTAAAATAATTTCTTTCCAATACCTAGTTGATTCCCTAGAACTTTAATTTAATTTATATCTCTTTGATTTTTGAATAAAATGAAGTAATGGGTGTTTAAAGATATGTCTCTGGAATATTTTCCCTGATGAAATAAATTCTGTAATATTAGAAAGACACTCAGATTTGTGGTGCAATTCCCTACTAAATAAATTCACTATAAATCCATTATTTAAGGCTGAGCTTTGTAGATCATCTAAAATAACCAGGTTATGGTCGTCACTGTCAAGTTCTTGTAGAAACTGTTCATTGGGTATATCCCTGATGCATTCCATGTTTAAATCTGGGTTTATTTCGAGTAATTTTTGCCAGACTCCATAGAAATAATATATCTTCTTAACTGGTGTGTCGAACATATGTTTCAGATTATGTAGCATCCTAAGTATAAAGGTAGATTTTCCAGACGCTGTAGGTCCTGATATAATTGCTGTACATGGTGCTGTAAATGGCAAGGAATTCATTGTGCTTGCCTGCTTATTTATAGCCTTTTATCTGTATCTGTACCTACAGATTGTTAGTCAGATAAAGTACACAGTCAATTGTATTGTTTTGGTCGCTGAACAAAGATGGAAATGTCTAAGTCATCAGTAATTACGCTTATATGTATTTTCATGAATGTCTATTATATCTGTGGGACTACAAGTTGTCATAAAAAAATATGTAATTGTGGAGATGACATGATATTTTGCATAGATATGGCTGTGCCTTCTTTTGACTACAGACCGAATGTTACTAGACTGTACCTGGAAAGGTTACAGTTACTAGAAATGGGTTCCATAATCAGAGCCTTACCCAACCTCATGTATCTCTCTCTAGTGGATATGGAATATTTCAGATGTGGTTGGATGGAGGATATTCCCCCAAATGTTATAGTAACAACAAATATGTGTATGACAAGTACAGGCTTACCTCACACAAGCCTCAGGTAGGAGAGTGTTACTATTAAGGTTTCTAATATGAATTGGTAAATTCACACAAAAGCTTGTAAAACTAACATTTTTGCAAAAAAATTTTTTCTTGGGAAAAAGAGGGATCAAGTGACGACCAATCATCAAATCTTAAATTAGGTCATCACGTGATCTACACTCTCACTGTAGTATATAAGGCTTTTCAGGAAAAAAACAGGATCAAGTGTCGACCTATCATCAAATAGATTCGCCTCATCACATGATCAGAGTAATCAGGTACAGAGCAAAAACATAGAATCTTTCTGGTACTTTTTAACAATGACAAGAAATTGTAACATTAGAACTCATTATTTTTAAATGTTAAAAGGTTCATTCTGATTCATTCTTTCTTATACAGATCACCTCACGGAATCATCCCAGCCTTCCACATCTAACCAATTACCTACCAGTGTCCGATCCAGATCAGTCGACACTATTACAAATGAGAGCATTGCACCCTCGGCTCCAACCACCAGATCACATTCAGTAAAAACTGATTACACAAAAATGACCTCGGTTTCAAACGAGTATGAAGGTGATAGCATGTTTTCTAATTCACCAAAAGGTGCAGTTGATGTTGATGCTACAACCTTAGGTTTGATCATCACAAAGGATCCAATTACTGTTGACACCGATCAGCAATCAAATTCCCAGAGATACAGCTATTACTTGACAAATTCTGCTGTTAATACATATTCTCTTGCAAATGCAACCCCTCAATGCCATTGTACCACTGCTAAATACGCAATTCTTTTGGCTACAATACCAGGATTTGTGCTCATCAGTGCAGTTATAACGATGGTTATTAAGGTTCTACTCAGGAAAGGTCAGAAGAGGAGGAGGAGTGGTACTCTAAGGAGAACATCTAAAAGACCCATTGTAAGAGACCTAGATACTCTTCAGATGTCCTGTGTGGTCAATGAGGGCAATGTTTTTTTTGTTTTTTTTTTATTTCTCCAAATTATACATACATTTGTATTGTACAGAGGTGAGTACACAATATATAATATACATTTATGCAAGGAGGATAAGAAAAGAAGATTACCAAAGCACATTAAGTTCATATCAATAGAAAAAAACTAGCATATTAGTAACTGATAACAAAGATCGATTTTACAAAGTATTTAATCTAAATTCTAGTCTGCTAAGAAAAAAAAACAACAAAAAAAAAAACAACAGGTCTTTTTACATTGACTTTTGGCTTGGAATTCCTATTTCACAAAACTCTCATATTTGTATTTTTTTAAATTCCTAAAAACAGATCTTTCCATAGTGTCCACTTTTTCTTGAAATCACTTTTATTATTTATTTCTGATAACAATTCTTCCTCTATGGACTTGGTACACATTTAAATCCCTACATTTCATAGCACATTTAAAAATATAGTATCTAACAATCATCAAAATAAAGTTCAATGGGCAAGAGTTTGTATCAGCTTCAATGTAACCTAAAACCAATGTTTTTTTGTCAAAAGTAGATTCACTTTTATTTTGGATCTTATCCATGCTTTTACATTGTACCATAAGTCACATACTTTTTCACATTCTGAAAATAAATGTACCACAGTTTCAGCCTCTTCACCACATATTCGGCATAGGTCAGTATTTGTAACTTTAATTTTTTTCAAAAAGTGATTGGTACCTAGTATTCTCTGAATAATTCTATATTGAAACCATATGTAAGTGTTATCTTTTATGGTATTAAAGCATGCATTGTACACATACTGCCAATTTTTACTATCTTGTTCTGTTCCAAATTCTGAGTTCCATTTAATTTCATTGCCAAGTTGATCTGCTTCATAATCAGACATTGCTTCATATATTTCCCTTTTGTTTTTCATGGAGTTCATAATTATTTTTAAATGGGAAGGTACATATGGTTTCGTACAAGCAAAGTTATTCCCCTTTTTGTGTTTTTCAATGAAGCTTTTTACCAACCTTTTTATACTGTAATAATGCAAAATATTTATATTTATCTTGTACCTTTCTGTTAAAGTGTCATGGGATAGTATATTACCTTGATTATCTATGATATCACTTATGATATTAATACCTTTTCTTGACCAGTTTAAGTGGAAAGTGTATCTGGCACTTAATTGTTTGTTAAACCAGAGACTACTGTTACAAATATCTTCATTTGATTTAATTTTTTGTTTTGCACATAGCTCTGACCAATATTTAAAAACCTCATTCCAAAATGGATTTAGAACTTCTTGAAAATTAAACAGCCATTGTCCACCATAGATATTTATTTTGTCTAGTTTCTGTATTTTACTAATCAACAGATCACTCCAAGTGTGTCCAGTTTGGAAGATTATATATTTAATCAACTTAATTTCCATAGACTTTTCAAAATTAAATATATTTATCATTTTTAGACCACCTTTGTTATAGTTCATGGATAATGTTTTCCTACTCACTTTATCAGGTTTTCCATTCCAAATATAATTGTAAAACATTTTGTTAATTTCATTTAGAATGTAATTAGGTGTTGGTATTGATGAAAACAGATGGATAAATTTCGGCAAAATTAATGCTTTTAAAACAGTTATTTTACCAATGGGTGATAATATCCTGTATTTCCAAGAGTTTAATTCGGCTTTTGCTTTAAGTAAAACTTTTTCAAAATTTATCTTTGAAATATTATTTAGGTCTGTCGAGAAAATAATCCCCAAAAGTGTGAATTCATTTTCTTCCAAAGGCAAGTATTGAAAGTGGCCTGCAAGGACATTTGACTTCCATCAAGGATAACGGTGGTGTCATCTGCAAATTGTGTTAGCTTAATTTGTTTTTTGCCGACTGTAATTCCTTTGATATCTGTATTTTGATCTATCATTAGAGTAAGTATTTCTGCAACCAAAATAAATAGATACGGTGAAATCAGATCTCCTTGTCGGCAGCCTCGTTCTATGTTAATTGGTTCTGACAAAAAAACACACTGAGTAACATATGCACTAATGTCACTATTGAAAAGTTTAATCCAATTCATAAAATTCTTGTCAAATCCAAAGGTTTTTAGAACCTCATAATGAAAATCCCAGGACACCGAGTCAAACGCCTTCTTAACGTCAATCAGCATTAATAAACCAGGTATTTTTTAGTTTCTGTATAGCTCATAACATCATATACCAATCTTGTGCTTTCTTCAATGCGCTGCCCCTTTATAAATCCTGATTGACTTTTTGAGATAATGTACTCAAGGTGTGGTTTCAGTCTGTTTGTTATTACAGCAGAAGCCAGTTTATATATTGAGCATAGAAGAGATATTGGCCGCCAGTTTTGAATAAGTTTTCTATCTTTACTTCCCTTAGGTAAACATGTTATCACTGACTGTCTTAATGAAATTGAAAGTTTTCCTTTTCTGTAACAAGTATTTAATGCATTCAATATATGGATTTAGTCCCCTGAAGCCTCAGACCGTCTGCGGTGTCCTGGGACCCAAAAATCAAGGTCTGGGACTAAGCCCCGACTAAGGGTAACCGACCCTAACCGATCCAAACCGGCCTCCCCAGGATGCCTGGGACAGCACAAATTTAGTCTGCGACGGTCTGAGGATGCCCCAGGCGGCCTGGGACTAACAACCGATTAAGAACTGACTGTTTTCCGCGCGTCTGAAATGAAATCGAGGCAATGAGCAGGTCTGGGACTATATAAGCGACCGCGCACACATTCTCGTTGTTACTGACTGTTTGGCTACTGAGAGACGTGTGTCACTGATTTGTAGGGGTTTTCAATTTTTATTTTATATGTTATATACTTGAGCTTAAGGCAAATTTCACAGTTAGGAGACACATTTTACTATTTTTTTTATTATTTTGTCGACTGGATCATGAGAAAAGAGAAAGGAGGGAAGAGAGGAAGGAAAAAGATGGATGAGAGGGAGAAGGAAAGTCAAGTAGAGGATAGGAGTGAAGTTATTACAGAAGAAGGAACTGAGAGGAGAGAGGAGGAGATTGAGGAAGGTCCAGCTATTGGGGAAGCTGTGGCAGAAGAAGAAGAGAGGTGTGAAGAAGATCCGGAGTGCCATTCTTCAGCCAAGAGAGTCAGGGTGTGTGCCACTTTTACAGACAGTGAGGAAGTTTCCATTGTGGAATTTGTAAAGCTGCACCCAGAACTGTATGACAAGGAACATTCACATTTCCACGACAGGAACAGAAGAGAGGCTCTCTGGGCAGAAATATCTGCAGAACTCAAGCTCCAGCCATTTGATGTGAGACGTTGGTTCGAGTCCCAGCGAACCCGTTATGGGAAGCTGTCTAAGCTCCAATATGGCCAAGCCCCGAGGGAGATGACCAAGAGACAGTCCTGGGTCTACCAACAGATGGGTTTTTTTAAAACCCACATCAGAAGAAAGGGGGCCAACAGAAGTTCAGGTTTTGAGGCCAGTCGAAATACCAGCAGGCAGGACGAATCACGTGGGTCAACTACTGACACAGAACACCTCGAGTCCAGTGTCCTGAGGGAGAGGAGTCAGTCCATCATTACATCAACGCCCGTTTCAACTACAGACTCCAAGATTCTCGAACACTTTGAGCAGATGAGGACACTTATCTCAGGTTTTCTGCATCAGAAGTTAGACAGGCAGCCCTTCTTTGACTACGTGGCATCAGAGGCCGAAAAGATGACTCAAGAAGAATTTGAAGAATTAAAGGGCAAGATATTTAGAGACATCGAAACTATTAAGAGTAACCGCAGACGTCAGCCATTGCCCAGAATATCAGCCACTGTTACCACAGAGTCCCAGAGGGTCGGCCTACTGCCAACAACCACTCCACAGGCATCTAGTTCCACTCAAGCAGCAGCTAGCAGCAGTTTTGTGTACTATACACCAAGCCCCATTGGCTTCAGCAACCCGACACCTGTCCTAACTGTACAGGATGAAGGGAGCAGACACAATCTGAGTGGAATCTTAAGCCAGCTACCAGATCTGACATCAACACAGATCGTCGAGCAGCTTCAGCAGCAGCAGCAGCAGCAACAACCGCAGCAGCAGCTCTTTACTATCACCACTTCAGAACCACCTCAACAGCAGCAGCAGCCTCCTCAGTAGCCATCCAGTCAGGGCGGGTCTTTGACCTGCCAGGCCCTTTTCAGGGCCACCAAATCTTCCAAAAACAATTATTCAGCTACATGTTATTCCTATTCCCCTCCCAAAACAAAAAAAGTTCAGTACAAATACTTATCACAAGAAAAAAAAGTTAAAGTCCAACACCTACACCACCCCAAACATGAAACAAATAACCCATGGTACCACACATAACAAAAAAGGCCACATAAAAAAAAATTAAAAATAACTCCTAATATGGCCATTAATCAGCCCATTTTTAGATTAAAATCCATGGGATAGTTTAAAATCTGTAATTGAAAAGTCCAACACTTACACCTTCCCTAGAGTTAAAAGGCATTATTACATACTTGCCAACCCACAAACAGACAAACCCAATACCAAACATAACCCCAAAATTACAAACCCAGTAAGAAACCCAACATCCAACTAGCAATAATAAACCCAATCCCAGTAACCACCAACCAAGAAACACAAAACCCCCAAATTAAATAGAACCCATGCCAACGAACTGACAAACTATTTTGCAAACACAATCCCCCATTATTGAAACCAAAACTAGTTTTATGGTTATATTTTCTGCATTTTTGTGATTAGAAGTGAAGAGTTAAAATTGAAGATTTCCATAAAAACATTTCTGCTACAAATAAATTTCCAACCCATGAACAAAAAAAATTGTTGAAATTAGGAGGTGTATTTCCAAATATATAAAAAAATAATTCAATTTAGGATATTATGTGTGACTTTGTGTTTTTCTTTTGTTTAACACTGGGTTTGTCTGTTTGTTGGGTGGGTAACTTGTGGTTGTCTGTTTGTCAGTCTGTGTAACTTATGTTTGGCATGGGGTTTGTCTGTTTGTCCGTCTGTACAAGTTATGTTTGGCATGGGGTTTGTCTGTTTGTCCGTCTGAACAAGTTATGTTTGGCATGGGGTTTGTCTGTTTGTCCGTCTGAACAAGTTATGTTTGGCATGGGGTTAGTCTGTTTGTCCATCTGAACAAGTTATGTTTGGCATGGGGTTTGTCTGTTTGTCCGTCTGTACAAGTTATGTTTGGCATGGGGTTTGTCTGTAGCAAACATAGCTGATTAATTGTTTTTGGAATATTTGGTAGTCCTGAAAAGGACTGTTTGGTAGTCCTGAAAAGGACTGTTATAGTTAGTCCTGAAAAGGACTGATGACTGCAGCAGGAGTTATATTCTGCCATCTTGCCAGGCCACTGCTCCCTCATTATTGAAGTAGTCCTTCAGGTAATCCCTCTGTCTTTTGGCCTCTCTAGCAGGGTTTCTGTCTTGGCCACCACCAGCAGCACCACCAATCAATCCACAATCACCAGGCACATCATCATCATCATCCTCCCCAGGCTGCTGACCAGCAGATTGACCTTGATACTGGCTTCTGAGTATGTTGTGCAGAACCACACAGGTCATGACCACTTCTCTAACTGTTTCTGGGGGTAGTTCAATGGTGGTCCTCATCACTCTAAACCTTGAGACCAGGATGCCAAAAGCGTTCTCCACAACTCTCCTGCCCCTTGATATTCTATAGTTGGCAATCCTTTCCTCCCTTGTTAACAGCCTTCTGCCATAGGGTTTCATGAGCCAGGTCTTCAGGGCAAAAGCATCGTCTGCCAGAATGAAGTAGGGGACATCTCTACCACCCTGGGTTATAGGAGCTGGGTCAGGGAAGCCTATCCTGCCATCTTCAATCCTCCTCTTCAGCTGAGAGGCATTAAATATCTGGGCATCTGAGCAAGATCCAGCTGTACCCACATCCACCCATCTGAACTTGTACTGTCCATCTACAAGGGCCAACATGACAATGGAAAAGAACCCCTTGTAGTTGTGGTAGAGGGCTCCAGAGTTCTTGGGTTTCTTCAGGGCCACATGCTTGCCATTCAGGGCTCCCAGGGCATGTGGGACACTCCACCTGATCCTGAATTCCCTTTCCAGTTCTTTCCACTCATCTGGAGTAGTAGGACATTTGAGGGACTCTCTGGTGAACTCATCCTGGATGGCCCTACAGACCTCTGGTAGAAACTTGGAAATGGTGGATCTGCCAACCCTGAACTGACAGGATAATGATGTGTAGGACTCTCCAGTGGCCAGATATCTGATGGTGAGGGCTAACTTCTCCCTAACACTGATAGGAGCTCTGTAGTTGGTGGCTGCCTGGCTAGACGTGGTTCCAATCTGGTCTTCATCACTTCAAAGAATTCTGGGGTCATCCTCATGTAGTTGGTGAATCCTGGAATGTTTGTGGCATACAGATTAGCCATAATGTTGTGGTAGGCCCCCCTCTCCTCTCTCTGCAGTAGCCATGGCCTGACCCACATGTTGTGCCTTCTTCTAGGTCTCTGTATGGGTGCTGGTGGTGGTTGCTGTGCTTGACGTAAAAAATGGAAATATATGATTATTTGTAACTGAATAAAAACCAAAAAAGCCCTAAGTTGTTGTTGAATCTGTCTTCCATTAAAATGTGGCATCCTGCTGTGTTCCTAGAAAAGCAATGGTGATTAGATCGCGAATTTTATATATATATACCCAGAAAATCCAGCAAATTTGCAAAACAATAATCGGGGATCCTAGTCTGGGGAAGACTGAGGAGGCCTGAGGACGCCTGAGGATGTCGGGAGTTAATCGTGGGTTAGTCAGCTCTTAGTCCCAGGAGGCCTGAGGCGTCCTGGGACCCAGTCGGTTTGTGTGTGACAGGATCATGGTTGAAACCGACCAGAAAACTGGCTTAGTCGGTTCTTAGTCCCAGACCAGTCGGGGACTGTCTGCGGCCGCCTGAGGCATCCTGAGGCCTCCTGGGGATGATCTGTTCTTAATCCCAGACTTCAGTACCTACCCAGTATTCCCGTCCATTTTTGTTATTTTTCAACCGACTGTCCACGATTAAGGGTCGGCGACAGGATCGGGGCTTAATCTTTTGGTGGAACAGGGGCATTATATATTTCATAGAAAGCTCATATAGCCCGAGGGAAGACCACCAATGGACTTACTAACTACTACTAACTGCATTTTGTGATCAATATTTCTAAAGGAAAAATTGTGGCATTTAAAAAAAAGAAATCATAACTCAAACAAAACTCAATTTGGAAAATTTCTACATCATTTTAATTGGCTCAATAAGATATTTTATTATCTAATATCCCATTAATTTGAGAAGTATACTTCCTGTTATGCATTTTTGGCCAGTGAAACAACATAGATTTAGTTCATTATTTGGACCCCTAACTATTATCTTCAGCTTTAAACAGTTGTCAAAAATGCAGTTATTGCACCTATTTTCCTTGGCAGACATGGAGCAAATCAAAATAAAGATGATACTTAATAACTTAGGATAGGTTCCGAAGATGCATTTCAAATTCTATGAAGTATATGACAGAGTGATACACCTATATTACCAACATATTGTATTTCATTGATTAGGCTTATTAGGATATTTTCACACACTAAGGAACCTGAAACAAAGGAGATTCCCCATGAGCAGGAAATAATTGAAACATGGCCCTTATAGCTATGACAGGGCACAACTGAGACTAACCTAACACAGGAATAGTAACAGTAGTTGTACGACATCTATCTTGTAATGTTTTTGACCATTTTATGACTACTAAAGCTTTGGAAACGCCAAAGATGACATCAGCCCTGCAAAGATGTCGAGAAGAATCAAAAGTGGCCACAGAATGTGGTAGAATATTCGACAATCTTAAAAAGGAAAAAAAAACAAAATGAGTAAAGAGCTTGAAAAACTGGAGGGTGTTGAAAATGGTAACAGGCCTGTAAAATTTTTTCCAAAAGTGGTACATCTAACGTTAGCAGAATATGTGGTTGCAAGGGCCTATTTATCCTGACTGACTTCAGAAACAATGCAATTCTGTTATCTACGAGAGGACTTGGGTTCAAGCCATATGACAGAAACATGGCTTTGATACCAGTCATGTGGTTGTTTATGTTAGAGACAGACATACCACTTTGCAACAAATGTTCCATATACGCCAATATATCCATTGTAGTGACCTGGGGCAGCGACAGGTCTGCTACTACCAGGAACCCCAGGAAATCTTTGAAATACCTAGTATATGCAGCAAGTGTAGCAGGTCTATAACCCGAGAAAATGCGCATACTGGCAGCACTGGCAAGGGAGGCTGTCGCGGCCCCAGGTTCTGAAAAACAGAAACATTATATACTGTAGTTTAACAATGTGAGATCCAGATGGGTATCCACCCATATGGGATTTGTAAGCAGTTGTGACAATTTTTTACCATTATTTGGAGTATTATTCCATCGAGATAATAAGTCAGCTGTGGCATTTCTGACACCATATACATGTGAGGTAATTAATGTTATATTAAACATTGCTGTCAATAGCCATATATTATGAGCACAGGTCGCCAAAGTGTCTTCTTTGGCCCTTCCTGAATTAAGTGTGTCCACGACTGCCCTATTATCACAGAATATTTGAATTCTCTTATTTGCCCAATTTTGACCCCACACTTTGAGAGCTACCACTATGTTTAAAATTTCGAGTTGTGCAATGTTATAATTCATGTAATTTTTTGGAATGGGCAATGCATATACAAACTGACCAAAAACTCCTCCCAAGCCAGTCAATGAGGCATCCAGAAAAATTTCAGCTGTAACGGGCCTAATATCATACATAGTAACCCCATTGTATTGTGGCAGAAAGGTTTTAAACCATTGTAAATCTCTGAAAAACGGTGGAGGCAATGTAATAAGTGATTTATGGGCTTGATCTCTAAGCACCTGTAACATCCGGTTTAGAAACACCCGAGCAGGCTTCACACACTGACATACAGCAGTGAGCCTAATAATGACTGGAGATTATTTTTGGTACATGTAGTCTTAGTTGTCCAATTTTCACATATCTGATTAATTTCTTGCAATTTTTCTGGAGGTATAGCGATAGTTCTAGCTACTGTATCGAATAATATGCCCAGACATACAGCTTGTGTGGATGGAGGGTGAAGCTTTTTGGTGCTGACATCTAGACCTAACTGTTGGAGGAGATCCAAAAGGAAGTGATATGAATGATAAATTTTAGAGGGCAAAGCAGTATAGATTAAATCATCTATATAATTTAGCAATGAATTATGACCATTTTTATTCATACTATAACGAACTGCGTCGCTGATTTTCATAAAGAAAAAAGAACCTAATTTAAATCCAAATGGCAGGGACAAATCAATAAAGTATTTACCCTGGTGCTGAAGGCCTAAAAGATCTATATCTCCAGGATCTATTCTTATGTGACGAAATGCCCTGCTTATGTCAACTTTGAAGATGTTAGCCGAAGGTCCAATGGCATTTAACTGTTTTACAATTCTATCAACAGTGGGGTAATGCATTTGAAACTCCCCACCCAAATACACATTTTTATCTACACCATCATTGACTGCCTGGCCTTTAGGCCTACTTAAGTCAATAATTGTATGCCTAACTTCCGACTGAGCCTTTTCTCGCGTCATGAAAGGTGAGATATGTAAAGTACAGGGCTTATTTTCAAAAGGACCAATCATGGCCCCAAATTGTAACTCCTCCTCAATATATTTTGTAACATGAGAGGCATGATCATTGTCAGAAGTATGGTTGTCAACAGTTAGACCCAGTGTACAGTTTCTATGAAAATCCAACAGAAAACCGTACTGTATTAAACCAATTAACTGTTGATCCCAGTAACCCATCAAGTGGTGTCTCCAGGCCTCCACTTTAAGCTGAGTACTTACTGGAATTCTTAAACCCAAGAAGTTTGGGAATCCTGACTGATGTATTAATTTATGAGCAGTAATAATATCAGGAATTCGCTCCCAATAAGTGGGATCCCCAGTAAACAGAGTAATAGGTGAAAGAGGAACACAACCAAACTCAACCCCATTCTGTTCCTCATATTGCCAGTACTCTGTACATACAGGCAGGGACATGTCAGTAGAGGTGTTGACCTTGTTATTACCATTGCGTTCCCCATTGCGTGCCCGAGTGCGATCGCGTGATACACCAGCAGCAGTGTAAGAACTGGGAGATTGCGAGTTGCATGCATTTTCAACTTCATCTTCTAACAGTAAGTCTTGCAACACTTGTTACTAAGGGCTATCTCATCTGTGTGATGTGAAGTTTGAATTGAATTCTTTACAGCACTTTGATACCTACCTAAAGCAGGGAAACTTGCCTTAGTAGTGCTACCACTATTTTTGCAAGAAGGTGGAGTTGCTAAGTATTTGGCGCTATTAGCATCAGGTATACCTGTAACTGGCAAACTCATGCTGTTACCGTCAGCACTGGAAGGAACGAAAGAGTTCACACGTGGATTCAAACCCATGACCCTAGTAGAAGACTCATGTTGTGAATGACGTATTTGACCTTTGAATGACTTAACACAATTGTTAAAGCTTTTGCCTTGCACAACTTGTGCATATGATCTGTTGCTCCTAACATTGGAAAAGGCCAAGGCTTTGTGAAATTCTTGACGAATTGCATTTTTGTCCAGATTTTGAAGCTTTTTGATAGCATTGTGATCAAAATTACTACTATATACAACCCTAGGCAAGTGGGCATGCCCTACATGTGACCTGTCCACTATTACTGTTTTTTACTTAGATTTACGACAATCTGCTTGTGAATGAGGAAATGCTTTGCCTTCAGCCGAAAAACAAGCCGAACATATGTGCCTATACAAGACTCCTCTTGTTTCATGAGAGCTCTTCTGAACACAGGTATTTTTATTGAAATACAAGCAGGGAAGGGCTTTGCTGGGTTGTTGATTCTTATCTTGACCTTTTTGACCTTTTTCAGGGGGGTAGTAACATGTCTCTGTGCATGGGCACGTCGTATGCATTCAATTTTATCACAGTCTGCCCAGCCACTAATTTCCCCCTGCCCTATACGAGCAGTACTGCATGGCTGGCCTTTGCTGCTGACCATGAGAAATCCTGAGCATCTTCTAATAGGTGTATAATGTAATCGAGCATATGCTCACGAATTTTTGTGTCAGGCTGATCTCTCATGGTCCAGCAAAAGCCAGCCATCCACTGGACAGGGGACAATTGGTCATAAGTGACCCTTTCTTTGTTGGTTCCGGACAGAACAAACTCATGTGGCCATTTGACCCTGGTATTAACGTATACGTCCACTGAACCACCCCTCTGAGATTTAAGTTTTCCTTACCTTGACTGAGATTTTCGGAAAGCTGTTTTAATCTTTCCTGAACTTGCTGCTGTATCAATTCATCATTTTTGATTTTCCCGGGAGTGGGAAATGTAGGATGTATGGAGTTAGAAATGCCACTCAAACCCTGGGGAACCGACCTGCCCTGAGGTGCCTTTTGAGTGTGCTTAGCCTTGCCTACATTTTTAATTTATCTGAAGATTTTTTACAGGTCCGACGCCCTTGTTCCATACTAGACATACGTTCCCCCAACTGGGACAGTTGCTTTAGAATTTGCCTATTAATTTCATTTTGATCAACCATTTTTTTATTTTCCACAACGCCGTCAACAGAACGACCCTGCTGATCCAAGTTCCTCTGGACTATATGTTTTGACGGGGAACCTGTTTCAACATCCAAATTTTTGAAAACATCACTCAAATTTAACTCAGAATCCGAATCACTGGTACAATCAGACTGAACTGTAACTTGCCCGGGATCTGGATGGCTGCTTCCTAAGTCCTGTGAATACAGTTCCCTGTCGCCTGCCATCTGTAACTGCACTGGTAAACAAATGTCCTGTCCTCTGGTGGAACGCAAGTTGTATCTTTCCATCATACAAATGACAACGTGTGTTTATACAATAAGATTTTTAAAAAAACTAAAAGCCTAAAACATTAAAAGGCATGTAGGAAATAACACGTGCATTGGTGGCTGACTCTTGGCCGACCAAAGTCAAAGTGACAGAGAAACTTGAATCTGCAAGGTCAATAAAGCGTTAACAAATCAAATTGCTGGTTACATCAAATAGGTGTTAACATCAAATGCCCCCCCAAATGATAGTATATAAAGCGATGCTAAGGTGGACCACAGGAATGAATACCTGGACACCTAGATGTCCAGCCACAAAAAAGATTGCTGGGGACTGACCCAGTAAAATCTTTAATACTGCTGAATCATTGCTAATCAAGACCACTTACACAACAAGTATATTGTGAAGTAACTCATCAAGTACATAATTATTAAAAAGTGACATTTGTCCAATTTAAAGGATAGATAGATAGATAATTAAAATTTCAGTGCAAAAACACAAAAGTATCATACTGCACTAAAAATAAAATAATAAATACACTAATTAATATTTACAACAAACAAATATATACAAACACACAATGATTGGCAAAAAACCAAATCACAAAATCATAAAAGTTGACTAAAAGACACAAAGATAAGTATACTACAAAGGTAAAAAAGAACAACAACTAAGATAAGACATAAAAATAATGAAGGAGTTTAAATATTACAATATAATTTTTAAAGAGAGACTAGAAAACCATAAACAAGAAAAAGAATGAATGAAAAACCAAAATATAACTATCACATTATTATGCAAGACTAGATTTTACAGAATAAATTAACATGAAGAACAAAGAACAATATAAATTAATTAAAACTTTTTGAACAAACCAACTTCTTTTAAATAATTTATAGCATTAAAAATATTTTCATTAAGTAATTTTTTATTGAATTTATATTTCTATAATATTTAATTCTAGTGTCACGTAGGTCAATACAGTCTAACAATATGTGCTTGACTGTATCGGGACAATGACAGGGAATGCACCAGGGCATATCTTCACCTTTCAACAGATAACTGTGTGAAATAGGTGTGTCCTATATGGGCTCTAGTTATAACTATTTCCTCCCTATGAGATAAACCCGTCCAAACATAAAAATCTCCAACAATAGGGTTTATTTGAAACAGGTTTTTATCAGGACACGCATTCCATTGAGCTTGCCACTTTTGTTTAAAAACACTATTTACATTCACTTTCAAGTCTAAAACATTAAAATTCAAGGCCTGTTTGGCAAGCTCGTCTGCTTTTTCATTGCCCTTTATGCCTACGTGACTTGGAACCCAAGATAAAACAACTTTCTTATTCACTGACAAACAATCATTAAAAAGTTTTAAGATATCTTGAATAAAAGGATGATCACAGTTGCTATCAAGAGCTTGAAGACTAGACAAAGAATCAGTGAATATGAAAAAACGATCCCCATCATAATTTTTTACAGATTAAAAGCCATTTTAAGAGCCTGTAATTCAGCTGTGAATATACTAGCATTGCCAGGAAGTCTGACCTGGGCACTGAGGTTATTAGATGTAGCAGCTGCAGCAACCCTATTTTCTGCCTTTGATCCATCAGTATATATAGCCCTATGGTCAGGATAACAACCTTTCAACTGAGCAAATAGACTTTGAAAGAGACAATCATCACCAAGATGTTTCTTTTCATGGGTTAGATATAAGTCTATGTGAGGCTTCTGTACAGTCCAGGGTGGGTCATCTGGCAATGACACAGTCTGAATTAAATCCAGCTGAGGACAGACAGCAGACAAATATTCCTCTACACGATGCTCAAAAGATCTTATTGCAGATGGTTTCTTATCATAAAGATCATAAAACAACATCGTAAGCTGGATGGTCAGGATTACTTCTCAATTTCAAAACATATTGAACACATAACTTATCAAACCTTAAATATAAAGGAAGTTCATTTGCCTCTACATACAAGCTTTGCATTGGAGAAGTCCTGAAGGCTCCCAGGCATATTCTTAAGCCCTGGTTTTGAATGGGTTCCAATTTCTTAAGATAAGACTTACGAGGAGAACTAAAAACAGCACAACCATAATCCAATCTAGAATGAACAAATGAACGATAAAGTCTCATTAAAACACTTCTATCTGCTCCCCAATCCATTTTGGCAACTACTTTCAGTAAATTCATGGCTTTTGCAGGGATTTGAAACTATATATTGTCAATTTTGGATCTGGATGAAGTTTCCTTTTATTACAGAAATGCATGCAAACAGTTTTGGTTTTAGAAAATTTAAAACCATTTTCATCAGCCCATTTTTCTACCTTATTCAAACACAACGGAAGTTGCCTTTCTATTGAAGCCATATTTCTAGAAGAACAAGTGATTGAGAAATCATCAGCAAAAAGAGACTTTTCAAAGCCAGCTGGAATCACATTAGCAATACTGTTAATCTTTAAAATAAATAATGTAACTGAGAGGATGCTGCCTTGAGGGACACCCATCTCTTGCCCATGTATATCTGAATAAACAGATCCTAAACGAACTCTAAAAACTCTGTTTGATAAAAAATCCTGAATAAACATGGGCATTCGCCCCCTTAAGCCTACTTTATGTAGATCTCTTATAACACCATACTTCCATACTGTATCGTAGGCTTTTTCTAAATAAAATACAGAGACTACATGGACTACATGGTTGCCTTTTAAAAAGGAATCTCAAATAAAATATTCAATTCTTATTAATTGGTCGGTTGTAGTTCGACCTTTTCTAAAACCACTTTGATACTTTGTTAAAATATTATTTTTCTCAAGGAACCAAACTAATCTAGTATTAATTATTCTTTCCATGGTTTTGCATAAACAGCTCGTCAGGGATATGGGGCGATAATTGGACAGGTTTTTTGGGTCTTTGCCTGGTTTAGGAATAGGTATTACAATGGCCTCTTTCCAGCATTCAGATATTTCACCTGAAGCCCATATATCATTAAATATATCAAGTAACACCAAAAGTGAGTCTCTTGGTAGATGTTTAAGCAGTTGGTAATGAATTTCATCCGGACCAGTGGGTGTGTCATGAGACTTTTTCAGAGCATCACACAGTTCTCTAATGGTAAATGGTACATTGTAGTTTTCAGAATTGTCTGTGTCAAAATCCAAGTTTTCTTTTTCAGCTTTCTCTTGATATTTTGAAGCTTTGTACGGTAATTGTTGCTGCTAGAATTCTTGCTGATTTCTTGGGCCAACCTATTTGCTATATCCACTCTTTCTGTTATTGTTGTCCCATCATTATTTTCCAAATGGTGTATTGTGGTATTACTTTGTTTGCCACTTATTTTCCTAATCATTTTCCATACCTTCTTTGCTGGTGTCTTTACATTTAGTTTTGATTCATATTCATGCCATGATTTCCTTTTATTTTCTTTAATTACTTTATGAGGATTAGCTCGACATTTTTTATATTCATTTATGTTATCTGATGTAGGATTTGTACGGCATTTATCCATTGCCTTTTGACCAGCTTTAACAGCTTTTTTGCATTCACTGTTGAACCATGGTTTATAGCTACCAGTGGACTGTCCAGTTGACTTTGGCACACATTTTGTTGGTATATCATTTAATTTATCTAAAAATGCAGGAAACTTTTCTGTTATATCAGTAAAACTATGCCTATTGATATCCAAAGAACAGTGAAGTTTGAATTTTGGCCAATCAGCCGTTTTTAGATTCCAACGAGGAAGATTGTCCTTTGGCATACTCTTAACTATATGAATAAAAATAGGAAAATGGTCACTACCACACTGATCAGAATGGACCTGCCATTCAAAATCAAGAAAAACAGATGCAGAACATAAAGACAAATCTATTGAAGTGAATGAACCAGATGCAGGATGAAAGTAGGTAGGTGACTTATCATTAAGCAAACAAATATTAGAGGATTCAAGAAGATGTTCAACCTTATTACCTAAACTATTTGATGAGGAACAACCCATAAATCACTATTAAAATATTAAAATAAACTAAAATCTCCAATAAATAGAAAAGGTGCAGGTAACTGGTTGACTAGATTATCAAGATCCCTTTGTGCAACATTAAAACATGGTGGAATATATACATTACATACAGTTATAGTTTTATGCAGAGATACTTTTGCAGCAACTGCCTGCAGTTCTGTATCCAACTCAAGTATCCAACACCTTTCTTAACAAAAATGGAGCAGCCACCAGTGGCTCTCCCATCTACTTCAGACATACAAGTTTTAAAATAATGATCAAAGCCTCTAATATTTACATTATCTGTATCTTTTAAATGAGTTTCCTGCAATGCTAAAATGTAGGGTCTAAAATTGGAAATTAAATTTTTAATTTCTTTAAAGTTTGGCCTAAAGCCACGACAGTTCCACTGTAGTATACTTTTATTTTTGTTTGGTTCCATTATTTACACTTTTATTGCCACTCCGCCCCTGTGAATTTGTGATTGGGGATTCTTCGACACTCATTTTACTGTCGCTATCAGTCAAAGCATCATATTTATTGTATTGTTTAATAGGGTCATTAGATCCCTTATGTTGTTTGGTCAAATATACTTTGCTTTGACTTATTTTCAATTAAATAGGGTCATTTTGAGATGCACTTGTCTGACTTGATGAACTTGTTTTAGTCACTTTAGTCGTCTGTTTTTCAAGTGCACACTTTTTGGGTTGTTTTGCACCATCTGGCCAAGTCATTTCTGTTTGTGTTTCCACTGTTACTGTTTTCACTACAGGTTTGGTTGCTGCAGCCGCTTGGGCATAGGTTGTCTTCACAAAATTAAAAATATCCATTTGTTTTTTGGCTTCTGAGTATGAAACCCCTCTTTCTGCTTTTATTCTTTGAATTTCCTTTTCTTCTTTCCATTTTGGACATTCTTTATCATTTGATGCATGGTTTCCTTGGCAATTTACACATTTTGCTTCATTCTTACATTCTTGAGAGTCTGTATGACTCATTTACACATTTTCCTTCCTTCTTACATTCTTGAGAGTCTGTATGACTTCATTCTTTTTGCAGTTGAATTTAGTATGATCAAACTTTTGACACTTGTAGCATCTCACAGGATTCGGGATAAATTGTGACACAGCCACTCTGTAGTAACCCACCCTGATGTATTTTGGTAAGGTCTGGCTCTGAAAGGTCAATATAAATGTCCCTGTTGGTTTCCTTTGTCCATCTCTGAATACCGATATCCGGTCCAGTTTTATGACACCTTCATCTTTAAGTCCTTCTAATATTTCCTCATCAGAACATTCTTTTATGTCCAGGCATCTAATGACCCCTTTCTTTGTGTTCAGGCTGTAGTGCAGTGATACAGTGATGGGGATAACATTTTCCATAGTCAAGTGCAATTTGGTCGTTTTCAGTAGTTTGCTGCTTTGAGCTTCCTTGTCAATTTCAGTTAAAATTTCTACGTTTCTTATATTGAAAGGATCAGATCCTAAAACAGCAACAATGGCCTTGTTCACAGCAAATGGCGACAGTTTAGATAAGGGTCTCTCATTGTCTGTGCCTTTTATCAACAAGAAGCGAGGCCATGAACAAATCTGTACAGAATCCAAGCTCGTAGTCAAGATATCAGTTCTAGATCGTTTCCTATCAGTCAGTTGAGAGTGTTGAGTAGCCATATTAAAAATTTTTTATTCGTTGCCAATGCTCTCCACCCACCCTTCGAGCCCAACAAGGGGATATTATAATAGTGTGGAGCTGAGCCCTGCACACTGATATCAGAGATACATTAGCAATATACTCAAAGACCACAAAAGTGAACCTTGATTGGCCTGTTAAGCAGCCACCTTCTAGATACTCCAAACAAAAGCACAAACCAAACACCAGCAGAATACAACAATAAAGCACAACAGTATAAACCATTAAAAACAACAAGCAATAGCTAATTTAGAGTACTAGGGCTTGGCACTACCAGCCGATTGATTAAGCCAGGCCATCTTAACCTTCCGACTAAGTGAAATTGAGGCCAAAGCTATGTATTGCCTCCTCAATGCTGCAACAAAGTATTGGCTCAACAGCCAGGACCCTCTCTTCCACTGACACGGATCGCAACCCACGGCAAACAGGCTGCCCCCCAATTAGGCACCTCTTACGACACGCAGGAGGATATGTTGGGCCTATTCTACATCCCCGGACCCACAGGGGGCTCCAATTTTAAGGAAATGCCATCTCATACAAACGAAAGTAGCAGGTCTGAAGATTTAGTCAAAGTAAGTTTAATTCGAGATTTGCTCTTTTTGCAAAATAAAAGATGAAACGTTTCTAACATATGATGAAATTATAAATGTGTTGATGCTTTTGTGTGCTTTCTCCCCATTCTGTGCGTAGTTTTTTTTCTATATGTTCATATTACTTGTAAAATGTACAAAAATGCACCATGAGTACGAATAAACTATATATATAACAGTTTTCCAATATCCAACTCACCATTACATGCAGAGATCATCTATGATACTGTAGGGTATGACCCGCAGCCAAAAGGCTATGATTTTGTTTAAATTCAGGGTGAAGTTCACAAAAAATGCAAACACAAAAGTACAATATTAAATCGCCGACAAAAGTTGAAAAACAGCTATGTCATGATAATGACAATATTGGACTAATTTCCCACCAAGCCAGTACTAGAAGTAGTATATGAATATTCTTTAGCATAGTTTTCACAATTTTTGTGGCAAAATGATGGTCAGGTCTAAACTGATCAAGCATTAACTGATCATTCTCGCTAGTTGGTATGAACTCCAAAGGTAATTATAGGGAAGAAAGAAGGCCAGTTGGTACAGACACATTTATTTAATCTTGCCTTGTTAGATCCAGTAGTAAAGTATCAAGAGCCCTCAGACTTTAATAGACCTAATTTGCATAGAGATTACTTGAAAAGTTTTGAAAACGTGTTTTATATTTGCTTTCATCACATAATAAATGTCATTAAATGATAGTCAGCTTTAGAGGTGCAGGGAACAGTTAATACCGGAGGGTTTGCACATGGAATCAGCAAGCATCTGTCAGCTAGGGCTGAAAGTTTCAGTGGTGGAAAATGAAACTAAAGTCTTTGAAAAGACCAATCTTACAGTTTGAAACTGTTGTGTTTAACAATCACTGTGTGGAATATTGCACGAGTAAGCTAAAACATCAATTTATAAGATAGCTTTTATGAAAATTAAAAGTGAAACATGTGTCACATTTTTAAGGTACTAATACTTGTTATACGAACAAGAAAATGAAAAACAAGTAAATGAGCTAATGCTAGCATTAAGTTAAACTATAACAAAGATTTGAACCTACGACATCAAAAGTAGGGAGTATGTGAAACATATACTACTAAGCTCTTATCATCTAAAAGCAAAAGGTCAAAGTTTGGGATTCTTCAACAGTCAGGGTCATATTGGGACAGGAACACAGAATTTGTCAAAACATGCAAGCCACTCAACTATACCCATATATTATGTAAGCAAGCAAGTAAGAAATTGATGTAACATTCTCTAAGGCGCTGATGTCCTAAAAGGGATAGTCCAGTTCCAAAAAAAGGTCCATTTCCATATTAGCGTCCGATAGGGGAGATAAGCTATGGTGGAGGATAGGCTAATCTGAAAAGATATGTTTTCAACTGTTTTCTGAAGCCAGAAATGCTTCCCATGGTTCTAAAAGCTTGGGAAGCTATGAAGCTGCACAACCCTGAGCATTTATTTGGTTTGGATGAGGAAATTGATAGGCGATTGTGAGATCCTTCTGCCTAATCAGAGAGGAAAGATATGGAGAATAACAGAACAGAAAAGAACACACATCAAAAATTATAAACATAGTTACATTCTATTTACATGATCACATTGAAATTATTTAATAGAGAAGTAGTCTAACATAGTATTTATTTCAGCTTTACTGAAGACATTATTATTTTCTCTTAAGTTTATAACATCTTTAATACAACATATATTAAATACATCATCGTCATTGGTGCAATCATTTTCTTTCATTAAATTTACTATTTTATCATGTGGTAGCTCTAATTTTTTGTCAGTTGTAATACTAAATTTATTTCTCACATAGTTTAAACTTCTACAAACTATTGAGTTACTGCCTTGGTTTACCAATGAACAACATAATTGCACAACAGGGTTTTCATTACAAATTACCTTATTGTAAAATTTAACAAATCTTTTAATCAACTGGTTTTTGAAAGAAATATCATCCACAACCTTGTGTAAGTAACCACCATGTGCTCTTTGACTTAATCCAATTTATTGTCTCATACATTTTCTCCAGCACACATAAAATTTGTTTATCACATGAGAATTCCCAAAGAACACACTCATATAAAGACAAGCAGCAAGTTTTAAATAGTCTGTACTTCACACTTACTGGGCAATGCCTGAACACACTCAGCATTAAGTTAAATCTTTTGACAAAATCATTATTCGTTTTTAATATATGATTCTCCTGAGATTTGCAGCCAATAGAATGTCCAAGGTGGTCTGCTGCATTAGTAGAAGTAATAGCTACACCATTAAAATATATAACATGTGACTTGTGTAACTTCTTGCCTAGGATGACATATATGCTTTTACTAGGATTAAATTTAACAGCAAAATTACATCCAAATTCAGCAACAGCCTTTAACATGAGTTTAAGTGATGTCACAGAAGGTGCAAGTATAGCAACATCATCTGCATAAGCAATTGCACCCATGAATTTATTTCCTACATAACATCCAAAACCTAACTTTTCAAGCTTTTGCAACAAAGCATCCATGTATACAGCAAATGGAAAGGGGGATAACACTCCCCCTTGCTTGACACCATTTTTTACTGAGAAAGCATTTGACATACTATTACCCCATTTTATTCTGAGCTTTTGTTGAGTATAACAGGAAACTAAGAATCTGGCTACAATTGGACAAAGACCTCTCATTAACAGAAGAGTAAATAGTTTAACATATTCCACTCTATCAAAAGCCTGAGAGGCATCTATCATCATACAATGTACATAGCTACCTTTATTTATATAATACTGGCTTACTTCCTTAAACACAAATGTACACATGCTTGTTGAATGGTTTTCCTTGAAACCAAATTGAAGATTTGATGACCTGAGCATCATGTTGTTCATTTTAAATAGTATAAAGTCATACAATTTACCTATGATGCTACTAAGAGTAATTCCTCTGTAGTTACTTGATTCATTTACTGATTTGCGCTTATTTTTTGGTATGGGTATTAAGGTACCAAGCAACATTTCTTCAGGAACAAAACCATGAAGTAAGCAACCGTTGAATACTAGTGTTAAAAAGACAGCAGCCTTTTTTGTACCATTTATGACATAATCCGACATACCAGGAATACTACCATCACTTTTTGAACTTTTTAAATGTTTAATTGCTTCTTCAACATCGGTCACAGAGGCAGAATGGGTGGAATAACAATCCCCGCAATCACAAGTTGTTATTATTAAGTTTTTAATCTTTAACTTTAGAACATCCATTTCCCTTGTATTGTAAGAGACACTATTGTAGAGTGATTTATATTTGTTTGAAAATACTTCACATACACCATTCTCACCAAAAGTGCTGTCAACTGTATTGGCTAACTTTGTTGTTTTACCATTCATTTTTTTCACAGTATTCCAGAAATTACTATTACAACCATTAGCCATTGAGTCACCCAACTTCTTAGCCATTATAGAATTCTTGTTCTTTTGAACATGCCTAATAGCATAGTGGTATTGAGAATGAGTATGTCTTCTCAAATCATACAGTACACCCGAAGTGGGAGAACCATTCTCCTTCCAGATTTTATGCCACAGTATACACGATTTACGTTTATCCTTAACAAACATTGACCAACCAGGAACAGATGCTTGTTTTTTTTACATGACTTGTAGATGGAATACACTCTTTTCCTGCAATAATATATCCATTAATAATCTTATTATAGAAATCATTTAACTCCCTAACATGGGCAGTACAAAATACATCTTTACAATGTAGAGCATCCCAGGGAATATCTATTTCATCTAGCCTTTGATCAAGTGTTACTTTATAATTTTCAATATGTTCATATCTTGCTTTGTTCCAACATACACTCTCACCACATTTAACATTTGATATTGAAACATAGCTTATTTCATTTGGTAATGAAAAGGTTACATTGATAACAGAGTGATCAGACAAGTTATCACCATCATGATTGACACCAAAGTTTGAAATTAAATGAAGCAAGTTATGACTTACAAAGACATGATCAATATTGGATTTACCTCCATTGGCCTTACTTACAAATGTGTAGTCAACAGTAGCATTAAGATAATTTGAAACGCATGTCATAGTTTCCTGTGACATAAACATATTAAGAGAGTTGGAGAAAAAATTGCCTCTGCTAAAGTCTGTGTTGAAATCACCTGCTACAATGACATATTCAGAGTCAGAGTTGTTAAGCAATGCAGAAATTTCATTTAAAATGTCTATATATTCATTGTTGTCAGATGGTGTACCAGAATCACAAGGCATATATACATTACACAGAAGCAAAGAAAACTGGTGAAAGTTTGCTTTAATTGCACAGAGTCTTTTAGATGAGGTTACTAGGGGTGTTATGGTAGCCAGCAGAGACTCCTTCCATAGAATAGAACAACCACCATATGGTCTACCATGTCGAAGCACTGTGTTATCCATTCCTGACACTGAATGATGTCTTATTCCAGTAAAGTTTGTGTCCAAAAAATTTGAGTCCTCGTATAACCAGGTTTCTTGTAGTAGGACTATATCACAATCATCACATAGTTTTTGAACATAATTTACTTTTGTCTGGCCAAGCCCCTGACTGTTATAACTCATAATATGTAGTGAAGTAGCCATTATCTGGAATTATCAGAAGTTACACTCGAGATGACGTGTCCACCTTTTTTTCCCAAAATCTTCTTACACACACGCCTTCAGGCCATAAATCTGGATCAAACAGTGCTTCAAATTCTGACACAGGTACAGACAATTTAAAAGACTTAAATTGCGATTCTGGTTTTGACATCTGTTTGAGTGATCTAACAGAAAAGCCTCTTTCCTTGATATAATTCTGTAGATCATTCAGTACAGTCTTTCCATCAAGCCTAAAAATGAATAAATCTCTGTTGGGTTCTGGAGCACCTATTACATTTTTAATGTTTTTAGCATTCCCTGACACTGTTTTCCTCTTTGCCACATTATTTGCAGCCCTCCTTTGTTGTTTCTTGTGATAAGCAGGGATTTCAAATCCCTCTTTATCTATATCCTTTGTGGTATGAGTGTTTATGTTACTAGAATTAGCTAATAAAGGGGGCAATAGATATTGGTTGTCTTTCAGCAGCATTTGATCTGTTTTTGATGACTTCCCCTTTGGCCTTACATCAGGGATGTTGGTAATAGCTACATTGTCTTTTGAGTAAGAAATTTGCTTACCAGTCTGTGGAGACTGTAGGCCAGATGAGACAGATCCTTTGCGACTTGACATACTCACAGTCTGTGGAGAGTGCAGGCAAGATGATTTAACAACATTTGAGTAACTGGAGATAGCACGTAAACTGTCTCTGAGATCTAGGTTCTGAGCAACCACTTCATCAAGCCCTGTCTGCATGTTAGACATACGTTTTTCCATCCTATTAAGTCTATCCAGGAGTGATATGTTGTTGAGTTCTTCAGGGTGTGACCTGGGTATCACTCCCAAACTGAAAGCACTTATAGCAACCATTGGTAGATTATCACTGGTCTCAAGTTTAGCCCATGCTTGCAAAATATCCATAACATCAGCTTCCCTGACAGATCTTGAGGGTGAGTCTTTTCTTTTTGGTCTCAAACCAATAATATTTGAATCACAGTGACTCCACAGAATATCTTTAGCCAAGGATATCTGCTCTTCAGTAAAGTGACCTAGGACTGCATTCTTCACATTTTCTATGCTCCCACTTTGCAGTGAAAAAACAATATATCCAATGACTGGGTCCAATAGGACCTTACTCCTGTCAAGTAAACCAGTATCTATCCCAATAATAGACTCCTCATTGTGATCACTAGACTTTGTTCCCTTCTGAGAATCAGTCAATAGGGCACTCTTTGGTACAGTGTCATCATCAAACTTCTTCTGTAAGGCCTTGACCTCTTTACATAAGTCATCACTAATATGGGCACCATTTATTTCTCTCCTTGCCTTTTCACAATAGGGGCACAAGTCCAATTCTGCATATTTGAGTTTAACAATCTTTCCCTTAATATTTAAGGGGCGGGGTGAATCTGGTAAACCACAACAAACTGGCATGACTCTAGAAAGTAGTACAGCACCAGTACAGTTGAGGAAATAAACACCCTTACTTGAATCAAAGTTCCTAGAGTCAAGTTCCAAGTAAATTTGTATGTCATCTGCATACAAGTGATGGGTCACATTGAATTTAGATATGACTGAACTGAGAGGGGTTGTATATAGGGTATAAAGGAGAGGCCACAGAACTGAGCCCTGGGGAACCCCCTAAGGGAGTTGAAAAGCCTCTGAAATATGTATATCTATTTTGATCTGCTGTTTCCTTGAGTTGAGGTATGACTGAACCCACTTAAGCACAAGCCCATCAATGCCGTACCAGTGCTGAGGGCAGTTGGATAGGATTGAGTGGTCTATTGTATCAAAGGCTGCAGATAAGTCCAGAAGTACAAATCCAACAGCTGCACCTTGTCCATTGAGATGGCAATGTCATTTTGTATTTTTAGCAAAGCTGTTTCAGTTGAGTGAAAAACTCTGCATGCAGACTGATTTTCATTGGTTATACCCTCGTGAGCAATGTGCTCATTTATCTGCCTAGCCACAGCTTTCTCTATATGTTTGGAGATGTAGCTGAGGTTGGATACTGTTCGATAATCCTTGAGAGTGTTTCTGTCAAGACCAGCTTTTTCAACAAGGGTGTGACATGTGCAGTCTTAAAACAGGATGGGAAACTGCCCTCCTGTAGGGAGTAGTTCACAATATTTGTAATAGGAGTAAAGAGTACACTGATACAATCAAGGACCAATGATGTTGGGATTGGATCCAAGTCACATGATTTATTTGGTGTGGACTTAATGATTTTAAGGACTTCGTGTGCCAAGTAAGTATGTTAACCACTTGACCACAATGGCACCTAATTGATTAAACGGTTATGACTCATTATTACATTCAAGTCCAATATTTTTAATATTTTGAAACTTGCTCACTAATGTGTGAGGTATTAAACTGATGTGAAGGCAGGTGGATATATAAAAGTTGTATAAGTCATAATACAATAAACTCCAGGTTCCAGGTGCTCATGCTGCAGTTCCCCTGGATGTGATGGGACTACTACTCTCTGTCATGAACTGCCTTCCAAGCTTGTTTTGGACCATTGGGCCATGAACATAATAATTTAGTTTGATAGCCATGCCCCGTAAAAGCATTACTATCAGTAAACGTGATAACAATATTATGGTGTTTATCCCCTCCTTTTGTTGCAATTGCAAACAATTATAACTTAAAGAAATTTTAATAAGTCTACTGGTCTTAATTTCTTATTATATCTTCTTGTACAAAGTAAATACATGTTAGCAGAATGTACTCTGTGCTACTTGTTATAATGTAATGTTATTATGTAGCTTTGCTAGTACTATGATAAATAATAATAAAGAGTATGTCATGTACTGTGCTTATCCTGTGGTATACTTGTAAATTTGTATTTTATTACTTACGTTAATGAAGAATGGTTAACATCACAATTTAGTGGTACGCTATTGTTTTAATAACATAAATTCTAGTCTGTAGTCCAGAGATTTTATGTATCTTATTGCTGGCTGTGTTACTTATTATGCTACTAATTAATATATGTTCACAAATGCAGTAACTGATTTTAATGAATTAATTTAATGGATTTGAACAACAGCAGTAACATATGTAGACATATTCTTTGGTACTGTTATAAAGTTTGAGTTTTAAAGTTTATTGGCCTTGTTTGTGTTATTACCTTCGTTTATGCATATTATATATACTTATCATATAAGCTACAAACTATGGAGAGAGAATTCACGTATTTGACAAATCAACAGGGACAAATGGTTTACAGTTTACAAGTGAATTGTAACTGGCTTTGACTATTGGTTGGTTGACCGCAGCTACTCGTGACCTTATCTCAAGTCATAATTACATGTTACCAGACTATTGAAATATTAGTTATAATGTTCTATGTCACATACACTCGGTTATATATCACAAATAGATTTTATTCTCATTTGTAATTTATTTCCTGCTTGGTTGCTAAATTACCCTTTGTAAATTTTGAACTTACATCAATATTCACCTTGGATTAACTCACCTTGACAAGTTCTGACCTTACCCAGGCCATTAAGTTTTTCACATGCAATAATAGTATACATATCTTTTCTTACCTATTCTAATATAAATGCTTAAGACTATTCTATCTCCACGTATTTTACCCTATCCTGGGTTATGAAAAAAATTCGGTGAAATTTCATGATTTGTCTAAGCAATGTATAATTACTGGCCCCAAGTTAATTATTAACTGTGTAGATCTTGAATTCACATTAGTCACCTGGGCCACTGGTTTTCTTAGTGTTAGGCACATATCTTGTAATTCACCTTTGTCGATTATATGTAAAGAAAAGTTAATGCCTAGTCATACATAGTCAGGTTCCAATTGATGGGCAACTGACAATCCAGAAATTCACTCATAGTCACTCTATTGTGCACCTTTCCAAGATAAAGGTCATTTTAACACAAACTGATTTTCAGATTAGCTTGTGTGACTGCTCAAGTATGGAAATTAGACACATACTTCAAGCAGCGCTTGTGGGCACTAAATTTACTTGAAATCCCCTTATCTGGATTTATTTTCAAGCTATTTGTAACATAAAATTCCTAAAAAATTCCTTAATACAAATTCTCGTGGATATTTGGGTGTCCAAGGGCTCACTCCTGTCCTGGTGGCCCTACCTTAAAAAAAATTATTTTAGGTGTCACCTTAGACCCCTTTACATGACCACTTCTCCCATTGGCCACTGACTTCCCACCCTTGGCCTTCAGCCTCCATGCTGTCACTTTGACATTGGACACAGAACAGCGAGCATCACAAATTTATTTTACATATTTTTATCAAGTTTTTTCTTTACTTTTTACTTGTAACAGACATCGTTTTGTGATGGATGCAAGACATAATTTTAGATCCAACAAACGCGAGTGCCATATTCCTGTGCAGCTCCAATTGGCAAGAGATGATGAATATTTGGCAGAGACCTTGGCTTTATCTTCTGGAACTGGGCAAGTTTTTGATTCTGAACAATCTGATACTAGCACTTCTGACATTGATATTTACGCTCTTTTGGATCATTCAGATCAAAATTTGTCCTCTCCTCATTTGGCTTCTAGCAAGGGTGCTCAGGCTGGCAGCCTTGGGCGAGTCTCTAGTGCCTCTGAGGGGCGGGATTCTGTTGATTCGGTGTCTCAGAGTGACATCAATCAAATTATCTTGGCACAACTGAGTGCACTTGGTGAATGTCTAGACATATTAAAAAAGCTAAAGTTAAAAAGCTGCCCAAGAAAACAGGTGATATGTCAAAAATTAAATCCTTTGCCAAATGGAACAAAAGTACTAAAGCTCAAGTCGCACAGCCTGGGTTCAAATCAAGTGTGCCTGCCACTTCTGGTCCAATGTATAACTTGCCACCACCAGAAAATTCTAAACCAGGTACTGAAAAAATTAAATCACAGAGAGGTGGGTCTATTGAGGTCTTTGTAAATAACAGAGTAAAGTGGCCCCACGAATTTGTTTTGTCTGGTCAAAATAAGGACAGGGCGTCTTACAATCAAAGTGATGGCTGGCTTCTATAAAATTATCAGGGAGGAGTCAAATGTGCAGACTAAAGAAAACATGTTAGATTATATGATTAATCTGTTGGATAATGCACATTACTTCTCCTGGTCCTCTGCAAAGGTCAGCCATGCGGTCCTCTTGTGTAGGATGGAACGAGGGGAGGTTTAAAGCCGGAATGATACTGATATGATTGACAGGATTCGTAAGTAACATGCACAGCACCATACTACAACTGCACACAGTACTGTATTATAACAAATTCTTGCTCTCAGAAACAGTTGCATGAGACCAAGGGTGTTTTTTACAAACATTTGTGTTCTCATTGATGGTCGAAAGTTGGCAACGCCTTCCCTCATAGTCAAGCTGAATATAGAAAGAATCAGTCAAAAAACGATTAAAGAGGGCCAACTCACAAGTACGGTAGGCCCACAACAGCAGATATATTGTCAATAGTAACTCTGATCCGGAACAACTTCAGACATTGATGGGTTTGTCTCCACACTGGGTTTGAACTACTTTTGCGAAGGCTATGGCCATGCTTGGTCAGCATGATTATAAGTCTTATGCACAAGTCATGTCGCAAACATGTGGTAAGACCTTTAGGCCAAATAACTCTGATATGCAGGATACTGTTTCGCACTCAGATACTGACGTTAGACATAAAACTACTTCTGTAGGTACTGTTTCAATGTGTGCTGACGCCGTAAATGCTAGTGATAGAACAAATAATGGGTGGTTACACAGCAAGGATACTGTTATGGGTAAGTAGGATCCGGGTTTTCGCAGAGCAGAATATGTCAAGATTTTAACTCATCTTTTGCAAAGCGAGAAAGTACTGGACAGTACTTCTACTGCTAGTTCATATCTAGGCACTTATCTGGATTTGTTTTCAAGCTATTCCTACAAAATTCCTCAATAGAAAAGTTTAAATTTTTATCAGTTTTATATACCCATATATCACAAATATATAAAAAATGTAGTAAAATGATTTTTAAGATTTATAATCTTTGATGTGAGACCTACTCTGTATATGTAAAGTGGGAAGTTTGTGACTATAGTAAGCAGTTTGTACTCGATGGTTTCTTTATTATGATTTAAACAATTGAAGAACATCCGGTTGGTGTGTGACCAAAAGTTCCAAACCTCTCATTGCTCCAGTCTTTTTAAACCAACAGTTCTTGTTATGATATGGGAGATTGTAATTCCATGACCCCTGACCTAGGGCTTCTCTGAATCCCGCCGAAAAATTAATTAACCTCACTTTTAATAGGGAGGTCAAGCCAGGTAGACTCCATTTGTAAAAACTAAAAGTTTTCTTTTATCAAGGGTTTTTACGTTATTTTAATCACAGTTTCTTCCACTAATGTGGATGTTTATCGTATATCTCACTAAAAGTTGTGTAACTGAAACATTATCGTTGTGTACTGTTTTCAAGCCACAGGTCTGGTATGTATTGACATGTTTATGTAACTTTGTGCTGGCAGATTATGTAACGTTTATTGGTGTTGTTTGTGGTACTTTCCTGTTCCTTTGTATACTAGTTCATACTACAATCCGGGTTGACAAAGATTGAGAGTTGAAGCAGGTTGAAGCAGATTCATCTCAATCCGAGTTGAGTGTCCACACTATACAGAGATTAATCTGGATTGGGAAGTGTCCAATTTTATGCATTTGAAAGTGACTCTTTGTGTGCAGCATAACAAATAATATAAGCCCAACACACTTAACTGCATTAAAAAGAAACATGAACGCAACGAATTTTAAAATAACATTTTGTTATTGTAATATATAATTAATATTACACTTGCTATAATATAAAAAAAAATTGACACACAGTTTAAAGTATCAGAGAACCATACAATTGTAGCTCAATTGGTTTATTTATATTTGTCTAGGTATAATTGCAATTAGCAACACTATTGCAGGCTCTTTTATTCATCTGAGTAGACACTTCTCAGAAATTATGACATGATTGGTTCTTTGACAATATCCTGTTCAGTGGAGGTGCCCTTTAACCTCCTTTTGTTTTAAAACAATTATCATAATAATAGCCATTTCAGCACCAAGTCAAATGATTACAGTAGCAACATTCTCAACCTTTGTCAACCCGGATTGAGAGAGTTCACACTACAAAGGGAGTTGAGCCAATCTGCTTTAATCTGCTTCAATCCACCACTTGAGTGGGGTTGAGATTTATCCTTGTCAACCCGGATTGTGAGCGTTCAGACTAGTCTCCAATCTGGCTCAATCTGTGTCAACCCAGGTTGAATCACTAGTCTGAACTCCCAGTAATTGTGGCGGGACGGGCCCTCACCCCCGTGTAAACCCATTAGAGGGTCGAGCTCCCGGTCCCATCACCATATTCCTATGGACCTGTAGATCCACCCTGCATGGGTGCCTTATGGACAGGGACCCCAATGAAAGTAGAGACTCCCCTTAAATGAGTGCCTTGTGGACAGGGATCCATCTATAATGGGTGCATTATGGACCGGGACCCACCCTTGCCACCATAAATCGACATAGAGGGGTGAGTTTTACCACCTACCGCCTGCCCTGGAACCACTGGGGTGACATGTTCCACAATCAGAGGGTACAGCCCCTGTCGGGCAAAGAGGCTGATGGCACCCCGGCACTCTACAGACTGGAGGCGCCCGCTCTCAAGCGACCCAAAGGTGCGCCTCACTTATACACTGCGCAGGCTGCCTCCCTGCTCACCCACCAACTGTGCAGATTTGAACCTGTAACCCTGCGGACTGTTCACAAAAGGACCTGGGTGCCACTGCCTAACCCGGAGAGGGGCCAAATCTGAACAACTTATTCCTCAGCGGGAGAGGGGACATGTCCTAGTTTTTCCCTGAACCCTGAAAAACCCTGGTAACTGCCAAAATTGTATTGTTTTACCAATTAACTTAACTCAAGAATTATAAAATACAACCAAAATCCCAATTTACTTATGCTGCCACCAGGTCATTATTGAGTTTGACCAACCTATAGAATTGTTTTCAACTCTTGGTATTGTGACCTACACTGTAGAGTAGGAGAACGTGAATACGATGACTTATTGTGATGTGAGTGCTTTAGGGACCAAGAATCTCAAGATGTTACTCATTCCAACTTTAAAGTACAAGGATTATTGTTTGAGATGACCAACATCCAAGGATGTTATTACTCAGGTGAAGAAGTGGATTAAAGTGTCATTAAGTCTAAACTTCTCAATCAGGTGCTTATAACTGATCCCAATATGACAACTTGATGTTATCATTCTCTGACATGATATGACCATCTGTCATCAATAAGGCGCAATATAATCATGAAGGTGTGAGGTTCAACCAGGTAGGTTATCAGTAAAGTTCCTGCTTGTCTCTGCAAAGGTCTCATGGGGACAAGCTCAATAAATTTCAAAAAGTAAGTCAAAGTTCAGAATATAAACTAAACAAAGTAAAAAACAAGTATTGAAATTCATAATATATATTGACAACAACAAAAATATATTAACAAGGAAAAAGAATGTGTGTAAAAAGAATATTGGAGAAAGACTAGTTAACAAGTTACTTACTTTGGAGAGAAAAGAAGATGCTTGGAATTTTTTTTATCAAGGTGACACTCAAATATATACAAGTATGAAGTGATAAATTATTTGAGAATTAAGGGACTAAGGAAAGGCTAGATTTAATTAAGATCCAGAACCTGGATAATTTAATTTACAGAACACTTAAGAAATGCTTAATTTAGTTAAGGTCCAGAACCTGCATAATTAAATTTATAAGAGACTTTGACAAGGCTATTATATTAAAACACCAAAATTTAAAGGAGTATTTACAATTAACATCACCTAAAAAGGGGGTACTAAATTTTAATAATTACACAAAATAAAAAAACAGCACTCCAATACCTGTAAAACCAACTTAAAGCAACAACACACATGACATTTAGACATGACTCAACAGTGCAAGCAACAACAGCAAGCTTATGCAACACCATAAAAAGCAACACATCATATAACACCAAGCATACGATCAAAGCATAATGAAATTATTGAGAGTGCAAAATATAATATAGAAATAATTACACAGAGCCAAAGTAAAATAGGGAAGGCTAATAGTTTTGGAAAGAAAAAGAAACGACAGATGAACATTACAATAAAAGTAGGATTAAATAAAAGTGGGCAGAAAGGCTAATTTGGAGCACCAACTAGCTGTCATGTTAACTTAAAGAATACTTTTCAGGGAAAGTTTGAGCTATAATTCTCGAAGGCTAATAATTCAAGTTCATAGGATACCAGAGTAAACACACGAAGTGGACAATAAAAATATTTTGAATGGATAAACATAAGTATTGACTTCAACTTAAAGATAAGATATTTAAATGTAAAGCCCAGTGCAAGGCTAGTCATATTACACAAGAATTAGTTAATAACAATAATAATTTGGACAGAAAAATAATACTGGAATTTAGAATTAATTTATTTAATATAATTTATTGCAAGACCAAGGAGGTACAGGAAAGGCTAATGTTGTTCCAAGATAAAAAAGAGGGAGGAAAAATACCAGTTTGACATCCAGTTGTGCAGGAGTTGAAATAAAGAGGGCAAGTTTCACAAAGGAAATAATGAGAATGCACACATCAGAAATGCAATTAACCAAGCATACAAAAATTATAAAAAGGTGGATTAATTACAAAAAAGCACACAAAGCTTCGCCATTTAAATTTTACCAAACTCCAGTTTTAATGGCTGAAAGAAAATACTTAACACACAATTTTAGTACCAGCAGTTTGGAACTCTCTCAAACAAATCTTTAAATAGAAATTATTAAATTAATGCTAGCTTTTAGAATATTTTAAATCAAAAGGGTTCAGTATTAGCAATTGTTAACAGATTAATAAAAAGGTACACTTTAAAAATCCAGATATTGATTTACCAAAGGTTACCCCCTGGTTGTTAACAATCTGTAGAGTGGGATGGAAACCCATGTAGCCAGATACACCCCAAATATGTAGCAATACCTGGCCTTCCCCCTCTCCAACATGAAATGAATGACGATTATTGCCCAGGAAGATGAATGGATTTGAATGGTATAGCTGCAATAAGGTAGGCCAGCCTTAATTACAACACATTCCCCAAATTCCCTCTTATCAGTTCAAAATTTACAGCTCAAGAGTATTGGGTCAAAATTAGGAGTGATATAAAATTAGCATCAAATTTGATAAATTTACCCCCTGGGTCCCCCTACCCCTCCAAATATGTTAGTAAAATAAATTAGATAAAAACCATACCTTTAGATTTGAGGTTTTCCAACAAAAAAACAATTAAATTACAATCACAAAAAACCCCACTTCTTTATCCAGCCAAGTCCAGGACAAAAGAGAGTGATCCCAAGCCAAACCCAAGCCACCAGCACATGTGCAGCTTCCCTATCTAGGGCTGTGATTGGCCGGGATGCCTCAGGCAAAGGTCACCCTATAATCTGTGGGAGGAGATTGGATAGGGGAGATGGATGCTGCATCCACATGCTTGTCTATTTTTGGCGCTAAATCTATTTTAAGACAAGGTCTGGATTACCTCACTTTGTTTACATCCTGAAGAAAGCACATGGATGAATACTGAAGCTTAAAGATAAATACTGAAAATTTACTGTATTTCATGCCTGAAAATACCGCAAAAAAGTACAAAATATACCGGAAACATCTGCAATTTCAGCCGAGAATTGTCAGGAAAAGCTTATTAAAAACGGGAAATTTAGACGGAAATACCGCTAATTAGTGAACAAACAACCAAGACAAATAAAATAACGAGTACCTACAGAGGTAAATAGCGGAAACGATCGTGCACATAATACTTTATGCCCCTGTTCCACCAAAGGATTAAGTCCCGATCCTGTCTGGGACCCTTAATCGTGGACAGTCGGTGGAAAAAAAACAAAAATGGGTGGGAATACTGAGTCGGTATTGAAGTCTGGGATTAAGTACAGATCGGCCTCAGGAAGCCTCAGGACGCCTCAGGTGCCCGCAGACAGTCCCCGACTAGTCTGGGACTAAGGACCGACTAAGCCAGTTTTCTGGTCGGTTTCAACCACGATCCTGTCGTACACATACCGACTGGGTCCCAGGACGCCTCAGGCCTCCTGGGACCAAGAGCCGACTAACCCACGATTAAGTCCCAGCGTCCTCAGGCGTCCTCATGCCTCCTCAGTCTTCCCCAGGCCAGGATCGCCGATTCTTGTTTTGCAAAGTTGCTGGAGTATATATATATAAAATCCGCGATCTAATCACCATTGCTTTTCTAGGAACACAGCAGGATGCCACCTTTTAATGGAAGACAGATTCAACAACAACTTAGGGCTTTTTTGGTTTTTATTCAGTTACTAATAGTCATGTATTTCCATTTTTTACGTCAAGCACAGCAACCACCACCAGCACCACCAGCACCCATACAGAGACCTAGAAGAAGGCACAACATGTGGGTCAGGCCATGGCTACTGCAGAGAGACGAGAGGAGGGCCTACCACAACATTATGGCTGATCTGTATGCCACAGACATTCCAGGATTCACCAACTACATGAGGATGACCCCAGAATTCTTTGAAATGATAAAGACCAGACTGGAACCACGTCAAGCCAGGCAGGCCACCAACTACAGAGCTCCAATCAGTGTTGGGGAGAAGTTAGCCCTCACCATCAGATATCTGGCCACTGGAGAGTCATACACATCATGATCCTGTCAGTTCAGGGTTGGCAGATCCACCATTTCCAAGTTTCTAACAGAGGTCTGTAGGGCCATCCAGGATGAGTTCACCAGAGAGTACCTCAAATGTCCTACTACTCCAGATGAGTGGAAAGAACTGGAAAGGGAATTCAGGATCAGTTGGAATGTTCCACATGCCCTGGGAGCCCTGGATGCGAAGCATGTGGCCCTGAAGAAACCCAAGAACTCTGGAGCCCTCTACCACAACTACAAGGGGTTCTTTTCCATTGTCATGTTGGCCCTTGTAGATGGACAATACAAGTTCAGATGGGTGGATGTGGGTACAGCTGGATCTTGCTCAGATGCCCAGATATTTAATGCCTCTCAGCTGAAGAGGAGGATTGAAGATAGCAGGATAGGCTTCCCTGACCCAGCTCCTATAACCCAGGGTGGTAGAGATGTCCCCTACTTCATTCTGGCAGACGATGCTTTTGCCCTGAAGACCTGGCTCATGAAACCCTATGGCAGAAGGCTGTTAACAAGAGAGGAAAGGATTGCCAACTATAGAATATCAAGGGGCAGGAGAGTTGTGGAGAACGCTTTTGGCATCCTGGTTTCAAGATTCAGAATGATGAGGACCACCATTGAACTACCCCCAGAAACAGTTAGAGAAGTGGTCATGACCTGTGTGGTTCTGCACAACATACTCAGAAGCCAGTATCAAGGTCAACCTGCTGGTCAGCAGCCTGGAGAGGATGATGATGATGATGTGCCTGGTGATTGTGGATTGATTGGTGGTGCTGCTGGTGGTGGCCAAGACAGAAACCCTGCTAGAGAGGCCAAAAGACAGAGGGATTACCTGAAGGACTACTTCAATAATGAGGGAACAGTGGCCTGGCAAGATGGCAGAATATAAGTCCTGTTGCAGTAAACAGTCCTTTTCAGGACTAACTATAACAGTCCTTTTCAGGACTACCAAATATTCCAAAAACAATTAATCAGCTATGCTTGCTACAGACGGACAAACCCCATGCCAAACATAACTTGTACACACAGACAAACAGACAAACCCCATGTCAAACATAACTTGTACAGACAGACAAACAGACAAACCCCATGCCAAACATAACTTGTTCAGACGGACAAACAGACAAACCCCATGCCAAACATAAGTTACACAGACTGACAAACAGACAACCACAAGTTACCCACCCAACAAACAGACAAACCCAGTGTTAAACAAAAGCCAGACACAAAGCCACACATAATATACTAAATGGAATTATTTTTGTATATATTTTGAAATCCACATCCTAATTCCACCAATTTTTTTTTGTTCATGGGTGGAAACTTATTTGTAGCAGAAATGTTTTCATGAAAAGCTTCAATTTTAAATCATCACTTCTACTTAGAAATATGTAGAAAATATAACCATGGAGCTAGTTTTGTTTTCAATAATGGGGGATTGTGTTTGCAAAACAGTTTGTCAGTTCGTTGGCATGGGTTCTATTTACTTTTGGGTTTGTGTGTTTCTTGTTTGGTGGTTACTGGTGTTGGGTTGGTTTTTGGTAGTTGGGTGTTAGGTTTGGTACTGGGTTTGTTATTTGGGGGGGTTATGTTTGGTATTGGGTTTGTCTGTTTGTGGGTTGGTAAGTGATAATGTGATAATGCCTTTTAACTCTAGGGAAGGTGTAAGTGTTGGACTTTTCAATTACAGATTTTAAACTATCCCATGGATTTTAATCTAAAAATGGGCTGATTAATGGCCATATTGGGAGTTATTTTTAAATTATTTTTTATGTGGCCTTTTTGGTTATGTGTGGCACCATGGGTTATTTATTTCATGTTTGGGGTGGTGTGGGTGTTGGACTTTAATTTTTGTTTCTTGTGATAAGTATTTGTACTGAACTTTTTTGTTTTGGGAGGGGATTTGGAATAACTTGCAGCTAAATAATTGTTTTTGGAAGATTTGGTGGCCCTGAAAAGGGCCTGGCAGGTCAAAGACCCGCCCTGACTGGATGGCTACTGAGGAGGCTGCTGCTGCTGTTGACGTGGTGCTGAAGTGGTGATAGTAAAGAGCTGCTGCTGCGGTTGCTGCTGCTGAGGCTGCTCGACGATCTGTGTTGATGTCAGATCAGGTAGCTGGGTTAATAGTCCACTCAGGTTGTGTCTGCTCCCTTCGTCCTGTACACTTAGGACAGATGTAGGGTTGCTGAAGCCAATGGGGCTTGGTGTATAGTACACAAAACTGCTGCTAGCTGCTGCTTGAGTGGAACTAGATGCCTGTGGAGTGGTTGTTGGCAGTAGGCCGACCCTCTGGGACTCCGTGGTAACAGTGGCTGATCTTCTGGGCAATGGCTGCCGTCTACGGTTGCTCTTAATACTTTCAATGTCTCTAAATATCTTGCCCTTTAATTCTCCAAATTCTTCTTGAGTCATCTTTTCGGCCTCTGATGCCACGTAGTCAAAGAAGGGCTGCCTGTCTGACTTCTAATGCAGAAAACCTGAGATAAGTGTCCTCATCTGCTCAAAGTGTTTGAGAATCTTGGAGTCTGTGGTTGAAACGGGTGTAGATGTAATGATGGACTGACTCCTCTCCCTCAGGACACTGGACTCAAGGTGTTCTGTGTCAGTAGTTGACCCACGTGATTCGTCCTGCCTGCTGGTATTTGGACTGGCCTCAAAACCTGAACTTCTGTTGGCCCCCTTTCTTCTGATGTGGGTTTTAAGAAAACCCATCTGTTGGTAGACCCAGGACTGTCTCTTGGTCATCTCCCTCGGGGCTTGGCCAGGTTGGAGCTTAGACAGCTTTCCATAACGCGTTCGCTGGGACTCGAACCAACGTCTCACATCAAAGGGCTGGAGCTTGAGTTCTGCAGATATTTCTGCCCAGAGAGCCTCTCTTCTGGTCCTGTCGTGGAAACATGGATGTTCCTTGTCATACAGTTCTGGGTGCTGCTTTACAAATTCCACAATGGAAATTTCCTGACTGTCAGTAAAAGTTGCACATACCCTGGCTCTCTTGGCTGAAGAATGGCATTCTATATCTTCTTCACACCTCTCTTCTTCTTGTTCCACAGCTTCCTCAATAGCTGGACGTTCCTCAATCTCCTCCTCCTCTCTCCTCTCAATCACCTCCTCTGTAACTTCAACTCTTTCCTCTACTTCACTTTCCTTCTCCCTGTCATCCATCTTTTTCCTTCCTCTCTTCCCTCCTTTCTCTTTCCTCATAATCCAGTCGACAAAATAATAAAAAATAGTAAAATGTGTCTCCTAACTGTGAAATTTGCCTTAAGCTCAAGTATAATATATATAAAATAAAAACTGAAAACCCCTACAAATCAGTGACACATGTCTCTCAGTAGCCAAACAATCAGTAACAATGACAAAGTGTGCGCGGTCGCTTATATAGTCCCAGACCTGCTCATTGCCTCATTTTAATTTCCGACGCGCAGAAAACAGTCGGTTCTTAATCGGTTGTTAGTCCCAGGCCTCCTGGGGTGTCCTCAGACAGTCGCAGACTAAATTTGTGCTGTCCCAGGCGTCCTGGCGAGGCCGGTTTGGATCGGTTAGGGTCGGTTACCCTTAGTCGGGGCTTAGTCCCAGACCTTGATTTTTGGGTCCCAGGACACCGCAGACGGTCTGAGGCTTCCGGGGACTAATGCAACCGACTCACTTTCAGACGCATGAAATTCATACGCATCATATTTGAGTCTGGGATTAACAACCAGCCTCCTGAGACTAAGATACGGAGGTCTGGGACTAAGGGTCGCAGGCGGCCTGGGACAACACACGACTGTGTAAATTTGGGTCTGAGGAGGCCTGAGGACGCCTGGGACTGGACATTTTGTTGACTACGGGAAATATGAATCAGTTGTAGTCGTGAGAAATATCATACATGTTTGATTTTTCACACGGCCCCAACCGACAACAACCGACCCTTACAGAAGGTCTGGGACTAAGCAAATATTTCAAACCGACCCCCCCAAAACCTTAATCGGGAGCGTTAGTCGTGTGGTGGAACACCCACATTAGACAACAGTTTATAATTTTAACTTGTCTGGGATTAAACTTAGTCTTGTCATTTGTACTATCTGTTGCATATTACATTGAAATGCTTTTGGAACGTTTTTATGTTATATGGGGCTTTATGGCTTCTGGAAGCAATACCCATAACCATTTTATATTTTCAACATTAAATGTTGCATGAGAATAGTGAATTTGATATTTTATACATATGAAACGTATCCAAACTTTAGTTTAAATATAAACCAGAAATGCTAGGACTTTGACCTAAATATTCATTAGTTCACTTTGTGAATCCTAGTTATAAGAAAAATCTAACTGAGTCAACAACAAAAGACTTTGAGACATGGCCGGGTTTGTTCTGTCATAAAGACTAAAACTTAGTGCTCAATTATTTTTGTATAAAGTCAATTTCTTTGTGTTTCCAACTGAATGCAATATTACACTATTGCAAGTGAGTTAACTAGAACAACTTATGTTAACTGGAAAAAAGGCATATATGCACATATAGACATGATACGTGTATATACGCGGAATATATTCATACCAACTCACCTGTAATGGTGTTTGTCACTTGGTTTGAAAAGACATGACAAGATTTATACTAATTTACTTTGTCACTAAAGAGGCCCGACAGAGCTCAATTTTGACCAAATTTATTGAGACATCATGTATTTCCTTGCTTCTTTGTATCTATAAACTCTCCATAATTTTGTCACTGGTCAACTGTTTCAGCGATAACATGACAAAAAAAACCCAACAAAAACATTGCCTTGCGTGTGTAATCTGAATGGAAATCCTTATGAAAAGGATCAAACAGACGTAATAAGATTTATTTGGTTTTTTTTACGTCGCTTTCAACACTGTACAGGTCATATCATGACGGGTAGTTGGAAGGGCAGAGGAAACCAGTACGTACAGTTCGCTAGGGTTCTGTACTGTAAACTGCTGACCAACGGCAAGCAACTACCAGCTTTCCCACTTAAGGCCATGACGGGGATCGAACCCCGGCCGCAGAGGTGGGAGGCGAGAGTGTTACCACTCTGCGACCGTGGCCCCACACGTAATAAGAACATTACCTGATATCATATAAATAAACTGAATTGGAGGCGCCTGTGCATAGTAAATAGGTTTTTCATTTATTTGATCTTTTCACATCACACACAGAACCTTTGTGTTTGTTATATTATGACGGGTAGTTTCAATGAAAAAAGAATCAGTGAATAATGATTGTTCAAGGAATCGAGCTCTAAACACCACCGGGTACTGGCAAGTAACTTCAAACTTTCCAACATGAAGTGCCTGACCCGTGATTCCTAGAACATTCTTAAACACAATTCACTAGTATTCATGATGAGTTATCAGACATCTGGGTGTCTCGGGGCTCATTCCTTTATGTCCCACCTAAATGTTATTTTAGGTGCTGTCTCATGCTGTTTGTTATCTTGTTTTTCACTGGTTTAGGGTTGCCTGTCCTTGCCACCAGCAACAATCAGGTCACTTTGACTTTAAAAGCTGACCGGTGCTCATCAAAAATTTTACTTTTTTGCATTTTTAGTTTTTTTTTACTGGTGTTTTGATTTAACATGGACGGAGGTAGATATAACCTCAGATCATAAAAACCAGTGAAACGACTGTAAATTATAGTTATATTACTCATCAGGGGCAAAGAGCCTTATGTTGTACTCTGTATAATTAGCAAGCTCCTTAACATTGGTAACACGAAACTTGGCACAAGGTCGGTGGACCACTTCCAAAAACCAAAAACCATTTACAGAAAAGGGCACAATGTCACGAGGACTACACAGAGAAATGCATGAATTATCAATGACAAATAAAGCTTTTGCAGCATCAGGATTGAAGTGTAGAAACTGCTCTGCTTGATCTTTCAATCTAGTGCTGGACGTAAATGGTAACCAATGAAATATTGTACCCTGACAGTACAGTTTGGCTTGATCAAAAGGCAGTGTTAGACCTCTGTAAGTGGTTTGTTGTGTGCTCTTCAATTCTTTCCATTGAAGAAGAATGGATGTCAGAAACAGAGAATACAAGGAAAGCAGTAAATCATCACCGACAGGGAACTTACCTCTTTGAAAAAGCTTACCCACCCTAGATTATCCCTAGTTTTCATTTTGTCTTCTCCGTGGTGTCGACCCCTGCAATGTCCCTAATTTAACGATTACGATCTCTGATTTTGGCTTTCTGCGTCTTAGAGTCTATCATTAGATAGAGATTAAGTGCTATAAAAGTACTATTAGAATTAGAATTAGAACTCTGTTTCTGAGGCTCTTCTTAATACAACATTCGCTTGCCTGTAAACACTATCGCAAGTGTAGATAAAGATCATTGCCTTTTTCAACCCATAAGATGAAGTGGCAAGTTCAATATCTTCTGCTGCCAACTTATCAAATGGGTAGAGACATTCTTTGACTGTATGCTGCACATATGTCCAATCTGTTTCCAGTAAAGTATACATTTTCTCTGTGACTTGCAGGAAGTTGCTATTTCCCAACTCAGGGCTTATAAAATATCATGCCTTAGAAAGGAAGCTGACAGGTCAAAGTAAGGTACACCAATTTTCAGGTAATCATCTCCTCTACACTTCTTTATGAATGTCATTTCTGTTGCACTCAACAAGTTATTGGTATGACCCTGTAGTAGACTTTGACATTGACAGCCATGTTTGACTGCCAACTCATAGGGTGTGATCCCGAATCCGGAAATAGTGCCCTCCTAGAATAGTGCCCTCCTAGAACAGTGCCCTCCTAGAATAGTGCCCTCCTAGATGACTGCCCTCCTAGAAGGCTGCCCTCCTTTTGAGAGGGTGGACAACTGCCCTCCTTATTAAAAACAATATGAATTAATCATAATTTTGAAAAATATTATAAATTTTTCAAATAATATATGTATATGTATATATTTTATGATGCATTGTGAAAACACTTTAAAAAGTTTTAGCTTGCATTGCGAAAAAAATTTTAAAAGTTTTATTTTTGCTGCTGTTTGAAGTCTATTCTGTATTATCAAAACATTTTAGCTGCTCAGGCTTTCTTGATTAAAGGTATAGTTTAATCCCCTAGTGTTTGAAGTGTGGTCTTTGAAAATTTGAATAGCTGCTCAGGCTAGCTTTTTGATTAAAGGTGCAGTTAAATCTGCTAGTGTTAGAAGTGTCTTCTTTGAAAATACCAAGACCTGATCAGGCTTCAATGATTTAAGGTGCAGTTAAATCTGCTAGTGTTTGAAGTGTGGTCTTTGTGAATTGAAATAGCTACTCAGGCTTTCATGATTACAGGTGCAATTGCAATTGGTACTTAACTTTGCTGGGCCTATTAGTGTATATAAAGGTGGACAGCTGTGGTAAGTAATCAGTGATTTATATGAGTAGCATTAAAGATTATATTTACATGAAATATTCATCATGGAGGAAATAAGCAATATCAGAGGAGGATTGAAAGTTGCTTTTGAGGGCTATCTCTACACCAAGAAGTCTCTGAAGAAAAACTTTATTCAGTGGGAGTGTGCTCAGAGACGAAAGTTTATATGTAAAGCAGGCTTATATACTGGATTGAATGTAAGTTTATTTTAAAGTCCACAAGTCCACTCTAATAGATTCAAAAGAAATTAAGCTTTAAGAAGAAAGTGTAATAACAATCATTGAGGGCAAGGCCTTATTCAATCATGCATGTCAGCACAGTATGTAATTTGTAATAGGACATTTTTGTGAGTTGGATTGTTACTTTAATTGTAATGTATTTTGAATTAATGCTTTTATTATGATTTCAGAGAGAAAATCCTCGACTGACAAAGCCACACAGCCATGACAGAGATGACACAGCAGTTGAAGTTGCCAAAGTCAAGGCAGCCATGAAAGATCAAGCCAGAATATCCAGGGAAAGACCTGCACAGATATTTTCTGCTCATGTTGCCCAGGCTTCTGACAGTGTGAAAGCAGATTTAGGAAAAAAGGAAACTGTGAAGCGCATCATAAGGAATGTTCAACGAGGTGGTCTGCCAAAAGATTCTGCTACCTTGCAAGAGTTGACCATTGACGGCGAATGGAGTCAGACATCCAGAGAAGAGCCATTCCTGATCCATGACTCTGGACCAGACAGCCATAACAGGGTGATTGTGTTTGCTAGTAAAATAGGCTTATGGCACTTGGCAACAAAGGATACCTGGTACATGGATGGTACCTTCAAGGTGGCACCTAAGCTGTTTGAACAAGTCTACATCATCCGGGCCAAGCTGGGAGAAAGTGCAGTCACTTGTGCCTACTCCCTGATGACAGGCAAATCCCAAGATCTCTACCAGGAAATGCTACAGGCCATAGTGACAAAGTGCGAAGAATTGGGGTTTTCACCTGATCCAGTAGATGTTTAACATGGACTTTGAGACCTGAGCTATGGAATGTACATGACCTTACAATGAGGGACCAAGACAGGACGAATAACTTCTGTGAGGCTTGGAATCACGGGTTTCGAAGCATAGTTGGTCATAACCATCCAACTGTGTGGCGACTTATTGATTGCATCAAGGAAGATGAAGCTCAGACCAGGATGATACAGGAGGCCCATGGACAACCACCAAGGAAAAGAGTCCGCAGAACTACCAAGGATATCCAGGATCGTCTAAAAAATTGTGTGTGGCAAGATCAAGTGGAGAGAAAACTATTGAAGAGTTCCTGGTGTTGAGGTGTTGGACACTGTATTAGACTTTTCTAAGGACACTTTTACTGCTATGACAATGTTACATTTTTACAATGCTTACTAAATATTTGTAAACACTGCTTTGTCTATATGTCTTCTATGCTACATCTTTAGAGTGCTTAATAAATGTTTATAATATTTATTAAAAATTATGATTAATTCATATTGTTTTTAAAAAGGAGGGCAGTTGTCCACCCTCTCAAAAGGAGGGCAGTCTTCTAGGAGGGCAGTCATCTAGGAGGGCACTATTCTAGGAGGGCACTATTCTGTTCCCCGTGATCCCGGCCTCGCCATCTTCATTCCAATCCCTTTTTGCCTTTATTTCTGAATCACAGGTTTTGAAATTGAGCAATCTCTTCACAGCAGAGTGGTCATCCTGAAATGGGGCTTGGTGTAGAGCAGACCAGGCTATCTCTTGTGGTATGGCATTGATTGCTTTTCAGTGAGTGTTTCAAAAACTCGTTCCCAGTCACCCCTTTAGCAGAGAGTACCATCTCGCATGTGGCTTCATTGTCTTCAGATTTGCTCTCTCTTTTCGAATGTACAAATATAGCCTACAGTGAAAAAGAACGAACAAACAAACAAACCAAAAAAAAAAAAAGTAAAAAAGATAATACTCATACATTTAACAATTTTTTTTTGGGGGGGGGGGGGGGGGGGGGTTAATAACAATAAATATTGCAAGTGCAAATAACTCTGTTCCATATTTAAGATCGATTGCAAGACCTGTGGAATTTTATAGTCTGGGGCCTTTTCTGACATGGTCAACGAAAGACTGATTGCAAAGCTAATTATAGAAGTGTTGCTTTACATTCGTATGGATGAAATCTTAAATAGTAACACTTAACTATGACCCCCAAAATAAGTGGTATCATTACTACGACTGTAACAAGTAGAGGAAAATACATTTTCTTAGAGTAGCATATATACCCAATGGAACGTGTGACAGACATGGCCAGGAATTAGAGGGCACTAAGATTCGTATGGATGAAATCTTAAATAGTAACACTTAACTATGACCCCCAAAATAAGTGGTATCATTACTACGACTGTAACAAGTAGAGGAAAATACATTTTCTTAGAGTAGCATATATACCCAATGGAACGTGTGACAGACATGGCCAGGAATTAGAGGGCACTAAGACTCGAAAAATAAGTCTCAATATTGAAAAGATACGTTATTATATAGATAATGGCCAAGGGGGGCTCGATGATGTAAACTTAATGGCCTGAGGTCCTGAAAGGGCCGAAGGGTCACTAAGTTTACATAATGGAAGCACCATGAGGCAATTATCTATTATAAAACCCTGTAAATTAAAACCAGTTTATTAATACAATAATTTAACACCTTGTACCAAATGATAAACCTAGACAATCTTTGCAATTCCTTTGTTGTGCATACCATACCAATTTCCTTTGTTGTGCATACCATATGTGGCTGTCACTAAATTAGTTCTATGGTTGTTTTTTTTTATTTCAATATACAATCAAAATTGTGTCATCATGTGTATCACTGGTTTTCCTTTATGGAAAAATATAATTTTGGATAAAGCTTGAAAAGTTTTAATATAATCTGACTGCCACGAAATTTAACCATGGATAATGATAATCGATAAAATATGGATCTGTGACTTACAGAAAGCACTTTCCAGAAAAAATTAGACTGCTTATTTAACAATGCTGTGGATAATTTGTTAGTGTTTGGTGAGTGTTTCATGTTACTTTATTAATCTGTGCATATTTTAAGAGTAAGCTATTATTTTGTGTTTCAGGCATTGAAATTACTAGAAACTGGAGAATTACTTAATCGTTTTATTTTGTGTTGAAGTTTTTGGATTCTCAAGATTTTTATTTTGTGTGATTCTTTGTCTCTTAGTTTGGAATCAAGGAAAAATGCCTCCTGGAAAGATTGTCTCATAAAAAGAATGCCTACTCCACATTTTGTATTTCAGTAATACCTCCTATGAAAATTAATCCACAACAATAAGAACAAAATTTATTTCAACCACAAACGGTGTATCAGTTTAGAAGTATATAACAAACTGTAATAAGGTAAATTAAAATCTTTGTTTTAAAACATTGAAAATTTAAATCAAATATAAACCCAGCAGTAATGCATTTTAGTACTATATTTTTGCAATACGTATTTTTTTTCTCATTTTACTTGAGTAAATTTTGGGCCAAATTAAAATGCTTGTTTTGTATTTGTCAGGAGGTATTTTTTCAAGGTAGCATTTTTCCATGAGGTATTTTTCTATGAACTCTGAATGCCATTCAGAATTGAAAAGACTTTGTAAATGGACCCACTGAACTTATTAATTAATGTAGTGTTAACTCTCTATTATGCAAAAATAATGGAGAGTTGAGACAATGGAAGGGTCCCCCATCTGGGTTTTATATTTAGGTAAGAATTGAATAAGTCTTAATAATGAAAAGACAGTTTGCATTAATGTCACAACCAGGAAGAGAACATTGAAACAGTCTGGAGAGAGAAACCATCTCATGTAGGCTTTCAAGCATACTTCGAAAGCGGGATCACAAGCAATGTGATTCTGCTAACGACTTCAGAAATTGCAAAGATAGCTCGCCCGACCTATTTGATTTTGTTCCCAATCATATATCAGAAAGGTTGTAATGTATACTCAGCAATGTGGCGAATTTAAGAATTGAATGTCATGTATGTAATTCTTGGTTAACATTTCTAATGTCATTCATGTCTTGGCGATTCTGCAGAAAGAGAGCTTGTTTAGTATGTGTAGAATAAAGTAACCGGAATCAGATAAGAATTATCTGCCATTTACCCATGTCTTGAGAAGTTTTATTCTACATTGAAAACCTTTTGTTAGATCTATTCAGAAGAATGCAGTGCGCTTAATGTCCATGATATATTTAATATGATAATGAAAAATTATTATTTCAGTGAAGATTTTTGACATGTCACCATATATATACCAATTCTCAACATTTCAAAGAAACGAAACAAACTCATGTCGTCACCTACATCCCAGAGGTACTAGCTGGGTAAATAGCTACCAAAATATGTTGGCACATTGAACTTGTAAACTTCCTGAAATCTTACTGAAACTTTCTGAGTGGTAACACTCTAGCCTCCCAACTGTGAGGTCGGGGTTTGGTTCACGGCTCTACCCCAAGTGGGAAAGCTGGTAGTTTCTTGCCGTTGGTCAGCAGTTTACAGTACAGAACCTTGACCGTATGTATTGGTTTCCTCTGCCCTTCCAACTACCCGTCGTGATATGACCTGTACAGTGTTGAAAGTGACGTAAAACCCCAAATAAATAAATATACCATACGGGGTAAACTCAGTAAAAAAATTCCTGGATCGAATCACTCAAATGACGTGGTTCCTTCTTTCTGATAAATTGAATTTCTGCCTCCTTGTGGTTACTGACATACACATGTCACGTTTTTAAAACATGTCCTTCTACATTATTGTTGTATTTCTATTTTTGTTAATCATAATGTATACATACAGTATTTGTCATTAAGTAGTGTAAGTAAAAGTAGCTGTGAAAATTATGTAATAGTTATATATAAACACAACACAAATTAAACCCTGTTGTGATTTAGGGGTCCCTTTTTGGGTTGCGGGTTTGGTAATAATAAGTTTAAGGTTGTTCCCTTAGCAACAACTAATTAATATAACAAATTGAACAAGAATCTTTGTGTTTCTCGTAAGAACAGGATCACTAGGCAGGCATAGGAAAACAAACCGATGAAGGCTTGAATATAAAAGTGATTGGACATTATTGGTTAATAATTTCATAAAGAATATGAAAAATGGGATCAAACTTAAAGGAATTAACGTCTTCAAGCAAGCAATTAACTGTGTTATACAATTGTACACACATAAGCTTACCTGTCTCTGTTCGCTCAACAATTTTAACAGCTTTGTCTTTGTCCCAAGGGATCCTTTTTAAATTTGGTATATCTTTTGCTTTCAATGGAACAAACACAGTTTCCTTGACTGAAATAGAAGTAACCAAATGGACTTATCTTTTTAATTGTTGTTTGTACCTACATACGTGTGTTTATTGGGAAAGTGGGGTTGCGTCTGCCACCATGTGTTTGACATCCTTGGTTATGAAGTAGGGAAGAAATCGGTAGTTACTGGTTAATGGCCAGTGGTGTCCAATACCAAATCTTAACCAACTAGTATGTACTGGTTTCCTCCACCTGTGAAACTACCAGTCGTAACATGGCATCTGTTGTACACAAGCAAGTAAAAGGCATGCAAAAATAAATAAACTGAAGTTATAGTATAAGATACATTTCAATTACACTGCTCATAAAACATCTAATGCAAATTTTAGTTGGACGGAAATCCCATTAATTGGAAAAGTCATGCACTGTTCACAATGCCGTTTATCATCTCTTTTATCACATCACAGATAAACTTTAAAAGTTTAAGAGTCAAGGGAGATTACAGTTTCCAATGTGATTGATTTTTATTATTTTAGCTCAATTGGTTAAACAATGAAAAGGGTAATTCCCAGTGAAATTTTCTCCTTAAACAATATCTAGATAGTGAATGAACAAATATTAGATTTTACCGTTTTCCTCCCCACAAACTTACTCATCAGGGTCATTTTCCAGTTCTTTAGTTTCTGCAAAATGGCCAATCTTACTTTCTCCATCCCTTTTGTTGTTTCAAGCTCCTCAGCAAAGTCCCACAAACACTTGGAATCCGGACGTAGTTCCTTTCCGTCACTGTACAACTGTTGGTAAGTTTTTGGTACCTTCCATTTGGTCTTGATTTCCTCCTTCACAGATCGAAAGCTATGGAAGGTATAGGAGCGGATCTCCAAAGTTTTCATTCCACATTGTATATGGAGTGTGGCCTGCAAGGAACACTGTATAAATCTGATCTTGCTCACAGGAACACAAAAGTCTTGGGCCTTAATTTGAAGAAATATGCGTCCGTAAACATTGATAATTGAAAGTTTAAAAACACCCATTGTTAAATTCTCATCCAAGTTTTCGGATCCACGTTCCAATAAAGATTGGTTCTAACATATTGTTGATTTTGTGCTAAGGAGCTAAATCGTGTTAACTGTAAGACTTATCTTTGCATTGTTATAGGTAGAGAGCAAAATCATGTCAATTGGCAACCTCAGCCAATTTTCTCTGGAGCCTGGAAAACCTTGACAAGTGAGGTTGTCTGAAATGACTAGTAGCAATCAATCTTCCCCAATCTTCTCCACTTGCAATGGCCAGTCTTTTCAGCTGCCGCAGCAAATTGGAGTCAAATGTCTGTTTGAATAATAGATTTCATCCCTCCCTACTGAAAAGATAACCCACAAGCCAATAAGATGAGTCTGTTTGTGCAAGAACAGAAAGATCAACAAGGAGCACAAGACCTGCTGGCAAAATAGCTTGTTGTAGGGATATGATGAGTATGAATAATCGGATCCATAGATGCATTCGATGTTGATATGAACATCTGCAGAGCAAAAATTAAATAGGATCTACAATAAATCCTATATATCACAATGACATTTCATTTAGGCAGGAAAGTTTTCTTTTTATTGAGTTGATTTGTGTATTTTTAAAAATGTCACACAAAAAGAGGGAAAACAAAGAGGAAGCTCGCTACACAGGAGCAGGCGAGACCAGAATGGGAGCTGGGCTGGAACTAGCAGCCAGAGTAGATTCAGAGGGCATACTCCCACTCTCATCCCAGAAACCTAGAGGAATCCACCCCTACCCAGCTAACAGAGGCTTGAGGCTAAGAGCATGGATGTTGAGACGACAAGAACACTTGAGACAGCTTGGCATGACACCCTGAGGATGTTGAGGTTGGTTGGTGTTACAGGAAGCAAAAGAAGGTCAAGAGATGCTATTGACAGATTTCTGTGAAAGCACAGGCCTATATCCAGATGATGTTAAGGAGTGGGTTCAATCCTAAGGGATAATTATGGAAGCTGATAGTCACCAGAACTGACCAGGCACCTGCAGAACTGAGAGGCAACAGTGGGTCCCAATACCACCCTCCTATATTCTAGTACTTATTTGTAGTTTCCGGTGTTATCGGGATATTTATGGAACAGTAATGTGTGCCATAATTTCACACTGGAGATGTGTTTGTGTGCTAAGAATCTTAATTGTGAATACACATTCACAAAAGATTCACAAAGATTCTTAGAATTTTTCTTAGAATTACACTCAAGTCTAAGAAAAATTCTTTCCTAACCATTTTCTTATTCTTAGAATAAAATCCTATTCACAAAACAATTCTTAGCTAAGAATAAAGGAAATGTATGCAATTCTTAGAATTTTTCTCAGACTAAGTGTAATTCTAAGAAAAATTCTAAGAATACAGATCTTGGCCTATGTGAACAGAAAACTGGAATTTTTAAAAATAATATGAAGAGGCTGCATTTCGTTACAGTACACACAATTGACAACTAATATGTAACATTCTGTTCTGAATGTCGATTTGCAATCAGTTGCTGTACTATAATCATCAAAACAACTATTTTTCTTAAGTTAAGCATGCTATGTGCCATTCGTAGATTTAAACATAATTCTTTGCAAATTCTAAGAATAAGATTTTGTGAATAGTAAATTCTTATTCTTAGAAAACTTCTAAGAATAAAAACCATTCTTAGAATAATTCTAAGATTAAGTATAATTCTAAGAATAAGAATCTTTGTTAATACGGGCCCAAGTCCTTGTTGGTCCCTTTGTTGTTACTGGTGTAAATGTTAGTTGGGGTCCCCTTTTCTGTAATTTTACATAAAGGTCTTATTTTTAAACAAAATTAACTATCTAGTATGTAAATAACTCTTGTCGTCGTCATAGATTTTATTTTGTGTAGTTTGAGGGTCATTATGATTTTTGGTTCATAGTTTTAGTCCTCTTCTGTATGAGGTCATTGTGGGTTCACTATGGTTTACTATGGTTTAGTTAATTGGTTATGTGTTCATGCTTCACTACACATAGTATTTCAGGGAATGTGGACTAGTTTCTTTACTTCAGATTGAAGGAGGTCACGCATTATATTGAAGGAGGTCACGCATTAAACACATAATATGTACTGCAGCACTAGTTTGTTGTTTGGAATTTTCCAGCTTTAAAGGTAGTGATCATAATTCATACTTTTATACATTCACTTATCACAATCAAAATAATTTCATAACATATAACAAAGGTTTTCGTATTTTTAATTACTACAAATGTGGCTTGTGTTCATTTTCATAATCACATAATTACACTTACTTACACAATTTACATGTACTGTATACAAAGTTAGACTTGTGTTGTCATTTTATATTTTGTGAGTGTTGCATAATTTTCAGCTGGTTTCAGTGTGGGGAACATGTGGTGATGTTTGAACGTTGATATTCTTATGCTATGGTGAAAGATGTGATCATTTATTCCTCACTGGAGATACTATTGCAATATAATTTGACCTTGCTGAATCTTTTATCTGACTGAAGATATGGTTGTTGGTTATGATGATGCTGAACGTCGTCTGTGCAGTGCTGCACCTGTGGCATCAACCAAGTTCACTGGATTTTTGTGAGTCTAGGTAAGCAACATCCTTAAAAAGCCTTTTGTATGATGTTTTAGGGATTGTTTTAACCGTTTTATTAATTAATTTTAATAAATTGGGTTTTTAAGGTAGACTATTCTTGTTATCTAGTGGTGGTGAACCAATTCATGCCCGGGTACCAATTCAGGCCCACCCCCAATTTTCTTCAAGATTTGTAATTTTTCATTGCTTAGATGTTTACAACGTCATAGATAATCGTCAAATTGATAAAATACATTTGTAATACATTGTTTAACTGTGATTGTTTTGGATAAATTTAGGGGTGGGTGTTAATAGGTACATGGGCGTGAATTGGTCCACCACCACTATATGTAATAAGTGGCGAGTGCATTGTGCCTCATTGCATAGCTTTTTGTTTAAGAATTTTTAAAGGTAACCACTAAATATGGTCTTTCTGTTCATTATGATTTTGTTTCAATGTTTAATTTGATCTATTAATAATTGATTATAATTATTTGTCATCATAATAATACACCAGACTCTGTTGGGTCTCTTTTATTCATCATAATACACATTTATTGGTTGTATTAAACAATTAATTTAAAAATAAAAAATATCTAAATTTGACCGTTTTTAATGCACTCTTGTTCAGTTTGAAAAATAAAATGTCTAAATTTGACAGTTTAACGCATTAATGTACAAATTATGTCAATATGTATTTTGCCTCTGGATATCGCACTACTGTTCCGCCAGACGTTATCGCCATGGCCACGTCAGTAAACGACATTAACACAGGGAATAAATTAATAAATATTATTGTGTCAGCGTGAATCTGGTAGAAATATCTCAACAATCACAATGTGCTGCGTTCATTAGATAACTTAATGTCATTTTGCCAAAGCTAAGGCATAAACCACCCAAATATCGCTCAAATAACTGAAATTTCTGACTTATCACCATACCAATATTTTACCATGTAAATATAATTATTGAGGTAAAATGAAATATCAGTTACCATTATATGGCAGTATGTAACTTTAGCTGTCCAATATTTGCGCAGGAAATGAATTTTATAAACCTACCGTACACAATCTAGAAACGAGAAAGCTTTGCAATAAATAACAGGCTACTCATAATTGCTGTAATTAGGGTACGTAATTCTAAAACTTATCAAACAGCCCTGTATGATGAAAATGTTAGCTATATGATTGGGCTGCTAAAAGTAAAACTAATGCATTAAGCCTTATTAAAACAGAAAGATTTCATTATTTTAATAAATAAGGATAGTGAACTTAACACACAACAATATCCAGCACACATATAACTTGCAAATCATGTTGAATGGTACGATGAAATCTGCCTGAATTCAATGGGTGACATGTTGAAGTATGTTTTCATTGGCAAATTATTCTTAATATCTTAATGTATGATACTGCAACACAGTTTATTTCTTTGTGGAATCATGGCATTCACTTTTTCCTCAGGACAAAACACTGGTTGTGATGTTGGTAGCGAAAGTATCATATTATTGTGTGAAATGCTAATTTTCAATTTAATTCCTGCACATAAACTTGTTCATTGAGTATGCGGTTTCCTTGCATCTGTTCATAATTTTGCATGAGCATGCAGTCAAACTTTATCACTCAGTATATGGTTCTAAATTAATATCTTTTGTATTTTTCACCTAAATATCTATAATTTTTTATCACAAAATAGAATAGTCCAATTTCAATAATTAGGCGAATTCTTGGTTATATTAAACCAAAGAAACATATAGTATATAGGAGGACTGCAGCACCTACAGCTAACCAATATATATGTATTTATCAGCTACTAATGATATTGATGATTTACCAATGTGGTAATTTTGTGCTGCAGATAAAGTAAATGTTATATATTGGAAAGTGTACATTTCTCAATGGTAGTTTTAAGTGTAGAATTCTAATTAAAAATAATTTGTTATCCCATGACACTAGATCTGCGATTAAAACAAAAAATATATGTGCAATTTCGCCATTTCATAGCCTAATACATGACGCATACAGATTAATTAACACACTAAGCAATGAAAAGTACTCCTTGTGGTAAAATGTACAAATTAAAAAATGACCATGTAAGAACCAAGACTGATGATTCAATATTACCTAGCTACTAAGCAATATTCATCATTTCATCAGTATTTCTTTTGAAACATGTCACTACTTTTGGAGAAGGTACACAATGCACATATTCATGCATTTTGCATTGTTTCAAAACATGCCTACTTTCCCCCTTCACCAATCAAACATGGATTTACAGTTAAAATATGTATATCAATTTAAGGATCAGTTTTCAACCCTGCATTACCGAGATTTGTTATCTAAAATATGACTACTTTTTCATGTTGGGAAAGTAACTTGGATTTAGTGTTGACTAAGTGTTCATCAATGTTAGGATTGATTTTCAGTACCAAATCAACGTCTTTTTAATGTTCTGTGCTTGCTGTGTAATCTTGCTGAAAGCCCAGAAAACCTTTATGAAAAAAATTATAGAGCGAAGTCGGACCCATGTGCAACATACTATGTAACGTTGACACATACCTGTCTAATGTTAATAAAGGGAGAGATAGAACACTGGCATCCAAATATGTAATTACTGTACATGCATCATGTTTGTGGGTGCATGTAACTTAACAACGAGACTGGTTGTGAAGTTATTTTGACAACTGAAACCACAATACAGATTTTCAATATAATTTTTATTAATCATGCTTAGTGTGGCTGAATGTTTCATCACATAACATAGAGAAACAGAAACCTATACCAAGTCAGCAATAAAAGGAAACATTAATTCATTTAAAAACATCAGTGTGGCAGTCCTTGCAGAAATATGTATCTCCAAGTTCCTGTGTCCTGATATCAATACAAACACAATGAAACCATTTGCCGCAGACATCACAGCCAACCTAGTCAATTTTGGCCTTTTTGCGTAATGTTTTCCCCTTTCCCTTAATTGGAGGAAATTCATTAAAACACTTGTAGCAAATGATATCATCAATATCATTGTGACATAGGGAATCAGTCTTGGTGGATGGACTAAAAGTGCCAGCTGATGCCTTTTCATCTGCAATATACATTCAAAATTTCATTGGCACTGTGTCACAAACCTTACAATGAACTGTTATTGCCCCCCAAACTTTCAGTTACTTCACTTTTAAATTTATTGATGGATTAATTTGTTTGAATTTTAACATCACCTTCAACACTGTATAGGTTATATTATGACGGCAGTTTGATGGGCAGAGACAATCAGTACATACAGTTGTTGAAGGTTAGACACTGTAAATTGGCAACCATTGGCATGAAACTACCATGTCTCCTACATAAAGTTAAAGGTTTGAACCGCTGACCCCAGAAGATTCTGTCACCACTGCAAGCCCAAGATCTTTCTACAAATTACTGAAGGATATCATTATGTCATTATGGGAGACTGAATTTTTAAATTAAAGCTTTCGCACTCAGCACTTTTCCTGCTGTCGCACTTATTACTCTTGATTACAAACCTACATCATCCCCACATTGCTTATAGCACAAACTTTGTTGACTTAGGGCAATGGGATGTTGCAGGCAATCCAATGTGCCAGCAAAGCGATACATTACATTAGTTTACATTATGTATACAAACATGAATGCATGTGTCTGGAAATAAGTAATTACAATTCTGTGATGAAAAAAAAATTGTTTGAAGTTTTGCTTCTCAAAATTATGTTTCATTTGTGATAGCCCAAGGTAATTTACCATCATAATTTTGGGTACTGTTGTCGGAGGCATTGACTACAAGTCATCTTGTGACTCATTGGCTAAGAAATTGGGTTTGCTTTTCTTGTCGCTCTTGGAATGCATCTACAAATAACAACAAATAATAACCAAAACATGGGCATACAAACAATTTGCTAAACAATATCATCAGAAATGGCCATACCCCACAGCCTGGGGAAATATTTTCAAAAACACCATGAGATATAGAAGCAGTGAAAATGGACAAACATAGGGACACTTTCAGAGCAAAGTCAGTTACATTAAGGTTCAAATAACCTTTATGTGGAGGAAATAACATTTAAAAGAAAGAAAAGGTATGGAATGATTAAGTATTACAACACAATGCAACAACAACATGACAGCATTAATCTGTAAAGTAAGAACTATGAAACTGTAGCATTTATCAATTGATGTATAGCTGTCAAAAAAAATGGTACAATTATGTGAAAGTACATCCAATAATCACCTGCTGCTATCCATAAAGCTTTGTCACACGAGAAATATGTCTGAAATATGGCAGGTGAGCACAGTTTGTCACAGCCAAAGCTAAAGGTGAAAACATTATGATGCACACCTACACCCCCTAACCAACGTCCCTACGATATAACTTCCTGAAAGTCGTGGTCTTTCAGACACATGCCAGACAAACTCTTACCATGGGTGTTAACAATACTCATACAGCCCTTAATGGCTTTGGCTAAAAAGTGACATCCCACCTTGGAACAGTGACTTAAAAATGTTAATGGAAATGAAGCAAAAACTTTTAATGTCAATGCCATATACTTCACTGTAAATATATGTGACCATTATTTTTTAATTTTGTATCAATTACTTGAAAATGCTAGAAATGCATGGCATGGTCATGTATTAGGTAAATTAGTCATAAATTGAAATAACCTTGGTTGATTTAGACTTAGATTTCATTTGCTTCTCCTCCTTCTCCTTCACTTGCGCAATCATGTCTTCACTAGACATGACTGGCTGTGACAACAATTCTACGTCTCTTTGGTTTTTCCACAAGTGATCCACTTTCAGGGATGGGGAAAGCATTCATGAGATCTGGATGTAATTCCCGAATGGAACTAATGGGATGGCATGATTTATTGGGGTTTGATGGGGTCTCAGTGGCCATTGATGTTGAGGTGGTTGCAGCAGAAACATTGGAGATTTCCGGTACACCAGTGGGTATGCTAGAATCTGCAGTGGTGACCCTGCAGATGAACATGTGTAATTAATGTAGGACGTCGCTTCAAAGAAGCTACTTTGGTACAATGGTTTCATGTTAATGTACTTTATGTCTTGACATTGTGCTTCAGTGATATTAGTTGTTGTGTCTATGTTAATGTAATATTTCATACATAGTCTTCATACATTTGATAATATCTGTAGCAGAAAGTTTTGCCCTTCCCTTAAGTTTGGACTGCTGGAGAATTATGTGCACAGCATTACAAATATTATTGTAATGAAATATATATCTGGAAACCTGATTGTCTTACTTGACTTTCTGTACTTTACTAAGGTTAATGGCTGTCGGATCAAAAGGGACAATGCTGGTTCGCTGGAAAGCACTTTTGATTACAGCTGTAGTAGCCCCCCTTTGTATGCTATGTTTCCATGTGATAGGGAAACAACTTCTGGTTATCACAGATTTGGAACAACGTAGTCCTGCAGCCACACACAAACTATTGAAGGCCTTCTTTATATGTCCAAAAAACCCACATCAAGGGGCTGTAATATGTGAGTTGTGTGTGGAGGGAATCCAAACATCATAATCTATAAAAACCAAATAAAATAGGTTATGTGCTGGTCATTGACAATGATGGACCTGTTCAAGTGGCATAACTTAAATAATACTATTATCATTACTTGATTCAGTTAAATAAGTGCGAAATATGTGTTAAAGTGAGAAGTTATATGTTAAGTATATTCAGTGAAGTATGGTGGTGCACCTACCCCAAAACCATCAGGTGATGCGTGTCTGTGCATGCTAATACTGTAATGGTGATGCTGATTCCATCTCAGACATAAATATAAAATATTAAATTTGACAAAGATGCATGTAGAAGCAGTTATTAAAGTAATTGCAAGTACTGTCATATATCCCCAATAAATACATAATTACTATAAACTACACATTCTAGCAGCAATGTGTATATCAACTGTAATGTTGGAATCATTACTTGTATTGGATAGAAGTGAACTTCATTGAGAATAATGTAATTATTTCCAAATAAATATGTTTTAATTTTCATAACCTCATTTTCCTTGGCCAACTGCAGGGTTTCATAACTGTAATGACTGTCGTGGTTGTCCATCAGAAGTAAGATAGGACGTTCATTGCCACAGTTGTGCAAAAACAAATCCCTAAACCAATGTTTGAAGAGCTCTTTATCTATGTAACCTGCAATTCAACAATTAGTACATGAAAATGGTCGATGAAGTAATTGCAGACTTTACTAAATTTCTATTGTAACACAGTTCATGTCATCAATAATGTCTGATGTTACAACCTGCCATCTGGAACGGCCATATTGCTTCAATCCTGAGAATTGTCAATGATACCCATTCATGTATTTATTTTTCAACATCTCCCCTAGTACATTACTGACTGTATTGTGTAATTTGAGGCTGAAATGACCAAAATACATACAGTTGCCCAAGGTGCATTAGTTTAAACTGACGACAATATGAGAACAATTACCTTCCCCACATGGCATGATGCCGGCTTTTCAACTGTGATGAAAGAGTTGGAGAGCCTGTGTGTGATTAATGCACCACAATGACTAAATCTGTCATCTGTTGGAATGTTAAGACATCAAGCCCACAGCCTTTGATGTGAAACAAAACTTAATGTGGTTATAACTCTTATTCATCTGGTGAAAAATGACATTGCTTTGTGCTTTCACATGTTCTAAGAGACTCTTTCAAGATTATGTTAAGCACATTTGTGTGGGATGTATTAACTACATACATGTCATTTACATGAACTTATCATATTTAAAAATATAGAGGTCCTCAGTGGCCTAGTGGTTAGCAAGTTTGGCATCTAATCATAGGCTGTCACCTCTGGGTTCGAGTCCCACAAGTGGCAATTCTGAGGACCTGTCCCAATATGACCCTGGCTGTTGAACGGGACGTAAAACCCCAACTTTGACCATATTTAAAAATATACCATTTTCAGAAGATGCAAACAACCACGATTTTGGGAGGTTGTCATTCACTGTCACTGTAGGCAAGCTTTTTGAGTAAATCAATAAATTTGGAAGTACTTTTCCACAGGCAGATATGCAGGTCATTGACGTAATGTGATCCACTGTTGACATCTGATAAGAAGCAATTAATAAATGTATTTCAATATGATAAATTTTAAAGACGCATACAAAATAAATAAAGTGTACAATGAAACTTAAAATATTATTACACATGCCTTCTTTTGGTAGTGTTGCCCACCACGAATTCCATAGGTCTTCTCCCTTGTGGTGACATGATTGGAAATGCCTGTCTCATCACAGTTGAAGATCTGCTGTGACTTGTCTGACAGCTTCAGTTTGTGTAGCATTTGTTCTTCAAAACATAATTTTAAGTAGTCTTTCATTACTTCTGATTTACTATGTGCTGTTAAATACTTATGTACATAGCCACTTTGTCTCTCCATGGGAAATTAATAAATTTATCAAGTTACTTAATTTGGCTAGGTATTTAGATGCTGGATAATATTGTCAGCTATTCACAGGCCCAGTGGTTTGAAAGTTAGGCTTGTAATCATAGAGTGTCACCTCTGTAGGTTGGAGTCCCATAAGTGCTAATGCTCACAATCTGGCCTAATATGACCCTGGCTGTAGAACAGGCTATTATTGTGTCCTGCAATATTAATGTGTCATGCAAATGTTTATGAAATGATTTATGTGAGAAATTACCAAGTTTGTTGAAGTAATCATCTATAATGTACTCTGTCGATTGATGCGTCCTTCTGATGTCTATTGTTTGGGGTATTGCCCACTTCAAATGTGGGTGCCTGGTCTCAAAACGTTTGAACCAGTCATCACTGGGACCTTTGCTTAAATTGAAACGGGTAGTCATGCAACGATCTGTTCCAGACAGCTTGATCATTTCTTAATGAAATCAATATATATATAGGCAATCAGGGTTAGGAATTTCTTGTTGTGAGTTACATCACATACATCCAGGAAGGAACAGAAAAAATAGGAGTGAAAATAAAGAAAGACAACTGAAAAAACATGAATAGAATGATAAGTGAAAAGTTTGACATAAGAAAAGTGGACAGTAGAACTTATTGTGTTGTTTCATATTGTCTTCGTAGATTAAAGTTATTGGGAAGTTGTGAAAACTTACAATTATTGTGCTTCTTATGTCACCTCGGCGCAAGGGCATATTGTGTTGTGACATATAAGTTATGTAATCCACCAAGGCTACCTCTTCTTCTTCAGTAAGTTCAGATGCAGTTCCAGAATTATTAAAATGTGGGATCTCTCCAGAGGCATGATCCCCAACTGTTCTTCTGGGTACCCCAAACACAAAGCTAGCTTTCTTAACAGACATACCCTGTCTTACTGCAGCCATAGCCTCCTCAAGATTATGATGAGCATACTGTTTCCTTTTTCTGACTTCTGCACAAAAGAAACCATCTCAAATATTATAATCTTTGTAATTGTACATAATCTGATTCAATAATTAACTGATAAAAGACATTTCTCAAAAAATTGTGTTTTAGCAACTTCCAATTATGAGTACTCTCTCCAAATTATGAGTTCTCTTTTATTTTCAATATTAGTAAGCGCCATTTAGTCTGTTACCTCAGATGGAAGGATCAAAAATGATGGTGGATCAAAGACCGCTTTTAAAACAGTGAATTTGTGGATATTAATGGGGTTCGGTTGTTGTTATCTTACCTTTCTTGCTTTCCATAATGTTATTAATAAGATATGATTCTTCTAATAAATGCAAAATACCGTTATGAACGCTAATGCTGTGCGTGCTACTGCTAATGGTGCCACGTAAATAGCGGTGCCTTTTTCACTGTGTTTTGGGCTTTGAGATCCCCAAATCTCGTTCCACGATAATTTGTATTCATTAAAATAGCGTCCTATGGCGATAATACTTAGGCTGGCGATAACGTCTTGCGGAGCACTAGTGGTTTAATACTGATCTTTGCTGTTATGTTTCCAAGTAGGTTTAATATTTGGGTATTCTTTTCACTTTGAGTTCAAAGAAAAAACTTGGGGGTCCCAAATTCACTTAAATGCAGTCCATCTCTTGTAAAGAAGCTACTTTTGATTTCAGGGACCTCGCAAATTTCTTTTTCTTTCTTATGAAGGCTTTATACGTTTCCTCTTCCATTTAGCCATTCATTGATTTGGATTAGCTTGGATTTAGCTTCAATTTTTTTTATTATCATGGCTATGGTGCCCTGGATTTGAAATCTGCTCGTCTATTCAAGATTGTTAGGGGAACTCTATTGTTTTGAATTTTGTATAATAATCTAACAGAGGAACATACACGATAACAGTTGATGGCTACTTTATAATTTACATTCTCCTTCTGGGATTCCCAGCTATTAATGTTTTTGATCAAGCTGCCCTCGATTATGGATACATTCTGTACATTCATCTGTAACAGTATATACTATATATATAGTATACTAGTTATGGTTGGTAAGGATTTTGAGGTCTCTGTGGTTTAAAATACTTTGAGGAATGGCTACTGATTACTTCAAAACAAAAATGGTTGAGAGAAGAAAAGAACTTTTAAAGGTATTTTAAATTTTTTTTATGAAGTTTATGGTTTAAGATTTAGAATTTTTGGTTTATCCAGGTGGGCTTACACCTCTGAATATATTACCCTGTAGTAAATAAGACTAGCTTGGATCTTCCGTCATGTTGTAGAAAGCCAGTTTAGGTCCTCTGAGGTGTTATATTTGTTAATCATGTTTGTGAAATAGTTTTCTATCGGTATGTTGTTTGATTTTTTTTTGTTTTCACCTATTCTGTATGATATTGTGGTATTTTGGTATATTAGAATTTTTAAAAACGTTCATTTTTCTCATGAGGGGTATTTTACATAATATTATATTATCAGTGTTATTAGAAAAATGAGGGGCCACGGTGTCAGAGTGGTAACACTCTTGCCTCCCACCTCTGAGGCCGGGGTTCGATTCCCGGCACGGCCTCAAGTGGGAAAGTTGGTAGTTGCTTGCCATTGGTCGGCAGTTTACAGTACAGAACCCTAACAAACTGTATGTACTGGTTTCCTCTGCCCTTCCAACTACCCGTCGTGATATGACCTGTACAGTGTTGAAAGCGACGTAAAACCCCAAATAAATAAATATTAGAAAAATGGGTTTGTAACATATTAAGGATCGGTGCTGTAGTTTCACACAAATTTAATATGTGTGTTTGCGTTTGCTGAACTTTATATGAAGGGCATAAAGGTCTGATCACAAGTTTGTATGAAATTTCTTTTGAATAGCCAATCTCTCGTAGGGTGAGCTTGTGGATTGATTTAAGGCCTATTTCTTTTAATTTGGATGTTTTTTCTAATTGCAGTGTTTCAAAGCTATCTATATTTTCCGTTGTGGTATGTTATTCCTGCATTGGTAGATCCTCATAGGGTTTTTCATGGGTTGGATCTTGATTTCTTCTTTGCGCGATAAAATCATGCATATGTATTTTATTTTCTCGTTTTCTACTTGCCTATAGCTAATTTCTGGCTTGGGTTTGAGTATTTCCATTAATTTTGGGTATGACCCAAGTCTTGATAGTAACAGTATATTATGATCCTTTCCAGGTTTGTCAATAAAATCAATGTTTTTTGTTTAAAAAAGGCTTTCTGTCTTTAGTCTAGTTTGTGTAAACTCAGCCCACCTAAATGTTTTGGATTACATAGTTTTTCTCGTTTAATGGTTTCTAGTCTGTCACCCCATATGAAGTTAAGGAAAGCTAATTTGTTATATTCTAAGTTTTTGCTTTGTGTGTCCCCAAAGAGAAGATTTGGCCTATTATTTTGATTTCTTTCTTTCCCCAACCTAATATTTATTTTATGTTTATACTGGACCATTTTTCTAGCCATATGACTTCTGTTTTGTTCTTATTTATGATCGCACCTGATGAATTACTATATTTTTTAAAAGTGTCAAAGATATAGGGGATTGAGTTTGTGTTTTCTATAATCAAGATTATGTCGTCTGCATATGCAAGCAGTTTTTTCTGCTTTCCATTTGGTAGTTTGTACCCTTTTATGTTCGAGTTTTTTATCACCATTTCGTGAAAGCATTCAGTGCATATAACGAAAAGTTGCATAGACAGTGGGCAACCTTGCTGCCCTGATCTCGAAATTGGAAAGGTTTTGGTTACATGACCTTGATACATAATTGACTTTTACATTATTTTAACCCATTTTCTAAAGTTTTGCCCAAAGTTAAGGTTTTCTAAACAACTAAAGATGTGTTGATGTTCTATCTTATTAAAAGCCTTTTCTTGGTCGAAAGTTAAGTATATTAATTTCACTCTGGCCTCTTTAGGGTCGTTGGTAATATCCCAGATGTCATTTAAGATATTGAGACTATAGATAAATTTTTTGTTCGTTTTCGGGTTTAACTGCGGTGTATAATTTACTATAAAAATATTTTTATTGTATCTATAATTTTTTCCTTTCTATCTTGTAGTGTTCCTGTGTTGTCTTTTATCTGGGTTATGCTTTGTGCTTTATTTCTCATTCTTTCTAAGGAGTAGAGATATTCACTGGGTTTGTCCAGGTATATCAGATCATTTATTTGGCATCAGATTTCTGCTCCCTTTTGTTTGATATGTTCAATTTCTCTCATTGCCCTATCTAACCTGATTATTTCTGGTTGGTTTATAGGTATTGCTCTTGGAGCTTCGTCTAGTTTTTCTAATTCTAGGTGTTTTTTAACTGTTTCTTTTTAAGATTCCAATTTCTATAAATTTTCTTTTAACTTTCTGTTTGAGTATGTCCCATCATATTAGTGGGTCATGTTTAAATTTGTCCCCTTCATGCATGTGTATGACACTTTCAATTTCTTTAGGGGTGTTCAGAAGTTTTAAAAGAGAAGTATTTAACTTCCAAAAACCCTTTCCACATTTTTGATTGTTTCTGAGGTCTAGGAGTAAGCCTTTATGATTAAAGGGTCCATAATATTTCAGATTTATGAATATTTGTGGTATTATTTCTTCTGAGGTGTAAAAATAATCTATTCGGCTCGCATCTGTAGTGCCCAGTAAACATTACAAACGTTTATAAACGTTTAGTAAACCTATAAACGTTTTTTAAACCAAATATAAACCTAACTATTGACAATTATTCAATACTAAGGGTTTATAAACGTTTCAGCAACATTAGTTTGGTTTATAAATGTTTGTAGACGTTTTTAAACCTTTACAAAGGGTTAAAAATAGCTTAACTTCACTTTCAGTTGGGATGATGACATCAGCACAGCCATTTTGAGAGAAACTGGAGAAATATTTCTGTTACTATATCTTGCTGTATCACTGTTGTTTGAAGCCATCATTATATTCTAAGTAGAGATATAAAAGTATATAATATAATCAAATTATATACATCTATATATCTATATGATGGCTTCAAACAACAGTGATACAGCAAGATATACTTACAGAAATATTTCTCCAGATTTTAAACACGTGTACAAATGTTTACATATAAACGTTTATATATAAACGTTAATAAACGGTCAGCAGCAAAAAGCTTTTGTCCCGGCTGTGGCTCAGAAACCACAAGGTGTGGAAGGTTGCTTGGTGGGGATATTGTTTAGGGGGGTGTGGGTGTGCAGTGTCGGCCTTTGGCCCTCCCATAGTGATCTTGACCCATAAGATCTTGTCGGGGCTATACCTAAGAAACCTTCGGGGTGTAGGAGGTTGGTGCTTGGTGGGAACACTGTTTGGGGGTTAATAGGTGTGCAATGTTATGTTGTGACCTTCGATGATGCTGTAAAAACCCTGGCCCTTAAAATGTTTTTTCCAGGCAATATCTCGGAAACTGTAAAGTGTAGGAAGTTGATTGTTCGGTGGGGACTTTACTGGGAGGTTGTGGGTGTGCTTCTTGTTGGCGAATTGTCTTCCTTTTTTAATACCTTGTCTTTGCTTACATTTTCTTTCTCTGAGATGTTACTTTCTGTGTGTAAACAACATTTGGGTATCCTGATCTTTATACTGTGTTCACTACTTCTATACCTCATGATGTTGATACTATTTTCCCCAGGCGGTGGGGTACAGGCATTTCCGATGCTATTTTCTCTATATTAACCTAAAGTGTTACATAACGGACATTGCTTGCTTTAAGTCTTCTGAGCGGTGGGCTATTCTCAACTCTATTATATGGTGTCAAGAACCATCTCCGTAGGATGTATGATAAGGAGCAATGGGTATAATACAATGGGTACATATGGTCAGACAATTTTTAAAATAGTTTGAACAAGTATGTACTTATCCAGAAAAAATTTCAAGAGTGCCTTTTGCAGTATCCTGACACAATTAGTTTTTTTTTTTTTCTCTTGTTTTGAGGAAAGAATTATGTTAAATACTTCCAGATTGTATATGGTGTGTTATATTCACAGTTATTTGTTGATTTGCACAAGTTTTGATTTATTTGTCACATTTTTCGAAATTAAAAAATGGATATCATGCTGTAGGAAGAAGGGAACAAAATATAAATATGAAAACAGCAATGCAAATATTGTAGAGGTATTGAAATTTTTTACGAATAAAGTTCTTGATGAAGAGGGAACAGCGGGCTTTCTGTCACAAATTGAAGGTTTTTTTGTGTCTGTACTAGTAATTGTTAATTATTCAGAATTAAATGTCAAACCTTTTTAAAATTTGTAGTATGAATGTCAGGGGTTTGGCTGGTGAAGAGAAAAGAAAGGATGTGTTTAATTGGCTGAAGCAAAATAATTACCAAATATATTGCTTACAGGATGTCCATGTGAGCTAAAAAAATAAGACGGCATTTATAAGGAATTGTGATGGTGAAGTGTATCTGTCATCAGTTTCTTCTGGCAGTAGAGGGGTTGCAATACTCTTTAATGGGAAACTAGATTATAAGGTTTTAAGCGAGGAAAAGGATGTTTCAGGCAATTTTTTGATGCTTGAAATAGAATTGGGCAAAATAAATTTGCTGTTAGCTGTCATTTATGGACCCAATCAAGATTCTCCGGATTTTTATAATAACTTGAAAAACAAAATGTGGGCACAATACAACTTTTCTGCAATAGTATGTGGAGACTGGAACTTAGTTTTAGACTACAAAAATGACACTCACGGATATGTTAGAGAAAACAATGTTAAGGCCAGTAATGAAGTATTGGGAATGATGCAAAACCTTGATTTGATTGACACATGGCGGGCTCAAAATCCTGCGGCAAAAAAATTCACTTGGGTCAGTGGAAAAAAAACGATTAAAATGGCCAGACTAGATTTCTTCCTGGTCTCTCCTGACATTCATACCAAGGCTGTAGCAAACAAAATTAGTTATGGCTATAGAAGTGACCATTCTCTCGTAAGTCTCAAAATAGAATGGACAGAGATAACTCGTGGAAAAGGCTTTTGGAAATTTAACTCTTCCCTTTTAGTTGATCCAGAATATGTAAATTTAGTTAAACAGGTAATAGAAGAGGTAAAAGAACAATTTAGGGAACATCACTGCAGTCAAATAATACTTGAAATGATTAAACTAAAAGTTAGGGGGGCCACTATTCCCTATTGTGCCAGAAAGAAAAGGTTAACTTTGGAAGCAGAAAAAAGAATTGAAAAGGATATTGATAACTTAGAGGCTAAATTAAATCCAAACACCAGGGAAAAGATAGATTTGTTAGAACATATTCAAGCACTGAAGGATGAATTACAAAGGATTAGACAAGCAAACATTAAAGGGGCCATCATAAGGGCAAAGGTAGAAGGCTACTACAATTTTGAAAAACCAACAAAATATTTTTGTAATTTGGAAAAACGAAATTATATAAATAAGGTAGTCCATAGACTAAAGTTCAAGAATAATATGGTGACAAACCAAAACAACATTTTAGAAATAGCCAAAAATTTCTACAGTGATTTACTACAAAGTAAAAGGCCTGTGAATTCAATGCAGAATCAAGAATATTTTCTAAGTGATACCAATATTAATTCTCTATCAAATCAGGACAAAATGTTATGTGAAGGACTTGTGAATAAGGCAGAAGTACTGCAGGTTTTAAAGAGTATGAAAAATGGAAAGTCTCCTGGTACTGATGGTTTTACCGCAGAATTTTACAAATTGTTCTGGGTGGATATAGGAAATGAAGTTCTGAAAAGTTTGAATGAAGCATTTTATACAGGAGAGCTATCAACTACTCAAAAACAGGGAATCATAACACTTCTCCAAAAAATAATAAACCTAGAGAATTTATTCAAAATTGGAGACCAATAACCCTCTTGAATGTAGAATACAAATTACTTGCTGGAGTCTTAGTAGCACGAATCAAGAAAGTGCTTCCAAAAATAATTGCAGACGACCAAAAAGGTTTCATAAAGGACAGGTATATAGGTGAAAATATCAGAACTATTTTTGATAGCATACAATATGCTAAAATAAGAAAATTGACGGGTATGTTACTGCTCATAGACTTTGAGAAAGCATTCGACTCTTTAGAATGGGATTTCTTACAAATGGTTTTAAAAGCATATAATTTTGGTTCTGATTTCATCTCATGGTTTTCAGTTTTGTACGCAAATAGTAATAGCTGTGTAATAAATAATGGCTTTTTTTCTAAATTCTTTAAGATTGGCAGGTCATGTAGACAGGGAGATCCTCTTAGTCCATATCTGTTTATTTTAGCAGTAGAACCACTCGCTGGGGCAATAAGGAATAGTAACATAATACAGGGAATAAAAGCAAATAATAAGGAAATACGGATTGGAATGTATGCTGATGACACCTTTTTAATTCTCGATGGCACAGAAAAGTCATTAACAGGAAGTTTACATATTCTCGAATCTTTCTATAAATGTTCTGGACTAAAGATAAATGTGAGCAAAACTCAGGCAGTTTGGTTAGGTAATAATTCTACCAAACCACAATTCTTGTCTAAATTTAATTTAAAATTTTCTAGTAATTTTGAGCTGTTAGGAATAACTTTCGATTTAGACTTTAAAAAGATGATAGCAAAAAATTTTGACCAAAAAATGATTGAAATAGAAAAGGTGTTAAATCTCTATAAGAAATTAATTTAAGTCTAATTGGAAAAGTAAATGTTATTAAAACCCTAGCGTTACCAAAACTTGTGTATCTGTTTACAGTACTCCCAAACCCTGACAATAGCACATGGGTAAAAACAAGAAAAATATTTAAGGATTTTCTCTGGGGAGAAGGACAGGTTAAAATTGTTAACAAGCAACTAGAAAAGACTATTGAGGAAGGCGGTTTAAAATTGATGAATATTGACCTCTTTAATAAAGCCTTAAAGTTATCATGGATTAGAAGATTAATCACAATGTCAGGAAATTGGCAAAATATCTTTATCTCTGATATTTATGCGCATAAAAAGCTAATATGGGAGTTAGATCAACATACACTTGACAGAATTCAGTCTGAAACTGCCAACCCCTTTTGGAAAAATATTATAAACATTTGGAAAGAATTCAAAGAGTCCTTCCAAGGTGAAATTGATCCACAAACATACCCTATTCAGGTATTAGATTGTAAAAATAATAGTAATTTAACAAAAGAAATTCCAAGGTTAGTAAATAAGGGAATTCGGCACATCAGTGATTTGTTAAGTAATACAGGACTTTATGGATACCAGGAATTTAAACAGACTTACAATGTTGATCTAAATTTTGTGGATTTTTATAGTCTGACACATCAAATCCCCAGAAAATGGGGGTTATCCAGTGCCAGAAAAATAAATAAAGAAAGTGTAAAACAAAAAGTCTTGGAGGACATCCTAATAGTACCAAAAGTGTGCAAATTTGTGTATCATAAGATGATAGGTGCTTTAGAATTCGAAAGAGGTCATGAAGAAAAATGGAAAACGGCAATTAATTTGGAAATAGATCAACCGAGATGGAAGATCTTCTATAACAATAACTATGAAAGTTGTATAGAAAGCTCTTTAAGGGCTTTTAAATATAGTATTCTCCTTAGAACATTACCAACAAATAAATACCTGTTTAAGTGTAAATTGATTGAAACACAAGCTTGTTATTTCTGTGAAATCACCACAGAATCTATACAACACCTTTTCTGGTACTGCCCTGTTGTTAAAAACTTCTTATTTGGTATCTTTGAAAAACTTGAAGTTACACAAGATGAATTAAAAGACATTGGCCCAGTTGAATTTTTATTAGGAGGAATGAATGGTCACAATAAAACAAGTCTAAATTGTTTATTTACACTAATGCAAAAATATATATTTGTGACAAAATCTCGCAGTTCAGTTCTCTGTTTTAACAGTTTCATCAGATTTATAAAGTATCATTACGACATGGAAAATGGTATTGCTTTTTATAAGCTAGGTAACATAGAGAAACATCTAAAGAAATGGAGTTATTTAAAAAACATATTGTAAATGATATTGTCTCGAAACATTTTTGTACCTTCTGTTCTTGTGTAATTGTACCTTTTTTGTCTGTTTTGTATTAAAATGGTTAGTACACACAAAAAAGTATAAATAAAAAAAAATAAACGTTTATGCTTAAACGTTTATAAACGTTTATAGGCAAACGTTTAGGGACCTATCATTTTAAACCTTATCTAAACCGTTGATAGGTAGGTTTATAAACATTTATAAACGTTTGTAATGTTTACTGGGTGGAACAGTGTTTTGTTTATTGCTTGTAAGCTGTGTATCTCGCAAATTATGTTTCGTAAGAAAACGAAATATTATTGATTTGTTTGTCTTGCATCGAGGTTTTGTGTAGTATGTCCTCCTTTCGATTGAAGCAGTTTAGGTCTCCTGCTAGGATTATTGGAATATCTTCCTTTATATTTTTGTCTAATGATTTTATCATGGCGTTTGTCTCATTTGTTTTTGTAAAACCTGGTTCTATATATATTCCTATTAATTGGTATATTTTGAGGCATGGCCTCAAGTGGGAAGGCTGGTAGTTGCTTGCTGTTGGTTGGCAGTTTACAGTACAGAGCCCCGACGAACTGTATGTACTGGTTTCCTCTGCCCTTCCAACTACCCATCGTGATATAACCTGTACAGTGTTGAAAGTGACGTAAAACCCAATATAAATAAATGAATACTATTCCTTTTGAGTTTTTCATTCTCTGACTGATGATATATTTAAAATCTATTTGGCTTATTTAATGGTGTTCTTTCTTGTGATGTATATAGTGTGTTTCAGTGAGTATTCTTATATCAAAATTTGGTACCTGCAGTGTATTTTTGTTCAAACCATTAGTGTTTTGACATAATATTTTCATGTTTGTTTTTTCAAAGTTTGGTCTATATTATATAAGAATGTCTTCTTTTAATGAAACTAAAGAAGCCTATAAAAGACTTTGTTATTCATCAATATTTTCGCCTAGTTTTTTTTCTTCTTTAATGACAATATCAGGGTTTTGTTGATCCACATTTTTGGTTGCAGATTTTGAGTTATGGAGTTTTCATTCTTTTTTTGTTGTTTACCGTTTGGCTATCAGGGGTCTATTTGTCTCTTTTTCTTCTGTTTCGCTTGGTTTTGGTTGATTTTGTTGCTTAAATGGGTGTAGACATAGCCATTTCCATATGGGGCTTGTTCTCTGTTTTTTGGTCTGTGTAGGCGTTTTCAAGTTTCCTTGTAAACCAAGATCAAAAATTGGTAATCGTGATGGGAGGGGTATGTACGGATCATCTGAAGCGATGCTGATTGCGGTGTGATCTGGTTGAAGTTTCAAACTATCATCAGTGTAAGACTCTCCGAGTGAAGAGAAGAAGTGCAGGGTAAAGTAAAGTTAAAATTTTCAGGTGCTTGAACACCTTGGTGTTATATAATTACATTAAAATCAATAATTACATTAACATATTAAGATATATACAACATTAACAAATACAAGTAAGCAGATAATTAACAAAAAATTAAAGAAAACAATAAATGGATATATAATACAATTCACTTTACTGGTAAAAAGACCAAAGCAACTGACTAGATAAGGAAATCAACAATAACATACAAACTGAAAAATATAAAATATATCATAATAAAATAGAATAGAAATATGACTAGAATACACAAAATAGATGTATACATATCACAGACAAAACAAAAAAACTAGAAAAGCACAATAAATTAACACAAATTGAGACAATGCAAAATTAAGAAAGTTTCTAAAATTTATAAAATAAACCATATTCTTTTAAATAGTCACATATAATCTTAACATTTCCATAAAGCAGGTCTTTTAAATTATTTATATTTCTATAAGATTTCATTCTTGTGTCACATAGATTGATACAGTCTAATAATATATGTTTGATTGTATCGGGGCAATGACATGGAATGCACCAGGGCATATCTTCACCTTTTAACAGATAACTGTGTGTGAAATAGGTGTGTCCTATACGGGCTCGAGTTATAACCCTTTCCTCCCTACCAGATAAACCTGTCCAAACATAAAAATCTCCAACAGTAGGGTTTATTTGGAATAGTTTCTTATAACGACACACATTCCATTGAGCTTGCCACTTTTGTTTAAAAACAATATTTACATTTACTTTCAAGTCTGGATAGGGGACTTTCCAGTCTAAAACATTGAAATTTAAGGCCTGTTTGGCAAGCTCATCTGCTTTTTCATTGCCCTTTATGCCTATGTGACTAGGAACCCAAGCTAAAACAACTTTCTTATTCACTGAACAACAATCATTAAAAAGCTTTAAAATATCTTGAATAAAAGGATGATCACAGTTGTTGCCATCAAGAGCTTGAAGACTAGATAAGGAGTCAGTAAATAGAATAAAACGATCCCATCACAATTTTAACTATATTAAAAGCCATTTTCAGAGCCTGTAATTCAGCTGTGAATATACTAGCATTGCCAGGAAGTCTGACCTGGGCACTGAGGCCATCAGATGTAGCAGCTGCAGGAACCCTGTTATCTGTTTTTGATCCATCTGTGTATATAGCCCTATGGTCAGAATAATAGCTTTGTACAAGATATTTAAGATATTTAAAATTTTTTTTAGTGCAACAACACTAATGTGTTATACTGCACTATAAAAACTACTATAAATACGTTAACTAATATTCACAAACATATATATACAAATGATTAAAAAGTAGCAAAAATACCAAACAAAAAAACAAGATTATACAAAATGACTAGAATAAACAATGTAAAAAATCACAATCAACAATACATAAACAACAAACAAAATAAAGTGTAAAAATACAAAGTATAGATCGATATCACAGTACAACACAAATCAAGACTAGATATTACAGAATAAATTAACATGAAGGACAAAACACAAAATAATTTAATTAAAACTTTTTAAACAGGCCACATTCTTTTAAATAATTTATAACATTGTAAACATTTTCATTAAATAGCTTTTCCATCGTATTTATATCTCTATAATATTTTATTCTGGTGTCACGTAGGTCAATACAGTCTAATAGTATATGTTTCACTGTATCAGGACAATGACATGGAATGCACCAGGGCATATATTCACCTTTCAACAGATAACTGTGCGTGAAATAGGTGTGTCCTATACGGGCTCGAGTTATAACTATTTCTTCCCTATGAGATAAACCCGTCCAAACATAAAAATCTCCTACTGTAGGGTTTATTTGGAATAGTTTGTTATCAGGACACTCATACCATTGAGCTTGCCACTTTTGTTTAAAAACACTATTTACATTCACTCTCAAGTCTGTATAGGGGACTTTCAAGTCTAAAACATTAAAATTCAAGGCCTGTTTGGCAAGCTCACCTGCTTTTTCATTGCCCTTTATGCCTACGTGACTAGGAACTCAAGCTAAAACCACTTTCTTATTCACTGACAAACAATCATTAAAAAGTTTTAAAATATCTTGAATAAAAGGATGATCAGTTGTTACTATCAAGAGCCTGAAGACTAGATAAAGAGTCACTAAATATGATAAAATGATCCCAATCACAATTTTTTACAATATTAAAAGCCATTTTAAGAGCCTGTAATTCAGCTGTGAATATACTAGCATTGCCAGGAAGTCTGACCTGGGCACTGAGGCCATCAGATGTAGCAGCTGCAGCAACCCTATTTTCTGTTTTCGATCCATCAGTATATATAGCCCTATGGTCAGAGTAATAGCCTTTTAACTCAGCAAATAGACTTTGAAACATACAATCATCACCAAGTTGTTTCTTTTGATGGGTGAGGAATAAGTCTATGTGAGGTTTCTGTATAGTCCAGGGTGGGTCATCTGGCAATGACACAGTCTGAATTAGATCCAGCTGAGGACAGACAGCAGACAAATCTTCCTCTACACGATGCCCAAAAGACCTTATTGCAGATGGTTTCTTGTCATACAAATCATAATACTGGGGGTTAAAAACAACATCATAAGCTGGATTATCAGGATTACTTCTCAATTTCAAAGCATACTGAATACATAATTTATCAAACCTTAAATACAAGGGTGGTTCATTTGACTCTACATACAAGCTTTGCATTGGAGAAGTCCTGAAGGCTCCCAGGCATATTCTTAAGCCCTGGTTTTGAATGGGTTCCAATTTCTTGAGATAAGACTTACGAGCAGAACTAAAAACAGCACAACCATAATAGCTTTGTAACTGAGCAAATAGACTTTGAAACATACAATCATCACCAAGATGTTTCTTTTGATGGGTGAGATATAAGTCTAGGACAGACAACAGACAAATCTTTCTCTACATGATGCCCAAAAGATCTTATTGCAGATGGTTTCTTGTCATAAATATCATATAACTGAGGGTTTAAAACAACATCATTAGCTGGATTGTTAGGATTACTTTTCAATTTCAAAGCATACTGAATACATAATTTATCAAACCTTAAATACAAGGGTGGTTTATTTGCCTCTACATACTTTGCACTGGAGAAGTCTTAAAGGCTCCCAGGCATATTCTTAAGCCCTGGTTTTGAATGTATTCCAATTTCTTAAGATATAACTTACAAGCAGAACTAAAAACAGCACAACCATATTCCAATCTAGGGTGAACAAATGAACGATAAAGTCTCAGCAAAACACTTCTATCTGCTCCCCAATTCATTTTTGAAACTATATTGAGCAAGTTCATGGCTTTCGCACATTTTTGATGAACATAATCAATGTGTGCTTTAAAATTAAGTTTATTGTCAAAGATAACACCAAGGAACTTAGTTTGTGTAACAACAGGAATTTGTGAATTGTATATTTTTAGTGTCATCAGCCCATTTTTCTACAATATTGAGACACAACTGAAGTTGCCTTTCTATTGAAGCTATATTTCGAGAGGAACAACTGAGAAATCATCAACAAAAAGCGACTTTTCAAAACTAGATGGAATTTCATTGGCAATACTATTGATCTTTAAAATAAAGTAACAGAGACACCAATTTCTTGTTCATGTATATTGGAATAGACAGATCCTAAACATGCTCTAAAAACTATGTTAGATAAAAAACATAAACATTCGCCCCCTTAAGCCTGCTTTATGTAGATCTCTAGTAACACCATGTTTCCATATAGTGTTGTATGCTTTTCTAAATAAAAAATACGGAGACTACATGGTTGCCTTTTAAAAAAGAGTCTCTAATAAAACCACTTTCTAAAACTACTTTGATATTTTGTTAAAATAAGAAGTGCAGGGATGGTAAAGGGTTGTGTGTGTACTTTTCAATTTTTTGCCTTAGTTGTTCTATTGCATTCTCGAGAGTTTCCGGTTGTAGCCATGAATTTGGTTTCAGTGGTACTGTTGTTTTCTGGGGTCTTTTCCTCTTTACCACTACTGGTTTCCGTATGTCCCGTTTGATACCTGCGATCATTGATTCAATTTGGGTAGTGCCGGTGCAGCGCGAGATAATGACTCCTCTATATTTGTCACTAGGGGGGGTAAAATATTGCAATGGGGGTTGAAATATGACTCCCCTTGCAAGATTTGGAATTTCTCCCCAAAGTGGTGATTACTATTGTGTTGGGGATTAACTTGCAGTGGAACACTTGTCATCTATTTAATACTGATATGGGTCAAAGTAAAACACATGCATTCTATTTATTTGTTATTTATTTATGTTGATTTTATATTCTTGCATGATTAACAAAATAATTATTATATCAAATCTTATACAAAAATGTGCCTTTTTGTTTGAGATTTCTTTTGACATTAATAATAATATTCACATCATTTATTATATTATTATTATCAGACTTACACAAATTAAACCTTTAAGGGCGCAAACATATATAGTGGTGGTTTTATGATTGAGCCTTATTATTTAATTTAACAAAGAATTATTAAAATAATATTTTCACAAGTCAATGCAAATTAATATGAAAGTGTAATTAAATCATAGAAATCAATCAGATGAATTTGGTGATACAACACTCTGATATGCACTTAAAATTGTGACTTTTTCCTAGGTTATATGGGTAATTGACTATTTAAGAACTTAGCATGTAAACACTTAAAATTTGTGATTAAGTTGATCATTTTGTTTATACATATGAAAATATATAAAGTGTCACCCCCAAACACCTCAAAAGAGTCTTAGGCATTGTTACTGATATACATGTATTGACAACTATCCAATTGACTAAATAAACACACTTGTGTATTGTCTCATTGTCTCTTTTAACAGAGAGGGGAGTAAATATCTAGCAGGGGGTGATTATCTTGCAGCATTGCCTGCTATATTTTGACCCCCCATCCCTCTTTTGTTTTGGGGTGCAAAATATTGCTTGCAAGATAATAACTCCCCTAAAGATCAAAGAAGAGGGTGCAAAATATAGCGGGAGTCATTATCGTTTGTTACACCGGTACCAGTACAGGAGGATTCTAGGTGGGGTGGATTTTCATGAGCAAAATCATTTGATTCTTGATTTACAACTACAGGTGGTTGTTGGGGGTGGGTTCTTTGGAATCACACCTTTATCTCATTGTAAAATAGAGGTCCGTTTGGTTCTGTAGTGAAATTGGGGCTGGAGGTTTGCTTCTGCTTTTTGCTGCTTTAACTTGCTTCATTGCATGATTGAGTTATCGGATTATTTCCTGTACTGTTTTCAACTGCCAAACTGTTGATTGGTGGGGAATTGTTTTGTTGGCTTTGATTGCCTGGGACTGTAAATCGCCTTGGTTGTTGTTATTTTGATTGGTTGTTTGGATTTGAGCCGGTTCTTTTTCACCCGAAAAACGAAAGTCTGATTGGATCATAGCTATTTCATTTTGGGGACAGTATTTCACTAAGTGATTGCCTCCGCAGGGAAAGCAAGTATTGGTTGAGTGGCTTTCATCATTACTTTTTATGACTATCCTGATACCTTCGGAAAGTGAGGTGAATCTTGGGACAGGCTTATAGCTCTTTTTGTATTGCACATGTACAACTCCATTCCTAATTTGCGGATAGTTCTTGTAGGTGCCTTGTTTGACCCTGGTGATATGCACATATTGATCTAGAACAGTTCTCAGAATGTGTGGTGGATATTCCGCTGGGCATCCTAGAACCGTTAATGTTCTGCCTATGATGTCTGCCACACTGGCTTTGTATGTAAATCTATATTTAATTTATTTTCCAGTACTAGTCTATCCTGCCTTGTTTTTAGGGTTATGGTGAATGTATCACTCCCGTTCTTTTGAAAAGCCTCTATGGGTATTGATGGATCAGTTTTTTCCCACAGATCTGTATTAGGTTCTGGAGAACCTCTGTCTGTTTAAGTGGGGAGTCAGGTTTGACATTGTCTATTACCTCCACTTCGAATGAGTACGGTCCCTCGTAGAAGGCCATCATTGATATAAAATCCAATTCTATTAATACCAGACTTGGGAAAGGTATCTTCCTCCAGGTCCAGTAACCCTCGTAACAGACGCCGTGATGATTCGTCAAGCCAAACCAAACATCAAATCAAAAGATTTACCAAAACACATCACTTGTGAAATCTCAAATGTCATATATCTGATCTCCTGCACAAAATGCTGGATGTACTATGTCGGTGAGACAAGTAGAGCATTATGTAAAAGGATGCATGAATATAAAGCTTCAGTCCAAAAGGATGGATAAATCACACCAGTATCATGTCACTTCAAAGGTAACTGACATAACCACAGACATATGCAGCTCTCTCTGTTAGATTGGTGCACACCAAAATTTGAAGCAACCAACACAGCCAGGCAAAGGAGAACTGAGTTGTCTTGGATATTCAAATTGCACACTCTAGCCCCTATTGGCATCAACCAATTTGTGTGATTCTTTATGAATATTATTTGGACTACAAGCACTCAGTAACCCATCCTTTTTATTTGTTTGACTTTTACACTGTGTTCATTGAATTAAATCGAATCGAGGAAGTTGTGAATAAACAACAATAGATAAAACCTTCTTGTATAATTTGCAATACTAGCCTCAAACCGACCCTGTGACAGTAGAAAATAAATTTATACCTTCAACTGTGCTTGTAAATCCAAGTAAACATCAAAACATGTTTTAAATTGTGTCTAGGATCGGCTACAAAAGTCGGGAGTCGAGGCCAAAAATCCACAAAAAGGGCGGGAAAGTACTGGGTCGGTTGCACATCCTCGACAGGATGGTACACTTACAGACAGGATGTGGAAGGTTTTTCAAGGCTATGTATGGGATGGTGTCCTCGCCCTGGCTGGTCTTGTTCTTTAGTGATTTCAGAGCCTTACTGGTGTCTTCACTGGTGATGGTTCTAGAGTTCTCATCTGATGGTGCCTCCGGGGCACTGCATGGAGTGAGCTCTTTCATTGATTCAGCCCATTGGTCAACTTCCGCTTGTGCTCAAAGTTGAAGTAGATGTCAGAGTGAGTTCTGTGGACCTTGGCCAGTTGGCTGGTGAAGGTGTCAGCAGTCTCTTTCTCTGAGTTGGTTCTGGTATTGGTTGATGTGTTGATGAGTTTTATTGGTTTCTTTTCAGCTTTTGTTTGTCCGGTGAGATTGTTGATGGTCCTCCAATACTGTTGACTGTCCTTGGGGTTCAGGGCTTCTACCTCTCTCATTTGGGCGGCCCTTTTTTATTCTTCTAGCTTGGTTTTTATTTCCTGTGTGATGTTGCGGTGTGCCTGCCTTAGTGGTTCGTAGTCTGGGAATGGCCTGATCTCCTTCTGGATTTCGGGTCAGTTTGATTTTCTCCAGTAGGTCTCTGCTGATTTTGATGAGCCCCCGTCTTGATTTGATGGTAGGCCAGCTATTGTGGAGACAGGAGGCGACTGCTGTGGTGATTTCTTCTATGTACTTATCAATGGAGGCTACGAAGTTGGTCGAATTTCTCCATTACTTTTTCCTTGTACATATCCCAGTCGCATTTATTGAGGCTTTTAGTGGTCCAGATCAGGTGGTCCTTGATGTGTGTTCGAATGTGTATTGCTAGTGGACAGTGATATGTATTTTCTCTGTGTATTGCTTCGTGGACTTCAGTTCTGATGATGCTTCTGGATGATGATGGTGTGGCCAGTGCTATATACAGTGTTGAGTTACGGTCTGTGGAGTGATTGTGGAAGGTTGGCTGGTTGTGGTGGTTCTGTAGATGCAGGTTGTAGTCCTTGCATAGGCGTCTTATGGTTCTGCCTCTTGCATTTGGTTGTTGATTACCCCAGGTTGGGTGTTAGGCGTTGAAGTCTCCAATTAGGATTGTGTTCCTGTTGGCGGGAGAGCAGATCGTTGAGGGTGTCCAGGTTTGGTATGCCTCCATGTGCGAATACCCAGTAGCAGCTTATAATGCGTGTTTTCTTTCTGTCGATGGTTGTGGTGATGGCGCAGATGTTGTTGGTATCCACGTCCACCTCAGTGTCATCTATGTAGTTTATAACCAGGATGGCTACCCCTCCTCCACTCATGGTGGCTCTGTCTGGTCTGGAAGCTATGGTGAATCCTTCTATTTTGAAGTTGGTGCGGGTTTGTTGGTTTGGTTTCATTCAGACAGATGATATCTATTTTCTTTTGGTCTAGGTAGATTTCCAGTTGTTCTTTCTTTGAATCAAAGACGTTGATGTTCCAGTGGGTGATTATTTTCATGGTTAGGGTTTTGTGGGGATGGTCTTCTACTGTTTCTTGGTGAGGAACTTGGTTATGGCTGTGTGGTCGTAGTTTTGCCTGTACATCTTGTTGAAGCTGTCGGTGACGATCTTGGCTGTTTCCTTGAGGTTGCACTTGATCCTAGTGTGATCAGTCAGGCAGGAGGTGATGGTTTCAGTCATGGCCATGGTCAGCTTCAAGGTGTCCAGTTCGTTAGTCTTCCTCACTGCCTGGGCGTAGGTCATGGCCTGGGTTCGTTTGGCAGTGTTGGCGGCCTTCCTGGCAGGACACCCTAGGTAGGTGGTGGCATGGCTTCCCTGTCCTTCTCGTTGCATTCGGTGGTCCCATGTCCATCGCCACACTTCCGGCAGGTGTCCCTAGTGTCCTTGCATTCCTTGGTGGTGTGGCATCTGTAGCACTGGACAGGTTCCTTCTGGGGTCTGTATTCCTTGCAGCAGTATTTGACTCCATCCAGTTAGAAGTCATTCTCGAGTAGGTGGTCCCCCTCAGCCTTGTTGTTGATCTTCATCTTGCTGATGTCCCGGTTGTTTCTCATTTCCCTTTCTCTTGATGTCCTCGGATTTGATGTGGGTGGGGAAGTTCACAACCACGATTTGGAGGGCGGCGCTGAGGTGTTGCTCGGTTGTTCTCTTGGTAGGCCTCGCACAAACTGTTATGTTTGGATCCGTGGGTGAGGGCCTCGAGGCGGTCATCATCAGTCCTGGAGTGAAGGAGAAAGGTTCCTGCCCTGGTCCTGGTGACCCTGATCCTTTCTGGGATCCTGATTACCTTCCTGAGTTCTGCAGGGGAGGTCATTTTCTAAATTAGAGCTCTTTCTATCACCAGGGCTGGGATTCTCGCCGGCCTGGTCCTTCTTTCTGCAGGTCCTTCCTGCTTCTTCTTTCTCTGGACTGTCCTCAAACTCTCTTCATCATATGAAGAGTCAGTGGTCCTGGGCCTCTTGGCTGGGGTAGAGGTATCCTATCTGCAAGTCTCTTGGTGGGTGCTGGTATCTCTGGGTCCTCGGTGATGGGGACCTCGGTCAGCTCATCCAGATGACCCTCAGGTGCAGCTGTGGGGAGGCTGGTCTTCGCCTTCTGGGACCTCTTCTTCCTGTTCTTGGGGGCCTTCTCTTCCTGGACTGGCTTGACTGGGCTCTTTTTTACATCTGGGAAGTCATGGACTCCTCAAGCTTTTCCAGTTCTTCCGTGAACGCGAAGGGGAGGGCTACCTTGGACTGGTAATCAAACTTCATCCACTGGCGCCTGAAGTCCTCCATCTGCTCTGCAGTGACTGTCCTGTTCTCCTTGATGAGTGGTGATCTTATTCTGCAATAAAAACAAAGGTGGAGGTATGGTGCTAGTGAGGGTTGTCAGGTGATCCGAGATTTCGGACGTTGGGGAAAACACCCACTGAATCTGGAAGGCGAGAAGAAATATTTGTGTATTAGTGTGAAAGATCTGAAATTAAAAATATAAAGTATTTAAAATTATTGCTGAAAGGAAGAGTATATTAGGTATGTTGAGTGGTGGTCCTGAAAAGCAAAGAAAAAGAGTGGTTAGTTATGGCGAAGTTCTGAAAAGAAAGATGAAGTAGTTAGTGACAAGATATAATGTAAAGTTAGTATTTATTTGGGGTTTAACGTCGCTTTCAACACTGTACAGGTCATATCACGACGGGTAGTTGGAAGGGCAGAGGAAACCAGTACATAGAGTTCGCTAGGGTTGTGTACTGTAAACTGCCGACCAACGGCAAGCAACTACCAGCTTTCCCACTTACGGCCATGATGGGGATCGATCCCCGGCCGCAGAGGTGGGAGGCGAGAGTGTTACCACTCTGCCACCGTGGCCCCTGTAAAGTTAGTAAGTACAGTGCAGAGTATGAGAGTACTGAAAATACTGGAAAGCTGGAAAGAAAGACAAGTAAGTACAATTAAAACACAGTTGAAAAAAGTATAATAATGTAAGAAAATCACAGCTGAAAAGCAAGTGTTAGTAAAACTAGCAGACTTTAGTGTTCAAGAGTTCTGAAAAGAAGTAACTGAAGTCTATCAAGCTGGACAGCTAAACTTCACAAGGTCTGGTATTTTCAAGGAAGTGGAGAGCTTGTGTAGCGTGGATTCTCTCACTGGTATATGCGTTTGCAGTAGATTGCAATCAGGTCTTCATTCCAAGAAGGGTTGAAATGAAACCCTGAATATGAATCTGATGACCCGAGGAGGGTTGGTTTCCTCTTTTGTCAGGCTTGTTCTCTCATAAGTGTTGTACTCATGTCGGTGCTGTGGGTGGTGGGTAGAGCTACAGGGAGGTTTGGAACTCTTAACCATTGCCGGGGGTGTGGTTTGCTGGGAGATGGTTCTGCTGCTGCTGGATCTGAAAGTGAGAAACAAAATTGTGTATTAGTGAGAGGGGGGATACCTGAAAAGAAGAAGAGAAGTGTGAAATATTAGTTAGATCTGAAAGAGAAAGAAATGAGAAGTTTAGTGATAAAATAGCATTACATTATATTGTGAATACTAAAACATTATGTACAGATTGTTGGGTTTTGGCTGCTGCTTTAATTCACATCTGTGAGATGGCCGTGTTGATGGTCTCCTGTAGTTCTGATCCTCTGTATCTCTGTATGGCTTTTTCCTGGCGTTTTGTGAGGTACTCCTTGATCTGTGGGATTCTCAAAGACTGGTGTAGTGGATCGCTAGGAGTTCTGTAGGGTGCCCAGAAGATTGTTCTTAAACATTTGTTTTGGATGATTTGCAGTTTCTCCATGTATTTTGGTTTGTTGCAGTCCCAGGTGGTAGCCTGTTTCCATCACTGGGCGGTTCAGACTCAGGTATATGAGTCTCAGAGTTTGCTTGGTTGCGCCACAGGTTCTTGTGTTCGGCTAGTTTTCTGATTCTAGGTGCTATTTTCTGTCTTATGTTGTCCAGATTTGCCATCATGTTGAGTCTTGTGTCCAGAGTGTTTCCTAAGAGTGTTGCTTTATCTGTGATGTCGATTGGATTTCCTGTCATTGTGATGTTTGGTTTGTTCTTTAGTTGTGGCTTGAACAATATCAGGTGAGTCTTTCTGCTATTGAGTTTTATGAACCATTTCTGGCACCATTTCTCTAGTGTGTCGATCTGTCTTTGCATTTTTCTGTTTTTATTTTTGTGGCATGTGTACAATCCTATGTCATCGGCATATTGTGTGCACTTGATGGGTTCTGATATTGGGACATCATTTACGTATATGAGGAAGAGTAGAGGGCTCAAAATGCTGCCCTGTGGAGTTCCTGCCTCTAGGTGAACTGGGTGGGAGCTGTCATTTCCTTCTTTGGTTTTTATTGTTCTATCTTGGAGGACAGATGAGGTGAAGCGTAGAAGTGTTGGTGGTAGCTTTATGTGGTACAATTTCTTCCATAGGCCATTGTGCCACACTGCATCAAAAGCCTTTTCCACGTCTATGAGGAGAAGTGCTGCCAGTTTTTTCTTGTTCTTGGCTGCATGTATGTAGTTTCCTAGAGTATCTAGATGTTCACTTGCTTCTTTGTTGGGTAGGTACGCTCATTGCCAGGTGTTTATGATGTTACTGTCTTCTAGGTAGGAGTGGATTCGTGTAGCTATGAGTTTTTCTAGGGTTTTGCCAAGGCAGCTTAGATGGCTTTTCGGTCTGCAACTCCCTGGTTTGTCCTTCGGGTTGTTAGGCTTGAGAAGCATTTTCCCTGTGGCTGTCTTACAGGCCTTCGAGGGGCCACGGTGGCAGAGTGGTAACACTCTCGCCTCCCACCTCTGAGGCCGGGGTTCGATTCCTGGCATAGCCTCATGTGGGAAAGCTGGTAGTTGCTTGCCGTTGGTCGGCAGTTTACAGTACAGAACCCTAACGAACTGTATGTACTGGTTTCCTCTGCCCTTCCACCTACCCGTTGTGATATGACCTGTACAGTGTTGAAAGCGACGTAAAACCATAAATAAATAAATGAAGGATTTTGTATTGGTTTTTGGTGGGCTTTTGCCTCTTGCTTCGTTTCTTTGGGGGGTGCCTCTTGGTCCTTTCTTTTTTTTTTTTTTTATATTGCTCGTTGGTTCACGTGTGACGTATGATTGGAAGGGGGTTGAGTTCAGAAAACCCCCACTGAAGGATTTTGTGTTGGTTTTTGGTGGGCTTTTGCCTCTTGCTTTACTTCTTTGGGGGTGCCTCTTACATTTTTTGTGTGTGTCTGTACCCTTTGACATTATGGTCAGTTCACTTTTTGATCTGATCTATTTTTGTCTAGGCTCACACATTTACATTATTATATTTATTAGTGTATGTTTATTTTTAGTTTACATTAGATTTTATAATTGTAAACAGTATATGGTATATAATAACAATTAGTATTTCTAATATTTTGTTTGCAAGATGAGTACTCACGCCAATTCACCAGGGAAGACCTAGAAAACACCCTCAAAAAACTAAATTACAAATCAACACCAGGAGATGACACCATACGATACACAGCTATCAAAGAACTCCCAACAAAAGCCAAAGACCACCTGCTACACATTTACAACACCTGCTTCACCAGAGGTTATTTCGTGAAGGCTTGGAAGATTTATTTATTTATTTATTTGGGGTTTTACGTCGCTTTCAACACTGTACAGGTCATATCACGACGGGTAGTTGGAAGGGCAGAGGAAACCAGTACATATAGTTCACTAGGGTTCTGTACTGTAAACTGCCGACCAACAGTATTTCTAATAAGTACATTCCTAACAATTGGCTATTATATATATATAATATAAAGAACAACTGTGGTTAGTATTATCAGTATTTAAAGTAGTTTGTTAGTTTGTTTTCCTGTGGTTTCCTACACTTCTTTCTTCTCGTGGTTCTGCTGCTTTGTTTCTTGTTGACCTCTTCCGTTAAGCTTTTCGGCTGCGGAGGCGAGGTCAGTGGTCCACACTGTGTTGTACTTTCTTTCAGATTTCGTATTGGTATTCCATCTTTGGTTGGTTACAGTTCCCTTTGATATACACATATGTTACTTTTTGGTTAGTTTGTTAGCTGGGTGTGTTATCTAGGGTGGGTGGGTAAGTAGTTTTAGCTGTTATTATTGTGTGTGTGTTAACCTATTTCTATTTGGGTGATTGCTGTCTGGTGAGAGAGGTCCTTATCTCACTGACAGCAGAGGTAGGTGCTTCTCTCACCAATTTCCTTATCTAAGATGGAGGTAGGGGTGGGTGGGGAGTGGTGTTATTGTTTGGGGGTTTTACTGTTAGTAGTGTTTGTGTTTACATAGTATTTATTTTTAGTTAGTTTATTAGGGCTATTGCCATTCTGATTTGTTGTTCCATCACTTCGGATCCTAAGTCAGTGAGGTGAAGGCCATCTCTACTGTAGTGTTGATGGCTTTTTATTGATGGGGAATCAAGAATTGTTTCTTTTGTTCAGGAAGGTCATATATGTTCTCCAGGCCTTGTAGTTTCCGTCCGTATGATGTTTGATAATCCATTTGTTAAGGGCATTTTGGATGGGCCAGGATTGGGATAAGTCTCTGGGCCTGGGGAGGGGGAGGCTGAATATGAGGGTGGCTCTATTGTTTTGTGCCTGTATCTCTACTAGTAGCTCTATGAAATCAATTTTTAGTTTGTTTGGTTCCTTATTCATAATGTTGTTGGTTCCTATGTGGACTATTATTTTGTTGTATCTTGAGATGTCTATTCTTCTTCGTTCTATTTTGGATCTAAGCCTGCTGGTGGTGCAGCCCTGGTAGCATACAACTTCACATCTGTAGTTCCTTCCTCTTTTTTTGTGTTCCCAGGTTTGCATCTGTTGGATAATGCTATCGCCAACCAGGAGTACTTTTTGTTGCTCCATCTGTATATAGAAGGAGACAAGGGGTGTACATGGTATAGATACAGTTTTACAGTGGTTGTGGTTACCTTAGGTTTGTGTTGTCTCTGTGTAGGATTGTTTGTATCGTTCTGTTAGGCTTTTCAACTAGGTTTACTTGGCCGCAGAGGTGATACAGTGGAATAGGTTTGCTGGTTTTCTATGGTGTTTCTGCCCCCTGTGGGTCTGGGGAAGTAGAATAGGCCCAACGTATCCTCCTGCGTGTTGTAAGAGGCGATCTGTGTCAGTGGAAGAGAGGGTCCTGGCTGTTGAGCCAATACTTTGTTGCGGCATTGAGAAGGCAATACACAGCTTTGGCCTCAATTTCACTTAGTCGGAAGGTTAAGAAGGCCTGGCTTAATCAATTGGCTGGTAGTGAGAAGCCCTAGTGCTCCAAATTAATGATGGCTTGTTGATTCTAATGGTTTTTTACTGTTGTTTTTGTTTGTTGTATTATGCTGGTGTTTGGTCTGTGTTTTTGTTTTGAGTATCTAGAAGGCGGCTGCTCAACAGGTCAATCATGGTTCACTTTTGTGTTCTTTGAGTATATTGCTGATGTATCTCTGATGTCAGTGTGCAGGGCTCAGCTCCACACTATTATGATATCCCCTTGTTGGGCTCGAAGGGTGGGTGGAGAACATTAGCAATGAATAAATACTTTAACATTATGGCTACACAAAATACCCAAATGACTGATAGGAAAAGGCTTAGAACTTCGCCTGATTTCATGACTATGAGGGGCCACGGTGGCAGAGTGGTAACACTCTCGCCTCCCACCTCTGCGGCCGGGGTTCGATCCCCGTCATGGCCATAAGTGGGAAAGCTGGTAGTTGCTTGCTGTTGGTCGGCAGTTTACAGTACAGAACCCTAGCGAACTATATGTACTGGTTTCCTCTGCCCTTCCAACTACCCGTCGTGATATGACCTGTACAGTGTTGAAAGCGATGTAAAACCCCAAATAAATAAATAAATGATTTCCTTTTATTTTCTTTAATTATTTTACGAGCATTACCTGGACAGGTTTTATATTCATTTATGTTATCCGATGTAGGATTTATACGACATTTATCCATTGCATTTTGACGAGCTTTAACAGCTTTTTTGCATTCACTGTTGAACCATGGTTTGTAGCTACCAGTGGACTGTCCAGTTGACTTTGGCACACATTTTGTTGCTATGTCATTTAACTTATCTAAAAATGCAGGAAACTTTTCTGTTATGTCAGTAAAATTATGCCTATTAATATCCAGAGAACACTGAAGTTTGAATTTTGGCCAATCAGCCTTTTAAAGATTCCAACGAGGAACATTGTCCTTAGGCATACTCTTAACTATATCAATTAAAATAGGAAAATGGTTACTACCACACTGATCTGAATGGACCTGTCATGTAAAATCAAGAAAAACAGATGCAGAACATAAAGACAAATCTATTGAGGTGAATGAACCTAATGCAGGATGAAAGTAGGTAGGTGACTTATCATTAAGTAAACAAATATCAGAGGATTCAAGAAGATGTTCCACCTTATAGCCTAAACTATTAGACGAGGAACAATCCCATAAATCACTATGTGCATTAAAATCTCCAATAAATAGAAAAGGTGCAGGTAACTGGGTAAGTAGATTATCAAGATCACTTTGTGCAACATTAAAATGTGGTGGAATATATACATTACATACAGTTATAGTTTTATGAAGAGATACTTTTACAGCAACTGCCGGGGGCCACGGTGGCAGAGTGGTAACACTCTCGCCTCCCACCTCTGCGGCCGGGGTTCGATCCCCGTCATGGCCGTAAGTGGGAAAGCTGGTAGTTGCTTGCCGTTGGTCGGCAGTTTACAGTACAGAACCCTAGCGAACTATATGTACTGGTTTCCTCTGCCCTTCCAACTACCCGTCGTGATATGACCTGTACAGTGTTGAAAGCGACGTAAAACCCCAAATAAACAAATACAGCAACTGCCTGCAGTTCTGTATCTAACTCAAGTACCTCATGGGGTATACCTTTCTTAACAAAAATAGAGCAGCCACCAGTGGCTCTCCCATCTACTTCAGACATACAAGTTTTAAAATAATGATCAAATCCTCTAATATTTACATTATCTGAATCTTTAAAATGAGTTTCCTGCAATGCAAAAATGTAGGGTCTAAAATTGGAAATTAAATTTTTAATTTCTTCAAAATTTGGCCTAAAGCCACAACAGTTCCACTGTATTATACTTTTATTTTTGTTTGGTTCCATTATTTACACTTTTATTACCACTCCGCCCTTGTGAACTTGTGATTGGAGATTCTTCGACACTCATGTCACTGTCACTATCACTTAAATATCATATTTATTGTGTTGTTTAATAGGGTCAGTAGATCCCTTATGTTGTTTGGTCAAATATACTTGACTTGCTCTGACTTATTTTCAGCTTAATGGGGTCATTTTGAGATGCACTTGTCTGACTCGATGCACTGGTTTTATTCACTTTATTTATCTGTTTCTCAACTGCGCACAGGGGGCCACGGTGGCAGAGTGGTAACACTCTCGCCTCCCACCTCTGAGGTCGGGGGTTCGATCCCCGTGACGGCCTTAAGTGGGAAAGCTGGTAGTTGCTTGCCGTTGGTCGGCAGTTTACAGTACACAACCCTAGCGAACTCTATGTACTGGTTTCCTCTGCCCTTCCAACTACCCGTCGTGATATGACCTGTACAGTGTTGAAAGCGACGTAAAACCCCAAATAAACAAACTCAACTGCGCACTTTTTTGGTTGTTTTGTGCCTTCTGGCCAAGTCATTTCTGTTTGTGTTTCTACGTTCACTGTTTTCGCCACAGGTTTAGTTGCTGCAGCTGCTTGGGCATAGGTTGATTTCACAGAATTAAATATATCCATTTGTTTCTTGGCTTCTGTATATGAAATCCCTCTTTCTGCCTTAATCCTTTGAATTTCCTTTTCTTCTTTCCATTTTGGACATTCTTTATCATTAGAAGCATGCTTTCCTTGGCAATTTACACATTTTGCTTCATTCTTACATTCTTGAGAGTCTGTATGATCTTCATGCCCACATTTAGTGCAAACTTCATTCTTTCTACAGTTGAATTTAGTGTGACCAAACTTTTGACACTTGTAGCATCTCACAGGATTCGGGATAAATTGTGACACAGCCACTCTGTAGTAACCCACCCTGATGTATTTTGGTAAGGTCTGGCTCTGAAAGGTCAATATAAATGTCCCTGTTGGTTTCCTTTGTCCATCTCTGAATACCGATATCCTGTCCAGTTTTATGACCCCTTCATCTTTAAGTCCTTCTAATATTTCCTCATCAGAACATTCTTTTATGTCTGGGCATCTAATGACCCCTTTCTTTGTGTTCAGGCTGTAGTGTGGTGATACAGTGATGGGGATAACATTGTCTATAGTCAAGTGCAGTTTGGTCGTTTTCAGTAGTTTGCTGCTTTGAGCTTCCTTGTCAACTTCAACTAAAATGTCTCCATTTCTTAATTTTCTTATATTGAAAGGATCAGATCCTAAAACAGCAACAATGACCTTGTTTACAGCAAATGGCGACAGCTTAGACAAGGGTCTCTCATTGTCTGTGCCTTTTATCAACAAAAAGAGGTCCTCCGTGGCCTAGTGGTTAGCAAGTTTGGCATCTAATCATAGGCTGTCACCTCTGTGGGTTCGAGTCCCACAAGTGGCAATGCTGAGGACCTGTCCCAATATGACCCTGGCTGTTAAACGGGACGTAAAACCCCAACTTTGACTTTATCAACAAAAAACGTGGCCATGAACAAATTGGTGCAGAATCCAAGCTCGTAGTCAAGATATCAGTTGTAGTTTATTTCCTATCGGTCATTTGAGAGTGTTGAGTAGCCATAGTAAAATAATAATTATTCATTGCCAATGCTCTCCACCCACCCTTCGAGCCCAACAAGGGGATATCATAATAGTGTGGAGCTGAGCCCTGCACACTGATATCAGAGATACATTAACAATGTACTCAAAGACCACAAAAGTGAACCTTGATTGACCTGTTAAGCAGCCGCCTTCTAGATACTCCAAACAAAAGCACAGACCAAACACCAGCAGAATACAACAATCAAGTACAACAGTATAAACCATTAGAAACAACAAGCCATCACTAATTTGGAACATTAGGGCTTGGCACTACCAGCCGATTGATTAAGCCAGGCCATCTTAACCTTCCGACTAAGTGAAATTGAGGCCAAAGCTGTGTATTGCGTCATCAATGCCGCAACAAAGAATTGGCTCAACAGCCAGGACCCTCTCTTCCACTGACACGGATTGCAACCCACGGCAAACAGGCTGCCCCCAATTAGTCACCTCTTATGACACGCAGGAGGATATGTTGGGCCTATTCTACATCCCCGGACTGATTGTATTATGTGATTCTGAGTTTCATTTTGTTGGCATTTTTCACATTGTCCTTTTGATTTCTGTACATCCTTCAAATTAAAGTTTCTGGAATATAACCAGTGCCTGGTTTTGTGTCCGTTATGTATGGTTAGGTAGCCATATTGCCATAGTTTGGGATGTTTCACTTTACTTAAGTGTGAGTATTGTTCTAGTTGGTCATTTATGGCTGTTATTGTTTCTTCATGCAGGTTGTCGTAGATATTTCTTAAATTTGTTTCCAGTGGTATTTTGTTTTTTAGGTAGTTCCTTAAGAATTTTGTTCTATCCGAGGGAGTTTCTGTCATATTCACATGGCTTGGTTTGATATTGTTCTCTTTGAAATATTTTGCTAGGTTTGGTATTGGTCCTAGGGTTCCTCTTCTCAGGAGGTTCACGTCAGAGTTTGGGTCTAGTATTATTTCGCTTACTTCTTGGAGCCATAGCGCTTGTTGCCTTGTTTCCAGGTCAAATAGGCCTGTTCCTCCTAGGTGTCTCGGGCGTGTGATTTTTTGTTGGGCTATTGTTTGTATGTTTTTTTGCCATATGAATTTGAAGAGATCTGTTTTGAGTTGTTTTTTTACTTCCTTTGGCATATCTATGTGTCCCTCTGCGGCCGGGGTTCGATCCCCGTCATGGCCGTAAGTGGGAAAGCTGGTAGTTGCTTGCCGTTGGTCGGCAGTTTACAGTACAGAACCCTAGCGAACTGTATGTACTGGTTTCCTCTGCCCTTCAAACTACCCGTCGTGATATGACCTGTACAGTGTTGAAAGCGACGTAAAACCCCAAATAAACAAATATCTATGTGTCGCATTCTATATAGTAGTTTGGGGAATGCATATATGTTGAGCAAGTGTGTCCTCCCCATCATGTTGTGGGCGCGTTTTCCCCATACTTCCATTCTTCCTTTGATTTCTGAGATTATTGGTGAGTAGTTTAATTTCCCCATGTTTTCAATGCTGTATTTGATGCCCAGTATCTTTACTTCATCTTTAACCCAAGGCAGTACCTCTCTAATATCCTTTATTTTCCAGGGTCCTGTTATTAGGATTTCTGTTTTGTCCCTGTTCATTTCTGCTCCAGATGAATTGCAGTAGGTGTTTATTGTTTTGATTGCCTCTTGTATTGATTTTGGTTCTGTTAGGATCAGGGTTGTGTCGTCAGCATAGGCTACTAGTTTTTTCTCTCGGGTGGGAGTTATCCTATATCCTTTTATGTTTGTTGTTATTTTTTGTGCAAGGCCTTCTGCTGTTAACACGAAGAGTAGCATACTTAATGGGCATCCCTGCCTGACTGATCTTTTGATGCATATTTTCCTTGTTAGTTTCCCGTTGATTTCTATATAGCTGTAAACGTCGCGATACATAGTTTTTACCCAGGAGATGAAATTTGATGGTAAGTTCAAGGCTTTAAGTGTTCCAAATAGGTATTGGTGGTTGACTCTGTCGAAAGCCTTTTTCTGATCTATAAGTAGATACATTAGTTTGGATCTTTTATATTTGCATTCTATGTCCCATATGTTGCTTAGGATGCTATTTGCTGATGAGATGCTTCTATTTGGTACACCGCAGTATTGGTCTTTCCCTACAAGTTGTGGCATAATTGTTTTTAATCTATTGGCTAGTATTTTGGATAATATCTTATAGTCTATATTTAGCAAGCTTATTGGTCTCCAGTTTTTGAGTTCTCTCGGGTCGCCTTTTTTATATATTAACTTTACTATTGCTGACTTTTGGGTTTCACATAACTCCTCTTTTAGGTATATATTGTTCATAGTTTCACAGAGGTCTTCCTTTATATCATCCCAGAATGTTTGGTAAAATTCTTTAGTGAGACCATCCGATCCGGGGCTCTTATTATTTTTCATTTTGTTCAAAGCTGTTTTTATTTCATTTTCTGTTATTAACGATCCCATGTGGTCTATGTTTCCTGTTATTTCCTAGTAGTTTGTAGATTTTATTTTGTTCGTCTTTGTTTGTGCTTTCTTCATCATATAGGTCTTGGGGGGCCATGGTGGCAGAGTGGTAACACTCTCGCCTCCCACCTCTGAGGCCGGGGTTCGATTCCCGGCATGGCCTCAAGTGGGAAAGCTGGTAGTTGCTTGCCGTTGGTCGGCAGTTTACAGTACAGAACCCTAGCGAACTGTATGTACTCGTTTCCTCTGCCCTTCCAACTACCCGTCGTGATATGACCTGTACAGTGTTGAAAGCGACGTAAAATCCCAAATAAACAATAAACATATAGGTCTTGGTAAAATTTTCTATATATTGATTTTGATGTACATCTTTCAGTGAAATCTGTTAACAGGTTTCTTGCATACAGTAGATATATGTTTGATGATCAAGCAAAAGGTATAATAGGATTCAGCTTATTATGTAACACATACTTTAACTACACTATGTATATAAATAATCCAGCACAATTTGTAATAACAACAAAATGAGTACAAAAATAGGGGAATCAGTTTCTATAGCTTCATTTAATTGTCAAGGCCTACAGAATAAAGACAAAAGATATGATGTCATTAATTATTTAAAAAATATGGGTGCAAAGGTAATATGCCTTCAAGATACACATCTTACAAATCACGACTTCCATTGGCTTAAAACTATATGGGAAGGAGAAATTTTTTTGAATGGATATAAAACGAATGCCAGAGGTGTTGCAGTTCTAATTAGCAATAATATTGAGTACAAAGTAAGCCATTCTGAAGGTGATGCTACAGGAAATATGCTTCTTTTAGACATGATCATTAGCGATATAAAGATTCGATTAATAAATATATATGGGCCAAACACTGATGATTGTAGTTTCTTCAATAAAATTAGAGATCTTTTACAAGAACATGAACAAGATTATGTTATTTGGTGTGGTGACTTCAACATTATACTTAATCCTGACCTAGACAGCCACAATTATGTAAATTTAAACAATCCAAAGTCCCGAAACACATTACTTAATATAATACATGATTATAATTTAGTTGACATGTATAGATACTTTAACCCAAACCGTAAGCGTTACACTTGGCGTAGACGGAACCCCATTAAGCAAGGAAGACTCGATTACTTCATCACTACTTCTTCCTTAACTAGCTTAGTATCTAATATTGATATACAAGCCGGTTATAAATCTGATCACTCCATCATCTTAATGTCATTGCTGATAAATAATTTCAGAAGAGGTCGTGGTATTTGGAAACTTAACACAAACCTGCTGAAAGATGAAAGAGGTCCTCAGTGGCCTAGTGGTTAGCAAGTTTGGCATCTAATCATAGGCTGTCACCTCTGTGGGTTCGAGTCCCACAAGTGGCAATTCTGAGGACCTGTCCCAATATGACCCTGGCTGTTGAACGGGACGTAAAACCCCAACTTTGACTTTGACTTTTGCTGAAAGATGAAAATTATATTAAACTTGTGAATGATTGCATCTTAGAAGAAAAACAAAGATATGCTGTGCCTTTATATGACTTAGATAATTTTCATATGATTTCTAATGAACAAATTCATTTAACAATAGATTATGATTTATTTTTAGAACTGATCTTGCTCCGCATACGTGGCGAAACGATCAGATATGCCAGTCATAAGAAAAAACAAACTGTTGAAAGTGAAAAGAAACTGATATGTGAAATAAATGCTTTAGAGCAAGAAAATTTATCTGAAAATATTAATATTTTGGACAAAAAAAAGTTGGAGCTGGAAAACATCAGGGGAGAAACTATTAGGGGCCATCAGATTCGCTCACGTATACAATGGCTAGGTGATGGAGAAAAACCCAGCAAATATTTTTGTTCCTTAGAACGCCATAACTACACTGATAAAACTATCAAAAAAATAATAAAGCATGACGGAACAATTTTGGTAGACCAAAATGGTATCATGTTTGAATTAAAAAATTTCTATTCAAACCTTTTCAAATCTTTTGATCATCAATTAGAAGATATCGACTTAAATCAACTACTAGCCGGTTATCAAGTAAATACGCTTAGTGCTGAACAAAGTAGAAGCCTTGACGGACCCTTAACATATAAAGAAATATCATTGACTGTAAAGCAAATGAAAAATAACAAAACACCAGGAATTGACGGGTTTCCTGCGGAATTTTTTAAACTATTTTGGAAATATTGAAGGCGCTAAATCAGTGTTTTGAAAAAGGGACATTCACAATTTCCTTAAGACAATGTATTATAACATGCCTACCAAAGAAGGGTAAATCTAGAGAATTTCTAAAAAATTGGCGACCCTTATCCATGCTGTCTGTTCTATATAAAATAGCTTCTGCTTCTATTGCTAATCGAATCAAACCATATTTAGATCATTTAATAAGCCCTTCCCAAACTGGTTTTGTTTCTGGCAGATATATCGGCGAGAGCACCAGATTAGTGTATGACATAATGAACTTCACGGAAACCAAAAATATACCTGGGCTCCTCATGCTAATTGATTTTGAAAAAGCGTTCGATTCGATATCATGGAATTTTATATATAAAACTTTGACTTATCTGGGTTTTGGGAGAAACTTTGTACAATGGATACAATTATTCAATAAAGATATACAGGCAAGAGTTATACAATGTGGTATCACATCAGAAACCATCAATATCGGCCGAGGTTGTAGACAAGGCGACCCAATTTCAGCTTATTTATATATTTTGGTTGGACAGATACAATCTATTCTTATTTCACAATGCATTGATGTAAAGGGGATATCCATTAATAATTTGGAATTCAAAATTACACAATATGCAGATGATACCACCCTTTTTTTAGATGGTTCGCATTCTTCTTTACAAGCAGCCTTAAATATATTGGAAATTTTTGGCTCAATCTCAGGTTTAAAGGTCAACACAGACAAGACAAAATTAATTTGGATAGGAAAGAAAAAACATTGCAAAGATAAATTAATTACCAAAGGATTACAATGGGGATGTACTCAGTTTGACGTCCTGGGATTAACTTTTTCAGTAGACCTAGATAGTATGTTAGACCTGAATCTTAGTGCAAAACTAACCGAAATTAAAGATCTCATCAATATATGGAACAGAAGATATCTCACCCCAATAGGAAAAGTGACTGTAATAAAGACCTTTTTTCTGGCCAAATTAAATCATCTGTTTCTAAGTCTACCAAATCCAAATGATATATGGTTAACCCAATTAAATGATATATTATTCAAATTCATTTGGTCTGATAAGCCAGACAAGATAAATCTGAGAACTTTAATGAAGGAAAATTGCCTGGGGGGAATAAAAATGATAAATGTAAAACTATTTTTAAGTTCTCTTAAAACAAGTTGGCTTCGAAGACTATTCAGAGGAAAAGATTCCACCCCTTGGATTAAGTTATTTCAACTCACAGTAAACTCCAAACTTGACAGAATTCTAAAACTTGGCCCAGAATATATTAAATTACTGAAGCAATGGACAACAAATAAGTTTTGGCTACACACATTTGATTCATGGTATAATGTCCTAAACAACCAAATCTTTCAGTCTAAAAGTCACTTACTAACATCTCCTATTTGGTATAACAACAAAATCTCAGCTGAACCCCTATTTTTTTCTGATTGGTACTTAAAAGGTATAATAACAGTCAGTGATATATTAGACCCAAGGGGTACAATTATGAGCTGCAATCAGTTACAGAGACTTTATCATTTGGATCATGTCAACTTTCTTTCATACCTTCGTGTAAAACTTAATGCCCTTAAATTTTTAAAGGATAATGATCAACAAGACAACGACTCTCTAGCAAGACCCTTTATACCGAACCATATCCGGATTATATTCAAGTCATCTAAAGGGGTCAGTGATTTTTATAGATGTTTGATATCCATGGAAAAAAATAATCATTCTTCAAAAAAACGATGGAGTACGGATTTAAACACACATATAAATGAACAACAGTGGAAGTATATTTACAGAACATGTTTCAAAACTATCCAAAACAATAACCTGATATGGTTCCAGATGAAAGTATTGTACAGAATCCTCGGGACAAAACAGTATCTTCAAAAAGTGGGGTTGTCCGATTGTTCCTTGTGTCTCAGATGTAACAATGTATCAGAAAGTATTTTGCACTCTTTTTGTCAATGTGGTCAAGTGAAACTTTTTTGGGAAGCTATCGAAAAGTATCTTGTTGAAAAAATTAACTTTAAAATAAAATTTACTGACTTTATTATAATCTGTGGTTATCCCTCGCATGATCAAAACAATATCCCAATTAACACATTAATTATTGTCACCAAAAAATACATTTTTGAAACATCCAAATCTGGCAGTAGACTAAACATATCAGCCCTTAAGCATAAGCTTTGTCAGATATATACAGACGAATGTCTGTTATCAAAGATTGGTAAAATGGAAGAAAAATTTGTCAAAATCTGGCTTCGATGGCTTCCAGTATTTTCAGAATAAACATTTTAAAAGTTTGAATTAATCTTGAAGTAATTTATTTTTTCTTTCAAATGTACATGTTATAGTGTCTTTTCAATTATGTAGCATGTAACAAATTGTTTTTTTTGTTTTTTTGTATTACATGTTGATTAGTCCTATTATTTGATTTAAATTCTCTTTTAGTTTGGAATTGTAACTTTGTCTGATAGAGTGTACAACATTGTGAATTGTGTATATGGTTATTACAAATATGGGAAACAATAAAAAATGAAAAAAAAAAAAAAAAAAAAATTTCTATCACATTTATTATGTCTTGTGGTTTTTTAACTACTTCCCCTTTGTCATTAACAAGTTCCATTATGTTTTCTGATTTTCCTCTTATTTTTTCTAAGTCATAAAAGTATAGGCTGGGTTTGTCCATATAGTTTAGTTCATCTATTTTTGCTCGTAGGAGGCATGCTTTTAGTTTTTCATTATGAATGTTGTTTATTTTCTTTTTGAGCTCTAGTAGTTCTTCTGGTCTGGAGTTTCTGTCTCCTTCTTTGTCTTTTAGTTCTTTTAGTATTTTGGCAAGGTTGTTTTCTTGAGTTCTCTTGTTTTCGATTCCTATGGTTATAAGTAGCTTTTTTATTTTCATTTTGAAGTAGTCCCACCATTCTAGGGGTTCCATTCTATACTTTTCCTCCTTGAGGTGTTTAATTGTATCTCTTATTTTGATTTTATTTTCGTGATTCTCTAATAATTTGGAGTTTAGTTTCCAAGTTCCTTTTCCCCACATTGCCCTGTTGCCGATTTTTATCTGTATTCCTTTATGGTCGAAATTTCCTTGTGATATGTTTGATTTTGTAAACGTTCACATTTAGTTTGTTACACAGAGCTTGGTCAATTCTTGTAGCATTAGTTTGACTGATATGTGTGTATTCTATTTCAGTTTTGTTGTGTTCTCTCCATGTGTCTGTCAGGTCGTATTTTGTTTTTATAGGCTTTATTAGCTGATCGTATTTTTTCAGTAAGTTCACCGTTTGTATTGTATGTACCTTTGCGTCTTTATTTTCTTGTATGCAGTTGAAGTCCCCTATTATGATTATATTTTTCTTCCCATTTAGTAGGTTGTCTATCTCTTGCATAACGTTTTTTAGTTTTGATGTGGCATAATCCTCTGGCTCCAGGTAAAGTCCTACTATATTATACTGTTCTGAGTTGTATTCTATGCTGAATGTTATGTAGTTTCCTGTTGGACTGATTTTGTGTATTGTATGTGGTATGTCCTTTTTGATTATTATTGTCACTCCTTTCGAGTTTCTCTCTCCATCAGACTGGTATATGTTACAAAGGCTGAAATGATCCAGTAGCTTTGTTTTTTCTATGGTTTTCCTGTGCGTTTCAGTGAGGATTGTTACTTCTACTACTGGTAGGTGTCGCATTTTTGGCGTTATGCCATTTGTGTTTTGGCAGTTCATTATCATGATGTTATAGGGGGCGAAGTGGGGTCTATGGTTGGGTTTTATTTTCAGGGTTTTGTTGGTTATTTGTAGAGGTTTCTATATTTAGGGGATTCGTTGTTTTTTCAGAGTTTATGAGATTTGCAAGGCTCCTGTTAAGCCATGTAATGGCTGCAGGGGTGCTTGCTTGGTCTCAAATTATTTGTTTCCGTTTTCCTTTTCAGAAGGTGTCCTCTTGGTCAGGGTTGGCTTTTATATCGCTTATGGATAATTCTTTGTTGTTGGAGATGTTTGTAATCCTTAGGTGTTTTCTGGTTTCTCTTTCATTCCTTTTTAGTTTTCCGTACATTTGCTGCGTGCTCTCATTTTCTGAGTCCGAGCTTTCCGAAAGGTTGGGCATATTTGGTTTTGGGGATTTTGTTTCCGGGGTTTTCCTGGTGTTGCGTTTTTTGTCATTTTGCTCTGTTGATCCTGGTTCCTTTCTTTTTCTAGTCATAACCTGTGATCTGTTTTGCTTGTTTGTTTTGTATGATTGAAATGGGGTAGAGTTTAAGACTTCATTTTATATTGAGTTCCCCCCTGTGGGTCCGGGGAAGTAGAATAGGCCCAACGTGCCCTCCTGCGTGTCGTAAGAGGTGACTACATGGAGGAAGTATAGATATACATATATCACAGTGCAATACCAGACTAGAGTGAAGTTTTACTTTATGCTTTATTTATATGTTCTTCTTTTTATTGATGCTTTGTATCTGTTTTATTCTCTTTGTTTCTATACAGTTTATTTGTTGTAGTCGTTTATTGTGATCTTATTTTTAAATTCTTTTTATGTTTAGATTTAGTTTTGAAATATAGCCTCCTATTTTTGTTTTTTAATCCTTATATCTACTGTGTTTTATTAGTATTTTGGTCATATTTTGATAAATATTTCTTGTTTTTTATAGTTTATCTAGTCATTACTTGTGTGTGTGTTATGGTTATTTTATGAAATATAATGTATTTGTACATACTTATGTAGTTTTAGAATATTTGTAAATATTTAGTGCAGTATAACACTTAGGTGTTTTTGCACTGTAATTTTAATTAACTTTAACTGTATATTGAGTTAGTATGTGGTATGACTGGACTTTCTTGGCCTACTTTTCCTTTTAGGGGGGTATTTATCATCCTTAGTTGGTCCTCAAAGTATGAGTCCTCTTGGTTCACTATATGTTCTAAGGCCTCGAAGCGGTTTGAGGTGTTGATGGTATTGCTGTATGGTAAGCCATGGTCTGTCCTTGTGCAGAAGGAATCAATGGCCTTTCGGGTATTTCTTGGGTTTAGCCAGGAGTTTTCATTGTACTTATTTCCTTCATCTGGGTTTGTACCATTTTGGTTGTTTGGTTCTCTGTTTATAGATGGTGTTGGGGGGCTGTTTAGTGATTCATCAGAGAGATTCTCTCCCATTTCTGATACTCGGGTATTTTCTGGTGTTTGTTGGGTTGTGTTTATATTTTCTTGGTTGTCTTGGTTTTCTAGGTTGTTTTCTTGCTCTTTGTTCTGGTCGGTGCTGATTTCTCGGTTTGATTTTTCATCATCTTTGTTTGTGTTTCCGTTTTTGGTTTTGGGGTTGTGTTTATATTTTCTTGGTTGTCTTGGTTTTCTAGGTTGTTTTCTTGCTCTTTGTTCTGGTCGGTGCTGATTTCTCGGTTTGATTTTTCATCATCTTTGTTTGTGTTTCCGTTTTTGGTTTTCTTGTCATTTTTTCCATCTTGGCTGTTTGTTTTGTTTCGGGCATGTTTTTGTTGGTTGTTTTCATTGTTGTTTTGGTTTTTATGTTGTGGTTGCTCCTCCTGTTGAGTGTTTTGGTTTTGGTTGGTTTGTGAGGATTTCCATGCTGTTTTTTTATTTTGGTTTTGGTTTTGATTTTTTTGGTTCTGTTGTTGGTTCTTGTGTCTTTGTTTGATAGAGCAATCTCTTATCAGGTGATCTACCCCACATCGATAGCATCCCGTAGGTTTGTCTTCCGATCCCTCTGTTTTTATTTTAATAGTGAATCCCTCAGGCATTTTTAGTTGTGCCAGGTATGGTCTATATATCTTTTTGAAGGCCAGGTGTTTGACCCCATTCCTGACCTCTGGGTGTTCCTTGTAAGATCCTTGTAACAATGTCAACATACACTGACATGGCAGCGTGTAATTTGTGATTCGGATATTCATTTGGTCCGCCGATCAGTGTGAGTTGCCCTCCTACAATATCTGCTGACGAGGGGTGATAGATGAAGGCCCCCAGTGTTGGGTTTTTTGATAGGAATGACATCATTTTGGTTCTTTGTTCAGTCGCGTTTAGTGTTATGGTAAACGTACCATCGCTATTTTTCTGAAACCCTCCAATTGGTTTGTCAGGAAGGCCTGCTAATTTGGTGATCTCAAACAGGTTGTTCAGGATGTTTTTCTGTTTCAGGGGAATTTGACCATCGTTTTTGGGTTGTACTTCCAGCTCTATAGAGGTGGGTCTTTCAAAGGTGGCCATATTGGTTGCTGTTTCCAGTTGTCTTGGATTTTAGAATGAGGGGCTATGTGAAGGTAGCTTAAGCAGGGTTTCAGTTGAAGGGTTTACTTATTTTTTATAGTTATCTGTTCCGTTCTGGGGTAGTGTGAACGCTGCTTTTGACACATGCATGTCTAATTTTCCTGTTACAGTTGTCATATGTACAATTATAGTTCTAATATATTCAATGATATTGAACTATATAGTTCCCTGTTTCTGAGGAAGTGTGAATGATGTTTTCACAGTTACAGCTTCAGTCATATACATGCAATTACAGTTCTAATATATTCAATTGATAGTGAACTATATAGCTCCCTGGTTCTGGGGAGGTGTGAATGATGTTTTCTTAAATACAGTTTCAGTTATAGGTTATATATATCCAATTGAATTTTTACAGTTTTAGATGCAGTTTTGTTTGATTGTCAAGTTGACTTAAAGCTGGGGAACATTGTGCTGCATAAGATGGGGAAGAAAAAGGAAAAAGGGGGGAGAAAAGGGGGAAAAGAAGGAAGAAGGAAAAAGAGAAAAAGAGAAAGAAAAGAAAGAAAAAGAGAAAAAAAGAAAAGAAAAAAGAAGAGCAAAAAGCTATATTCCCCCAGAATATAAAGAAAATACCTTAGTTTTATGCAGAAAAATGAAGGTCCTCAGTGGCCTAGTGGTTAGCAAGTTTGGCATCTAATCACAGACTGTCACCTCTGTGGGTTCGAGTCCCACAAGTGGCAATTCTGAGGACCTGTCCCAATATGATCCTGGCTGTTGAACGGGACGTAAAACCCCAACTTTGACTTTGTATGCAGAAAAATGCATAATATATGCTTTTTCTAAATCTGACAACAGTGGTTTAAACCCCATCAGTGCCCAAAAATTTTTTTAAAATTTTTTTTCTTATATGTAGACTTTTAATTTTGTAATTAAAATTATTTATAATGAACGAAAAACACAACTGACAAAGAAAATGTGTGGTTTATTAACAAATAAGGTCAAAAATACAAAATATAGACAAAAATAACATAACAATGTAAAGACAATAATTAATGGTATTTATTCATTTATGTAAGTAACAAATATAATAATAATAACAATATAATAACAAGCAATCATATGTACCAAGCCTTGTTAGGCTTTTCACTCACTATAAATACAGAATATGCAGAAAATGTGTTCAAAATGTCAACTCAAGCTATATCAACTCGCACAATTATTATTTTTTTTAAATAATACTAATTTGTGCATTCCAGAGTTTATTTATAAACATAGCCATTGTTTTTAAACGTGAATGACACATAACTTCAATGAATTGTTCCATGTAACTCTCACAGACATCTATATTTAATTTAGAATATAGTGCAATCTTATGTTATTCAAAATGTGGACCTTTTGAATATTTTAAATGTATTTAATCATTTCATTTTAATCACACAATCTCTTCATTAACTTTTTTATGTGTATTGCCCTGACATAATCTCATTTATCTTTTGATAGATTTGTACTTACATATAATTTAGTAATTATACTATCATTAAAATCGGGGGCCATAGTGGCAGAGTGGTAACACTCTTGCTTCCCACCTCTGACGCCGGGGTTCAGTTCCCGGCACTGCCTCAAGTGGGAAAGCTGGTAGTTGCTTGCCTTTGGGTGGCAGTTTACAGTACAGAACCCTAATGAACTGTATGTACGGGTTTCCTCTGCCCTTCCAACTACTTGTCGTGATATGACCTGTACAGTGTTGAAAGCGACGTAAACCCATAAATAAATCACTAAGATCAAATATAATTGTTTTGGTGTAATTTTGTTACACCATACTTGATCTTGAGTCTTCTAATCTATGTTGTGGCTCAGTTATATCTACCTCACCACACCTCACAAATTCTTTAATAAGACTGACACAGTTTAAGACTGTACACATGTCACAGGCCAAATTAAAATTGAGGCAGTCTTTACTCTGCCTAGGTGAAATAAAAATAGTAACCTCCAGGATTTAAAATCCACCTAGAGCAAATTAAAATTTTTTATTTTACCTAGGTGAATTTAAAATCAATCTAGCGAGATCACTATTTTGATTTCACCTGGGCTGATTTACTACCTGCCAAAATATGCAATAACGGGCATGAACAGCCTAAACTACAAAGGAACTACGGAGGAACTCAAAAGCAAAATGGAAAACTGGCGCAAAAGGTCACATAACATTCTAGGGAGGTCTTTCCTGTTAAATATATATGCTATGCCCAAACTCCTATATAAAATGAAACACATAGAAATACCCAAAGAAATGCAAAAAATGATACAATCCTTAATCTTCAACTTCCTATGGAAAGACAAAATTCAAACAATATCACAACATAAAATTGCGAAACCACGTTACCTAGGAGGAACAGGCCTCTTCGATACAGAAATGAGGCAACAGGCATTGTGGACTCAAGAACTAGTGGACATAATCAACAACCCCAACACAGAGGAAAACCTTCTAAAAAAATCCACAATAGGACCAAGCCCCAAGTTAATGGAAAAAATACGACAAAAAGCACAAACTATCACCCATACAAATTACAATGAAATAAAATCAAGTTCATGAGAAAATTACTTCGAAACAACATTGAAGAGGAAATCAACCTGAAAAAGATATACAACAATATTCAAGAAAACCAATCAGACATGACAGAAGATACAAGAAACCAATTCTACCACCTATCTAAAAAAACTAACCCACAACTGTGGCTCTACGGCTTTCTAACCCTTCACAAGGGACACATCACAAGAGCATGGCTATACCAAAGAAACTTTACCTACAAAGACATCCAAAAATCAAAGGGGAAATGCGACATATGCAAGACAGATGAAACCCAAGATCACATCAGTGAACACTGCGAACGGACAAAACCCTTAAGAGAGCATATCAAGACACAGAACGAAATAACAAACTTCAGCGATTTAACTCAGAATAAGGAAATAAACCAAAAAATCCTGGCATATCAAAAAACGATCTTCCCTTATACAATTCATCTAAATAAAGGGAATGAACACAAACTGTCACTCATAGAGAAATATGAACAATTAATGGAAGACTTAGAGCTAACCCACGGATAGAGAAAAGAAGAGCCCAAAGAATTAAAATGGCAATCTGTATCACCCCTGCAGCCCAGTAGGTAAGACCGACCGGCTTAACAGAACGATACATGAGCCAAATATAACAGCACTACATCGAGGTACACAACAAACAAGCCAAAAAACTGGTTGCCAAATAAATCAAAACAAAGCCAACCGAAAACTAAACAGAACAGAAGGTGCCAAGGAGAGCATGCAGTGTATAACAGCTCCAAAACTCCCCTAAAACGGGAACAATAAATGTTTACCAATGACACGTTGTCGCAAAAAAAAACCACCACCCCCTTCTACTGCCAACAAACCTGCTGACAAACAGTTGTTTATCTCACTTATTTTCTTTCATTTCAGATGGCACAAAAAGAATATTGCTGGTGGGAGACAGCATTATACAAGGCCAAACAAGTTGGTCATCAGATAAAAGAGGAAGGAAATACCAATGTGACGTTACATGTTTTAGAGGGTGCACAACTAGCAGATTGACATCCAAAATAGAGAGGAGAAGAATTGACATATCCCTGTATGATAAAATTATTATACATATAGGTACAAATGACATCCTCCAAAAGACCTGAGAGACCTCAAGATGGATTTTATTGAACTAGTTGCAGCCGTCCAACAACACAATAACCAAGCGACCCTAATCTTCAGCTTACCCCTACCCAGACCAAGAGACCTTCAATCTTCGTGGCCCATACAAAACACCTTCAATAAATGGATCATAAAACACCAACAGCATGGAGACTACAAATCATGGAGAACATATGTGGCTTTCCTAGAGAAGAGATAAAAAATAACGGACCAGCCAATACTGAAGGAAAGGAAGATGTACAGAAGAGATGGACTCCATCTCACAGACTATGGGTCCCAAGTTATGCTGCAACAAGTGAAAATGGCCATATCCTTAACTGATTAAATCATAAAAATAGTAACCAACTAACATAAGATGCCCCTATCCCCGTCCCAACTAACATTTAACAACAAATCCACCTATCACACCAGTATAAGGAAAATGGTGAGATGGGCACCCACCCCAATTCTCTATGAGGCAGGGACCTCTCTCACCAGACAGCAATCACCCGCCTAGAATAAGGTAAACCCAACAATCCCAAACACTTACTAACAACATCACCTGTAATACCAAACTTTCAGCATATCAGGACAAACCAATGTAACCACGGACCACAATGGTTGACAGCACAATGGCTTGACAAGTGCCTTTTTTTCTAGAGAAGAGTTTTCAACAATTGTATTGCAAGCAGATTGATAGAGTTAACAAGAAATAAGGATGTGTTGAATAAAAGTATGGAGAACATTATAGAATAATTATTTTGTGAAATTGGAAAATAACTTTGGATTTAAACTAGGAAGAAGTTTTGGGTTTAATACTATTCTCACATTTATGGTGATGCATATGCCACAAATGGACTGCCTTATTTGGATATATTAACAAAATACCTAATCTGCTTCAAGTCAAGTGGAAGGAAATTTGTGCACTGATGCATATGCCACAAATGGATTGCCTTATTTGGATATATTAACAAAAAACCTAAGCTGCATCAAGTCCTGTGGAAGGAAATTGTGCACTGATGTGGTGTGTTCATGTTTATTGGAACATAACATTTTCAAGGGCTTGATATGTGTGATTGGCTTTTTACAGACTCCTATTAACTGGTTGAGGTCCTCAGTGGCCTAGTGGTTAGCAAGTTTGGCATCTAATCATAGGCCGTCACCTCTGTGGGTTCGAGTCCCACAAGTGGCAATTCTGAGGACCTGTCCCAATATGACCCTGGCTGTTGAACGGGACGTAAAACCCCAACTTTGACCTATTAACTGGTTTGTTTCAACCCATTTTAGACTTGTTACACTGTGTTTAATATTTTGCTTGAAAAGTCTGACTGGCTTTTTGTGGACACCTATTAACTGTTTCAACCCAGTTTTGACTTCCTGCATAGTGTTTAATATTCTGTTTACAAAAACAGACCATGACCTTAACATAAAAAACTACTTCATTTCTATAGTTTGATATTTACTAGACACTGTATACTCTTTTCTACAAATAACTGAAATACTGAAGATATTATAACAGATTTTTAGACTCAAAGTTGCAAAGTATGTATTCCATATTTATGTAATTCTGATTGATGAATACAAGGATTCAGTAATGGCTCATAAAGTTGAAAGCTCCAAACCCTCCACAAAGGGTGTTAGAAAAAGTACTCCTGCACCACCCAAATCCCAGAAAAGAGGATTTGAAGTCGTCTCACCTGCCTCCCCTGACAGTTCTGTCCCACTATCTACCTTACGTGCGATGTTTCAAGAGTTCATTGAACCTGTTACTTTTGATTTAGACTCAATGAAGAAATCTCTGCAAACCAACTCAGAAAAATTGGAAAATCTCGCATAGTTAACTGAGAAGTGTTCAAAGCTTGAAGCTGAAAACATTCAATTAAAAGACAAACTTCAGAAAACTAACCTCAAGTGTGAAAAGTTGGAAGAAAGAATTATTTCTTTAGAAGTAGCTTCAAGAAGAAATAATATGAAGTTTATACCTATGAAGAATACAGCAGCTGAGCTTTGGCAAAATGAGGAGTGCGACATCTTGATTCTGGAGCTGTGTACAAAGTATGGGCTTGATCTTGACCAAACAAGTATTGAGCGGGCCCATAGGCTGAGTAATAGACAGAAAATTGCTCCTATCATTGTTAAGTTTCTCAATTACAGGGATAAGCTTAAAGTTCTAAAGGCAAAACAAAAATTTAGAGATGGGGGTATTCTTTTAGTGGAAGACTTCCCTTCAGAAGTTAGGTCCTCAGTGGCCTAGTGGTTAGCAAGTTTGGCATCTAATCATAGGCTGTCACCTCTGTGGGTTCGAGTCCCACAAGTGGCAATTCTGAGGACCTGTCCCAATATGACCCTGGCTGTTGAACGGGATGTAAAACCCCAACTTTGACTTTGACCCTTCAGAAGTTGTGCGACGAAGGAGGCAGTTTTCCACTGTCCTAACTGCTGCCTATAAATCGCCTAAACAGTGCAAGGCACACTTATCAGTTGACAAGCTAATCCTTGATGGCAAGATGTACACGACTAGTGACTTAGACAAGCTACCTAGTGAACTGAGGCCAAGTAATCTTTCCACAGTTACCAATGGCAATATCACGGCCTTTTATACCTCCCAGTCCAAACTCTCAAATCACTTTCCTTGTTCGTTTACAACAGGTGAGGGTACTTTCTCTTCGGTGGAACAGTACTTTATGTACCAAAAACCTAATCACTTTGCTGATCATGCTGTGGCTAAACAGATTCTGGAAAGTGATGACCCAGTTACTGCAAAAGCTTTGGGGAAAAAATTCATAATTTCAAGATAGATGAATGGAAAGACGTCAGGAACCAATATATGCAGTTTGGAATCCGTGCTAAATTCAATCAGAACGAGGCATTGGCTACATTTTTAAAAAGTACAGGAGATACCACTTTGGTAGAAGCTATCCCCTATGACAACTACTGGGGGGTTGGCTGCTCATTGAATAATCCAGACCTGTGGGTACCTACCAAATGGAAAGGCACAAACACTCTGGGGAAGATGCTTTCTGAATTAAGGGACAATCTAAAGTGATAATATCGCATTTAAAAAAAAAAAATTTTTTTTCTTTTTCTTTCTCTTACTTTCATTTGCTATTCAAAAGACCTATGAAAACTTGAAACAATAGTGTTAAATATAATTTAAAAAGCTGTGTTATGAATTATTTTTCCTACACATGCAACCTATTATTTCAAATTTGATTAAGATTTGTAATTGTTGAAATTGTTATTTTGGGACTTCTATATTTTTGCCCAAGCATAATTTTTATTGTCTTTTTTCAGTTAAACAAATGTTTGTATCAATTAACTGATTAAAGTGGCTTTTTTGTACTTTGAATGTATAGTTAAAAATTGCATTTCAATTGTAGACGTTAATAACTATAACTATAATGCGTACAATGTACTAAACGGTCTTTTTTAAGATTTTGTACAGGTATGATGAACAACGTTTTGAATACAGTTTTTTTGTAAGTGTAATCATTTTGTACAAATTTGGCATTGCAACGTGCATAATGTAGTTGAGTTGATGTTCTTGATATCTTATAAAGATACACCAAAGAATATTTCTTTGTACCCTGATTGAATTATGTATTTTATGTATGGTGTATGAATTATAGCTGTATGATTACTGTTGTGTTTAATTCAAGTCAGAGTCCCCCTGTGGGTCCGGGGATGTAGAATAGGCCCAACGTATCCTCCTGCGTGTCGTAAGAGGCGACTAATTGGGGGCAGCCTGTTTGCCGTGGGTTGCGATCCGTGTCAGTGGAAGAGAGGGTCCTGGCTGTTGAGCCAATACTTTGTTGCGGCATTGAGGAGGCAATACACAGCTTTGGCCTCAATTTCACTTAGTCGGAAGGTTAAGATGGCCTGGCTTAATCAATCGGCTGGTAGTGCCAAGCCCTAGTGCTCCAAATTAGTGATGGCTTGTTTATTCTAATGGTTTATACTGTTGTTTGATTGTATTTTGCTGGTGTTTGGTTTGTGCTTTTGTTTGGAGTATCTAGAAGGCGGCTGCTTAACAGGTCAATCAAGGTTCACGTCTGTGTTCTTTGAGTATATTGTTAATGTATCTCTGATATCAGTGTGCAGGGCTCAGCTCCACACTATTATGATATCCCCTTGTTGGGCTCGAAGGGTGGGTGGAGAACATTGGCAATGAATAAATACTATAACATTATGGCTACACAAAATACCCAAATGACTGATAGGAAAAGGATTAGAACTTCGCCTGATTTCATGACTTCGAACTTGGATTCTGTTCAGATTTGTACATGGCCGCGATTTCTGTTAGTAAAAGGTACAGACAATGAGAGACCTCTGTCAAAACTGTCACCATTTGCTGTAAACAAGGCCATTGTTGCTGTTCTTGGGTCTGATCCCTGTAATATGAAGAAATTAAGGAATGGAGACATCTTGGTTGAATTAGACAAGGAAAACCAAAGCAGCAAACTATTGAAAACGACCAAACTGAACCTGACTATGGACCACGTTATCCCTATCACTGTATCACCACACTACAACCTGAACACAAAGAAAGGGGTCATTAGATGCCCAGATATAAAAGACTGTTCTGATGAGGAGATATTAGATGGACTAAAAGATGAAGGTGTCATAAAGCTGGACAGGATATTAGTATTTAGAGATGGACAAAGGAAATCAACAGGGACATTTATATTGGCATTCCAAAGTCAGACCTTGCCAAAATACATCAGGGTGGGTTACTACAGGGTGGCTGTGTCACAGTTCATACCAAATCCCATCAGATGCTATAAGTGTCAAAAGTTTGGTCACACTAAATTCAATTGCAGAAAGAATGAAGTTTGCACAAAATGTGGGCAAGAAGATCATACAGACTATCAAGAATGTAGGAATGAAGCAAAATGCGTAAATTGCCAAGGAAAGCATGCATCAAATGATAAAGAATGTCCAAAATGGAAAGAAGAAAAGGAAATTCAGAGAATAAAGGCAGAAAGAGGGATTTCATATACAGAAGCCAAGAAACAAATGGATATATTTAATTCTGTGAAATCAACCTATGCCCAAGCAGCTGCAGCAACCAAACCCGTGGTGAAAACAGCAACCATAGCAAAGGTCAAAGTTGGGGTTTTACGTCCCGTTCAACAGCCAGGCAACCATAGCAACACAAACAGAAATGACATGGCCAGAAGGTACCAAACAACCCAAAAAGTGTGCGGTTGAGAAACAGACAACTAAAGTAAATAAAACCAGTGCATCGAGTCAGACAAATGCATCTCAAAATGACCCCATTAAATTGAAAATAAGCCAGAGCAAGGTATATTTGACCAAACAGCATAAGGGATCTGATGACCCAGTTAAACAATACAATAAATATGATGTTTTGAGTGACAGTGACAGTAAAATGAGTTGCGAAGAATCCCCAATCACAAATTCACAAGGGCGGAGTGGTAATAAAAATGTAAATAATGGAACCAAACAAAAATAAAAGTATACTACAGTGGAACTGTCGTGGCTTTAGGCCAAACTTTGAAGAAATTAAAAATTTAATTTCAAATTTTAGACCCTACATTTTAGCATTGCAGGAAACTCTTTTTAAAGAAACAGATAATGTAAATATTAGAGGCTTTGATCACTATTTTAAAACTTGTATGTCTGAAGTAGATGGGAGAGCCACTGGTGGCTGCTCTATTTTTGTTAAGAAAGGTATACCCCATGAGGTACTTGAGTTGGATACAGAACTGCAGGCAGTTGCTGTAAAAGTATCTCTGCATAAAACTATAACTGTATGTAATGTATATATTCCACCTCGTTTTAATGTTGCACAAAGTGATATTGATAATCTAGTCAACCAATTACCTGCACCTTTTCTATTTATTGGAGATTTTAATGCACATAGTGATTTATGGGGCTGTTCCTCTTCTAATAGTTTAGGCTATAAGGTGGAACATCTTCTTGAATCCTCTGATATTTGTTTACTTAATGATAAATCACCTACCTATTTTCATCCTGCATCTGGTTCATTCACCTCAATAGATTTGTCTTTATGTTCTGCATCTGTTTTTCTAGATTTTGCATGGCAGGTCCATTCAGATCAGTGTGGTAGTGACCATTTTCCTATTTTAATTGATATAGTTAAGAGTATGCCTAAGGATAATGTTCCTCGTTGGAATCTTAAGAAGGCTGAATGGCCAAAATTCAAACTTCAGTGTTCTCTCGATATTAATAGGCATAGTTTTACTGATACAAGTGAAAAGTTTCCTGCATTTTTAAATAAATTAAATGACATAGCAACAAAATGTGTGCCAAAGTCAACTGGACAGTCCACTGGTAGCTACAAACCATGGTTCAACAGTGAATGCAAAAAAGCTGTTAAAGCTCGTCAAAATGCAATGGATAAATGCCGTATAAATCCTACATCAGATAACATAAATGAATATAAAAACTGTCGAGCCAATGCTCGTAAAGTAATTAAAGAAAGTAAAAGAAAATCGTGGCGTGAATATGTATCAAAACTAAATGTGAAGACACCGGCTAAGAAGGTATGGGTCAAAGGTCAAAGTTGGGGTTTTACGTCCCGTTCAACAGCCAGGGTCATATTGGGACAGGTCCTCAGAATTGCCACTTGTGGGACTCGAACCCACAGAGGTGACAGCCTATGATTAGATGCCAAACTTGCTAACCACTAGGCCACTGAGGACCTCAAGAAGGTATGGGAAATGATAAGGAAAATAAGTGGCAAACAAAGTAACACCACAATACACCATCTGGAAAATAATGATGGGACAAAAATAATAGAAAGAGTGGATATAGCAAATAGGTTGGCCCAAGAAATCAGCAAGAATTCCAGCAGCAATAATTACCGTGCAAACTTTCAAAAATATAAAGAGAAAGCTGAAAAAGAACACTTGGATTTTGACACAGATAACTCTGAAAACTACAATGTACCATTTACCATTAGAGAACTATGTGATGCTCTAAAAAAGTCTCATGACACAGCCACTGGTCCAGATGAAATTCATTATCAACTGCTTAAACATCTACCAAGAGACTCACTTATGGTGTTACTTGATATATTTAATGATATATGGGCTTCAGGTGAAATTCCTGAATGTTGGAAAGAGGCCACTGTGATACCTATTCCTAAACCAGGCAAAGACTCAAAAAACCCATCCAATTATCGTCCCATATCTCTGACGAGCTGTTTATGCAAAACCATGGAAAGAATGATTAATACTAGACTAGTTTGGTGCCTTGAGAAAAATAATATTTTAACAAAATATCAAAGTGGTTTTAGAAAAGGTCGAACTACAACAGACCAATTAATAAGACTTGAATCTTTTATTAGAGATTCATTTTTAAAAGGCAATCATGTAGTCTCTGTATTTTTTGATTTAGAAAAAGCCTATGATACAGTGTGGAAATATGGGGTTACCAAAGATCTACATAAAATAGGCTTAAGAGGGCGAATGCCTATGTTTATTCAGAATTTTTTAACCAACAGAGTTTTTAGAGTTCGTTTAGGGTCTGTGTATAGTAATATATATGAACAAGAAATGGGTGTGCCTCAAGGCAGTATTTTATCTGTTACACTATTTATTTTAAAGATCAACAGTATTGCTGATGTGATTCCAGCTAGCTTTGAAAAGTCTCTTTTTGTTGATGATTTCTCAATCACTTGTTCTTCTAGAAATATGGCTTCCATAGAAAGGCAACTTCAGTTATGTTTGAATAAAGTAGAAAAATGGGCTGATGAAAACGGTTTTAAATTTTCTAAAACAAAAACTGTTTGGATGCATTTCTGTAATAAAAGAAAACTTCATCCAGACCCAACATTGACAATATATAATTCACAAATCCCTGTTGTTTGTCAAACTAAGTTCCTTGGTATTATATTTGACAGTAAACTGAATTTTAAGGCACACATTGATTATATTCGTCAGAAATGTGAAAAGGCCATGAACTTACTGAAAGTAGTTGCCAAAATGGATTGGGGAGCAGATAGAAGTGTTTTAATGAGACTTTATCGTTCATTTGTTCGTTCTAGATTGGAATATGGTTGTGCTGTTTTTAGTTCTGCTCGTAAGTCTTATCTTAAGAAATTGGAACCCATTCAAAACAAGGGCTTAAGAATATGCCTGGGAGCCGTCAGGACTTCTCCAATGCAAAGCTTGTATGTAGAGGCAAATGAACCACCCTTGTATTTAAGGTTTGATAAATTATGTATTCAGTATGCTTTGAAATTGAGAAGTAATCCTGATAATCCAGCTTACAATGTTGTTTTTAACCCCCAGTATTGTGATTTGTATGACAAGAAACCATCTGCAATAAGGTCTTTTGGGCATCGTGTAGAGGAAGATTTGTCTGCTGTCTGTCCTCAGCTGGATCTAATTCAGACTGTGTCATTGCCAGATGACTCACCCTGGACTATACAGAAACCTCACATAGACTTATTCCTCACCCATCAAAAGAAACAACTTGGTGATGATTGTATGTTTCAAAGTCTATTTGCTGAGTTAAAAGGCTATTACTCTGACCATAGGGCTATATATACTGATGGATCGAAAACAGAAAATAGGGTTGCTGCAGCTGCTACATCTGATGGCCTCAGTGCCCAGGTCAGACTTCCTGGCAATGCTAGTATATTCACAGCTGAATTACAGGCTCTTAAAATGGCTTTTAATATTGTAAAAAATTGTGATTGGGATCATTTTATCATATTTAGTGACTCTTTATCTAGTCTTCAGGCTCTTGATAGTAACAACTGTGATCATCCTTTTATTCAAGATATTTTAAAACTTTTTAATGATTGTTTGTCAGTGAATAAGAAAGTGGTTTTAGCTTGGGTTCCTAGTCACGTAGGCATAAAGGGCAATGAAAAAGCAGATGAGCTTGCCAAACAGGCCTTGAATTTTAATGTTTTAGACTTGAAAGTCCCCTATACAGACTTGAGAGTGAATGTAAATAGTGTTTTTAAACAAAAGTGGCAAGCTCAATGGAATGAGTGTCCTGATAACAAACTATTCCAAATAAACCCTACAGTAGGAGATTTTTATGTTTGGACGGGTTTATCTCATAGGGAAGAAATAGTTATAACTCGAGCCCGTATAGGACACACCTATTTCACGCACAGTTATCTGTTGAAAGGTGAAGATATGCCCTGGTGCATTCCATGTCATTGTCCTGATACAGTGAAACATATACTATTAGACTGTATTGACCTACGTGACACCAGAATAAAATATTATAGAGATATAAATACGATGGAAAAGCTATTTAATGAAAATGTTTACAATGTTATAAATTATTTAAAAGAATGTGGCCTGTTTAAAAAGTTTTAATTAAATTATTTTGTGTTTTGTCCTTCATGTTAATTTATTCTGTAATATCTAGTCTTGATTTGTGTTGTACTGTGATATTGATCTATACTTTGTATTTTTACACTTTATTTTGTTTGTTGTTTATGTATTGTTGATTGTGATTTTTTACATTGTTTATTCTAGTCATTTTGTATAATCTTGTTTTTTGTTTGGTATTTTTGCTACTTTTTAATCATTTGTATATATATGTTTGTGAATATTAGTTAACGTATTTATAGTAGTTTTTATAGTGCAGTATAACACATTAGTGTTGTTGCACTAAAAATTTTAAATATCTTATCTTATCTAATTCAAGTCAGAGGGATAATATATATAATCTATTTATAGTCTTGCTGTAGGAGGAGTTTTGACTGCTTGGTTAGTTAAAACTTGAATTGTTAATATAATGTGCACGTTCAGGTTGATATGATATTCTTTAATATGTGATGTAGTTTTATCAATTTATATAGAAATTTCTTATTTCTCATCTAGTAATGCTTTTAAGGTATGTAATATAACTTTACCGTTTGTATTGTTTGAAAACTATAAATACAACAGTAGGTATGTAAAATTTGACATTTTTAGCCTAATTTGACTGTTTATTATAATGTACCCAGTTATGTATAGTTGTCCTATCTGAGGGATAACTTTAATATGCCAAAGAATATTTAGTTGTATTCTTTTTTAATAATACCAAAACCTAAAAGGTTTGTTAATAAATAAAGTGTATCAGCAAAATCACAGAAAATGCTCTATGGCTACTTTATAGACAAAGTCAAAGTTGGGGTTTAACGTCCCGTTCAACAGCCAGGGTCATATTGGGACAGGTCCTCAGCATTGCCACTTGTGGGACTCGAACCCACAGAGGTGACAGCCTATGATTAGATGCCAAACTTGCTAACCACTAGGCCACTGAGGACCTCGGCTACTTTATAGAAGGCAATATTTGATAATTCGAATAATCTAGTTGTTTTACCATAATGGAATTTTGATTATCTTTGGCTTTTTAAACAATGAATGCAATTAATTCAGTTTTCAATCTAGTTGTTTTAACATCTTGGAATTGCCATAATATTTTTTTCATCTGAAACAATGAAGGTAACTGTACATAACAATGTGCTTTATTATAACATATATACCTTACAATGAAAATATCTAACAAGCTTTACTAATTGAAAATGTTACAAGTGTCTTAAGATACATGTAATCTGACACGAATTCCCATTGATAGTAGCTAAACTTTTTCTAACTTAGGTTGATAAAACAGATCATTTTCAAAGGTCAGTTTTTGTCAGGGGCTCACCATATTTACCTTTATTTGTTAGGTATTTCATATGTACATTTCATTAACTATACTTGGTTGTTACAGTTAGTACTTAATGTTTACAATTTTTTAATTATATTATAACATGACAAAACATTACTATGACATAACATGCATTGGCTATAAGCTGTCTAAGTTAGAAACAGTTAGTAATCAGTATAACTATATTAGGCATAATTTTAACATGCATTGTCAGTATGTGGTTGCTTATAAGTTCTGTTTTCAATGGACTGTTTTCTCCTCTGGCATTGGTCTTTTTGTAGTTCTTTGCGTAGTTATTGACTCAGTTTCGTATCTCCTTCCGTTAAGCCTGTCGGCTGCGGAGGCGGGGTATGAGTGTTTTTCTTTCTTGTTTTCGGTCCTCTACTTCTGTTTCTCTGTTGTTTATGTTGTCGAGGTCTGAAAAGAAAGGGGTTAGTGTTATATGTTTCGAGGGGTTGTGTTACTGTGGGGTATTGGGGTATATCCTTAATCTAGGGTTGGTGATTACTGTCCGATGGGGTTGGTCCCTGTCGCATAGAGTGTTGCAATGGGTGCCACTCCCATCCATTTCCTTAGAGCTAAGGGTGTGGGTATTTATTTAGAAAGAGTTTGATTACTGATTTTTTATTTTGGTGCAGGGCATATGGGGTTTTTTGGTGCAATTGTTAGTATAGAGTTCAATGTCACTTACTTTCTTGATATATGTGGATCTTTTACTTTCACTTCTTCGGGTTTACTTTGGTGTTCATCTGATCAGAGATATGGCCATTTTCAGTTGTTGTAACATAATCAGTGACCCCGAGCTGCTTAGGTGAAGGCCATCGTGTTTATAATCAAGTGTGGACTTGATTTCCGGGAGTTCCCAGAGCCATGTTCTTTTCTGCAGGAATGTTTTGTAGGTTCGCCATATTTTATAGTTTCCCCTTCGTTGATGTTTTATTAGCCACTTGTTTAGGGCATCCTGTTTTGGCCATGATCTTCCCATGTCCCTTGGTCTAGGGACTGGTAGGCTAAATATGATTCTGGCATTGGGGTTATTGGTTTGTATCTGGCCCAGGAGTTCTATGAAGTCGAGTCGTATATCACTCCAGGTTGAGGTCATGATGTCATTTGTTCCAATATGGATTATCAGTTTGTGGTAGGGGGCGATATTAACTCTACTTCTTTCTATTTTGCTGGCTAATCTGGATATGGTACAGTCTCTAAAACAAATGGTTTCTACTTGGTATCTGGTGTTCCCTCTGCCTTGATTCCAGTTTGGTATATTCTGGATGATACTGTCCCCCAGCAATAGTACTCTTTCTGTCTGCATCTGAAAGCACAAAACATGAAGTACTATCAGTCAATTGTTTGTTAGTCGAATCTTTGATTCGAGTTATGTACTGAGTTGCGGTCGCGATTTTAAAAGGGCCGTTTAAGCCCTTAAATATCAAATTCTTCATAATATTTGTTCACATATCGGTACATTAAGGTCTATACTATACACTCTGCCATTTTGAAGATTTTTAATGCTTTTATTCAGTTATATTTTATAAAGTAAAAAGCTTGTCTAGCACTTCGTCTGGCTTTCTCCAAGGACCCGTATGTCCTAGAAACTATTGTGTTTGCCATTGTAATGGCCTACTCGAACGAGTCTTTTTTAACGGTTTCGTCTGCTGGTTTCTAGACCTTAAACCCCAATTAATTTATTCGTCTGCAGGGTTTATCACGCAGTCACTGTTAATGTAAAATTGCTGTCTGCCCATCTACGTGTACTCCATTATTTGTCAAACAAGTAAACCGCAAAGAAATTAATGAATGAAGTGACGTCACGGTAGTACTATACATTTTTCGTTTAGCCAATCAAAATTGAGATCACCTCTGGCAGAGACAATGAAAATATTCAAACTCCGTATATCTACATTCAACCACTAGAAGGCGCTTTTGTATGTCCTAGAAGGTATCATGATGGGGTTTCTAAACGTGAGGCTACGATGGGGTTTCTAACAACATTTTACAAATATATAATCCAGCAATATTTCTGTCTTCTCGCAATATTTAAAACAAATAAAATATCAAATGCTGGTAGTTGTACACCCACACAGTGATGAAAACGTGAGGCTACAATGGTGTTTCTAACAATATTTTACAAATATATAATCCAGCAATATTTTACTGCACCGCACCTCACTCTGTCTTCTCGCAATATATAAAACAAATAAAATATCAAATGCTGGTACTACTTGTACACCCACAGAGTGATGAAAACGTGAGGCTACAATGGGGTTTCTAACAATATTTTACAAATATATAATCCAGCAATATTTCTGTCTTCTCGCAATATTTAAAACAAATAAAATATCAAATGCTGGTAGTTGTACACCCACAGAGTGATGAAAACGTGAGGCTACAATGGTGTTTCTAACAATATTTTACAAATATATAATCCAGCAATATTTCTGTCTTCTCGCAATATTTAAAACAAATAAAATATCAAATGCTGGTAGTTGTACACCCACAGAGTGATGAAAACGTGAGGCTACGATGGGGTTTCTAACAATATTTTACAAATATATAATCCAGCAATATTTTACTGTCGCCGCACCTCAGGCTGGAAATACACCTGTCCTTAATCTCATCCGTACCTGCATCCGCGTCCGTGTCCGCACCTGTAAGACCCTAGATATTATGGTATAAAACAGTGAATTTCCGTCCGCATCCGTAAAAAAGGGTCAAGTTTCTTTTTTTGCGGGTGCGGATGGAAGTTCACTGTATTATACCAAAATATCCAGGGTATCACGGGTGCGGACAATGACGGATGCGGATACGGAAAATAAGGACAGGTGTATTTTGCGAGTAACTCTGTCTTCTCGTAATATTTAAAACAAAATATCAAATGCTGGTAGTTGTACACCCACAGAGTGATGAAAACGTGAGGCTACAATGGTGTTTCTAACAATATTTTACAAATATATAATCCAGCAATATTTTACTGTCGCCGCACCTCACTCTGTCTTCTCGCAATATTTAAAACAAATAAAATATCAAATGCTGGTAGTTGTACACCCACAGAGTGATGAAAACGTGAGGCTACAATGGTGTTTCTAACAATATTTTACAAATATATTGTAACGTTCCCGGTTGGTGTTAACAACTAGAACGTTAGTTGTGTGTTAATGTTAACTGGTTTGTATGGTAGTGTGTTAGTTGTGTTAACCACAACGTTTTGCCTTAAACTCTTCAATCTTGTCCAAGAATCAAATCATCAGGTAAGTTCAAGTCAATCACCCAATCTACACAGTACAGTCAAGATTCTCTGCTTATTGTAATCTTAACCAGCTCACCACAGGTAAGATAATTAGTCAAAGTACCTGCTCACCACAGGTAAGGTTGCTCGTTAAAGTACCTGCTCACCACAGGTAAGATATCAGTCAATCAAATAAGTTGCAGAGAAACCCTATGCATGTACCTCAATTCGATCATAAGTCAGTCTCACTCATGCATTCCAACAAAATAACTTAAAAAAGAATTGCAAAACAAATAACAACTTTATTTGGCTCATGCCAAACTAGCATATTCAATAAATAACAATACAAGTAATTCCTAAAATCAACTACGGTGCACTAATAAAATCAAATGCAACATGCACCTTAAAGCTAAACTTCAATACTGTAAATACAGTCAATACAGTAAATAGTGTCAATACACTCAACACAGTAAATACAGTTAATTCAGTCACTAATGTCAATACAGTCAAACATGTCAATACAGTTAACACTGTCAATACCGTAAATACAGTCAGCACAGTCGATACTCAAAGAGTTTCAAGACTAATATTCACAGTTAATAAGAATGTGTGCAATTCATTAGTATTCCACATACTAATAGTCAAAATATACACACCAAATATCATAAGAGCAAAAAAAGTCACACACTAGTATTCAAAATCATATAACATCCAGTCAGACTGTGTGCAATTCATAAGCATTTGATATGCCAACAGTCAAAAATATGCACATCAAATGTCCCAAGTACATCAGTAATACACAGTATTCAAATATCAATGTGTGACATTCAATTTCAAAAGCACATGTAACACACACCAAATTATAAGCAATTGTATCAGTGTGTAAGTACCAATATGTTTAAACAAAGTGTATTAAGTATAGTGTCACACACAGGTATTAACAGTCAAAAAAAAAGTCAGTGTGTAACCAATAAAATGCTCAGTGCAATGAAAAATGTCACTGAGAAATAGCCAATAAATGTACACCCCTTATCTGTCTACATAAATGGTATAATCACAATATTTAAATCAATTATCAATGTGTATGAATGTGTATTCACAGCATGTACATGGGTTTTCAGTGATTTTATAATGTGTTCATTTCAAAAGAAAGATTAAATTTTTAAGTTGACAATAAATACAGCTCAGTCCAGTGTAAATATGTTACACTGGAGTCAATGGATTAACTCTATCTCTTCATATATACTACTTCACTACTCTATTTCCAAATATGGAAATGCCAGTGAATGAGTGAGTACAACTTCACTACTGTTTTTCCAAATATAGAACTGTCACTGCTGATCAATGGGTTGTAGGAAGGGTTTTCATTGGCACAGAGCCAGACATGATTATTGATTAGTAGACAGTGTTAGTAAGTAAGAGGTCATAGGTCAGATGGAATGCTTGTGTGAAGGATTTTTATTGGCTCAGAGCCAGACAGGATTATTGATTAACAGGCAGTGTTAGAAAAGTATGACGTCATAGGTATTTCCCTCAACACACATGGTGGCAGTTAGTTGGAGGATTTCTGTGCAATTATCAGATTTTTTGTGCTAAAGTATTAATTGTTATCAACTATAAAGTGTGGGATAATGAATTTAAATATGTATGGAAGCTGTATTCACTGTCAACTTGTGTCTAAATGGGATATATCAGCATTCAATGTGCACACATTGTTTGTGGTAACTGACCTTTTTCAGTCAATGATTGGCGCACATGTGAGATTTGTACATGCGCACAGCAAGATCAATAATGCGCTACTTGACAGTACTCTTTGCGCACAATGTTGCGCAGATCGATGTGTACCCTTGAGTCTCTCAAAAGAAACTGACTCTACAGCGTTACGTTCGCCCTTATATAGGTTTCCAGAGACCTCTTGGTGTAGGGAGACAATAACAATAACTGACAAAATATTTGCAATAAATGCTGAAATAGTCTGGATATTATTGTCAAATAGTCTTGACACATTAATTGTTAAAGAATTTAACTGTAATATGGATGAAATGTGTTGACATTACCGGCACTATATTTTGTCAAACCCTGGCTCATTACACATAGAATGTAAACAAATGGCGCACGTACGTGAATTTTGACAGTTTAATCTTAAACATTGTGGATATTATGAATAATGAGTGAGGATAATATAAAACCAATATTATAAATTGAATATATGGATGAATAGAAGGATTTACCCAAATTTACAGGTAAGATTTATGTTTCCATTATTTTAATATTTACTGTGCAACTGTGCGCTCTCAGTACAAATTTGACAGGTAAGAGCCAAGTTTTGACAGGATTATTAAGATTTATCAACTCCTGTTAATGGTAAGTACCATGAATAAATTCCGAATAAAATCTGTGATACATGAATAATTCATACATACCTTGAAAATCTGAAGTGTTTTTATTTAAATTGTCAAAGAGCTGATCTTTATAAATACCATCTATCAGTACTACTACTTTCTAACAAGAGAGGGGCAAAAGAGAAAGACCAACCCATCATTGACCAATAAGAATTATATAGTGAATAAATTGGTAAAAATGAGTATGCCAAAATATTTTACCCAATTGAAGTACTGTTATAAGTTAAAATAGGTATTATTAAAATATTATGAAATTTAAATTGAATAAAATTTACATTATATTTAATTTGGTTGAATACCCCAATTACTACAATATAATCCAGCAATATTTTACTGTCGCCGCACCTCACTCTGTCTTCTCGCAATATTTAAAACAAATAAAATATCAAATGCTGGTAGTTGTACACCCACAGAGTGATGAAAACGTGAGGCTACAATGGTGTTTCTAACAATATTTTACAAATATATAATCCAGCAATATTTTACTGTCACCGCACCTCACTCTGTTTAGCGGGCGATAATACCAAGTTTACAGATTTCAACACCCACCCCAGCAGGCACACGCCTTGAAATGTCGTTGATTTAGAGTTGAAAACAGGTCCTGACGTTGAAATGCACATTATCAACTACTAAATCTAAGTTAGTTTTCTGACATGAAAAAGTAGTGATATTTTGACCAGAAATCATGGTGATTTTTGGTTGAAAAATTGACACTGACACAATTTCAACACTATTTCAAAGCTGGATTTCTGACTGGAAAAAGTAGCGATACTTCACAAAAAATCACCACTAAATCAAGTTAGGTTTTTCGACATGAAATCTTAGTCATGTTATTGAACAGAAAACAGGTTGAATATTGGGAAATGAATGACTAGTGATCTTTGATTGAAAATTCTTTTTCTAGAGGGTGATATAGTGATTAAGTCTAACTTTTTGAAAGAACTATTATTGCAATAGTTTTTGAATTTGTAGGTATTTGTAAAGCAAAGACTAATTTTTAAAGATTATTAAGATGATGATGATTATGTACTTGTAGCTTTTGTACTTGCATGTACTTGTAGCTTTTATCCATTCTCCTTATTAATTTATAGCAACAACAAAACTGATGCAGCCAAATATAATTTTATAATTTATAATTATATTTTGATTAATGTAATTCTTGATAATTAAAAAAACATTTTGAAGTCAAACTTATCTTAAATTAAAAAAAGGTAAATTCAAACGAATTCATCAAAACTTAGTAATTTGAATTTGTTTCTCCCATACCCTGGTAACTAGTTTTCAGTTTGCAAGTTTACACTGAAAAGTCCTCTATACAGAGAACCTAAGCTATAACATTTTATCACACAACAGTGAGGTTGGGGGGTTCCTGGTTTTTCTTATCTGTACCCTGCTACACAGAACATTAGGCCTGTGACTAAAAGTAATTAGATAACACAGCAGGGGTGGAGGTGGGGGTTTACCCTTGCTCAATTGCATGCATGGTGTTTACTTCCTCAGGTCTGTTTTTTGTGGTCAGAACTGACAACTAATTAAGGTGGGGAGTAATGGGTGGAGTTCTACAAATGTGGCTTTTCTTGTGTTTTTTTTCAGTATATATGACAAAGTATCTGAACTGAGCATTGTGGCTTTGCTACATAATTATAGCTTCTTTATAATTACAATATAATTATAGCCAAATTAATAAAACATTTAAAAGAAACTGATTGGATAAAATACTGAAGATATAAATAATGTCACAGTTGTTTGTTATTTACAAAGAAAAAAATTTATTTTAAATTTTCACAAAAAGAATTTCAATTGAAGGCTCTGAATAATACCGGTCCTATTAATAACATAAAAATGGATATCTAGTTGGAAAATATGGATTTACATATCTTGAGCAATTATATTTGAAAGCTGATGCAAAATTATGTGTTATTACAATGTCATTAGTTTGTTTATTTGGGGTTTTACGTCGCTTTCAACACTGTACAGGTCATATCACGACGGGTAGTTGGAAGGGCAGAGGAAACCAGTACATAGAGTTCGCTAGGGTTGTGTACTGTAAACTGCCGACCAACGGCAAGCAACTACCAGCTTTCCCACTTAAGGCCGTCACGGGGATCGAACCCCCGACCTCAGAGGTGGGAGGCGAGAGTGTTACCACTCTGCCACCGTGGCCCCCTACAATGTCATTAGAAATAGAATATTGAATATACAATGATTCATGAAAACATGTCATCTTGGAAAGAATTAATTACTTTGAAGATGTATCCAAATTGTAAATATGCATGTGGATAGTTATTGTATAATATTATTAAGAAGCTATAATTATGACACACAAGCTACAATGATTCAAATAAAGAAGACAGTGTAAACAACCTGATTTCACCCATTGAATTCAACCCTATTTCATACATTGGATTCAACCAAAAACAGTTTGCAAAATCTACACGTATTTCAACCAGATTTCACCCACTGAATTCAACCTGATTTCACCAATTGAATTCAACCTGATTTCACTGGTTGGATCCAACCAAAAACGGTTTGCAAAATCTACACGTATTTCAACCAGATTTCACCCACTGAATTCAACCTGATTTCACCGATTGAATTCAACCTGATTTCACTGGTTGGATCCCACCAAAAACGGTTTGCAAAATCTACACGTATTTCAACCAGATTTCACCCACTGAATTCAACCTGATTTCAACGTTGGTTTCAACATGATTTCACCGGTTGGATCCAACTAAAAACGGTTTGCAAAATCTACACGTATTTCAACCAGATTTCTACGTTGGATCCAACCAGATTTCAAAGTTGCGTGCCTGCTGGGACTGCTGTCCTAAGATTCGACTCCGTGGTTGGCAGAAGGCCAGCCACTTCACCCTAGTTATGTGTTTGAGGGGGGGTCTGGGGGGGCTTCTGCCTGTATTGTTTAGTGCTTCTCCAGTTGTTCCTGTATGTGTTTGTATCTTCTGTTGAGCCGTTCAGAAACATCTTACTTGGCTGCAGAGGTGATACATTATTGAGGGGGGGGGGGGGGGTTGTTCTGGTGTCTTGTCTTCATTCCTGTACTCTTGGTGCTTGGATCAGGTCTTGGTGTTTGGATTGCATGCTTTCCAGGGCATTGTACCTTCTGTTAAGCCATAATGAGTAGAACCATTCATATATAGCTGCAGAGGCGGTACTATTTTGCATGCTAATTCTTTAGGTAGTTATCCTCTCTAGATCTTGTAATAGTTGCTCGTATTTCTCTATGACTATTTCCTTGTGTCTTCCTCCTTTGTTCAGGTGTATTATATAGGGGAAGATGACTTTTTGGTATGTTAGGATTATTTTGTTGGTTTCCTGGTCTTGGGTTAGATCGCTGAAGTTTGGGATGTTGTAATTTTTTCTGATATGATCTCTCAGTGGTTTTGTTCTTATACAGCTCTCTATGATATGATCCTGGTTTTCTGGTGTGTTGCAGATGTCACATTTCCCTTTAGATATTACAATGTCCTTATATGTGAAATTCCTTTGGTGAAGCCATGCTCTTGTCATGTGTCCTCTGTGCTGTGTTAAGAAGCCATAGTACCATAATTGTGGGTTGGCTATTTTCGATAAATGGAGAAATTGGTTCATTTTTGTGTCTGAAAGGTTAGTGTTGTTTTCTTGTAAGTGGTTGTATATTTTCTTTAGATTGGTTTCATCAGTTATATCCTCTTTTAATATTTTTTTCATAAACTTTATTTTGGCTGAGTTTATTTCATTGTAGTTGGTGTGAATTATCTCTTGCGATTTTCGTCTTATTTTTGCAGTCAGCCTTGGGCTTGGACCTAATATTGACCTTTTTAGGAGGTTTTCTTCTGTGTTAGGGTTATTGATGATGTTGACTAGTTCCTGGGTTCAGATTGCTTGTTGTCTTGTCGTCATATCGAATAGGCCCGTGCCTCCTAGATATCTTGGTTTAGATATTTTTTGTTGGGAAATAGTTTGTGTTTTCTCATTCCACAGGAATTTGAAGATCAGCGATTGTATTTTTTTTCTGGGTTTCTTTGGGTATTTCTATATGTCTCATTTTATAAAATATTTTGGGCATTGCATATATGTTTATCAAGAATGATCTTCCTAGGATGTTGTGCGATCTTTTTCCCCAGTTTTCCATTTTGCTTTTAAGCTCTTCCACTGTGTCTTTGTAATTTATCTGGGCCATGTTTTTTATTTTGTATTTTAGGCCTAGTATCTTGACTTCATCTTTTATCCAGCTCATGATCTCCCTTAGATCTCTAATTTTCCATGGTCCCAATATTATTGCTTCCGTTTTTTCTTTGTTTGTGAGGGCCCCAGATGCTTGGCAGTATTCGTTGATTGTTTTTAGGGATTCTTCAATCGATTGTTTGTTTGTCAGGATTAGGGTGGTGTCATCCGCATATGCTACAATCTTTTTTTCTGTCCTAGGGTTTATTTTGTATCCTGTTATCTTTTTATTTTCTCTTATCTTTTCGGCTAGACCTTCAGCCGAAAGTACAAACAGCAGCATGCTTAGAGGGCAGCCCTGTCTTACAGATCGCATAATATTTATTTTCCTTGTAGTTGTGCCATTTATTTCTATATTGCTGTATATGTTTGTGTACATTATTTTGACCCACTGTATGAAGTTATCTGGTAGATTTAGCGATTTAAGGATGTCAAAAAGGTATCTGTGGTCAACTCTGTCGAAAGCTTTTTGTTGGTCTATGACAAGGTAAATTAATGTATTTTTCACGTATGTTGTTTCGATGTTCCATATATCAGTTAGGATGTTGTTGGCCGTCCCTATTGATCTATCTTGGATCCCACAGTACTGGTCTTTTCCTGTCAGTAATTCCATTTTGGGTTTTAGTCTATTTGCAAGTATTTTGGATAAAATCTTGTAGTCAGTATTAAGTAGGCTCACAGGTCTCCAATTCTTTAGTTCTTTCGGGTCCCCCTTTTTGTACAATAGTTTTATAATCTCTTGTTTTTGTGAGTTACTCAGACTTTTTTTGAGGAATATATTGTTTAACATTTCACATATGTCTTCTTTTAATTCTGTCCAAAAGGTTATATAAAATTCCTTAGGTAGCCCATCTGCGCCTGGGCTTTTGTTATTTTGCATTTGGTTTAGGGCTGTTTTAACTTCTTTTGGTGTTATTAGATTTCCTATTGTTTCTGTTTCTGTTTTAGGGATGTTTTTTTCTTTAATTAGTTTGTATATCTGGTCTTGTTGGTGTTTATCAGTTGGTTCCTTGTCATATAGCTTTGTGTAGAAGTTCTCAATTTCGTTTAGGATATCTTCTTTTCTTGTTAGGATAGACCCTTCCATGTTTTTTAGTTCATCTATATTTTTTGATTTTCCTCTTATTTTTTCCAGGTCGTAAAAATATTTACTTGGTGTGTCCATGTACTGTAGCCTGTCCAGCCTAGATCTTATTTGGCATGCCTCTAGCTTTTCTGTATGTATTTCATTTATCGCATTCTTTAGCTCTATTATTTTGTTTATGTCAGAGTTTGTCGACTGTTCTTCTTTCTGTAATTCCTTTTCTATTTTTGCTAGTGCTTCCTGTTGTTCTTTTTTTTACTTATTCCCAGGGATATGCATTTCTTTTTAATTTTTTCTTTTAGTGTGTCCCACCAGATTAATGGTTCTAGTTGATATTTCAATAATTTCCATTCATTTATCAGGGTTCTTATTTCTTGTTTCACTGTTGTCTGCTCTAATAGTTTTACATTTAATTTCCATATTCCTTTCCCCCATTTTATTCTTCTTCCTATTGAGATGCACAGTCCTTTATGGTCAAAGTTTCCTAGGATTTTGTGTTGAATTTTGATGTTTGGTACGTTTTCGGTTTTGCAGTAAGCCTGGTCAATTCTAGTTGCATTGGTGCGCGATATGTGTGTATACTCTGTGGTGTTTGTATTGTATTCTCTCCATATGTCAGTTAGCTGATGTTTGTGTGTCACTGGGGATACTAGAGAATTATGTTTTTGAATTAAGTTCCGTGTTTGCACTGTTTGGTTTTTATAATCTTTCTTATCTTTTAAGCTGTTAAAATCCCCCATTAGTATGATATTTTCTCTGTCTTGCATTATGTTGTCTATCTCTTCCATCACTTTCTTGAGTCTTGCAGTGGCATAATCCTCCGGTTCTAGGTATGCCCCACTTAGAGTGTATGTTTCCGTTTGATGTTCTACTTCTAGGGCTACGTAGTTCCCTGTTTTGCTTATGTTTATTAATCTATGTTTTATGCCATTTTTTATTACAGCTGTTACGCCTTTTGATTTAGGGTCTCCCTCAGAGTGGTATATATCATAGTTCTGGAAATGTTGTAATGTTTTTTCCTTTTCTTTATTCTTTCGATGAGATTCTATTAATATTATTATATCAACTAGGGGGATATGTTTTATTTTTGCTGTAATGCCATTGGAATTTTGACATATTATTTTCATATTTATATGTGTTGAAAGTAGGTTGATGGGTCGGTTATCTCTAGAGCAAAGACACAAGGCAAAGCTTCTGTTAAGCTACTTGGTAGCTGCAGAGGTGCTTTGTTTGCGCTTTGGTTCAGTATGACTTGTCTTGGTCATCGGCTTTGATATCACTTATTGATAGCTCTTTGCCTTCGGAAATGTCTATTAACTTCAATTGGTTTTGGAAGTTCCTTTGTTGTTGCTCTTCCATTTTCTTTATTAGTTCTCCTACGCTTACGTTTTGGTCTTCTGTTTCGTTTTCAAATAGCCCGTGTGCTGTATTGTCGTTCGGTTGGTTTGGTTCTGGAGTGCGTTTTGTATCTGTTTTTTTTCCCTTTATATCAAAGGATTCTTGCTCCTTTCTTTTGTTCGATTTCTTGGTGTTACTTGTTGTCCCCCTGCTGACATATGACTGGAAGGGGGTTGAGTTTAGGAAGCCTCCACTGATGGTTCGGTTGTTATTCTTTGGTGGGCTGTGGTCATTCCCATTATTTCTTTGTGGTGTAGTGATGGGTCTAATTTGATCCTCAAAATAGGAATCCTCTATGTGTGTGGTCTGGTCCAGGGCTTGGTATTTATTTCAGGGTGCAATGTATTGGGGGCCGTTTTCCGTTCTGGCTACGAAGGATGATATTACTCTTTGAGTGTTTTTCGGGTTTAGCCAGGAGTTTACTTTGTAGGCGTTTCCTTGGTTGTTGGTACTGGTGTGTTGTTGCTCATGTGTACGGTCCTGTTTGTTGGGTGTATCTTCCTCTATCGTTGGGGTTCTGGGTGGGCTTTCAGTTGGGGTGTTTTGACTAGTCGGTTTTCCCTCCGTGTTTATTCTTTCTGGAGTGGTGCATATGTCTTTGTGTTCTTGTTTCTGGGTGTTTTCAATTTCCAGATCTCGCCCTGATGCCCTGTTCTCTTGTGGTCTCTGCCTGTTTGGATTTGTTGCATTGCCGCGTTTTGATTTTTTGTGCCTTTTTCAGTGTTGGTGTTTGTTGTTTGCTGTGGTTTTGGCATTTGGTCTTTGGTCTGGTTTTTTGTGTTATTTTTGTTTTGGGGAGGCTCTCTTTGTTGAGCTTGGTGTCCTGCTTGATAGCGCATTTCAATGGTGCAGTCCCATATTAGGTGATCACCCCCGCACCTGAAGCAGGATTTTTGCCTGTCATCTGCCCCGTCTGTTTTTATTCGGACTTGAAAGCCTTCCGGGAGTCTGAGTTGTGTGGGGTAAGGTTTGTAGGTTTTCTTGAATGTTACGTGTTTCACCGCATTTCTAACTTCCAGGTGCAAGTGGCAATTCTGAGGACCTGTCCCAATATGACCCTGGCTGTTGAACGGGACGTAAAACCCCAACTTTGACTTTGACTAACTTCCAGGTGGGCTTTATATGTTCCATTTTTTATTTTCACCTCTTTTACCCCTACCATTTTTTTTTTTTTTTTTTTACCTTTTGTTTGTACACTGACTGGATTAAGAAACTCCACTTGAGGAGAGTCTTTTGCAGCCAGGGCTCACCATTGGAAACACTAAAATCTGTACATTAGATACATATATAACAACAAACAAGTATTTTTAATCAACATAGCAAAACAAATATTTTTAAGCAACATAGCAAAACATTTAGTATATTTTACTATTTGTTTTTTATACATGCAGATGAAACTATATTCGACATCCGTACCATATGTTCTAAACTCTATTTATTTGTTTATTTTCTGCCATCCAAGTTGTACATTCCCTTTTATTCACAGGTTCTACTGTACCGTATTATTTTATCCGCCTTAGTGGTACAGTACTTTTCATCCTAGGGCTTCTGTTAAGCCTTTTTATCGGCTGCAGAGGTGCCCTTAGCATATCATCCATATTTTTTGCATTTTCAGTCACCATATCCTTTGCATCCTTTGGTTGTGATTCCAGCTAACTAGGTTTATACATTTAGACTCTAATATGGTTTTTACTTTACTTTCAATGTGATTTCAACTCTACTAAGACTATACAATTACCCTTTATTTTATTTACTCAACTGGCAAATGGGCATGGTGATTGCTGTTTGGTGGGTGCTTCTCTTTCCCCAATATAGTCAGGGGTGAGTGGGCAGCCACCACTTTATTATTCTTTTGCCCTTTTCCTTATACCTTAGTACCTTACAATTACTATTACCTTATGTTTATTTGTTTATTTGGGGTTTAACGTCGCTTTCAACACTGTGCAGGTCATATCACGACGGGTAGTTGGAAGGGCAGAGGAAACCAGTACATAGAGTTCGCTAGGGTTGTGTACTGTAAACTGCCGACCAACGGCAAGCAACTACCAGCTTTCCCACTTACGGCCATGACGGGGATCGATCCCCGGCCGCAGAGGTGTACTATTACCTTATGTGATACATATTAATATGTTAACAATACTGATTTAAAGGCTGTGAACATTGTGAACCTATTTTATTTTGTTTATTGCAACATTCTTGTACCCTTTTCCAGGCTGTTTATTATGTTGAGAAAGTTCTGGGTCCGGTTTCATGCTTCCTCATTGGGTCTAGTCTGTCTCGTGACAGGCTATGGACTCTTTGACTTTTAAGCTTTTTTTGCCAATTTTTGGATATTGTGGGTTTGGAATTAGTTCCAGTGCTATTGGTGTTTTTGGTAGTTGGTTGGGTCTGTTCTCTTTTTTGTTGTCTAAGTTTGTCGTTTGCATCCAGGATATTTTCTAAGGCATTTATCACATTTTGTTCATCTAGTTGGTATCTCATATGTTTATGTGTTTTGACTCCCTCAGGTGATGTTTCTTCTACTAGAATTTTTAGGACTGGGTCATTTTCATTGTCTCTGTTTGGGTCATAGCCATATTTGGCAATCTCAACTTTGTCCACTGGGTTTTCGTCTTGGAGTGTTTTTGTGAGTGTGTTTAGGAAGTCTCCTACTAGGTTAACTGATTCCTGTAATTGGTCCACTGATATGTCTTCCTGTGGGGTATGTATGTCTTGCTTGTCATCCCTGTGTCTTTGTATTGGAGTGGAGGTGAGTACAGGAGTAGTGAAAGCTCAGTTGGTTGACGGTCTTCCCTCGGGCTATGTGAGATTTCTGTTAGATTTAGATGGGAAACCTGGCGCTAGGAGACACGGGTTCGAAATGGAGGGTACCCTAACCACCAAAGGATATAAAGCAATGAATCTCAACCAACTAGGAGTCTTGTATGCTAAGACAAAGGAAAGATATTTCAAATGGGGATAATGAAGAATTCACGTGTTCTAACCTGAAATCTAATAATCTAATCCCCCTGAGAAATGTACACACACGTTGGTATAATGAAGGCTCGCATTTGCGGGTTCTAACCTGAATCATAATCCCCCTGAGATTTGTACATACATGTATATGTATACTTACAGATTTAGTATCAAATAATGTATACTTACAGATTTAAGATCAAATGGTGGTGGTTTTACATATTTGTGCTTGATAAACTCTCACAGACGCGGGTTCTAACTCGAAACCTAATTGAAACTTAATCCTCATGGGATATGTACATATTCTTTAACAACAGGACTTTATGAATGATTTAAGAATATGGAAAACATGATCCATAGTCATGTCAAAAAGGACAACCAATGTTTGTGCTGTTACAATTGAACAAGTCGTGTTTGTATTAGCAATAGACCAATACAACACTTTTACACTCTGTATGTACACAGCACATATTTACACAACAGAAACACCTGTAAGGCATATGCAGAACCTCGCCACTTATTATAATCACACCACAAGAATAGGGGAGGTAGTTTGCGGTGACCTGACACAAACCAGACCTTATAATTACTTGTCAGCATGTTTTTAAGGTATTATAACTTTTCGCCTCTCATTTTGGGAAAAAGCAAGATCAAGTGTCGACGAATCATCAAATCGCAAACTAGGTCAACACGTGACTTTACCACAGGTTTTGGTATATAAACCATTTCGGGAAAAAGAGGGATCAAGTGTGCACGAATTATCAAATCCCAAAGTAGGTCACCCTGAAACTAATTGCGTATATAAGAAAATTAGAGGAAAAAACGGATCCAAAGCTGACGAATCATCAAATCCTATATAGCAGTCACGTGATGTATACATCTAATGTGGTATATAAGGGACACCATACATGAAGGAATAAGTTCAATCTTGATTTCTAACAAGCCACAACAGATAACACATGAAGATATAATCTCAGTTCACAATGACAGTTATACAATTGTTAACGCTGATCACTCAGAAATGCTATGTTTTATATCATCTCTGTTATACTATAAATAAGCTGGTTCCTAAGAATCAAACTCACAATCCTGACATAGCCTATGCTCAGATCATTTCTAGAATCGACATTAATAATTTTGGTAGAGTATATGTATGTACTCTATATACAGGGTGTTATGCATTGCAATACCCTTTCTCATCATCTAAGATATTTGGAATTTTCTTGAAGAAGTTATACAAGGATCTAAGTAAGAAGTCAAACCACAACTGTAGATATGGCGTTTAAATGTTCGTTTTGTGGATGGGACATGTTGAATAAATCCAACCAAATACACCATGAAGCAATCTGCATACAGTCACACAGAAGGATGGTGGAGGAATATAAAGTTTGTTCTCAAACATTTAACTCCTTACAAGAATTGCAGTTTCACCTTAAGAAATGTGGGAAATTCATATGCTTTCAGTGCAATCTACCATTTTTAACCTCAAGAAGTCTGAATGCTCACATTGAACTAGTTCACAAGAAAGAAGGACATTCTAACGTAATTAAGTTGTATAAATGCTCAATATGTAGTTATATTTGTAAAGACAGATCTGAATTATATAGCCATAGAATGAATCAGCATGGAGGCAATGACAATGATGAGTTAAATGACATTCCCCAATATATTTTCGAAGAGCAGAATGAAAATATTAGGGAAGTATACATAACCAACAGAAATCATATATTAGCTGATCACGAAGCTGGAGATATAAGAGAAACATATAATTTTCCTGTTAATAATTTAAACGATGGTTATAGGGAAATCAGAAGACAAATCAACTTAATATATGATGATCAGACAACAGTATTTCGAATAAACTTTGCCTTTGGCATGATTTTATTCAATAATCAAACAGGGGAGTATAGGTATTATATACCCTATTATAATAGTAGGATATTGACCTACCCCTATACAATATCTAACAGAAATAGTATCAGATTATTAATGAACAAAATAACCAGGATTGATATCATAGAACAAGCTCGAGCTATCAGACCAACAACAGCCTGGACATTAGCGTTCATAACCAATATACAGTACAATATATTTTTGACAGACTTTCCTTTAGGACAAGCCATAGAACTCCCCACATATATCAAAAACCATAAACATTTAAGAAATTTTATCTATGATAAGAACAGGAAGCAACCATACCAAGATAACCTATGTTTCTTCAGATGTTTAAAGGTTCATCTCAATAACCAGAATAAGAATATAAAAGACTATTTAAAAATGTGGTTAAATTTCACTAATACCCAAATTCCAACTGAGTTTCCAGGTGTACTAATTGAGGATGTTATCAATTTAGAGAAATGCTTTGAAGTTAAGATTATTCTCTATTCTCTGAATGCTAATGGCACAGTCAGTCATATTTACGAGACCATGTCTGAATATCAATCAAAAATGTATTTGAATGTATTCCAAAATCATTTTAGTTATATTACAAATTTTGATCAATTTGCTAAAAAGTTTCAATGTGATAAGTGTGGAAAAATATTTAAAAGACTGTGGAATATGAAGATACATTACAAGACATGTTACGACAGAACCAAATATATATTTCCAGGAGGATTTTATAAATCTAAAACAACATTATTCGAAAGATTAGAGTCTATAGGCATATATGTGCCTAATAATTCGAGGTATTATCCCTATTTTTTAGTCTGGGATATGGAAGCTATGTTGAGGAAAAATGTAGATGATAACCAGTCAAACACAAACCAACTACAATGGATATCTAAGCATATCCCAGTTAGTGTAAGTATTGCATCTAATATACCTCAACATGAGGACCCAGTATGCATTGTTGAAGTCTCACCAAACCTATTGGTATCAAAAATGATGAATAAAATTCAAGAAATTAGTAGATATTGTTATGAAATATTGAAGGAAAGATACGATTATGTCTATCATGAGTTGGAAGTCTTGAAGGAACAATATTCTAATGAGTTAGACGATTCGGAATACGAATCTGAAGAATCTGTCTCTGATTCTAAAATGAGGTCCCATTTTGTTAATGTGGTATCCACCATGATTAAAGAATTTGACAAATACCTATCTCAAGTGCCTGTTATCGGTTTTAACTCTGGCAAGTATGATCTGAATTTAGTCAAAAGACACATAATGCTATATATTACCAATCACTACCAAGAAAATGAAATATTTACCATCAAGAGGAATAACTCGTACCTTGCAATCGTAGTTACTGATATGAAATTTTTAGATATCTCGCATTATCTGGCTGTTGGGTGTTCCTATAGCAAATTTTTGAAAGCATATGGATGTGAAACACCCAAAGGAATATTTCCATACGAATGGTTTGATTCTGAGGAGAAATTAATGCAAAATCATCTACCTAAACCAGAAGAATTCTATTCAAGACTTACCAACGATAACCCTATTAAGACTGAGTCTGACTACCAGGCTCTGCTCACTATATGGAGAGACGAACGTATGGAAACATTCAAAGACTATCTTATTTATTATAATAACCTTGATACGGCTCCATTTGCCATTGCCTTACAAAATTTTATAGATATATATAAGAATGAGGGAATTGATATTTTTAAGGACTACATAACACTACCAGGAGTTGCTAGAAGAATGCTCTACGAATCATCTAGAAGCAATTTTTCTCTAATTAACCTCAACAACAGTGACTTGTATTATATAATTAAGAAGAATATTATTGGAGGTCCTAGCATTATTTTTAATAGGTATCATGAAAAAGGTACCACAAATATAAGAGGTATCCCAGGTAACACCTGTCAAGCTGTAGTCGGGTATGATTGTAACGGTTTGTACTCATATGCTCTGAAACAAAAAATGCCAACTGGGGTATTTGTAAGGAGATATCAACATAATAAATTCAGACCAGAGGTATCGGAAAGGTACATAGACTCATATGTCTGGTTAGACTACCTCATGAAGACTAATAAGATAAAAATACTCCATAAACTAAATAATCAGAAGGAAATAAGAATTGGTAATTATCTCGTGGATGGATTTTGTGCTAAAACTAAGACAGTCTACGAATTCAATGGGTGTTATTATCATCACTGTAAATTTAATTGTCATATTGTAAAGAAAATAGCGTCAAGCAGATGGTTAAAGAAATTGAAGCAGGTTCAACAGAAAGACGAGAGGAAAAAGCAATTTCTCATATCTCAGGGTTATATGTATGTAAGTATACAGGAATGCGAATTTCTGTCCAAAATTAAACCCCATTGCAAAAAATATTACGATAAATATCTCCCAGCGTACTACAGAAGGAACAAAGGCAAGTTGTCTGATAGTAAGATATTGAGAGATATACAATCCAACAAACTATTTGGTGCTGTAGAGGTAGATATTGAGGTCAAACAGTCTCATCAAGATCATTATAAGGAGTTTCCACCATTCTTTTGCACATGTAATGTTAAAATGGAGGAAATAGGTGCGCATATGCTTCAGTATTGTAAAGACAATGATATAAGTTTTGATCATAAAAGGCTTTTGATTAGTGGACTTAAAGCAAAAAAAATTTTATTAGCCACCCCTCTACTGAGATGGTATCTTGCTAATCACTGTGAGGTCACTAGAATCTACCAGGTCGTAGAATTTCAACCAAACACATCCTTCAAGTCTTTCATAGACACAGTTACCATGCACAGAATTCGTGGAGATCAGAACCCTGATATGGCCATCATTGGTGACACCTATAAACTATTAAGCAACTCCAGTTATGGATCTGTTCTCATGGATCGTACCAAGCATACTAACACAAGATATATGAACAATAAAATTAAAATAACCAAGGTCATTAACTCACCAACCTTTAAATCACTGGATATCCTAGGTCAGGACCTGTTCGAGGTGGAAACATATAAAAATTCAATAGCATTAGACAACCCCATTCAGATTGGATTTTTTATTCTACAATACGCCAAATTAAGGATGCTAGAATTTTATTATGACTGTCTGAAGACTTATTTCATAGATAACAGCTTCGAGATAACAGAAACAGACACAGATAGCATCTACATGGCAATAAATGCTCCTACTATAGACCAGTGTATAAGGGATGAATATAAGGATAGATATAAATCGGAAATATTCGAATCTTGTAGTGATACCAAGTCACCCATATGGTTTCCAAGGAGGTGTTGTCAGCGCCACCTGGCTCTAGACGGGCGCCATTTGGGCACATTTAAATTTGAGTGGGGGGGGGAAAAAGATGTTGTCTTTATGTTCTAAGTCTTACATAATAGAGGATGGTAATGGTAAACAAAAAATCTCATGTAAGGGAATCTCTAAAAGAAACCTTGTAGATCCGATGAAGAAATTTGAGGAATGTCTGAAATCTAAGAAAGTGAATTTTTCGACTAATGTGGGGTTCAGAGTTAGGGAATCAGATATTTTTACATATTCACAGAATAAAATTGGTTTTAACTATTTCTATTGCAAGAGAAAGGTATTGATGGATGGAGTTTCCACAGAACCCCTTGATCTTGTATTAACACCTTGGGAGAAAGAGGTTCTTTTAGTTGACAAACCACAAAACCCAGTGTCAAATCTTTTTACATGTCAGATTCAAATGGAAGAGAAATCCTTCCACTCATCAGAACAGATGTTCCATTATCTAATTGCAGCAGCATATAATCAAGACAACCTCTGTGATAAAATTATGAACAATACTGACCCCTTTGAGTTGCAATCCCTTGTGAATTCAAACCAAGAATTTAATCCATCCCACAACATGATGGAAAGTATCATGAGGTTAGTGATAACCATGAAATTTCAACAGGTCAAAGAATTTAAAGAGGAACTCATTAGCCATTGTGGAAAGCACATAGCATACAAACAAATAAATTTTGATAAGTCTCAGGAAACATTCTGGGGTGTGACCATACCGAGGAAACTGGTAACTGTATTAGATATAAAAAATATTTCTGGTAATAACTTAATGGGGGTTATACTTATGGACTGCATGACATCAACGCAAGATCCTGATGATAGTAACACACAAGTATTACAGGAAAAATAATTTATTTCTGAATATCAATATGTATAGTACAAGAATTAGTACAGCATAACACAAACAGCAAAAACTACGTCTTTTGAAACCTATCTACAAAAAATCTACTTACTAATATTTCATTATCTACAAGATTATCACTAAAATGATTAAGTATATTACTGAAATTGATGTCTCTACAACTGTAATAACTGTAATAAAGACAAAACAACCCACAAGTGTAAGTGTTATAGGACTGTAACCTCTTATTATTGTACATATACGTCATATCCTGTGATACCAGTAAATTATGTACCTCAACCTTTGGTTGTTTTCCTACTGAATCAAAATATTCTACAATAGCATCACTTGTATAATGTATAACAACCCAATGACTTCCCTTCTGATTGGAGGCATCTTGATTAACAATGATTACAGATCTAATTGGAAGATTCTTTGGGATTAAATCTATGGGATAAACCCCTCGAAACCTCTCTCTTATCCATTTATCCTGAACCATATAGGTAGATAAGGTCTGGCTATCCATTTAAAGTCGAGATCACGTGACTGAAATCAGCTGTTGAGCACAATTGTCTTCCTTTACGTTCGAATTTTAGGTGCTTTCCCAGAAGCTCGGAATTTTGAAACAGTTTTTCCTTGACATTCGAAATTTTGGCTGATGTTGATCAGATCTTGAACACAAATGTTTTCCTTTACGTTCGAATTTTGGGTGCTTTCTCAGAAGCTCGGAATTTTGAAAGGGTCTTTCCTTGACGTTCGAAATTCTGGTATATAATCAACCTTCAACGCTGTAGTTTCTCGTCACACGTGAGGTGGTTGCACTCGCTTGAACACCAACCTCTTATGATAGATTGACACTCCTTGTGTGGTCAATGGTTACTAATTCAGGAAATTTAGCATATACCAAGACATTTATAGTCTCCGGCAATGCCTTAGCATACCTTATACTTAACCTCACATGACCACTGTTAGATCTGGTCATGATTTTACCCCTCAAGAAACTTTGAATGTCGAATAGGTACAGACAATATCCATTAGGGTATTCACTTAAACCAATAATTATCCCTTTCCTCTTATTCAGATCACTATCTAATAAACTCAAATAAGATGAGACATAATCATTTTCTTCATAATTAGGTTTATATGGTCTGTTAGGAACAGGTTGACCATCAACAGTGACCTCTAAGTAATTAGCATCCATATGTTTAAAGTTAAATGGGTTCTTACTGAAGTCTCCAGAGTAGGCGCTATTAGATACCATACCTATAATCATTTTACTAGGCACCTTTCCATGAAATATGTTATCTGTCATAAAAGTTAGAGACCCCTGAGCCACACTAAAACTTTTTATGTCGCTTCTCCAAAATGGGTACAATGCAGGTGTTAATTTTAAAGATTCATTATGTGCTATTATAAGACTTGGATTTAAACTTACATGACACACTTTCAGAATAGCAGATCTTATTTGCAATTTATAAATTTTAGAACCATGTCTCATCAGTCTGAATTCGTTAGATGCTTGAAAAAGTTTGAGGTTAATGGATACCCCATTTAAAACAGCTCTGTTTTGTCCAGTAGCAAAGTCCAAGTATAAACATCCCTCCAGTGTTGCAGTTCCTCCGTCTTTTGTAGGTCTAGCCCTCTCTGCAAATGCAGGGTTGTTACCTAGGTAAGTAACCTCTTCAAATCTCTCTGCTTGATCTTTGTGAAATAATGCAGCCTCTGCCTGCGATTCTATCATGTCAGAACTAGAATTTAAAAGTAGATCTATCATGGCTTTATATGGATAATTAACTCCAACATCTGGTGAAACTATTTTCTGGTTTAAAGATAGATCAATCTGGCGAAATATTGAATGTAGGGTCAGGTTAACTGGTCCAACCTGATCACTGTCAGCAGTGGGTACTCCAGATACTCTGTCATCCACAATTGGTGTTCCATCTGCATGGGTTATTGCATAACTAACCTGTAACTTAGTTTTAGCCAAATTCACATAATCTACAGACGTTCCAGGAATGTTGAATTCTATCACCCCACCACCTGATATTGCTGCTATTGGGTTGAATTCGACCCAGTACTCTCTCTGGATGGAATTGTCAATGGGAGGTGGAATGAATAGCGACAGAGATGTTTGTACTACATCCATAATGATCCGTAACTTTTTGATGCACTTTTTCTAACCTTTCCTTTTTTATTATTTTTACTGGATTTATTTTTTTTCTTCTGGCTAGACCTTGGTTTTTTATCTTTTTTTAAAACCACTTTTTTTTTACTCCTGGTTGTCTTTTTCTTCACACTCTTACCTCCAGTCTGATTGTAATTTAATTTTTTAGTCCTATTTATAGTTTTTTGGTTTTTAACCTCACTTTTGGCTTGGTCAACAGCAGCCTGTGTTGGATTGACAATCGAAATATCTCCGGTTTGATTTGTGTTTTTGCTATCACCGTATTTGTTACTGAGTGTGTAGAAATCTTTCCTGTATCCCACCATCCCCTGACTACACCTTTTACAAAAATCTAAATAAGTATCCATTTCTTTAACCTCGCATGGAGAGTCAACTGTATGTCATGAGTTAATCTACTGGCATAGACCATGTCACTCTCTCTTATATATATGCGTATCCGAGTAAATGCTTTCTGTTTTATAGGTAAATAATACCTGTTTGTAAAAGAATATGATGTAAACGAGGTTGAAGGATAGATCAGTCGAATAACTGGCTCAGACGAATTAAGAACATAAGACTGGTCGCATATGTCGCTGAATATATAGACAGAATCTGTTAAAGTGCTATTGAGATTGATGTCACATAAAGCAATTTCCCATGATCCTTTTAGATTAAATGTCTCATTTAATTCAACTGTAAAGTTATAGGGTTTGTTTTCTTTATGATAGAACAAGGAATCTGTAGAGCTTAGGAAGAAATAAAGATCTGAATCCGCCATTGGTTTGCACCAACTACTAGACCTGAGTGTTGCTTTAGCGAGTAACCATGTGATCTGTTTTAACGCATTTCTGCTGGTTTATATACTCTAATTTCGAGCGTCAAGGAAAGACCAGTGTAAAATTCCGAGCTTCTGGGAAAGCATTTAAATTTCGAGCGTAAGGGTAAACCTATCATACTATTTGCAGTCACGTGGTCTAATTTTTTTTTTTTCCAAATCAGCTGATTGAGTAGGTGTGTGAAGATACGACCTCAATTTATATCCTGTAGGTCTGATTCTGGAATCCAGGAGTTGAATTTGACTGGCCATCCCTTCCATTTAACTAATACCTCAGGAACACCATGTCTCTTACGCCTTTTCAGTATCTCCTCTATTTTATAAACAATATTTGAGTCCATGTATGCTAACTGTAACTCCGGTTCATAAAAATGGGATTCTATCACCTCATTGTTATAGTCTTTGAGTTTATACATAGGTATATTTTGATTCCTCTTTCTGTCTACCACAGTAAAAATTTCTCCTGACCACTTTTCGGAATATTCTCTGTCAAATTGTTTCTTATTGTAACTAATTTTTACCTTATCCCCAAGCTTGAATTTGTACTGGAGTCTGCGGGTCTGACCTTTACTTTTGGATTTAATTTTCTTTGTTTTTGAGTTTTGTTTTGGACCATATTGGTTTTTCCACACCTGATAGTTATTTTTCTGCTTTGCCTCCTGAGGGGTCATTTTGATACTCCTGTGATAAGATTGATTGTAACTGTAGGTAAGGTCTGTCAAAATTTCGATCCATCTGAACGTTTCCTTACTAGTGAAATATTTAAAAATTTTTAATTTGATGGTTTTTATAACTCTTTCAGCATAATTTGCCTTGGTTTCATAATATGTAAAAATATGATTAACCCTATTGTCTTTGAGAAATTTTTTAACTTGGTTATTTTTGTATTCACTACCTTGATCAGTTCTGAGATTCTTTGGTTTATCTGTGGTATTTTGGAACAAATCGTTCATTACATATACCATTTCCTTTCCTGTAAGGGTTTTGATTGGTGCTGTGTAGAGGAATCTGGAAAATATATCTATAAAAACAACAAAATGACCATAACCATTATTATGCTCCCTATAGCTGGTCATATTTGCAGTGTCACTGTCCCATTGATAGTTCACTGAGAATGATATTACTCGAGGTCTTTGGAATCTCCTTCTGGCAGAATGATGAGAGGTGTAAGGTTCTTGTCTACTCAACCATATCTTAAGCTTCCTTGGTTTGATAGAATCCATACCCCTCATCTTTAAAAATTTATAAATTTTTTGCACTCCACTGAATGCAACAGGACTCCTTGGGTTGTAATAAGCATCAGTTAAAAATTGATCCTCTTCATCTGATATTTTTGTTCCAGAATTTGATCCATTCTGGTCTACGTCTGATCCCCTTTCCTGTTGCTCCATTTCCAACCTGTTTGCTGACTCTGTCATTTGCGTCTCGAGGACTATTAGGAATCTGGGAATGAGAATTCATATCAGAGGAGTTTATATATTGCTCTGGAAGACCTGGTGGTGGAGGTAGTTCCCTATTTTCACTTTCTTCTGGTTTAATTAACGCCTTCATCTGACGAGTATCATTATTATTATTATTATTATTAGCCTTTAAACTGTCATCTGATAGATTATCTACAATTTTATCTTCAGTGGTAACTTGGCTCTTTGGTGGATTGGGGTCTTTATTGTCTTGCATCTCTTTAAACTTATCATATTGATCTTTGGGTATTAATATAAACTTATTCATTGTAAAATCTCTTTGATAAAGCGTTGAAGAAGTATCAGTAGTTCACCTATCAGGGTATGATTCCTCTTGACAATATTTAGCCTTTTTTTCGGATATTGAATGAAAATACCAATATTTTCGTTAAATTTTTTTTTAGTTCTGTTGTCTAGAGGTAGTCGAAAAACGTTATAAAATATCTCTGCTAAAGACTGGAGATGTCTACTTGATGCGTGTATCAATAAATATTTATTGAGGTTCTTGTCCTTCTCTAGTAAAAGGTTTAAGAAATGTCTAGACCTCAATAAATTTTTCGACATCGTCAGTAAATAATCACTAAAGAACCTCATCAACATCAGATGAGATCCACTTGACTTAATATCCCCTAATGGTTAGAGGTATCTAATCTAATCTAATCTAATCTAATCTAATGTGGACTTTTATAGCGCTTAATCTCCATCACTGATGGACTCTAAGGCGCATCTAACCATAAGCAAAGGCAATTAGCGTTAATCAAGGGACAATAGCCAGGTCGTACCAAAGAGACACAGATGTGACGGGGGAGGCTATGGTGGGTAGGCTTTTGCAAACAGGTAAGTTTTAAGCTTGCTTCTGAAGGAGGCAACTGATGTTGCACAGCGGACATCTTGAGGGAGTTCATTCCAGGTCTTAGGAGCATCAAAGGCAAAACTCAGGCCAAAATGTTTGGTTGACTTAAAGACTGATGAATGAAAAGGAGGAACTGTAAGGTATTGATGATCTGGGTGACTACGCCTAGTACTATAGGGACAACTACTGGGAGACAGGAACGGTCCAAAATAGGAAGGAGAGCCACTATGGTATCCTCAAGCCTCTACTTATATACTGTTACATATTCATCAGGAAATATATTGCTTCTCAACATGAAGGAAGTATTCGAATGGGGTGATAAATCTATCAAAATATAAGAGAACGGTTCACTAGTTGCATCCGAATAAGCCTGAATTAATTTTTTTCCAATTCCTAGTTGATTTCCCAAAATTTTAATTTGATTTATATCTCTTTGATTTTTGAACAAAATGAAGTAATGAGTGTTTAAAGATATGTCTCTGGAATACTTCCCCTGGTGAAATAAATTTTGTAATACTAAAAAGACACTGAGATTTCTGTGGTGAGCTTCCCTACTAAATAAATTCGCAATAAATCCATTATTTAAGGCTGAACTTTGTAAATCGTCTATGATAACCAGATTATGGTAATCACTCTCCAGTTCTCGTAGAAAGTTTTCATTGGGTATATCCTTGATATATTCCACATTCAGGTCAGAGTTCGCCTCGAATAATTTTTGCCAAACTCCATAGAAGTAATATATCTTCTTAACTGGTGTTTGGAACATATGCTTCAGATTACGTAGAGTCTTAAATATAAAGGTAGATTTTCCAGACGCAGTAGGTCCTGATATAATTGCTGTACATGGTGTTGTAAATGCCAAGGAATTCATTGTGGTTGTCTGCATTTTATTACCTCTCTGTTTTATAAATTGGGTGGTTATTACCCTCACTCTCTCCAAGAAAAACAGATTAGTCTGATCACAAACCAGCCTTCTTTATAGTCCTTTATCTGTATCTGTAGCTAGAGGTTGGATGTCAGATAAAGTACATCGTTGCTTCTATTGTGTTGGGTGTGGAATAAAGATGGAAATGTCTAAGCTGTCACTGCTTATGCTTATATGTATTTCCATGCATGGATTTTATATATGTGGAACTACAAGTTGTCATCAAAGAATATGTAATTGCAGGGATGACATGATATTTTGCATAGATATGGCTGTGCCTTCATTCAACTATAGACCGTCTGTTACTAGACTGTATCTTGAAAGAGTACAATTACTAGAACTAGCACCTATATTTAAAGCCTTACCCAACCTCTTGTACCTCTCTCTAGTGGATATGGAATATTTCAGTTGTTCTTGGATGGAGGATATTCCCCAAAATATTGTAGTCACCACAAATATGTGTATGGTTAGCACAGGATTACCTCTCACAAGCTCAAGTAGGTGGTACTGATTGATAAGTCCTAAAATAACTGATACATATTGATGAACTCGCAAAAAGGTTTGTAAAAGTAACATTTTTTGTAACGAATTATTCTTGGGAAAAAGAGGGATCAAGTGACGACCAATCATCAAATCTGAAATTAGGTCATCACGTGACTTACTACAATTCTGTAGTATATAAACCTTCTCGGGGAAAAGAGGGATCAAGTGTCGACCTATCATCAAATCGAATATTGTATCACGTGATTGGAGAAAACTGTTAAACTAGAAAATAAAAGTCACTTGTTAGCATGTAAGACAATGACAGAATTACAATTGTGATAACAAGATATTCACATTCCTCTTTTTTTTTCTCTTATATACAGATCACCTCAAGGAAACAATCCAACATACCACATCTCACCAATCAATCAGGAGCCTACTATATAGCTCAGTGACCAGCACTACCAACAATGATGAAATTGATCCATCCACCCCTTACACCATGACAGATTCACATAATATTGAATCTACATTAATCAGTTCTGAATCTCCTGATATTATTTCCACAATTACCACCACCACCACCGTCTACCCTATCATTGGTTCCTCAAAATATAGTAGAGATCCGGCTTATATTACATCTTCAAATATCGACACCATTTCTTCGACTAAGAGCTATGTAGATCATCCAGGATTAACTACTGTCGATAGCTATGTCTCTTTGGATGTTGTCTCTCAATATCAGAGTAGGACCCCTAAGTATATAATCTTTTTAGCTACATTACCCACATGCCTCCTATTCATTGGAATTACAATGACTCTTGTTAAGATGATAATCAAAAGACAACGTTTGAGGAGGGGTGGTGCACTAAGGAGAACATCCAGGAGACCCATTGTTAGAGATTTAGGTAGTCTTCAGATGACCTGTGTTGTCAACGAGAGCAATGTTGAGGGTATTGAGATGCAGGAGAGGTAAATTGTGTTTCCATTTAAACTCAAACATCATTATGTTTTCTTAAATTTAATATGAATATCTTACTTCTTTTCTCAACAAAGTACTTTGTAAGCTCAAATGTATATTTGTTTTGTAAAATTATAGCTACTATATGACTCCAACCTGTTGTACAGACCATTGTGACCACAATCAAATAATGGTGGGGTTAAATAACAAGATTAATGAAGAGGAAAGTTTATCAGAATTCAGTTGGGAGCTAGGTAATCGCATTTTTTTTCTGTACATATCTTTGCGAAACTAGGGAAATGGAATGTGACGTCACATTACCAATTCTCTCTGCGTCACCTCATATTTACACGTCATGGCATACACGCGGTAGCTTCCATAATAGAAATATATTGTTTGGTATTTCGAAAATTCACACAATGATTAGAATATTAGTGAGTGATTCACTTTGTTTATTCTGTGTACTGTTAACACTGCATCTTACTAATGTTATTGCCTATCATATAGAGTGTATATTTCCAAAAAACAGTGAGGTTGGAGTCGTTTCGGGAATCAGTGGTATTGAGGAGTTCAATGACTTTTTAATCAGGTGTGGAGATAAAGATACAGAAATTTTACGTTATACTGAGTGCTACATAGGACAGTTAAGTTTACCGGTTAGAAAAATATTAAATAATTATCCATCTCTGAGGATTATTTTATGGAACTGTGATGGACTGTGTACTTACTCCATCGACCAGTGTAATCAGGAATATTACCCCAGCATACAGGGTTGTGATATGGGTAAGTACTCTTTACCTACAGTAAAATTTGCTCTCCTTTAATCTTCAGATATCGATAGTACAGCTGAGCATATTTATGAGGATTTTACATTTGGGGACAATAATTCAGACATAATGACGAGGGCTGGCAGTTTCACAAGCTTCCCACCAGTATGTATAATTTTTTGTGTTGATCTGTGTGTGTGTGTGTGTGTGTGTCTGTATGTGATTTTTTGGTATAATCTTGATATTTCTGGTATATTACTTTTTTTTTGTATTTTTTTTATTTACAGATCAGAGGTTGCAGTGTCTGACCACTAGTGAGACTGAACCTGCTGATTCACTTTCAAGAGACGACAGTGTATTTATACTACTAGTGTTTCCTGGTGTGGTGATTATTGTGTCTTTAACACTGATTATACTCTTCTTCTGGAGACATGACTACTTCTTATTCCTGAGGATAAATTTAGTGAAGATTTTCTTACGTTACTGCATATATATTGAAGAAAAATCAGATGATTCCTACAGTGATGAATCAGATTCGCTTTCCCCATTCATTAGTGATATCCCACTTTCCATTTCAATATCTGAAAACTCGGATAGGAATGATTCTGTTACCTCAGATTCTGAAAGCCAGAGTTCCTGGGACAGTAGATTTCATAAGGAGGCGGAGTTTATAGCCAGAATTATATCGATTCAGGGGGAAGAATCAGATTTTACACCATCACAAAGCTCACTACCCTCATCCAGCTCTAGTTATCTCCCTATATTGAGACCTATGGCAAATGATTTCCATCCATTAAGCATTGAAGAGGATAGTGACTTGGATACAAGCCATGCAGATTTCGATGATTCAATTCCTCACTCATTATTCAGAGATCAGTTCACTCAGGTTAGTGAGGTAAATTCCAGTTCAGAGGAAAACCCAAATTCGACCACATCAGTTCAAAACATTGAATCCAACTCAATTGACTCAGTAGGATCTCAACCTAGTCACACCAGTGTAACAAGGAATAGTTCTGAGGTACACATGGATTCGATCATCTCAGATCAAGACAGTGGACCAATGTCACCAATCTCAATGAGGGATCGGTCCACTCAGGTTACAATAGATCACAATAGCTCGGAAGATCAATTGAGTTCTACTAGATCTGATCAAAACAGTCAGTCAGGGTCAATTAACTCAATGAGAGATCAGTCTAGACAGATCACAACAGATCATAATAGCTCAGAGGAAAATATACATTCTGATGAATCTACATCCACAACTGGTGCTAATGATCAACACAGAGGGAGAGCTTATTTCACAACTAGATCAGGAAAGGTTTATTATAAAAACATATAAACTTTATACATTAACATTTTGTAGTAAACTGAAGTATATCATAACATTATTCGTAGACTGTATACCATAACACACCTATATCTTGTAAATACATTTGGATTACCATGGATTAACATATAACTAATTTCAACTAGTTCAAAAAAGGGTATATTAGCATGTAAACTTTATTGGTTGTGTTATAACCACCAATTTGACACAAAGCAGTTATTTTTTTCTGACATTATAACTAACTGATATTTGTATAAAAGTAATATACTAGTTACTACTCTAGAAAAATAATGATAAACTGCTTACATATTGTAACCTTTCTCTTTGTTGGTGTCTAGCTAGACCTTATAATATTCTAAAGTCAATTAAATAAAGAGTGTAAATGATATGTCATTGTTAACCATCCATTACCTTACTGGAAAGACAATATGTATTGTTAGCACTGTAAATAGTGGGGTGTATTACAAATATATCTACTAAACCACCCTGATTATTGTAACCTTAGTTCATACAAAATACATTCATGTACACATAAGATTTTCTTTTGACAATGTATATTAGTATAAGTGAGATATATATATATATACATAGACTGTTAAACCCTTCTATTCTGTATAGGATTGTTATAATATAAGTATGAGATATACAGATTTGTTCTGCTATAAACACCAATTTGTCACAAAGCAGTTTTTTGTTTTTTTTTCTAACATTATAACTAACTGATATTTGTATAAAAGTAATAGTAATACTTACTACTCTAGAAAAATAATAATAATAATAATATTAAACTGCTTACATATTGTAACCTTTCTGTTTGTTGGTGTCTATCTAGACCTTATAATATTCTAAGGACAATTAAATAAAAAGTATAAATGATATGTCATTGTTATCCATCCATTACCTTACTGAAAAGACAATATGCTTCATTAGAACTGTAAATACTGAAGTATATTACATATATATATCTACTAAACCTCTCTGATTGTAGCTTGGTTATAAATTATTTTCAGACTTTTACTTTTTCAATTATAACTTACAATTCGATATCTAGTGTTCCATGGTTTGAATCAGATGAGAGGCTGAGGAACCTCTATCCAACCACCCGGGGGAAGTTTGATAGGTCTCAGAAAAATGATTTCTGTTGACTCATCTTCGATTTCCTCCTCGCATATTGGGCAGAGAAGGGGAGATCCTCTCGGTTTCGAGACAGAGTAGGCAGAACAGATAGTGCAATAGAAATGACCACATTTAGTGGCAAATGCCTGATCAAAACTAATCGGAAGCCCACAGGTGGTGCAGGTCAGGTTGTTTTTCCTGTCCTCATAGAACTGCGGCCATGTGGGTGCTAGCATCTTCTCACTATCTGAGGGTGTAGTACTCATTAAGAATGCGTAATAGAAGGCTTTAATAAAATTCCTTGACGTCAAGGCATCAATCATTGACTGGTTGAAATTAGCATGGATATATGTGGAGGTGGGAACCCACACAAAGAGCGAGCATTGGTGCAGTCTGGTGGCACTGAAGAAACCTGGTTTTGCGAAGAGGTGGTCCCTCAAAACAGACCTACAAAGTGGGCATTTGGGTCTTTGTCTTCCCTCTTCATTCCAGTTCTTAACCAATTGACATGCGCATGATGCGCAGAAATAATGAGCGCATGGATTGGATAGAATGAGTTGTTCCCTCTGTAGGTCCTCTTTACAAATACAGCATACTGCTTTTTCGAATTCCTCTACAAAATATCTGGCGAAGTCTGGATATTTGTTCCTGAAATTACATAAACAATAGGCAAACTTGTACATATCTTCAGTTACTGATTCTTGAATAGCGGGTTTGGTGGTGAGGACAGGTTGATAAAATGTTAACCAACAGTTGAATGACAGGATGACAGGGACTATACTTCGGTTATATCGTTTGAGATATGACTACCTAATAAGATTCATTATCCCCCTTCTACATAGTGGGTCCTTATATATATCATAAAGTTAAGTCGTCACGTGACTCCTTGCTTTGCGATTTGATTATTGGTCGACACTTGATCCCTCTTTTCCCCGAAATGACTTATATACAAAAAGTAACTCCTATGTCATGTGATGACCTAGTTCATTATTTGATGATAGGACAACACTTGATCCCTCTTTTTCCCCAAACAGCTTATATAGCAAAAGCAGTTCTTATGTCACGTGACGACCTAGTTTGCGATTTGATGATTGGTCAACACTTGATCCCTCTTTTTCTACCATTACATATTGTGATATTAATTAGAGAAAATTTCATATGTTACAGAACATACATTGGTATATTTACGTTAAATACAGAGCTCTACAGTTTACACAGCTATATGCATAATTAGTGTTATATCACATACCACATCGAGATAAACAAATAATTTTAGTATCAGATCCTTTATATGAGAACTTTTTTACTTACATAATGAACTCTGGCAGCACCTCATTCAGCAGCGTTATGCAGTTGAAGGCTTGTTTGAAGTTCTTCAGTTCAATTAGCTGTATCAAGTGCATAAATGTTACCATAGAAGATGGTATGTGTAGCGGGTAGTACACGTCGTACCTATTACCCATGAATAGATTCATCTCCATCTGAGCTAATTCCATCCTTATTTTATTAACCGTAGCCTTATTCTAAAAACAAAATAAAATGAGGTAAATTCACCAGCTATTATTCACTCAATGTCAAACTCAGTGTGATATAGCACTTGTTCTTTGTAAAGGTCTCAATCCCAAAAATTGTCAGGAAATCAATGACAGTTCATTGAGAACTGGGGGTTTTTATAACCCCAAGGATCAAAGACCTAACCTAAGATATGCCTCAACTCGTAAATATCCAGCACCCACTTCAACTGCAGATTTCTTTACAAGTTCAAACAGGTTGGGTGGAAATCTGTTATTACCCAGTGTTGACTATACATTTTAAACTATTGCTATGTCTTGACTATGTACATTTTTTACACAAAAAAAATTTTTCTTTTCAGAGTAATTTGTTACATTTATATTACAGAAATGTTGACTTTTGTGTTTAAAATAATTGATTCTTAATTGATAAAAAAGTTGTTACAGAGGTATGTCAAAATCGACCTCTCCCATGGGTGCTTTGGTTGATTCACAACATTCAACACAAAACACTTTGTTATGACCTGGTTGATCGGGTTGCATTAGACACGGAACGTGTGTAAAAATTTCCATTCTCTCTGAATAGATTTTATTAGAAATTTTAGTAAATTCATCCCATTCCCCACAACTCATTGTTATGCCACACTTTGTGGGAAAATATTCCCCATTCCCCCCTTTCTCCACATTCTTATTGCTACAGTTTTGTACGGGCTATTGACAGAGAGATAATATGAGGCTCCTATATGAATTCTAGAGTTCAATCCATCCTCCCCTTTCAAAATTTTTTCAAGGGTGTGGTTTATAATTTCGACGTTGTGAAGAATCATTACAAATCTAGACCTATTTAGTTTAACCCCTTCTTTTAACACCACTTTACCATCCCACTCTTTAATTTGGATGTGATCTATAACATCCCTTTCCCCATGAAATATTGCATATTTTTTGCCTCCTAAATGATAATTTTTTCTAAATGGTTTGTTCACAATAACACCGCATGCTGTAGAGATATCGCTACAGGCTTGACTGTGTTCTCCTGCCCCTTCAGAATTCTGTGGTGTCATCAACATGACCTTCTTTACTTTTGAGAGTTGCGATTGCTCGTTCTTTCTCTTCTTACTGTTGGAGATTTTCATTGGTGTGTTCAATGTAGCCTCTGCCATTACAATTTCTGACTCTTGTACCTACTGAGTGATTGTTGTGGTAGATGTAGATTTCCTGCTTGCTTTCCAAAGAGTGTGTTGAGCAGCTTGTTCGTCTGTCCAGCTCTAGAGAGGATTGGATGAGAGATTGTCAAATCTGTGTCGTTTTTATAACAACAGATAAGGGGGGGAGATCATTGTTCAGAAGGGGGCATAATCAGCATGATTTCTTCATTAAAACTTTTGGTTCGAACTTGTCACTAGTTCGATTTTTTAGGTTTTATTGTTAGATTAATAAATGGTTCTATCACCAGAAATATCATGACCAGACACAATCTCTGGGAAAGATTTCTGTTTAAACATATTTTAACCCGACTGTTAGTTTGATTAGACACTAGTACAAAGCTTTGGGTTCGAGGTATTATGAATAGTTTTAAAGGGTTTGGAGGTTATGATATAATTTCTATAGATTAAGATGTCTCGGACGTGTTGAGATGTGATTTTGCATGATCTTCCACCATAGAGAGTTTAATGCATAGCCACAAGTGTGAGCTTGTGATATCAAATATTAATATTACTATTACTTTCATGTGATTTTCTGATACACTTCAATTTACCATACTGCCTGAGGGGTGGGTGTGTTGAAACACATTACTCTGCTTTGACATGTGCCTTATGAGTGCCTGGATTCAGGAATGGTTGTTAAAGGCGTTTGTATTGTATGAACTCACTGCAAGTCAAGGACAGAGGAGTTGTTGGAAAGTTATGTACATTATGTGGGGTAGGATTGAGGTATTGTATTTATTTCAAGAGTGTGTGGCATTTATTTTCTCTTATTTACAGATTAGGAAACAATATTTTAACAAGTACTACAGTTATCTAAATATTATTATTACAGTTATTACAATCAATGCTACATATTCTTTAAACAGTTTAATAGCCTTTATGGCATCAACATCTTCAAAAAGTCACAGGAGGTTGAATGTCTTCTGTGTTCTTCGAATGGTAGGTCATATGGTTCCCATTCTATCAGTTTAATCTTACACCATGGACAGATAACTTTATCCCCTTCTCCTGTGTAGACAAATCCTGCTCTGCTTAGTTGTTCAGGTCTCACTGGATGTGATTTGGGCCATGTCCTGTATGTTTCAAATCTGGAGACATATTTCTGATAAACCAGTGGATCACATCGAAATATATAGTCATTAAAAACAGAATTTTTCAAAAGAGTTGGTTGATTCATTGAATTGTGACCAAAGGTGTATGCGGGTGGATCTTTAAAGGCATATCTGATTTGATGATTGTTTGACAATGAAAATCCCCCTGTGTTCGAGATTGATGATGGTTTTGCCGCTGGTTTCACAATATCAGGTTCTTTCATTGAGGAATCAGTCGAATCTGACTGTTCAGAATTAAATCCAGAGTTAGAAAACATTCTCCCTTATCAGTTTCCTAATACTTTGTGAGTGGTTGTAAGAGGTGACTGACTGGATTTATATAGTATGGATTCATGTAAGGTTTTCAGCTGATACATCATTAATAAAAGCAAATTCATCATATTTTATATATATCTAATCGCAGATATGTCACGTGATGAGCTTCTATCGATTTGATGATAGGTCGACACTTGATCCCTGTTTTGCAGAAATTTTCTTATATACCGTTTGAGTTACTGACATTGTGTTGTGACCTAGTTTGAGATTTGATAATTCGTCGACATTGGAACCCACATTTGCTCGAAATTGCTTATATAGTGTGTTGAGGTTGATTAGTCACGTGATGACCTAATTAGGGATTTGATGATTCGTCGGCGTTGGATCCTGTTTTTTCTCGAAAATGAGTAGGGTTGTAAAACAATACCAAAAGTTAAAATTTAGAGACATTCAGAGTAGATTCTTTGATATATTCGCAGTCAAGGTTTATTATTTCAGTGGTATGGTACTTAATTTATTGTGAAAAGAGGTAATGTTTGTGTTAGAGGACTTCAAAAGTTGGTTCAAGGTTGATACGATTGAACATTCAATACCCTTGGAGTGCATATGGTTCAGACAGATTTCTAGTGAAAGTAAATATCTAGGGACTTAAGGATATATACCCAAACGAGTTTGGGCTGGATTTTTTCGTTCACTTACATAAGATTCCTTTCATGTTTTGTATATCTACAGAATCTTTTCAAATTTGACAGACAATATCTTACAAGTTAAAACCTGCGTCTCTGAAAAATGTAGCTACAAAGTCAAAGTGGTGGGAAAAGTAAATAACTAAACCCTGTAAGGTGAGTTGAGATTCATTGCTTCTCAGGGATTCAGGTTAGAACCCGCAAATGCGAGCCTTCATTATACCAACGTGTGTGTACATTTCTCAGGGGGATTAGATTATTAGATTTCAGGTTAGAACACGTGAATTCTTCATTATCCCCATTTGAAATATCTTTCCTTTGTCTTAGCATACAAGACTCCTAGTTTGTTGAGATTCATTGCTTTATATCCTTTGGTGGTTAGGGTACCCTCCATTTCGAACCCGTGTCTCCTAGCGCCAGGTTTCCCATCTAAATCTAACAGAAATCTCACATAGCCCGAGGGAAGACCGTCAACCGACTGAGCTTTCACTACTTACAGGTTGGTTGTGTGTCCTAGGGGGGCACATGTTTCTATTTGTGGGTATTTTTTCAGCTGGGTTTTTTTTAGTTGGGTTATCTTGTGTTTGTGACTCTCTTGTGTTTGTGCTTTCGTCTTTCTGTTGGTTTTGGTATTGTTTTGTGTCTTTTTTGTTATTGTAGTTTGGTTTGTTGTCTTGTTGTATTCTGATTTGGAATCCTTCATCTAGGGTTAGGGTCTGGGGAATTTCTTTTTTGTAAGTTACATGTCTTAATCCATTTTTAATTGTCGGAAAGTCTTTGTATCGGCCCTCTTTTATATACATCACTTCCACATACTCAGACATGATGTGGGCTATGTCCTGGTTATGGTATTCAGCTGGTATACCTATGAGGGTTAGTTTTCCTCTTGCTATATCTGCTGAGTAGACTTTGTATTGGAAAGCATTTCCATAAGGATTGGCTTGGATGTGGTTAAGCACTAAGTTCCTAGTTGTTGGTGAATCTAGTGTTATTGTAAAGGATGCTGGTTTTGCTCTTTGGAAGGCCTCAGTGTATTTCCTTGATAGGATTGGGTCTTTTTCTATCAATCTGACTAGATCTTGTAGAACATCTGTTTGCTTAATAGTTTCACTTGTATAATCAAGGGGAATAGCCTCAATGTCTAGGGATCTAGGTCGTTCATGGAACGCCATTGTTATCTTAAGGGTGTTACCTTATACTATGTCTCAAGGGTATGTCTGCTTTTAAGTATTGTATTTTGTATTGTCTCAGTTACGGTTTTTATTGTCTGAATATGTCTCAGTTTTTGCATTTACTATCCAATGTTCAGTGAATATCCAACTTTCTTGTTTCGCTTGTGCAAGGGACTTCTGTTAAGCTATATTATATATTATTTACCTCTACCATTTTTTTGTGTGTGTGTGTGTGTACCCTTTGACATTGTGGTCAGTTCACTTCTTGAATTGATCAATCTTTGTCTAGGGCTCACTCATTTACATTTTATTATTTTTTATTATTTTCATTATTTTACATTTATTGTTATTTTTTATCAATTATTAAGCATATATACTAACAGTTAGTTTTCAATATGTATTATTTCTAACAATCACAAGCTATATTATATATTAATACGGAAAGTTTTATTAGTAGGGTTAGTTCAAAGGTTATAAAGAGGAGTTATTTTGATATTTGTTTCTACAGTGGTTGTTGTTGTTGTCGTTCATCTGTTTGCTTGGTGTTGGTTGTCTTGTTGCGGTTTCTTTTCTTTGCCCCTTCCGTTAAGCCTTTCGGCTGCGGAGGCGGGGTCAATGATGTAGGCTGTAATGTTTTGTTCGGTCTTCTCATAGTTTTCTTCTTTGTTCATTGATGTTTTCTGTCTTCTCGTCGATGTAGTGTTAGTTTGATTATATAACCTGTGTGCTTTGGGGGATATGGGGCTGGGTGTGTGCAAGTTGGTTGGGTTTTGTTAGTTATATTTGGTAACTTACTTCTAGGCGGGTGATTGCTGTCTGGTGAGGGAAGTCCTTGTCTCATTAGGTATTGAGGTAGGTGCTTCTCTCACCAATTTCCTTAACTACGATGGTATGGGGTTGGTGTGGTTATTTGTTAGTTGGGTCCTAGGGTTAGTCATGGTTGTATTAGGCACTTATTGGTTTTTGGTTAGTTCAGTTTATTAGCGCTATGGCCATCTGTATTTGTTGCTTCATCACTTCTGTTCCCAGTTCAGATAGGTGGAGGCCGTCTCTTCCATAGTGTCGGGGGTTTTTTATTGTAGGGGGGTCCAGGATGGTAGATCTTTTATTTAGAAAGGTCATGTAGGTCCTCCAGGCTTTATAATTTCCATCTCGTTGGTGTTTTATGATCCATTTGTTTACTGTATCTTGGGTGGGCCAGGATTGGGGGGAGGTCTCTGGGTCTGGGAATCGGGAGGCTGAAGATAATGGTCGCTCTGCTGTTGTGTGCCTGTATTTCAACTAGTAGTTTTATAAAGTCCATCTTCAACTTGGCTAGTTCTTTACTCATTATGTCGTTAGTGCCTATATGTACGATGATTTTGTCATATCCCGCTATGTTTAATCTGGACCTTTCTAATTTGGATGTTAGTCTGTTTGTGGTGCAGCCTCTGTAGCATACTACATCACAAGTGTATTTTTTTTCCTCTTTTGTTGTGTTCCCAGGAATTCATTCGTTTAATTATGCTGTCTCCTACTAGTATCACCTTTTGGTTTTCCATCTAGAAATAGAGGATAGTATACAAGAAAAGTTAGTATATCGTTAAAGACAGTTTACAATTCCACGGGTTTTGTTTTTGGGGCAGTTTTTGGTTTATGGTGAGTCTGTTTGGGGTTGTATCGTTCTGTTAGGCCTTTAAGCTTAGCTTACTTAGCCGCAGAGGTGACTCATTCAGATATATACTTGGGGGTGTGGAGTTGTATCATTCTGTTAAGCCTTTCAGCTTAGCTTACTCAGCTGCAGAGGTGATACTCAGGGGGTGTATGAGCTTGGTTTCAATGTTGTTTTCAGTGGCTGATCTCTTCTGTGGTTGTTCATTGGGGTGAATCTAATGTAATTTCTTCTAGCAAAGATTCGTAATCTTCTATTTGTCTAGCGTCTTCCCGTTCTGGATTTCCTTTGTTCGTATGTATGGTGTAGGTTAAGGCTGTTTTCTGGTAGGCTAGTATTCTGATGTCTGTTTCTCTGTTTCCAGTTAATTTGGTGGGATTTGTAATTTTGTATTTTTGTTTGATATGTTTTCTTAGTGCATTCGTCTTCAGACATGATTGTAGTATGTGCTCCTGGGTTTCGTTTTGTTTGCATTTGGTGCATTTTCCTTTGGATTTTTGGACGTCCTACCTCTACCATTTTTTTTTTTTTTTTTTTTTTCATGTGTACCCTTTGACATTTTGGTCAGTTCACATCTTGAATTGATCATATTTTGTCTAGGGCTCACCCATTTATTTTTAATTACTTGTTATATTTACTATTTTTATATAATACAATTATGGTAACAATCACTTTTACAATTAATACATTTACAACTGCTTCTAACAACTTAATAACTAAATATATGTAACAGGTATACAAAAGGTTGTGGTTAGTATTGATATTAATTTACATCAGTTAAAAGAACAGTTAACTATGCTTCTTTTCCTGTGGATCTTTGTGTTTCTTTCGTTTTGTTCTTCCATCTTTTTTTCTTTCTTGGTGGCCCCTTCCGTTAAGCCTTTCGGCTGCGGAGGCGGGGTCAAAATCCCATGATGTTTTGCGTTTCCTCTGTCTTTTAGTTTGTTGCAGTTTCTTGATTTTTCTCCCATTTGGTAGGTTGTTAGTTGTTAGTTGGTACTATCTAAGGTTGGCGGGGAGGGTTAAGGGATCTTGGTATTGTTATTTTTGGGAGTTTAGACCTTATTCTAGTTGGGTGATTGCTGTCTGGTGAGAGGAGTCCTTATCTCATTAGTAGTTGAGGTAGGTGCTTCTCTCACCAATTTCCTTAACTATAAGGGATGGGTAAGGGGTGGGTGGGTGGTTGTGTTAATTTTGGCCTTAATTTTGTTAATACTGGTTGGGTGAATGTATCACAAATGTATGGAGTATTTTACTGTTCTTAGTTAACTATTTCTACCTTATGAGGGTTATTGCCATTCTGATCTGTTGGTTCATTACTTCAGCTCCAAGATCAGTCAGGTGAAGGCCGTCTCTTTTAAAGTATTGGTGATTCTTTAGTTTTGGCTGTTCCAGGATCGATCTTCTTTTGCTGAAGAATGTCATGTAGGATCTCCATGCCTTGTAGTTGCCATTTGGTTGATGTTTGATGATCCATTTATTGAGTGATTCTTGGATGGGCCATGATTGTGCTAAGTCTCTGGGTCGAGGGATGGGGAGACTAAAGATAAGGGTTGCTCTACTATTTTGTGATTGAATTTCCACTAGGAGTTCTATAAAATTAGTTTTTATGTCATTTAGATCTTTGGTCATAATATCGTTGGTGCCCATGTGAACTATTATTTTGTGATATTGGGAGATGTCTAGCCTTCTTCTTTCTAGTTTGGATTTGAGCCTGCTTATGGTGCAACCTCGGTAGCATATAACATCACAGTTGTAGTTTCTCCCTCTCTTGTTGTAGCTCCAGCTGTCTAGTTTTTGTATAATGCTGTCTCCTATTAACAGCACTTTCTCTTGCTCCATCTGCAAATAGAGTAGATAAAGGTGGTATTTATAAGCAGTTTTTATTTATTTATATATTTACAGATGCCTTATGTTTCGATTGAGCCTATTGGAATCTTGTATATCGTTCTGTTAGGCTTTTCAGCTCAGCCTACTCAGCCGCAGAAGTGATATACTATTGGCATTAGTATCATTGTTAGGCTTTGTGGTTGTTTGTATTTGGTTTCGTTATGCATTATTTTTCTGAGTATCTTTTCTCTATGCATTTGCTATTTCCAGGTCTTCCATTAGCTGCTCGTATTTCTCTATGAGTGACTGTTTGTGTTGGTGTCCTTTGTTGAGATGGACTGTGTAGGGGAAGATTGTTTTTTGGTATGCTAGTATTTTTTGGTTTGTTTCCATATCCTGAGTTAGTTTGCTGAAGTCTTGTATTTCGTTTTGTGTCCTAATGTGCTCCCTTAAGGGTTTTGTCCGTTTACAGTGTCTAATAATGTGATCTTGTGTTTCATCTATCCTGCATATATCGCATTTCCCTTTCGATCTTTGTACATCCTTGTAAGTGAAGTTTCTTTGGTGGAGCCATGATCTCGTAATATGTCCATTGTGAAGGGTTAGGAAGCCGTATACCCATAACTGTGGATTTGTAGTTTTGGACAGGTAGTAGAACTGGGCCCTTGTATCTTCTGTCATATCTGTTTGGTTTTCCTGAATATTTTGGTATATTTTTTTCAGGTTGCTTTCCTCTTCAATGTTTTGTTGGAGTAGTTTCTTCATGAACTTGATTTTATTGGATTTTATTTCGTTGTAGCCCCCTGTGGGTCCGGGGATGTAGAATAGGCCCAACGTATCCTCCTGCGTGTCGTAAGAGGCGACTAATTGGGGGCAGCCTGTTTGCCGTGGGTTGCGATCCGTGTCAGTGGAAGAGAGGGTCCTGGCTGTTGAGCCAATTCTTTGTTGCGGCATTGAGGAGGCAATACACAGCTTTGGCCTCAATTTCACTTAGTCGGAAGGTTAAGATGGCCTGGCTTAATCAATCGGCTGGTAGTGCCAAGCCCTAGTGCTCCAAATTAGTGATGGCTTGTTGTTTCTAATGGTTTATACTGTTGTACTTGATTGTTGTATTCTGCTGGTGTTTGCTTTGTGCTTTTGTTTGGAGTATCTAGAAGGCGGCTGCTTAACAGGTCAATCAAGGTTCACTTTTGTGGTCTTTGAGTATATTGTTAATGTATCTCTGATATCAGTGTGCAGGGCTCAGCTCCACACTATTATGATATCCCCTTGTTGGGCTCGAAGGGTGGGTGGAGAGCATTGGCAATGAAATAATAACTACAACATTATGGCTACTCAAAACCCTCTACTGATGGATAGGAAAAGGACAAGAACTTCGCTTGATATTATGACTACGAACTTGGATTCTCCTCAGATTTGTTCATGGCCAAGATTTCTATTAGTGAAAGGAACAGATGATGAAAGACCCTTGTGTAGACTGTCCCCTTTTGCTGTAAATAAAGCCATTGTTGCAATACTAGGATCTGATCCCTTCAATATAAAAAAACTAAGAAATGGAAATATTTTAGTTGAAGTGGATAAAGAAGCACAAAGTAACAAACTGATGAAAACTACGAAACTGAATCTGACAATGGACAATGCCATCCCCATTGAAGTGCAACCACACTATAGTCTCAATACCAAGAAAGGGGTCATTAGATGCCCAGACATTAAAGAATGCACTGATGAGGAAATACTAGAGGGCCTGAAAGATGAAGGTGTCATCAAGCTGGACAGGATAACTGTATTCCGAGATGGTAATAGGAAACAAACAGGAACTTTTATATTGACATTTCAAAGCCAAACCTTACCAAAATATATCAGGGTGGGTTATTACAGGGTGGCTGTGTCACAGTTTATTCCTAATCCTGTCAGATGTTATAAATGTCAGAAATTTGGCCACACAAAATTCAACTGCAGGAAAAATGAAGTATGCAATAAATGTGGGCAAGAGGATCACACTGACTCTCAGGAATGTAAAAACGAAGCAAAATGTGTCAACTGCCAGGGAAATCATGCATCAAATGACAAATCATGTCCAAAATGGAAAGAAGAAAAGGATATTCAAAGGATAAAGGCAGAAAGAGGAATTTCATACACAGAAGCCAAGAAACAAATTGACATATTTAATTCAGTTAAAACAACGTATGCCCAAGCGGCTGCAGCAACCAAACCTGTGGTGAAAACTGCAAATGTAGAAACACAAACAGAAATGACATGGCCAGAAGGTACAAAACAACCAAAAAAGTATGCAGTTGAAAAACAGACAAGTAAAGTGACTAAAACTAGTTCATCAAGTCAGACAAGTGCATCTCAAAATGACCCCATCAAATTGAAAATAAGTCAAAGCAAAGTATATTTGACCAAACAGCATAAGGGATCTAATGACCCTATTAAACAACACAATAAATATGATGTTTTAAGTGATAGTGACAGTGACATGAGTGTCGAAGAATCCCCAATCACAAGTTCACAAGGGCGGAGTGGTAATAAAAGTCTAAATAATGGAACCAAACAAAAATAAAAGTATAATACAGTGGAACTGTCGTGGCTTTAGGCCAAATTTTGAAGAAATTAAAAATATAATTTCCAATTTTAGACCCTACATTTTAGCATTGCAGGAAACTCATTTTAAAGAAACAGATAATGTAAATATTAGAGGATTTGATCATTATTTTAAAACTTGTATGTCTGAAGTAGATGGGAGAGCCACTGGTGGCTGCTCTATTTTTGTTAAGAAAGGTATACCCCATGAGGTACTTGAGTTAGATACAGAACTGCAGGCAGTTGCTGTAAAAGTATCTCTACATAAAACTATAACTGTATGTAATGTATATATTCCACCACGTTTTAATGTTGCACAAACTGATCTTGAAAATCTAGTCAACCAATTACCTGCACCTTATTTATTTATTGGTGATTTTAATGCACATAGTGATTTATGGGGTTGTTCCTCGTCTAATAGTTTAGGCTATAAGGTGGAACATCTTCTTGAATCCTCTGATATTTGTTTGCTTAATGATAAGTCACCTACCTATTTTCATCCTGCATCTGGTTCATTCACCTCAATAGATTTGTCTTTATGTTCTGCTTCTGTTTTTCTTGATTTTACATGGCAGGTCCATTCTGATCAGTGTGGTAGTGACCATTTTCCTATTTTAATTGATATAGTTAAGAGTATGCCTAAGGACAATGTTCCTCGTTGGAATCTTAAAAAGGCTGATTGGCCAAAATTCAAACTTCAGTGTTCTCTGGATATTAATAGACATAATTTTACTGACTCTACAGAAAAGTTTCCTGCATTTTTAAATAAGTTAAATGACATAGCAACAAAATGTGTGCCAAAGTCAACTGGACAGTCCACTGGTAGCTACAAACCATGGTTCAACAGTGAATGTAAAAAAGCTGTTAAGGCTCGTCAAAATGCAATGGATAAATGCCGTATAAATCCTACATCGGATAACATAAATGAATATAAAACCTGTCGAGCTAATGCTCGTAAAATAATTAAAGAAAATAAAAGGAAATCGTGGCATGAATATGTATCAAAAGTAAATGTAAAGACACCAGCAAAGAAGGTATGGGAAATGATAAGGAAAATAAGTGGCAAACAAAGTAACACCACAATACACCATCTGGAAAATAATGATGGGACAAAAGTAACAGAAAGAGTTGATATAGCAAATAGGTTGGCCGAAGAAATCCACAAGAATTCTAGCAGCAACAATTACCGTACAGAGTTTCAAAAATATAAAGAGAAAACTGAAAAAGAACACTTGGATTTTGACACAGACAACTCTGAAAACTACAATGTACCATTTACAATTAGAGAACTATGTGATGCTATGAAAAAGTCTCATGACACAGCCACTGGTCCAGATGAGATCCATTATCAGCTGCTGAAACATCTACCAAGAGACTCACTTATGGTGTTACTTGATGTATTTAATGATATATGGGCTTCAGGTGAAATTCCTGAATGCTGGAAAGAGGCCACTGTAATACCTATTTCTAAACCAGGCAAAGACCCAAAAAACCCGTCCAATTACCGCCCCATATCTCTGACGAGCTGTTTATGCAAAACCATGGAAAGAATGATTAATACTAGATTAGTTTGGTTCCTTGAGAAAAATAATATTTTAACAAAATATCAAAGTGGTTTTAGAAAAGGTCGAACTACAACAGACCAATTAATAAGACTTAAATCTTTTATTAGAGATTCCTTTTTAAAAGGCAACCATGTAGTCTCTGTATTTTTTGATTTAGAAAAAGCCTACGATACAGTATGGAAGTATGGCGTTATAAGAGATCTACATAAAGTAGGCCTAAGGGGGTGAATGCCCATGTTTATTCAGAATTTTTTATCAAACAGTTTTTAGAGTTCGTTTAGGATCCGTTTATTCAGATATACATGGGCAAGAGATGGGTGTTCCCCAGGGCAGCATCCTCTCTGTTACGTTATTTATTTTAAAGATTAACAGTATTTCTGATGTGATTCCAGCTAGCTTTGAAAAGTCTCTTTTTGTTGATGATTTCTCAATCACTTGTTCCTCTAGAAATATGGCTTCAATAGAAAGGCAACTTCAATTGTGTTTGAATAAAGTAGAGAAATGGGCTGATGAAAATGGTTTTAAATTTTCTAAAACCAAAACTGTTTGCATGCATTTCTGTAATAAAAGAAAACTTCATCCAGACCCAACATTGACAATATATAACTCACAAATCCCTGTTGTGTCACAAACTAAGTTCCTTGGTGTTATATTTGACAGTAAACTGAATTTTAAGGCACACATTGATTATATTCGTCAGAAATGTGAAAAAGCCATGAACTTACTGAAAGTAGTTGCCAAAATGGATTGGGGAGCAGATAGAAGTGTTTTAATGAGACTTTATCGTTCATTTGTTCGTTCTAGATTGGACTATGGTTGTGCTGTTTTTAGTTCTGCTCGTAAGTCTTATCTTAAGAAATTGGAACCCATTCAAAACCAGGGCTTGAGAATATGCCTGGGAGCCTTCAGGACTTCTCCAATGCAAAGCTTGTATGTAGAGGCAAATGAGCCACCCTTGTATTTAAGGTTTGATAAATTATGTATTCAGTATGCTTTGAAATTGAGAAGTAATCCTGACAATCCAGCTTACGATGTTGTTTTTAACCCTCAGTTATATGATCTGTATGATAAGAAACCATCTGCAATAAGATCTTTTGGGCATCGAGTAGAGGAAGATTTGTCTGCTGTCTGTCCTCAGCTGGATCTAATTCAGACTGTGTCATTGCCAGATGACCCACCCTGGACTATACAGAAACCTCACATGGACTTATATCTCACACATCAAAAGAAACATCTTGGTGATGATTGTATGTTTCAAAGTCTATTTGCTGAGTTGAAAAGTTGTTATCCTGACCATAGGGCTATATATACTGATGGATCGAAGGCAGAAAATAGGGTTGCTGCAGCTGCTACATCTGATGGCCTCAGTGCCCAGGTCAGGCTTCCTGGCAATGCTAGTATATTTACAGCTGAATTACAGGCTCTTAAAATGGCTTTCAATATTGTTAAAAATTGTGATTGGGATCGTTTTATCATATTCACTGATTCTTTATCTAGTCTTCAGGCTCTTGATAGCAACAACTGTGATCATCCTTTTATTCAAGATATTTTAAAACTTTTTAATGATTGTTTGTCAGTGAATAAGAAAGTTGTTTTAGCTTGGGTTCCAAGTCACGTAGGCATAAAGGGCAATGAAAAAGCAGATGATCTTGCCAAACAGGCCTTGAATTTTAATGTTTTAGACTTAAAAGTCCCCTATACAGACTTGAAAGTGAATGTAAATAGTGTTTTTAAACAAAAGTGGCAAGCTCAATGGAATGCGTGTCCTGATAACAAGCTATTCCAAATAAACCCTACAGTAGGAGATTTTTATGTTTGGACAGGTTTATCTCGTAGGGAGGAAATAGTTATTACTCGAGCCCGTATAGGACACACTTATTTCACCCATAGTTATCTATTGAAAGGTGAGGATATGCCCTGGTGCATTCCATGTCATTGTCCCGATACAGTGAAACATATATTATTAGACTGTATCGACCTATGTGACACTAGAATAAAATATTACAGAGATGTAAATAACATAAAAGATTTATTATATGGAAATGTTTTTAATGTCCTGAGTTATCTGAAAGAGTGTGGTTTGTTTTATAAGTTTTAGTACCTTAATTTATTCTGTGTTTTGTATTAAGTTAACTTATTGAGATGTTTCTAGTCGTGTACATCTTTTTCTTGTGATATTTGTTTTACAGTTTTGTGTCCTTTATTTTCTTTACAGTTATTATTATTATTATTTTGTTTTGATCCAATCTATGTTTTATTTTTTGTCCTTTTTCAGTTTAGATTATATTTATTGATTTATTGAGATTTGTTTTTAATCTGTATATATTCTCGTGTTTTTTTTGTATATTTCTAGTCAATTTCTATCAGTTTGAGGCTTGGCCTTTTGCCAATCTTGTATTTGTTTATACATATTTGTTTTTGTTGTAAATATTAGTTACTGTATTTATTATTCAATATTTTAGTGCAGTATAACACATAAGTGTTTTTGCACTTAAATTTTAACTATCTATCTATCTATCTTATTTCGTTGTAGTTTGTGTGTGTGATATTGTTTGTTGTTTGTCTTAGTTTTGCCATTAACCTGGGACTTGGTCCTAAAGTAGATCTTTTTAGGAGGTTCTCCTCTGTGTTGGGGTTGCTGATGATGTCTACCAATTCCTGTGTCCACAGTGCCTGTTGCCTCAATACTATGTCGAAAAGACCCGTTCCTCCCAAGTACCGTGGTTTTGCAATTTTATGTTGGGCTAATGTCTGGATTTTCTCTTTCCATAGAAAGTTAAAGATTTGGGATTGTAGTTTCTTTTGCGTTTCTTTGGGTATTTCTATGTGTCTCATCTTAAATAGTATTTTGGGCATGGCGTATATATTGAGGAGGAATGATCTTCCTAGAATGTTGTGTGACCTTTTACCCCAGTTTTCCATTTTGCTTTTAAGTTCCTCATTGGTGCCTTTATAGTTTATGCTGTTCATGCCCTTAATAGCATATTTTATGCCCAGTATTTTAACCTCATCTTTGATCCATCCTAGTATTTCTCGCAGGTCTTGTATTTTCCAGGGTCCTGATATGATTGCCTCCGTTTTATCTTGGTTTGTTAGGGCTCCTGAGGCTTTGCAGTATTCATCTGTTGTGTTTATCGAGTTTTCAATGGACTTTTTGTTTGTCAAGATCAGGGTGGTGTCGTCTGCGTATGCCACTAGTTTTTTCTCCAATGATGGTGTTATTTTGTAACCGTCTATGTTTTTATTTGCCCTAATTTTTTCGGCTAGCCCTTCAGCTGATAGCACAAAAAGCAGCATGCTTAGGGGGCATCCCTGCCGTACTGATCTTAGTATTTTAATCTTGTTTGTGGTGGCCCCATTTATTTCCACTTTGCTGTATATCTCAGTATACATTATCTTTACCCACTTAATAAAGTTATCTGGGAGATTTAGTGACTTGAGGATGCCGAAAAGGTATGTGTGATCTACTCTGTCGAAAGCTTTTTGCTGGTCTATCATTAGGTATATTAGCTTGTTTTTGGTGTATGTTGTTTCAATGCTCCATATGTCGGTGAGTATGCTATTTGCCGTCCCAATAGATCTATCTTGAATTCCGCAATATTGATCTTTGCCTGTTAGTAGTTTCATTTTTGGCTTAAGCCTATTCGCCAGTATTTTTGAAAGGATCTTATAATCGATATTTAGGAGACTTATCGGTCTCCAGTTTTTTAGGTCTTTTGGGTCTCCCTTTTTATATAGTAGTTTTAGTGTGGCTTGTTTTTGTGATGTGCTAAGCGACTGTTTTAAGAATACGTTGTTTAGCATTTCAACCAGTTCATCCTTCAGTTCAGGCCAGAAGGTTGTGTAAAACTCTTTTGGTAGGCCATCAGTTCCTGGGCTTTTGTTATTATGCATTTGGTTCACAGCTGTTTTTATTTCTTTAGCTGTGATCAGGTTTCCTAATGTTTCTGTTTCAGAGTGTTCGATTTTCTTTTTACTTAGAAGTCTATATATTTTTTCTTGTTGCTGTTTGTCTGTTGGTTCCTTCTTATACAGGTTGGAGTAAAAGTCTTCGATTTCGTTTAAGATTTCTTCTTTGGTGGTCAGCATTTCACCTTCCTTGTTTTTGATTTCATCTATGCTTTTCGCTTTGCCTCTTATTTTTTCTAGGTCGAAAAAGTACTTGCTCGGTTTGTCCATGTATTGGAGTTTGTCCATCCTCGCTCTTATTTGTGAGGCTTCGAGTTTTTCCATATGTATTTTGTTTATATTGGCGGTCAATTCCACTATTTTGGTTATGTTTGAGTTAGCTGACTGCTCCTCTTGTTTTAGTTCTTTTTCAAGTTTTGTTAGTGTTTCCTGTTGTCGGTGTTTCTGTCTTATTCCTATGGTTATTAGTTATATGTGTGAATTCTGTTGTGTTGGTATTTTGCTCCCTCCAAATGTCTGTCAGGTTATATTTATTGAGGATTGGTGCTATTAATGTGTTGTGTTTTTGGATCAGGTTCCTAGTTTGTATGGTTCTGATCTTGCAGTCTATTTGGTCCTTGAGGCTATTGAAGTCTCCTATTAGAATTATGTTCTCCTTGTCCTTTATTATGTTTTCTATTTCTGTTACTACTGTTTTTAATCTGGCAGTGGCGTAGTCTTCGGGTTCAAGGTATATTCCTATCAGATTGTATGTCTCTGTTTGGTGCTCAAACTCTATGGCGATGTAGTTTCCCATATTGCTTATATGTATCAGTTTGTGTTTGATATCTGGTTTGAGTAGTATTGCTAATCCCTTCGATTTCGGATTACCATTGGAGTGGTAGCCTTTGTAGTTATGAAAGTACTGAAGTGTTTTTTCCTTTTCTTTGGTGATTTGGTGGGTTTCTGTTAGTACTATTATGTCTACATGCGGGATTTGTTTGATTTTGGCTGTGATTCCATTTGAATTTTGGCATATTATCTTCATGATGGATAAGAGGTTTGTTTTATTTGGATCGGCCTTATTGCAAAGTCTTCTGTTAAGCTACAAAGTAGCTGCAGAGGTGCTTTGCTTGCTATTAGTAGGTTTTATCTTGCTCCTCAGCTGCCTTAATGTCACTTAGGGACAGATCTTTACCATCCGAAATGTTTATCAATTTGAGTTGGTTTTGGAAATTTCTCTGTTGCTGTTCCTCCATTCTTTGGATTAACTCTCCTACGCTAGCATTCTCTTCCTCATTATCAGCATCAAATAATCTAATTTCCGTGGATATGTTTTGTTGTTTCGTTTCTGGTGTTTGTTTAGAGTCCAGTTTTTTGCCCGTTGTTTCCAAGGGGTCCTGTTCCTTTCTTTTGTAGTTCCTTCTAGTGTTTTTGGAGGTTCCTGTCGACTCATAGGTTTGGAAGGGTGTCGAGTTTAAGAACCGGCCACTGTGATTGGTGTTTCGGTTTTTTGCTTGGATCTGGCCTGGTGTGTTGTTCCTGATTGGGGTAGATAATGGTTTAATTTGGTCTTCGAAATAGGAGTCTTCAATATTGGTTGTTGGGTCTAGGGTCTGGAATTTGTTTTTGGTGGATATGTATGTGAGTCCGCCTCCTTCTGTCCTTGATACAAGAGATGTTATGACTCTTTGGGTATTTTTGGGGTTTAGCCATGAGTTCTCTTTGTATGAGATGTTCGGAGATATTTTGCCGGCCTGTTGGTGTCCTGCCTTCTGGGCTTGTCGGTTTGGTGTGTCCGGTTGCATGGTTGGCGTCGGTGGTGGGCTCTCAGTAGGGCTGTGGGATTCGGTTCCCTGTCCATGGTTCCGGTTCCTCTTTCTGGTGTTTTGTATGTAGCTTGTTCTTTGTTGTTTGCCTCAGGGTTTGAGTTTGATCTTGGGCTCTCATTTTGGTTGGGGGGTATTTGTTGTTGGTGTTGTGGGCCCTTTTGCTCCATTTCTTTGTTGCTTTTCGGGGCATTCTGTTTGTTGGTGTTTGAATTTCCTTTGCTAGCATCCTGCTGGGGTTTTCGGGTTTGGGTGCTGTCATGTTCATATTCAGGTTGCGTTGATTGACGCGTTTGTTGACCAGCATTGTACCTTTTCTCAATTGTACAGTCCCGCATTAGGTGGTCTCCGCCACACCTGTAGCAGCCCCTGGGTTTTTCCTCTGCTCCATCTGTCTTTATGCGTATTTGGTAACCCTCGGGTAGCCTTAGTTGAGATGGGTACGGCTTGTATACTTTTTTAAAGGTCACATGTTTTACCCCATTTCTTATCTCCGGGTGGGCCTTATATGCTCCAGTTTTTATCTTCACTATGTCAATATAGTTTGACAAGACAGCGTGGATTTAGTGATTGGGGTATTCATTCGGTCCCCCCTGGATAGTTAGACACCCTCCTACCAAATCTGCCGAGGAGGGGTAATAGATGTAGTCACCTACTGTGGGGTTTTTGGACAGGAAGGTCATGAAGGTCATTTTGTTTTTCACTGTGTTGAGGGTGACCGTGAAGGTACCATCTGAGTTCCTTTGGAAACCTTCTATTGAGCCTGAGGGTAGACCTGCTATTTGCTGTAGTCTTAGCAGATCTTCCAGGATGTCGTTCTGTCTTAGTGGCATCTGTATTTCCGCCTTTGGTTGGATTTCTAATTCTATTTACTCGGGTCTTTCATAGGTAGACATTGTTGCGGTTTTCTGTCAGGGGGGGTGTGAAAGTTGTTTTAATCACTCCTATACTCTTATCAGGGAAGTGTGAAGGTTGATTTATACAAGCAGTTTCAATCACTCCTGTACACTTATCAGGGAAGTGTGAAAGTTGTTTTATACAAGTAGTTTCAATCACTTTATGTACAGTTACAGTTTTTACACAAGTTTTGATTTTGGTATACAAGATGAAGTTTTTACTTATGCAGAGTGTTTACCGGGTAAGTGTGAAAGTTGATATATATATATACTTACAGTATGTATATTACAAACCAATTTTTTTTTTTTTTATGTACAGTTAAACACAGTATTTACAGCTGATATGCTTTATAGCACACTATTACAGTTTATATTGCAGTTACAGTTCTTATACAGTTACATTGACTCCATAGTAATTGGTGGTATGCAGCTGGCTTGTGGGGGAAGTGTATTTCTATTATGTATTATATTTCCAGTTTACAGTGGGTATCAATATGAGTCACTATATGTATGGTATTACTATTGTCCTTATATATCTATTATTCCTTGCTGGTCCTATTTATGGGTAGCTCGGTATGAATAATTATTCACATCTGCTGGGTGATTTCCTCATAAATACTCTGTTGATTTTGGATAATGCACGTTTTATATTATCTTAGAATGCGGATTATCTCTTTTCAGGCACTATACTGTTGATGAAGGGGGGGAGTTTGTCTTCAGTTAAGCTTTGCAGCTGCTGAGGTGACAAAACTGTGCTGGGGTTTGTGCATGAAAACAAACAGAAAACTGTGTGTGTGTTTAGTAAAGGATGTCTATTACCTTTGTTTAGTTGGAAGGGTCCTGATTTTATGAAACACTATTTTATTGTGAGTGGTTATCCTGATTTGAACCCAAAGGGTTCTATCCAAATAAGCAGGTTTATTTTACACAACTAGTTGTGGTAGACTATGTAAATTGTTGTGTCATGTGATGGGATCCAAACATTTGACCTAGTTATGATTTTGGCGCAAATTGCCTCTACCATTTTTTTTTTTTTTTTCATGTGTACCCTTTGACATTTTGGTCAGTTCACATCTTGAATTGATCATACTTTGTCTAGGGCTCACCCATTTATTTTTAATTACTTGTTATATTTACTATTTTTATATAATACAATTATGGTAACAATCACTTTAACAATTAATACATTTACAACTGTTTCTAACAACTTGTTAAATATATGTAACAGGTATACAAAAGGTTGTGGTTAGTATTGATATTAATTTACATCAGTTAAAAGAACAGTTAACTATGCTTCTTTTCCTGTGGATCTTTGTGTTTCTTTCGTTTTGTTCTTCCATCTTTTTTTCTTTCTTGGTGGCCCCTTCCGTTAAGCCTTTCGGCTGCGGAGGCGGGGTCAAAGTCCCATGATGTTTTGCGTTTCCTCTGTCTTTTAGTTTGTTGCTGTTTCTTGATTTTTCTCCCATTTGGAAGGTTCTTAGTTGTTAGTTGGTACTATCTAAGGTTGGCGGGGAGGGTTAAGGGATCTTGGTATTGTTATTTTTGGGAGTTTAGACCTTATTCTAGTTGGGTGATTGCTGTCTGGTGAGAGGAGTCCTTATCTCATTAGTAGTTGAGGTAGGTGCTTCTCTCACCAATTTCCTTAACTATAAGGGATGGGTAAGGGGTGGGTGGGTGGGTGGTTGTGTTAATTTTTGGCCTTAATTTTGTTAATACTGGTTGGGTGAATGTATTACAAATGTATGGAGTATTTTACTGTTCTTATTTAACTATTTCTACCTTATGAGGGTTATTGCCATTCTGATCTGTTGGTTCATTACTTCAGCTCCAAGATCAGTCAGGTGAAGGCCGTCTCTTTTAAAGTATTGGTGATTCTTTAGTTTTGGCTGTTGCAGGATCGATCTTCTTTTGCTGAAGAATGTCATGTAGGATCTCCATCCCTTGTAGTTGCCGTTTGGTTGATGTTTGATGATCCATTTATTGAGTGATTCTTGGATGGGCCATGATTGTGCTAGGTCTCTGGGTCGAGGGATGGGGAGACTAAAGATAAGGGTTGCTCTACTATTTTGTGATTGAATTTCCACTAGGAGCTCTATAAAATTAGTTTTTATGTCATTTAGATCTTTGGTCATAATATCGTTGGTGCCCATGTGAACTATTATTTTGTGATATTGGGAGATGTCTAGCCTTCTTCTTTCTAGTTTGGATTTGAGCCTGCTTATGGTGCAACCTCGGTAGCATATGACATCACAGTTGTAGTTTTTCCCTCTCTTGTTGTAGCTCCAGCTGTCTAGTTTTTGTATAATGCTGTCTCCTATTAACAGCACTTTCTCTTGCTCCATCTGCAAATAGAGTAGATAAAGGTGGTATTTATAAGCAGTTTTTATTTATTTATATATTTACGGATGCCTTATGTTTCGATTGAGCCTATTGGAATCTTGTATATCGTTCTGTTAGGCTTTTCAGCTCAGCCTACTCAGCCGAGCATTCTTGTATTATTGTCGTTATGGCTGTTGTATCTTCTGTTAAGCCTTTCGGGGTTACCTACTCAGCTGCAGAGGCGATACAAAGTACCATGTTTGGTGTATCATCATGTTGGTATATCCATACACTTCCGTCTTTGGCTGCTTCCTTAGCAGCGTGGGCGTGTCAGTTTTATTTACTTTTTATACATTTATGGTTTCTCTTTCTTTTACCTTTGCTGTATATTGATCTTGGATGGATTTTGAGTGGGCTTTGCCTTTGTTTATATGGATCACATAGGGTAGTGAGACTTGTTGATAGGTGAGGATTATATTGTTGGTTTCATTGTTTGTTGTCATCTTAGAGAAGGTGTCTATGTTGTGTTCTTGTTTTAGTTTGTCTTTTAGTGGTTTTGTGAGTTTGCATTCCTCGAAGTAATGTTCTTGGGTGCCCTTTTTGGCAATTTGTACATTGTCCTTTGGACTTCATTATGTCTTTTGATGAGAAGCCCCTACTATATAGCCAATATCTCGTTATGTGTCCTTCATGTAGTGTGTGGTATCCATATTGCCATTGTTTCGGGTCTTCTATTCTATTTAGGAGACGGAATTGGGTTCTAGTTTCTTCTGAAATGGGTTGGGTTTCTTCCATGATGTTGTTGTATATATCCTTAAGTTTTTGCTTACTGGGGATGTGGTCTTTTAGGAAGAGTCTAAGGTATTTTGTTCGGGCAGATTTGATTTCGGTCATGTTTACGTGTTTTATTGCCTGGTTTTTTTCTCTCCATGTTTTTGAGAGGTTTGGTATCGGTCCTAATCTTGCTCTTCTTAGGAGGTTTTCTTCAAGGTTTGGGAACTCCACCATTTCGTAGGCTTCCTGTTGCCACATTGCTTTTTGTCTGGTGTGTAGGTCTATTAGGCCAGTTCCACCCAGGTGCCTTGGTTTGGCGATTTTGCTTTGTTGTATCGGCTGTATTGGTTGGTTCCATACAAAGTTGAAGATTTCCCTATTTAAGGTTTTGTGGAGATCATTTGGCATGTCAATGTGTCTTAATCTGTATAGTATTTTGGGTAGGGCGTAGATGTTTAGGAGGTGTGATCTTCCTACAATGTTGTGCGCTCTCTTCCCCCATATTTCCATTTTCCCTTTGATTTCTTTGATGATGTTTGAAAAAATTTTTTGGCCCATGTTGTTTTTGGAATAAGTGATTCCCAAGATTGTTGCTTCGTCTTTTGCCCAGGCCAATACTTCTCTGATGTCTCTTATTTTCCATGGGCCTGTGATTAGCACTTCTGTCTTTTCTTTATTTATCATGGCTCCTGATGCGTTGCAGTATCTTTCTATAGTTTCCAGTGATTGCTGGATCGAGACTTTGTCTGTTAGTAGTAGGGTTGTGTCGTCTGCGTACGCTACTATTTTCTTTTCTGAGCTTGGTGTTATTTTATAGCCTTTGATGCTTTGGTTCTGTCTGATCATTTCTGCTAGTCCTTCGGCGGATAGTACAAAAAGCAGCATGCTCAGTGGGCATCCTTGTCTTACTGATCTCTTTATGTTTATCTTTTTGGTTAAGGTCCCGTTGATTTCTATCTGGCTGTATACGTTTTTGTACATGCATTGTACCCAGTGAATGAAATTTTCCGGTAAGTTTAAAGCTTTTAAGGTACCGAAGAGGTATTGGTGGTCGACCCTATCGAAAGCCTTCTTTTGGTCAATTAGTAGGAACATGAGCTTGGATCTTGAGTAGGTGTTTTCTATATCCCATATGTTTGTTAATATGCTGTTTGCTGTGTGGATCGATTTTTTTGGAATGCCACAGTATTGGTCTTTCCCTGTTATTTTTGACATTACTTTTTTCAATCTATTGGCCATTATTTTTGATAGGAGCTTATAGTCGATATTTAATAAGCTTATCGGTCTCCAGTTCTTTAGTTCCTTTGGGTTTCCTTTTTTATATATTAGCTTAACAATGGCCATCTTTTGTGAGTCTGTCATTTCCCCTCTTAAGTATATGTTGTTTATGGTCTCAATTAATTCTTCTTTTAGATCTTCCCAAAAAACTGTATAGAACTCTTTGGTCAGTCCATCGGATCCTGGGCTCTTGTTGTTACTCATCTGGTTTAGTGCGTTCCTCAGTTCGGGTTCATCTACCAAGTCTCCTAGGGTTGTTGCATTCTCTTTCAGTTTTAGACATTCCAAAGCATTATAGATATTTTGTTTTTCATGTTCATCCGTTTTTCCCATGCCATATAGGTCCTGATAGAAGTTTTCTATGGTGTCAAGGATTTTAGGTTTTGAGTTTACCACTTCTCCTTTGTTGTTTATCAGTTCTATTATGTTTTTGGATTTGTTTCTGGCTTTTTCTAAGGCGTAGAAATACTTACTCGGTTTATCCATATATTTTTGTTGATCAATTTTGGCCCGTAAGAGATACCCATTTAATTTGTCAGTCTGGATTTTCTTTATGTCCTGTTTGATTTTTAATATGTCCCTCATTTCTGTAGTGTTGTCATTTTCTTTTTGTTTTAACCTGTTTTGTAGGTCTTCAAGTTGATTATTTTCCTCTCTTTTGGTTTTTATTCCTATTTCTATTAATTTGCCTTTGATTTTCCGTTTGAAGTAGTCCCACCATGTATGTGGTTCCATCCTGTATTTCTCCTCTTTTAGCGATTTAATTTTCTCCTTTATTTCTGCCCTGTTCTCCATACTATCCAACAGTTTATTATTTAGTTTCCATGTCCCTTTTCCCCATATTGCTCGCTTTCCTATTGTTAGCTGTATACTTTTATGGTCAAAGTTTCCCTGGTCCCTGTGTATTATTTTGAAATTGTTTAGGTTCCTTGTTTGGCATAAGGCTTGATCTATCCTTGTGGCATTGGTTGAGCTGATGTGAGTGAATTCTTTTGTGTTTGGGTTTGTTCTCTCCATATGTCGGCTAGTTTGTGGTTGGTTTTTAGTGGCTTTATTAGGGATTCATATTTTTTGATAAGGTTGGTTGTTTGAACTGTGTTTGTTTTTGCGTCTTGCCTGTTTTGTATACAGTTTAGGTCACCTACTATTATTATGTTTTCCTTTCCTTTTATCCAGTTGTCGACTTCCTTGATTATGTTTTTTAGGGTTGCGGTGGCGTAGTCCTCCGGTTCTAGGTACATACCAATTAGGTGATGAGTTTCGTTATTATGGTCGAAGGTGATCATAACGTAGTTACCAGTTTTACTGGTTTTTTCCAGTTTGTGCACTATCTCATCTTTAACTATGATGGTTACCCCTTTGGTGTTTCTTTCTCCTTCTGCATGGTAGATTTGGCATTGTTTATAGTGTTGTAGGATCTTGCTTTTTTCTTTGTTCATTTTGTGAGTCTCCGTTAGGACTGTAATATCCGGTACTGGTAGTTGCTTTATTTTGTTGGTAATCCCATTGCTATTTTGACATATGATCTTCATGTTTCGGTTATGAGAAAGATTTATTGGATTCGTACAATGTGCACTGGATGGTTCTGTGTGATTGTTGCTTGTGCAAAGCTTCTGTTAAGCCGGTTTAGGGCTGCAGAGGTGCTTTGCGGGATGATGGTCTAGCTAGTACATGACATCTGATTCGTGGGAGGCGTTGATGTCGCTTAGCGAGAGCTCTTTGCTGTGTGAGATGTTTGTGATTTTCATGTGTTGTTGGCTTTCCCTTCGAATTGCTCTTATTTTTTGTAACATTTTTTCTGTTTGTTGTTCTGTTTCGGAGTCTGAGCTGTCTGATAGGGTACGGGTTCTTGTTTCATTTTCCGGGGTTTTCCGGTTGTCTGCCTTTTTGGGAGTTTGTCAGCAGATCCCGGTTCCTTACATTTTCCATGTGTTGTGTTTTGTTTGCGGGGTTCGCTGAGTTTATAAGAAGCGAATGGTGTTGAATACATGAGCTCATTATGTATGGATCTTCTTTGGGGTTTTACGGGGCTATCTGTTCCTATCTTGCCCTTTAAGGGAGTGTTCAGAGGTTTGATCTGGTCTTCAAAGTAGGAATCGTCTGGGTTGGGGGTTTGGTCTAGAGCTTCAAATCTGTTGGGGGTGGTGAAGTATGGAATCCCTTGGTCAGTTCTGGCACAGAAGGAAGAGATTGCCTCTTTGGTGTTAGTTGGGTGTAGCCAGGAGTTTTCGTTATATGTGCTGTTTTTTGGTTGGCTGTTTGCCTCTCTTTGGTTGTGGTTTTGCTCAGGCGATTCGGTATGTATGGATGGTGTAGGTGGTGGGCTTTGTATTGACTCGTTGGAGTTGTTGAGGTCCATTTGTTTATTTGTAGCTCCTTTGGGGGATTCACTTTCTTGTGGATTTCCTCTTCCCATCCTGTTTTCATTTTCGTTTTTATTTTGCTTTTCTTGATTTTGTTTATCATTTGTTTTTGGTCCTGTGGTAGGGTCTGCTTGGTGTGCCGTGTTTCTGTCTGTAGTTATTGTATTTCCTGGGGTGGTTTCAATGATGTGTTTTGTATTTTGGTTTTGGTCCGTTTTTGGTTGTTCATGATTACTTTGTCGTTCATCCTTTGTATTTGGTGGCTTTGGTGGCTGGGTATTTGGTTGTGCTTGCTGGTTGTTGCTTACTATTGTTGCATAGGTATTTGCTGGTTGTCTTTCCTGTTGGGCTTTTGCTCTCAACTCAATAGACCAGTCTCTAATGAGATGATTTCCACCGCATCTGTAGCATCCTTTAGGTCTATCGTCCGCTCCTTCTGTCTTAATCTTGAGCATGTAGCCTTCCGGCAGTTTCATTTGGGTAGGGTATGGCTTGAGTATTTTTTTAAAGGTAAGATGTTTGACCCCATTCCTTACTTCTGGGTGTTCCTTGTAGCAGCCATTTTTTATTTTGACTATGTCGATATAGGGGGACATCATTGCATGAAGTTTATGATTTGGGTATTCATTGGGCGCACCTAGGAGGGTTAGTTGGCCGCCTACCAGGTCAGCTGAGGAAGGGTGGTATATGAATGCTCCGATCGTCTGGTTTCTAGACAGGAAGGTCATGAACTTTGTTCTTTGGTCAGTGGCATTAAGTGTTATGGTGAAGGTGCCATCATTGTTCTTTTGAAACCCTCCTATTGGTTTATGTGGGAGTCCTGCCAATTTGGCCAAGTCAAACAGGTCGTTTATAATTTCCCTTTGTTTTAGGGGGATTTGGCTTTCCTCTTTTGGTTGAACCTCAAGTTCTATTGAGGTTGGCCTTTCGTAGCTTGTCATATTGTTGTAGTTGTCCAATTTCCGCCTTCAGTATGTTTGGCAGAGTCTTTTCTGGGGAAGTGTGAAGGTTGCTGGCTGGTTAGGTGTTATTTTCCAAATACCAGTATACAATTTGTATCGTCCACTTTTGGGGGGAAGTGTGAAGGTTGCTTACTGTGGATGGAGTTGTATATCTACCAGTGGATATCTGGGTTTTTTTTCGCAGATTTGTTCTTTTCAGTTATCCAGAGTGCTAATCGGGTAAGTGTGAAGGCTGTTTTATATATTTACAGTACATGCATTTACAAACTATATATATATATTTTTTTTTTTTTCAGTTAAATACAGTTATTTACAGCAATTGCAGTTTACTATACACAGTTGGGCTGTATATTGCAATTACAGCATATACAATTACAGTTTATATACAATTACATTGAGTCAATGCTGATTGATGATTACTGTTGTTTTATAGAAGTATTGTAGTTGTGTTTTTATTATCACTTTGCTCTGGGTAGCAGTGTGAGACACTATACATATGGTAATCCTACTGTCCTTATATATATGTTCATCCTTTATGATCCTATTTATGGGTACTTTGGTATGAATATTTATTCATGTATGCTGATTTCCTCAGGAAGGGTGCATTGATTTGGGATGATTACACTCGTGATTTAGTTTATCTTAGATTGCTGTTTCTCACTTTTGGGGAGGGATTTTGTCTTCAGTTAAGCTTATTACAGCTGCTGAGGTGACAAAATGGTGGTGGTGGTATTGTGCAGAAACCAACAAACATCAAAGTGCTGTGTTGATAGTATGGATATCTATTACCTTTATCTATCTTGTTTAGTTATTGTGGATGTATTTATTTTAGTTGTATCCTGATCTGGACCCCAAGGGGGTCTATCCAAATACAGAAGGGTTGAGATTTCACTCAGAAACTTGATAGTCACTTTGTGAACTTTTTGGTCATGTGATGGGATCCAAATTTTGTGACCTATATATTTTTGCGCCAAAATCTTGTTTACAAAACACCTCGACCATTTTTTTTTTTTTTTTTTTTTTTTTTTTGCTATTGCACATAATATCATTGGTGCCTATATGGACCAAAATTTTGTCATAGCCTGAAATGTTAACTCTGTTTCTCTCAATTTTTGATGCTAGTCTAGATATGGTGCAACCCCTATAGCACATTATGTCCACTATGTATTCTTGGTTTCTGCTGGTCTGCCTCCAGTTCACTAGTCTTTGTATAATGCTGTCTCCAAGCACCAATACTTGTACGGGCTGCATCTGATTGGGAAACAGCTGTGTTTATATGGATGTCATCGGGTCTGGTTTCGTTTATTTTCCTCCTCTGGGGTAGGGAGGGGATGTGTTAATGGTGATGGTGTTCCCTGTTAAGCCATCAAAGCTAATCTAGCTTGTCCAGCTGCAGGGGCAACACTCTGATACCATTCACAGTCTCATATATTTTCTGCTGTCATATCTGCTTTTAATCCCTCATATTTTTCAATCAGTGACTGCTTATGTGTTCCCCCTTTATTTACGTGGGCTATGTGGGCGAATATGATTTTTTGATAGGTTAGTATTATGATGTTTAACTCCTGGTTTGGCGACATGGTAGTAAAGTTTGTAATATTGTGTTTTCCCTTTAGGTAATCCCGTAGTGGTTTGGTTCGTTTGCAGTTTTCTAGAATGTGATTTTGGTCTTCCTCAGTTCTGCAGGTATCACATAGTCCTTTTGATTTTCTTATATCCTTCTGTGTGAAGCCTTTTTTATATAACCATGACCTGGTTATGTGTCCTTTGTGTAGTGTCAATAGCCCATATAGCCATAATTGGGGGATATGTATGTGCGAGAGTAAGATGAATTGGGCTATTGTGTCTTCAGTATGTTCCTGTGTTTGCTCGTGAATGTTATTATAGATCTTTTTTAGGTTGGTCTCATCTGTTAGTTCATCCTGTAGCAGTTTTCTCATGAATTTGTTTTTGGGTGACTGTAGTTCATTGTAGTTCGTGTGTATTATTTGTTGGTTTTGTGCCCTTATTTTCTGTTGTAGTGTTGGGCTTGGGCCTAGGGTTGATCTCTTTAAGAGATTTTCTTCGGTGTTTGGGTTATTGATTATTCCCAGTAACTCCTGGGTCCACATTGCCTGTTGCCTTGTTTGGATGTCGAATAGTCCAGTACCCCCTAAGTGCCTTGGTTTTGAAATTTTTTCTTGTGCTATTGATTGTATTTTATCTTTCCATAGGAAGTTGAAGATTTTGGATTTGAGGTTTTTGAGTTGATCCTTTGGGATGTCGATGTGTCTCAGTCTATACATTATCTTTGGCATCGCATATATGTTTATTAGGTGGGATCTCCCCAGCATGTTGTGGGCGCGTTTTCCCCAGTTTTCTATTTTCTTTCCAATTTCATTCAAGATGTCTACATAGTTTGTATGTTCCATGTTTTGTAATGTGTAGTGTATTCCCAGGATCTTTACTCTGTCCTTTATCCAGCTCAGGATTTCTCTCAGGTCTTTCAGCTTCCATGGGCCCAGTATTATTGCTTCTGTTTTTTCTATATTTGAAAGTGCACCCGACGCATTGCAGTATTCCTCTATCATTTTCAGCGACTCATCTATGGACTTTTTAGTTGTTAGTATTAGGGTAGTATCATCTGCGTATGCTGCTATTTTCTTTTCAATGTTTGGTGTTATATTATATCCCTTTATTTCAGGGTTTGCTCTGATTTTTTCAGCTAGTCCTTCTGCTGTTAGTATAAATAGCAACATACTTAGGGGGCATCCTTGCCTTACTGATCTTGATATTTTTATGTCTTGGGTGGTTGTTCCATTTATTTCAATGTTGCTATATATATCTGTGTACATAATTTTGACCCAGTCTATGAAATTATCTGGGAGGTTCAGGGCTTTTAGTGTTCCTAGAAGGTACTGGTGATCAACTCTATCGAAGGCCTTTTGTTGATCGATCATTAAGTATATCAGTTTATTTTTGATGTATTTTTTCTCCATGTTCCAAATATTTGTTAGTATACTGTTGGCTGTGTTTATCGATCTGTTTGGGACCCCACAGTATTGGTCTTTTCCTATCAGGATCTCCATTTTTGGCTTTAGTCTATTTGCCATGATTTTGGATAGGATCTTGTAATCCGTGTTAAGCAGGCTTATTGGATGTCAATTTTTTAATTCCCTTGGGTCCCCTTTTTTATACAGTAGTTTTATTATTGCCTGCTTTTGTGTTTGGCTCAGGCTTTGCTTAATGTAAATATTGTTTAACATTTCGCATAGTTCTTCTTTCAGCTCAGGCCAGAAGGTTTTATAGAATTCATTTGGAATTCCGTCTGCGCCCGGGCTTTTGTTGCTTTGCATCTGGTTGAGGGCCGTTTTTATTTCTTTTGTGGTTATGAAGTCTCCTAGTGTCTCCATTTCTGAGGGGTCTATTTGTTTTTTCTCTAGAAGTTTGTATATCTTTTCTTGCTCAGTTTTGTTTGTGGGCTCTTGGCTGTATAGTTTTGTGTAGAAATGTTCTATCTCGGCTAGGATGTCTTCTTTTGTGTTTATTGTATTTCCATTTTCATTGGATAGTTCTTCGATATTCTTTGATTTCCCCCTCATTTTTTCCAGATCATAAAAGTATTTGCTAGGTTTGTCCATGTATTTTAGTTTTTCTATTCTGGCTCTTATTCGGCTTGCTTCTAGGTGTTCCTTGTGTATGTCGTGTATTTTTCCTTTTAGTTCTATTATTTCCTGCATATTGGAGTTTCCTGATTGCTCCTTCAATTTAAGCTCATTTTCCAGTTTTATAAGGGTTTTTTGTTGTTCTTGTTTTCTTTGTATTCCTATGGTCATAAGGTGGTTTTTTAATTTCTTTTTGAAGAAATCCCACCACTCAAGTGGTTCATATTTGTATTTAAAGCTTTTGAGTTCCTCTATGAGTGTTTTTATTCCTTGTTTTGTCTCTTCACTTTCTAAGAGTTTTACGTTTAGTTTCCACAGACCTTTTCCCCATTTTATTCTTTGGCCTATGTTGAGTTGTAGACCTTTGTGGTCAAAAGCACCAAAGGTTTTGTGACATATTTTGATTTTGGGAATGTTTTCCCCACTGCAGTATGCTCTATCTATCCTTGTGGCGTTGGTGCGGCTTATGTGTGTAAACTCTGTTGTATTCTCGTTCTTTTCTCGCCAGATGTCCTTGAGTTTTTGCCTGGTTAATAGAGGGGCCATAAGTGTTTGGTGTTTTTGTCTGAGGTTTTTTGTCTGTATTGTTTGTATTTTTGTGTCCTTCACATCTCTTATGCTGTTGAAGTCCCCAGTTAGTATTATATTTTCATTTTTCCTGATGATATTTTCAATTTCCTCCACCACATTTTTTAGCCTTTCTGTGGCATAGTCTTCAGGTTCGAGATATACACCTATTAGGGTGTATGTTTCTGTGTTGTGTTCGAATTGTAGTGCAATATAGTTCCCTGTTCTACTTATGTTTATTGCCTGGTGCTTTATGTCTTGCCTTACAAGGATGGTTATGCCTTTAGATTTCTGGTCCCCTTCTGAGTGGTGAACTGTATATTCCGTGAAGGATCGGAGTAGTTTTTCTTTTTCCTTGCTTTTCTGGTGTGTCTCTGTTAATACTATTATGTCAGTGTGTGGTATTTGTCGGATTTTTTGAGTTATGCCATTAGAATTCTGGCATATGATTTTCATGTTGGGATTATAGGGTTTAGTTTGGTTTGTTCTAAGACTAACTGAACAAAGCTTCTGTTAAGCCGGTTACGGCTGCAGAGGTGCTTTGTATCTGATTCCTTGACTTTAATATGTTGTCTCCTGGTCATCTTTGATGTCACTTATCGACAGCTCTTTGGTGTTTGAGATATTGGTTAATTTTAGCATCTGCCTGCTTCCCCTCTGTGAGGTTGTTATCTTTTGTAGCATTTTTTGTGTGTTTCCATCGTCATCCGATTCAGAACTTTCTGACAAGTTTAGGCTTTTTTGGGCCATTTCGGGTGTTTTCCTGGTGTCCGGCTTTTTTGTGTAGTTTTCACAGGATCCAGATTCTTTCCTTTTCATGTTTTGTTTTGATTGTTTCCTTACTTCCCTTGTCTTATAGTGAGAGAATGGGGTTGAGTACATCAGCTCATTATGAATCGACTTGGATTGTGGTCGGACTGGACTGTCAGGCCCAATTTTTCTTTTGAGTGGAGTATTCAAGGGTCGTATCTGGTCCTCAAAGTAGGAGTCGTGAGGGTTTGGGGTCTGTTCCAGGGCTTCGAATCTGTTGGATGTTGAAAGATATTGTAGACCTTGATCCGTCCGCTGGCAAAATGATGATATGGCTTGCCTTTGGTTTGTGGGGTGGAGCCACGATTTTTCATTGTAGGTACTGCTATTTGCTTCTGGTGGGTCCTTCTTGTATTGCGCCTGGGTTGGGATCTTTTCTGGGCTTTCAACATGGATTGATGGCGTCGGAGGAGGACTTTGTGTTGACAAGTTTTGATCATCGTGTTCGTTTTAATTTCTCCGTGGTGTTTTCTGTGTCGTTGTTGTAGAGGATTCCTGGGTATTTCCCTCATTGTTTGGTGCGGAGTGTTCCGGGCCATGTGTGGGTTCTTGGTCGGGTTTTGTGCGGTTTTTGTTTTCTGTTTCCTTGGTGTTTTCTTCCCTTGGTTTGTTTGGGTTGTGGTTTGGTTGGCTTTGTTGTTTGTTATTTTCAAATTGGTTTGGTCTTTGTTGGTGTGGTTCTTGTGATCTATACCTCTGATCAACTGAGCAATCCCTGATCAGGTGGTCGCCTCCACATCGGTAACATCCTTTCGGTTTGTCATCAGTGCCTTCGGTTTTGATTTTAATCGTGAAGCCATCTGGCATTTTTAGTTGGGATGGGTATGGCTTGTAAATTTTCTTGAAAGTGAGGTGTTTTACGCCATTCCTTACCTCTGGGTGTTCTTTATAGGATCCATTTTTGATCCTAACAATGTCTACATAGGTTGACAGTGCTGCGTGGATTTTATGGTTTGGGTGCTCGTTCGGCGCTCCAATAATGGTGAGCTGCCCTCCTACAATATCTGCTGAAGAGGGGTGGTATATAAACGCCCCTGTTGTTTGGTTTCTTAACAGGTAAGACATGAATTTCATCTTCATTTCTGTTGAATTTAGGGTGACTGTGAACGTTCCATCCGAATTCTTTTGGAATCCTCCTAGGGGTTTGTCTGGTAAACCTGCTGCTTTGGCCAAGCGAAACAGGTCATTCAGGATGTCCCTTTGTTTAAGTGGGATTTGACCAGACATGTTCTTGCTTTGAGTTCTCAAGTAAGAATGATGCTCCAGCACCCAACCTACCTGTTTATATAGTAAAATTTCGAACTTCAAGGAAAGACCCCTTCAAAATTCCGTCCCTCTGAGCATTTTCTCTACACATTTATACCAAAAAATTTCGAGCCTCTGGGGAAGACCCTAAAATCTGGACGTGAAGGTAAGCACCACACAGAAATCATCAGGTCACATGACCAAGTGAATGTCAAGGACACTGTCCCCACTCTTCATGAGGGGTTACCTGGTCCATTGGTATTCATCTCAATTAAAATGACATGGTCTCACTCTTTCAAAGCCAATCCATATTTACAATTTAAACAAGCATCTGCCCCATTAATTCTACCCTCTTGTCCACCCAGCTAAAACTCACTTTGCTTTCTACCTGAGTTTGTTGGCCTGACATCCACGGATTCAACAAATCTATGCACTAATACAAGTAGTAGTAGCAGTAGTAGTAGTGGCAGTATGGGTAGTATTAGTAGTATTATTAGTATCAGTAGCAGTAGTATCAGTAGTTATGTATTTCTTATTAACCTTTTTTTTTTCTTCTTATTTAAGGAACCTATTGAAATGGCTAGACTGTCACACTGCATTGTCTTAACTACTCCCCTATGCGGCTGAGTGGTGCTCTACATTAAAATAACCCAGGACTCTTTAAATTTGTGGCTATTTCACAGTAGGGCTGTTTATTTACTGGCCAATCGGATAGGCCTTCTGTTTTAATCCTGGTTTAGGGCTACAATTATTAACTGAGTAGTATTGCACAACCAGGGTTTATTCGACAAAATGTGAACACCGATTATATCAAACAGGGGCACTAATGTTACTGTGTGAATATGGGAACTTATGTTTTATGGGGCAACTATTTTTTTTTCAATCAGACGTTTGGCCCGCAGAGGTGGTGTCAAGCGTATCTCTGGTCTCATCTATGAGGAGACAAGAGGAGTCCTGAAGGTGTTCCTGGAGAATGTTATCCATGATGCAGTCACCTACACTGAGCATGCCAAGAGGAAGACCGTGACCGCCATGGATGTTGTCTATGCCTTGAAGAGGCAGGGACGTACTCTGTACGTATTCGGAGGTTAAATCTGTCTGACAGTTTGACCATCCTGAACAACAACAACAACAACAAAGGCTCTTTTCAGAGCCACCTATATCTTTCAAAAACAATTATTCAGCTGACTGTTTGTTGTAAATCAAATCACGGTGCATTGTGCTGACCTGCTACACTGACCCTTAATTTTCATTTTGTTTACACATCTCATCATACTTTTAGTAACAATAAGCAGTGTGAATACACTGGGCTTCTTGGTGGATTACTTGCCATGATTCCAGTGTCCTGTCCTGTACTGTACTGTACTGGACTGTACTCACTCACTCACTCACTCACTCACGTAGAACATATCTGAAATCAACCAAGTCCATCACAGGTCAAAACCCAACCCAACACATTCAAGAAAAATGAATGTGTGTAACAAACCAAAGACCCAACATAACACAGACCAATTGCAAGGAAAGACAAGACAAAACAAAAAGACACCCCAAAAAGACATTGGGAGATAATACAAGGCACTACACAAAAGACAGTGTGTATTATCTAGTTAGATATACTTACAAGAGAGTTCCTGTTTTTCTAGGGCCAGGGCAGGACTGGTTAATAGCTTAGCATAGACAAGTATTGGGCAAAGACATCAGTGTGAGCTAAAAATGAGACTGGTGAAATTACTATTGACCAAGGCTTGTGTGCATGTCCTGGGCCAGTTCATTTAAATGACATTTAAAAACAGTGAGTGCCATGTAAACAAAAAGGAGGTAAAATGACCCTCATTGGACAAAGCCCCACTATGTAAGATTAATTTTAAAAAAAAAATTAAAATAAATTTTAATAGATACCATCACACAGGTCAAATTTAATCACCATACTGCTCATACAAAGCACACCCAGCAGGCACGCGACTTTGAAATCTGGTTGATTCCAACGGTGAAATCTGGTTGAAATACGTGAAGATTTTGCAAACCGTTTTTAGTTGGATCCAACCGGTGAAATCATGTTGAAACCAACTGTTGAAATCTGGTTGAATTCAATGGGTGAAATCTGGTTGAAATTATTGTAGATTTTGCAAACCGTTTTTGGTTGGATCCAACCAGTGAAATCAGGTTGAAGTCAATCGGTGAAATTAGGTTGAATTCAGTGGGTGAAATCTGGTTGAAATACATGTAGATTTTGCAAACCGTTTTTGGTTGGATCCAACCGGTGAAATCAGGTTGAATTCAATGGGTGAAATCAGGTTGAATTCAATGGGAGAAATCTGGTTGAAATATGTGTAGATTTTGCAAACTGTTTTTGGTTGAATCCAATGTATGAAATAGGGTTGAATTCAATTGGTGAAATCAGGTTGTTTACACTGTCTTCTTTAGTTGAACATTGTAGCTTGTGTGTCATAATTATAGCTTCTTAATAACATTATATAATGACTATCCATAAGCATATTTTACAATTTGGATATAACTTCAAAGTAATTAATTCTTTCCAAGATCACATGTTTTCATGAATCATTGTATATTCAATATTCTATTTCTGATAACGTTGTAATAACACATAATTTTTAATCAGCTTTCAAATATGCTCAAGATATGTAAATCCATATTTTCCAACTAGATATCCATTTTTATGTTATTAATAGGATCGGTATTATTCATTGCCTTCAATTGTAATTCTTTTTGTGAAATTTTAAAATATTTTTTTTTCTTTGTAAATAACAAACAATTGTGACATTATTTATATCTTCAGTATTTTATCCAATCAGTTTCTTTTAAATGTTTTATTAAGTTGGCTATAATTATATTGTAATTATAAAGAAGCTATAATCGTGTAGCAAAGCCACAATGCTCAGTTCAGATGCTTGTGTCTCATACAACTTTGTCATATAAACTGAAAAAACACAAGAAAAGCCACATTTGAAGAACTCCACCCATTATTTCCATACTTAATTAGTTGTCAGTGCTGACCACAAAAAAAAACAGACTTAAAGAAGTAAACACCATGTGTGCAACTGAGCAAGGGTAAACCCCCACCTCCACCCCTGCTGTGTTATCTAATTACTTTAGTCACAGGTCCAATGTCCTGTGTAGCAGGGTACAGATAAGAAAAACCAGGAACCCTCCAACCTCACTGTTGTGTGATAAAATGTTATAGCTTAGGTTCTCTGTGTAGGGAAGTTTTCTGTGTAAACTTGTAAACTGAAAACTATGTTCTTTATGTATGGGAGAATTTGAGAAACAAATTCTAATTACTAACTTTTGATGAATAAGTTTGAATTCATCTTTTTTATTTAAGATAAGTTTGACTTCAAAAAGTTTTTTTTTAATTATCGAGAATTGCATTTATCAAAATATAATTATAAATTATAAAAATTATATTTGGATGCATCAGTTAATTAATAAGGAGAATGGAGAAAAAATGTACAAGTACATGCACACATAAACTCTATCATCTTTATAATCTTTGCTTTACAAATACTGTATCTACAAATTCAAAAACAATTGCAATAATAGTTTTTTCAAAAAGTTAGACTTAATCACTAAATTACCCTCTAGAAAAAGAATTTTCAATCAACGATTACCAGTCATTCATTTCCCAACATTCAACCTGTTTTCTGTTCAATAACATGACTAAGATTTCATGTCGAAAAACCTAACTTGATTTAGTGGTGATTTTTTTACGAAGTAGCACTACTTTTTCCAGTCAGAAATCTAGCTTTGAAATAGTGTTGAAATTGAGTCAGTGTCAGTTTTTCAACCAAAAATCTTCCAACTACCCGTCGTGATATGACCTGTACAGTGTTGAAAGCGACGTAAAACCCCAAATAAATAAATAAATCAACCAAAAATCACCCATGATTTCTGGTCAAAATATCACTACTTTTTCATGTCAGAAAACTAACTTAGATTTAGTAGTTGGTAATGTTCATTTCAACGTCAGGACCTGTTTTCAACTCTAAATCAACGACATTTCAAGGCGTGTGCTTGCTGGGCAGTATTGGTGGTCAGTTCGGTCATTATTCACATGTTACAGAAGGGAACAAAAATCAAGATAAACTCTTCAGTTACAATGTAGTGATACATAGAATACAATTAACATATTGAAGAATCATGACATGCATGTAACAAATGTTGTATTAAATAAACTCAGGATATAATTCATATGTATAATCGCAGTGAAAACGTACAGGGAAACAGAATAGGGGCTGGTCAGCTTCCAGTGTGGACAGAAAATTGGTTTAAATGTGCTTAAAATATTTCTTTTCTTATATTTAGATGGACCCCTCAGCAGTCACAGTGACAAGAGACCCCGTTCTGCGATTTTACACCAGTACTGACACAGCTCTGCCACTGCAAAACTACAGCCACCGATTTCGGGAAAAAAGAGGATCAAGTGTCGACCAATCATCAAATCGAAAACTAGGTCGTCACGTGACCAAAACAAACGGGCTGGTATATAAGGGTCTACTGCAGCTAGTTCTACATCTCTCATTTGTAAGTAGCCTTTCAGGTGTGGCTGGAGGACCACATGTTCAACAAACCGGATCCCACCTCTCCAACAGCTGAGAAGAAGAACAAGAAGAGCTCCACAAAGGTCGCCAGAAAACTCCTCCCATCTGTGTCGACCCCCAGGGGCAATGAGAAGGAAGCACCAGTGGCTCCACCAGCCCCCATCACAGCGACACCCAAGAGACCCAGAGAGGACACCGACCAGGAGGACACCAGCCCCTTCATCCCAGTTCTCTCCAAGAAACAGAAGAAGGCTGCCTCTGCCACCAAGGAGACAAGGAACCCAACACCCAAGAGACCACAGCAAAGGAAAAGGCCATCACCACTAGTGATTGAAGGACCACTAGTGAAGGACTGCCAAGGAATTGTGGATCTCCGGAAGAAGGCCTCCATCCCTGACAGGATAAGAATCACAAGGACCAAGGCCGGGACCCATCTACTCCACCCACCAACCGAGGCCGACAGGGCCGACATGACCACTAAGGGAGACCCAACCACCTTCACCATCCGCCCAACCAGGAGGCAACAGGAAAGGGGGTCCACCAAGCCGGCAGTAGTGGTAACCAAGTTCCCCACCTCTGTGGACGTGGCCACCATCACCAGCCGCCAGGGAGAGACCTACCATAGATTCCGATCAGCCAAACTGGACATGGACATCAGGAAAATAAAGGTGGAATGCTCCAGCACAGAACAACAACAGGACCTCCTCGACATCGGCTTCTCTCACAACCACCTGAAGTACAGATGTGAGGAATACAAGCCCACTCGCCCACTCCTCCAGTGGTACAGATGCCAGAAGTATGGACATAGCATCAAGGAGTGCCAGGAGAAGGAGGACACCTGCAGGAAGTGCAGCCAGCCCCACAAGACATCCACCTGCCAAGAGAACCAGAAAAAGTGTGCCAACTGCCAAGGAAGCCACTCCTCCACATTCAAGGGTTGTAAGGCCCACCAAGAAGCCGCTTCAGCCAGGAAGACCAGGTCCCTCACCTACGCCCAGGCTGCCAAGAAGTCAACCCTGATGGACGAGGAAATCGTGAAGCTTACCATAGCCCTTCTCTCCACATTCCACGGCTGCATGAAGGACCATCCCAACTTCAACCTGGAGACACTCAGCAAGACCGTTGTCAGCTCCATGGAAGAAGTCTACAGAGTAGGAATCAACCACCAAGCGCTCTTCAACTTCTACACAGAGAACAAGAAAACACCTCAGTAAGAACACTCAAGGAGCTCAACACCCAACCCTACACAACACAACCATGAAGAACATCGCTCACTGGAACATCAACGGATTCCAAGGCAAGAAACAACTGTTGGAAATCTACATGAGGACCAACAACATCGACATCATGTGCCTCAACGAGACGAAGCCCACAGCCAACACAGACTTCATCATAGAAGGATACTCACTGGCAGCCAGAAGAGACAGGACCAGTCATACCGGCGGGGGAGGGGTAGCCATCCTGGTGAAGTCCCACATCGACTGCTCGGACCTCCAGGTAGACGCCGATGACATCTGTGCCATCACCCTGACCCTCAACCGACAGAAGACCTGCATCATCAGCTGCTACTGGGGCTTCGCACACGGAGGTATCCCAAACCTCAACGCGCTCAGAGATCTACTTGAGAATCACCGGAACTGCATCGTCGTAGGTGACCTCAACGCTCACCACCCCTCCTGGGGACACCAGTCTACCAATGTCAAGGGGAAGGAAGTAAGAAAACTCTGCAAGGACTTCGACCTGGTCATCATGAATGACCCAGAGGAAGCCACTTTCTTCAACCACAACCACGACCGGTTCAAGACACTGGACCTGGCCCTGATGACTCGCCCGGCCAAAGCCAACTCCGTCAGTATGGGGGTCGACGAACCGATATTTGGTGAAACGACCTACCACTGCCCAGTACGGCTGAAAGTCCGGACCAGCGTCAGGGACCATCCAGTATGGACCATCAGGAGCCTCAAGGAGTGTGACTGGAGAAAGTTCCGTGAACTGACCTCAGCAAAGATCTCAACCCTACCGAAACCCGAAGACGGCTCACCGACAGAGGAACTGGATGCACACATCAGTGCCCTAACCACTGCCATAGCCACAAGCCTCCATGAGAGTTGCCCAGTCAGGAAGTTCAGGATAGGACTCCAACGAATCAGCCCAGGACTCAGAGAGAGGATTCAACTGAAGCATGAACTCCAACGGGAAATCAGGCAGCACCCTGACTACCTGCCCCTCCGACAGGCCCACCGCCAACTGATCAAGGAGATCAAGGCTCGGCTGGCCCAGGAGAGACACAACCAGCTTCAGGAGAAGTACGAGTCACTAGACCCTGGCACAAACCCCACCTTCTGGAAGGACCTGAAGAGGCTGACCAACCCCGCCAAGAAGCAGAAGCCGCCACGGCTAAAAGACCCGGCAACAGACCATAAGACCGCCTCCGACAAGGCCACTGCCGACGTCTTCGCCCATCACCTGTCAGGGGTACACAGGGTACACCAGGACACCCACTTTGACCACGACCACAAGGCCGAGGTCGATCAGTGGGTGGATGACAACAAACACCTGTTTGACATCCTGGATCCCCCCCGTCCGGGGGCGGATGGATACTCAAGGCCGATCACACTGGTGGAGGTCACAAGTCTGCTGAAAGGTTGCCGAAACAACACCAGCCCAGGGGAGGACACAATCCCCTACATGGCCCTGAAGAACCTGCCTGAAGACGGACTTCTAGCAATCTCGAGGATCTACAACCTCTGCCTCCGACGCGGGTACTTCCCAATCCAGTGGAAACACGCCATAGGGAGCATGATCCCCAAGCCACAGAAGCCAAAGGACTTAGCCACAAGCTACAGACCTATCAGTCTCCTAAACTGCCTCGGGAAGTTATTCGAGAAGGTCATCGCCACCAGAATCCAAGAATTCGCTGATGACCACGACCTCATCAACAAGTGGCAAAGGGCATACCAGCCCCAGAAGGAAGCCAACGAGCACATCCACATAATCAACCAGTACCTGATGAAGGCCAGGAACACCAAGAGGATCACAGCACTTCTGCTGATCGACATTGAGAAAGCCTTTGATGCCGTCTGGCACAATGGCCTTCTCAAGAAACTACACCAACAAGGCATCCCGCCTGACCTCCTACACATGGTTGCGTCATTTCTAAAGGACAGGACCATACAAGTGAAGACAGGAACTAACCTCTCAGACAAGGTTCACCTCCTGGCAGGGACCCCTCAAGGCAGCATCCTGAGTCCACTACTCTTCATTCTGTATGTGAATGACATCCCCACAAGTCCACGATGCCAGTGCACACAGTATGCGGATGACATAGCCATCTACACAAGCCATCGCAACAAGAACTACCTCAGGGCGGATCTGCAAAGGCAGATCGACAGCCTTGAGGACTGGTGCGCAACCTGGTTCATTAAACTGAACCCCAAGAAAACCCAGCTGGCACAGGTCAACAACAAACGTACAATTGTCGATCTACCAGTGAAAATTAGGAACAGCTACATCAGGACTACAGATGAAGCCACCCTCCTTGGCTCCACCTTCGACAGAAGGATGACCAGGACAGCCCACATCGGGAAAATAAAGGTAAAAGCCTTCCCAAGAACAGAAGCTCTACGACACCTAACCATCCAAGGTGTTCCCAAGAGGGGCCTGAGGACTTTCTACTTTCTGATTCGCCCCATACTGGAGACTGGGTATCACCTCACCCACGACCACAAGAAGAGCATCAAAGACCTGGAAAAAATCCAGAACAGATGCCTCAGGATCATCACCTGGAACCCTAGGAGAGTTCCTACTCGCACACTCCGTGCAGGGCTCAACCTACCGAGCATCCAGGAGTACCTGTCCACCTGCAGGGCCAAGGCCCTTAACAGGTATCAGGGCTCCTCGCTCCAAGCTCACCTAGATGGTATCCTGGACACGATGTAACAGCCTCAGATCCAGATCACCAGCAAACATCCAACCTGCAATCTACAGGTGAATAAAACAGCCCACAGAGGGACCACAGCAACCAGCCTCGACCTGAGAAACCACACAGCCTGTACCCCCCTGACCGACTACCACAGTCACAAGACCCAAGCAGACTCAGCCCTGCTTCCAACCGCTTCAGCCAAGGAGCCAAGCGACTTCAAATAAGACAAGAACAAGTCAGGTAAAAGACATCATCTCAGCTGATGTCACGCCTTTTAACCCACCTCCGGCGGGTTAAAGCACTCATTATCGTAAGTTCTACATCTCTCATTTGTAAAAATGGCTCGTACTAAGCAGACTGCACATACATAGAAACCAATGCGGATTGGATTGTCAATACTGTGGAATAAACAATAATATAAATGAATATAAATAAATATATTGGATGAATAAAAACAAGGAAAGTGAACACAAAAGCAGTGAAGGGAATAAATAAATCAAGCCCAATAAGGTGGATCTGCCGTGATTCACCTCAGGCATTGTTTTTTCACCTGCACAACACCTGTGAAGTTCAGCTTAACTTTGTTTTTGTTACTCCTATGATTTTGTAGTGACTAGATCGACAATGTCAGGTAAATAAAGCTTATATACTATACCCGGAAATTATCCCACAAACCAAATCCCCTAATAGGAAAATAACCCCTACCCAAGTACATCCTGTGAGTTTGAAATACTACTCGCCAGAAAATACATGTGAAAGCAATGGGAATAAAACCCAATCAGAAAATTGGACTCCAGAAAAAAACCCAATATACATCAGTATAAATCAATTCAACCCATCCCAGCATCCATATCAGCGGCTACAAAGCCTAACTGATGAGTGCTAAATAAATGAAAACATTATAAAAGGGTGATCATAGTAAGTCTACCCAGGCAGAAAAATCCCCAAATAACCAAATAGACAAAAACCCCTTAATATCAGGTGGTTTCAAGCCCAATACAAGCCCTATGAAGAGCAGTGGAAACAACCCACAAAGGTAATCCAGAAATATATCAGCGGCAATAAAGCCTAACTGATACCTTCTGGAAACCCGTAATACCCGAGTGTGTAAAAACACTGCAAAAAGAATAAAACCCATCAGTCGGACAAAACCCCTCCGGAAATATCCTGGACACAGATCAGTGGCAAGAAAAATTCTGCCAACATAAGATATTATACAGAGGTGGAAATAACCCCACAAAGTCATAATATTTAAACCAAGGAGGAAACAACTCCACAAAGGTAATCCAGTAACATATCAGCGGCACTAAAGCCTAACTGATACCTTCTGGTAACCATTATACACGAGTGCACAAAACAACAAAATACTTTAAATCAAGGAGGAAATAACCCCACAGAGATAACCCAGAAATATATCAGCGGCAAAAAGCCTAACTGACACCTTCCGGAAAATCTTATACACGAGTGTGCAAAATTCTGGCTTAAATCAAGGAGGAAATAACCCCACAAAGATAATCCAGAAATATATCAGCGGCAAAAAGCCTAACTGATACCTTCTAGAAACTCTGATACACGAGTGTGCAAAATACTGCAAAAGGAATAAAACCCATCAGGCGGACAAAACCCCTACAGTAATAAAAACTCTGAAAACAAAAGATATTACACAGAGGTGGAAATAACCCCACAAAGACATAAAATATATTAAACCAAAGAGGAAATAACCCCACAAAGGTAACCCAGAAATATATCAGCGGCAATAAAGCCTAACTGATACCTTCTGGAAACCCTTACACACGACTGTGCAAAATACTGCAAAAGGAATAAAACCCATCAGGCTGATAAAACCCCTACGGAAATATCCCGGGACACAGATCAGCGGCAAAAATAATTTTGCCAAAATAAGACATTATACAGAGGTGGAAACAGCCACACAAAGTTACCCCTGAAAATACCAGCAACAAAAAGCCCAACTGAATGCTTACTGGAAATCTGCATGCACAAGTGTGTGAAAACATTACTAACAATAAACAGTATCAGGTGGACAACATTACACGGAAAGAATCCCAACATTGATCAACAGCAGTAAAACCTGACTCAAATAAAGCACCAATAGACAAAACCCCACATATAGAAAATCTTACACCAAGAACAATAACCACAACACAACCGTTGTAATAGTAAAAAACAAAAACAACAAAACCCCTCACAACATGGCCTATCTGGAACGACCAACGTCCATAGAGCTAGATATACAGCCCAAATTGGAAGGGCTTACCCCCCTAAAACAGACGGAAATACTCGAGGACCTGATAGAAATTGAGGAAAGGAAACTTCTACAAATCCCATTCCCTATAAAAGGCTTCCAGAAAAATCTTGATGACTCGTACACAGTAACCCTAACAACCACTGAACAAAATTTGAAACTCCTGAACTACCTGCTGACCAAAAACGAAACCGAAAAATATGTTTACCACCCGTCCTCTGCCGACATTGTTGGAGGACGGCTGACCATCATCGGATGCCCAAATGAGTATCCAAACTTCAAAGTCAGAAATGCATTATCACAGTATGTGGATGTGGTAAGGATAAAGGATGGCATCTACAAGGCAAGACCAACTGTCATGAACGGAGTTAAACACGCAACGTTCAAAAAGACCTACAGACCCCTACCCCAATCCCTAAGACTACCCGAGGGTTTTACAGTCAAAATAAAAAATGACTCACCAGAAAACAGGAAATGTTTTCTATGTGGCAGTGACCATTTCCAGAGAGAATGCCCATACAGACACCAAGGATGGCAAACACAGGGCAATGAAAACCAGGGTACAAACATAAACAACCAAAAACAAAACGATAAAACAGAGAACAAAGGAAAAAACACACAAACAAAGAACGATGACAACCAGGCCAGGGACTACCCTGATGACCAGAAAGAAACAGGCAATGGAAATGAAGATCATACCACATGTGCCAAACAACTTTACACTAACAACAACTCAGACAAAGATGACACATCTTACCTAGAAATAGGACTACAATAGACTGGATTAGGACCCAAAGAACCAAAAAGTAAGGAACATGAAGATATGGAATGGAAAAAATCAAATAACCCAGTAAAGAAGAACAAACACAAACCAGCTGAAAACACAACTCAGGACAACTTCTCAACAATCGATGATTCACCAAACCGCTTCCAGACACTACAAAACAACCCAGAAGACCCATATTTCGATGACTATACCCACCTACTGCCAAACCCCATATCAAAAAACACAACCACACCCCTGCCACTACCACCCCAAACCAAATCACTACTGGAGGAGATCACTGCCACATCTTCACCGATCCACAAAAATGTAAAGGAAAGGAAAGCAAAACGACAAAGAGAAACCAAACAACATAAAAAACAAACCAAAAAGAAAAACAGTAACAAAACACCACCAACCACAACTCAACTAGGTACAAGTCCCATAACATGTGTAGATGAAGAAAAAGCAATAAACAAAATACCAACAGAGAAAGATTACCAAAGCGGCTTCACCCTAGGAGGGACAAATGAGGAAATAGAGAAAATACGGAAAGCCTCAGCAATCCCACCCGACGATGACTCAGATGATAACTTGAACCTAACTCAAATGATCGAAAAAGCTGAAATAGTCATACACGGAAAAGAGAACCAAAATGAAATGGACCAAAAGAAAGGACAATGCTTGGAACCTATAACAGATGACAAAACGGAAAAGGAGGAAGGAGAAATAGTAGAAGAAAAACCAGACGAACCAGCTAAGGGAATACCTGCAGCCCACAAAGCTTAACAGGTCCCTTAAAATAAACTAAAAACAAAATCTAAATAAGTCAACCAAACAACAAACACACCCCTGGTGATTTCTGCAGCAAATAGCTTAACAGAAACCAGGAACCACTGAGACAACCCAAGACCGATAACTTTGAATAAACAATAATAAGCATGAGAATCATAGAACAAAACACAAATGGTATAAGTGAGAAGATCAAAAGAATACCAAAGGCAGACATTCTAGTTCTAGTTCAAACACATAAACCCACCAAGAAAATGTTCCCTTTATAAGAGCCATTTAGGTCACATGATGGGCTCCAAATGCAAAAGGCTGTAAATTCTCTGATTGGTCGAGGCGGTAAATAGGTCAAGGGCGGTTGATTCGCGTTTGGATCCCATCGAGTTCATATAAATAGCTGAGATGGAATTTCGTGCTGTTATTTGCATTCTAATTTACTAGCGTGTAACACATCTCAGAAACAAATATGTCTGGCCGTGGCAAAGGTGGAAAAGCTAAGGGAAAGGCAAAGTCTAGGTCCAGCCATGCTGGTCTTTAGTTCCCTGTTGGAAGAATCCACAGACTTTTGAGAAAGGGCAACTATGCTGAGAGAGTAGGAGCTGGAGCCCCAGTCTACTAGGCTGCTGTCATGGAGTATCTGGCTGCTGAGGTTCTTGAGTTGGCAGGAAATGCTGCCCGTGACAACAAGAAGAGCAGGATCATCCCACGTCACTTACAGCTGGCCATCAGAAATGACGAGGAATTGAACAAGCTACTCTCTGGAGTGACCATTGCCCAGGGTGGTGTGCTGCCAAACATCCAGGCTGTGCTTCTGCCCAAGAAGACACAGAAGCCTAAGTAAGCAGTTGCACTGCCTACTTACTGCTACAAACGGCTCTTTTCAGAGTCACCCATATCTTTCAAGAACTTTTATTTGAGCTAGTGTTGTTATGTACACACATATATCCAATATAACATAGAAAGAAAAAAAAGTTGCCCCATAAAACATAAGTTCCCATATTCACACAGTAACATTAGTGCCCCTGTTTGATAAAATTGGTGTTCACATTTTGTCGAATAAACCCTGGTTGTGCAATACTACTCAGTTAATAATTGTAGCCCTAAACCAGGATTAAAACAGAAGGCCTATCCGATTGGCCAGAAAATAAACAGCCCTACTGTGAAATAGCCACAAATTTAAAGAGTCCTGGGTTATTTCAATGTAGAGCACCACCCAGCCGCATAGGGGAGTAGTTAAGACAATGCAGTGTGACAGTCTAGCCATTTCAATAGGTTCCTTAAATAAGAAGAAAAAAAAAGGTTAATAAGAAATACATAACTACTGATACTAATAATACTACTAATACTACCCATACTGCCACTACTACTACTACTACTACTACTACTTGTATTAGTGCATAGATTTGTTGAATCCGTGGATGTCAGGCCAACAAACTCAGGTAGAAAGCAAAGTGAGTTTTAGGTGGGTGGACAAGAGGGTAGAATTAATGGGGCAGATGCATGTTTAAATTGTAAATATGGATGGGCTTTGGAAGAGTGAGACCATGTCATTTTAATTGAGATGAATACCAATGGACCAGGTAGCCCCATGAAGAGTGGAGACAGTGTCCTTGACATTCACTTGGTCATGTGACCTGATGATTTCTGTGTGGTGCTTACCTTCACGTTCAGATTTTAGGGTCTTCCCCAGAGGCTCGAAATTTTTTGGTATAAATGTGTAGAGAAAATGCTCAGAGGGACGGAATTTTGAAGGGGTCTTTCCTTGAAGTTCGAAATTTTACTATATAAACGGGTAGGTTGGGTGCTAGAGCATCATTCTTACTTGAGAACTCAAAGCAAGAACATGTCTGGTAGAGGTAATACAAATAAAAATCACAAACAGATCAATCTGGGGAAAAGGAATATGGAAACTTAACACCAAATTAATAGAAAACCATGAAAACAGAGCCAAAATCAAAGAACACATTAAACAGCTGAAAGGGGACAAATACAAGATGGAAGCTCTAGAATGGTGGGACTATTTCAAAAGGAGAATAAAAAAGCTTCTAATAACAATAGGAATTGAAAACAAGAAAAAACAAAGAAATAACCTTGACCAATTGTCAGAAGAACTAAAAGACAAAGAAAGAGACGTAAACTCAACACCTGAAGAGCTCTTACATCTCAGACAAAAAATAAACGACATACACAACGATAAGCTAAAGGCCTGCCTCTTACGCGCCAGAATAGAAGAGCTCAACTATATGGATAGACCCAGCCAGTACTTTTATAACTTAGAAAAAATTAGGCGCAAATCAAAAAACATAACAGAGCTACTAAATGACAAAGGAGAAATAGTAAACAACCAAAAAGAGATAATGAATACAGTTGAAAAGTTCTACCAAAATCTATATGATGAGGAGCACACTAATAAAAATGATCAGAATACAATATATAAATTACTAGAGAAAAACAAAATAACAGAAAATGTAAACCACATAGGGGCCCTAATATCGGAAGAAGAGATAAAAACTGCACTAAATAAAATGAGCAATAAAAAAAGCCCCGGCTCGGATGGCCTGACGAAGGAATTCTATCTGGTCTAATCTTGATGGCAATATTTATCAGGCAAAGAAACTCAGGTAGAAAGCAAACTGAGTTTTTCAACACCCAATCTACCTGTTTATATAGTAAAATTTCGAACTTCAAGGAAAGACTCCTTCAAAATTCCATCCCTCTGAGCATTTTCTCTACACATTTATACCAAAAAATTTCGAGCTTCTGGGAAAGACCCTAAAATTTGGACGTGAAGGTAAGCACCACACAGAAATCATCAGGTCACATGACCAGGTGAATGTCAAGGACACTGTCCCCACTCTTCATGAGGGTCTACCTGGTCCATGGGTATTCCTCTCAATTAAAATGACATGGTCTCACTCTTCCAAAGCCAATCCATATTTACAATTTACACATGCATCTGGCCCATTAACCCTACCCTCTTGTTCACCCACTTAAAACTCAGTTTACTTTCTCCCTGAGTTTGTTTGCCTGACATCCACGGATTCAACAAATCTATGCAGTAATCTAAGTAGTACTAGTAGCAGTATTAGCAGTAGTAGTAGTAGTAGTAGTAGTAGTTGTGGCAGTATGGGTAGTATTAGTAGTACCAGTAGTAGCATTAGTAGCAGTAGTTATGTATTTCTTATTAACCTTTCTTTTTTTTTATTTAAGGAACCTATTGAAATGGCTAGACTGCCACAGTGCATTGTCTTAATTACTCCCCTATGCGGCTGGGTGGTGCTCTACATTAAAATAATCTAGGGCTCTTTAAATTTCTGGCTATTTCGCAGTAGGGCTGTTTATTTACTGGCCAATCGGGTAGGCCTTCTGGTTTAATCCTGGTTTATGGGTACAATTATTAAGTGAGTAGTATTGGACAACCAGGGTTGATTTTACAAAATCTAAACACCAATTATATCAAACACGGGCACTAATGTTACTGTGTGAATATGGGAACTTATGTTTTCTGGGGCAACTATTTTTTCTTTCTTTCTATGTTATATTGGATATATGTGGGTACATAGCAACACTAGCTCAAATAAAAGTTCTTGAAAGATATGGGTGACAAAGCTGTTCATGATGCTCATGGCCTTGCTAGATACACCAGTATCTGGGTGGACCTGCTTCAGTACTTTGTAAATGTAGATGGAGTAGCTCTCCCTCCTCCTCCTCCTTTTCTTCTTGTCAGTAGAACGCTGGGCTTTTGCCTTGCTGGCAGCCTTCTTACTTCCTTTACTTGCAGCTTTGGGTGCCATTATCAAGCGATTCTAGTAGCTAGAAACTTTGAAATGAAATAACCGTGCAAGTTCTATGGTATCTGCCAAAGGCGGATAAGGTCTGACACCTTAGGGGTGGTGTCTTTTGCCTGTCTTTTGTTTTGGTGTGTGCTTGTGGCACCCGTGCTGCAGGTTCGGGTTTCAGAAGGCTGTGTGTCTGGCTTCTATTCTTGTTTCAGGACATCTTCTTCTTCATCTTCTTCTTCATCTTCTTCTTCATCTTCTTCTTTCTTCCACCACAGGAGTTCGAGAGAACTACAGCTGTGGTAGCCCTGAGAAGGGCTGAGACCCTAAGGTTTTGCTTAAATAAATTGTTTTCTATTTTGCTACCATAGGTAGTGATTACTCTTTTCAGGTGGAACTTACCAACTTACCAGTGAAGATTGGTGACTTACCATTTTAGGGTACCGACTCACCAGGTAACCTTGACTTACCAACTTACCAGTGAAGATTACTGACTTACCATTTTTACGGTACCAACTTACCGGGTATCTTCTGACGTACCAACTTACCAGGTGAGCCTGAATAAAAGTTTTATTTCTTTATCTCTAAGTTACAACTGTTTTTCTTTTAGTATTTTTAATTTTAGTGATGTCACCAGCGGGGGTTAGGCTCAGATACCTCCGTTGTGCGAGATGTCAGGCAGTTCAGCCCCCGGGGGTCGGGCCCGTTTGGGTCCGACTGGGGGGCCGTCTCTAGCGATCAATACCTGGATCCCGTTTAAGGAGGCCCCAGCTTTTACCTCATGGTGGGTGTTACATTACATACAGGTGTTTTTCTTTTAGTATTTTTTCTTTTAATGTTTAGACGGCCTCTAGAACCTCCGACAGGTGCTGCTGGAGCTCAGAGTCTTTGTATCTTTTCAGTGCTTTGGTTCTGCACTGTTCCAGATAGCTTTGTATGTAAGGTAGTTGGAGGATTTCGTGGCTTGGTTTCGACGATTCATGTGGGCTGGTCCATGTGATCATTCTGAGGCATTTGTTCTGAACCTTCTGTAGAGCCTCTAGGCTAGGTTTGTGGTCATGTGTGAGATGGTATCCGATCTCTAGGATGGGTCTGATCATGCTTGTGTAGAAGGTCTTCAGTGCCGCTTGGTGTGCTCCCCAGTGCTGTAGCTGTCTTAGCTTTTCTATTCTTGGTGCTGTTTTATTTATGAGGCTGGTGATGTGTGGTTTCAGATTCATCGTTCTGTCTAGGGTGGTTCCTAGAAGTATTGCCGAGTCTTGGATTTCCACTTGGTTGTTTCTGACTGTGATGGGAATCATTTTCCTTGAGTTTTGGTGGGTGATGATCATTAGCTGGGTTTTCTTGGCATTCAGCTTGATGAACCAGTCTTCACACCAGTCCTCCAGTTCGTCCACCTGTTTCTGGAGGTGGGCCTCTAGGTATCTTGGGTTGCGGTGGCTAGTGTATATAGCGATGTCGTCCGCGTACTGCGTTACTTGGCAAGCTGGTGTTACCGGAATGTCGTTGACGAATAGGATGAAGAGCAGTGGGCTGAGTATGCTCCCTTGGGGTATCCCTGCCAGTAGTTTCACTACTTCTGAGAGGGTGTTTCCTATTCTGACTTGGATGGTTCTGTCTGTGAGGAACGAGGAGATTATCCTGAGGATGTCGCCCGGGAGTTCCATGTCATGAAGTTTCTTGAGTAGCCCATTGTGCCATACAGCGTCGAAGGCCTTTTCTACATCCATGAGAAGTAGGGCTGCTAGTTTTTTGTTTTCCTTGACCTTCTTCATATATTCGTTTATGATCATTATGTGTTCATTTGCCTCCTTGTGGGGTTGGTATGCCCATTGCCAGGGATTGATGATGTTGTTGTCTTCTATGAACTCTTGGATCCAGTTGGAGATGATTTTTTCGAACAGTTTTCCCATGCAGTTCAGTAGGCTGATGGGTCTGTAGCTGGCTGGGTTGTCCTTTGGTTTGTTTGGCTTCTGGATCATCTTCCCAATGGCGTGTTTCCACTTCTTGGGGAAGTATCCTATTTGTAGGCAGGTGCCGAAAATCTTTGAGTTCGTCAATTGCTGGCTCTGGGAGGTTTTTCAGGGCTATGTATGGGATGGTGTCTTCGCCTGGGCTGGTTTTATTTTTGAGTGATTTCAGTGCCCTGTGTGTGTCCTCGCTGGTGATGATCCTGGAGTACTCATCCGAGGGGGCCGCCGGGGTGCTGCGTGGGGTGAGGTCCTCCTTCATGGATTCGGCCCACGTGTCGACTTCTGCTTTGTGTTCGTGGTTGAAGTATATGTCTGAGTGGGTTCTGTGGACCTTCGCCAGTTGTGTTGCGAAGGTGTTGGCGGTTTCCATCTCTGTCGTGGTCTTGGTGTTGGTTGATGGGTTGATGAGTTTTATAGGTTTCTTCTCTGGTTTGGTTTGCCCGGTGAGATTGTTGATTGTTCTCCAGTATTGTTGACTGTCCCTGGGGTTCAGGGCCTCTACTTCTCTCATTTGGGCGGCCTTTTTTTCCTCATGTAGTTGGGTTTTTATTTCTTTGGTGATGTTTCTGTAAGCTAGCTTTAGTGGTTCATAGTCGGGGAATTGCCTTATCTCCCTCTGGATGCCCCGTTTCAGCTTGATTTTGTCCAGTAGGCCTCTGCTGATTTTGATGAGTCCCTGTCTTGATTTGATGGTGGGACAGCTGTCATGGAGGCATGAGGCGATGGTTGCGGTGACCTCTTCTACGTGCTTGTCAATTGAGGCTACTGAGTTAGTAGGACCTCTTCCTTGGATCCTGTCGAAGTTCTCCATTATTTTCCGCTGGTACATCTCCCAGTCGCATTTGTTGAGGCTCTTTGAGGTCCAGATTGGGTGGTCCTTGATATTTGCCCTGATCTGTAGGGCCAGTGGGCAGTGGTAGGTGTTCTCTCCATGTATGGCTTCCTGGACTTCCGTTTTCATTATACTTCGTGCGACTGCGGGAGAAGCCAGTGCAAGGTCCAGTGTGGAGTGACGGTCTGACGAGTGGTTGTGAAAGGTAGGTTGGTTGTGGTTGTTCTGTAGGTGTAGGTCGAATTCCTTGCATAGTCGTCTTATGGCTCGCCCTCTCTCATTCGCTTGATGGTGGCCCCACGTTGGGTGGTAGGCGTTGAAATCTCCTAGTACGATTGAGTGTTTGTGGCGAGATAGTAGGTCTTTCAGGGTGTCCAGGTTGGGTAGCCCTCTGTGTGCGAAGCCCCAGTAGCAGCTTATAATGCAGGTCTTCTTCCCGTCGATCGTTGTGGTTATGGCGCAGATGTCATCTGTGTCCAGGTCCATCTCAGTGGCATCCATGTAGTTGCGGACCAGTATGGCTACTCCTCCGCCGCCCAGGTTTGCTCTGTCCCGTCGGGCGGCTAGTGTGAATCCATCTATCTCAAAAGTGGTGCGATGCGTGTGTTTGGTTTCATTGAGACAGATTATATCGACTTTCTTGTGGTCCAGGTAGAGTTCTAGTTGTTCTCTCTTAGAATCGAATCTGTTGATGTTCCAGTGGCAGATTACTTTCATCTTGGATTTGGTAGTGCGGGGACGGTCTTATTAGTGCTTCTTGGTGAGGAATCTGGTGATGGCTGTGTGGTTGTAGTCTTGTCTGTATATCTTGTTGAAAGTCGCTGTCACGATCTTGGCTGTGTCTCCAATGTTGCATTCTATCCCTGTGTGGTCACTTAGGCACGAGGCGATGGCTTCCGTTACGGCCAGGGTGAGATTCAGGGTGTCCAGCTCATCTGTCTTCCTCGTGGCCTGGGCATAGGTCAGGGCCTGGGTACGTTTTTCTGCGTCGGCGGCCTTCCTGGCGGGACATCCTGGGTAGGTGGTGGGGTGGCTTCCCTGGCAGTTGGAGCACCTCCTGGTTTCTTGGCTGCAGTCCGAGGTTCGGTGGCTGCCTCCACATTTTCTGCAGGTGTCTTTGGTGTCTCTGCAGTCCTTGGTTGTATGCCCGAACTTTTGGCACTTGTAGCACTGGACTGGTTCCTTCTGAGGCCTGTATTCCTCGCAGTGGTACCTAACTCCTTCAAAAGGGAAGCCATTCTCTAGTAGGTGGTCCCTCTCTGCTTCGTTGTTAGTTGTAATCTTTATTTTGTTTATTTCCCTGTTGTCTTTGGCCGACTTCATCCGCTGGAACCTTTCGTTCTCCTTTCTTCTGATGTCTTCTGTCTTGATGTGGGTTGGGAACCTTGTCACGACGACCTGGAGGGCGGAGGCCCGGTGTTCTTCGGTGGTCTTTTTTGTTGGGCGAACGCAGAAGCTGGTGTGCTTCGACCCATGGGTCAGGGCTTCTAGGCGGTCGTCCTCGGTCCTGCAGTGGAGCAGGTACGTTCCAGCCTTGGTCTTGGTGACTCTGATTCTCTCAGGAATCTTTATCACCTTCCGTAGCTCGGAGGGAGAGGCCATCTTGTCCACTAGAGGTCCTTCTATCACCAGAGGCGGGATTCTGGTTGGTCGGGTCCTCTTCTCCTCTGGTTGTTCCGGAGTGGTCCTCGGAGTGGGTTCCGGGGTTGATCTCCTGGCCTGGGGAGGGCTGGCTCTACCCCTTTTCTTCTTCCTTTGGACGGTAGTGAACCCATCTTCTTCTTTTGAAGAGTCGGCAGCCCTGGGTCTTTTGGTGGGGGTAGAGGTCATCCCTTCCGCTAGCCTCTGGGTTGCTGCTGGGGGCTCCTGATCCTTGGTGGTTGGGGCTTCTGCCAGTTCTTCCAGGTGACCTTTTGGTGGCGCTGAGGGGAGGCTGGTTTTGGCCTTGTTCACCTTCTTTGTCTTGTTCTTCTTTTGGGTCTCCTTTGCCTGGGTTGGCCTGGATGGGCTGTCTCTGGAGCTCTGGGAGGCCATTGACTCTTCGAGCTTCTGCAGGTTGTCAGCGAAATGGAGGGATAGGGCCACTTTGGACTGGTAGTCCAGTTCCTCCCACTGGCGTCTGACGTTCTCAATCGGGACTGCAGTTGCTTTCTTCTGGTCCATGCTGGAAGATAAGGTTACAAGAAAAGACATACAAGTAAGGTATATGTTGAGTGGTGTCACGTGATCCGAGATTTCGGACGTAAAGGAGAGCACACACTAGTTCTGAAAGACGAGAAACAAATAGTTGAGATTAATAACTGGATCTGAAGATTTAAAGTTAATCAGTTGATGACAGTGAATAGGGAAATTCTCCTGGAGTTCTGTAAAGAAAGATAGAGTAGATTAGTGACAGAGTATGGTTTGTATATAGTTGCAGGATCACACTGAGAAGCTGAAAGTGAGAAGGGTACAGATAGGTAGTTAGTAAGAGCAGGAAACACTGATGAGCTGGAAAGAAAAATAAAGTGCAAGTGAAGAAACAGTAAAGAGCAGAAAAAATAAACAGAGATAAGAAAATCACAGCTGAGTAGCGGTTGTTAGTGAGACTAACAAGCTTAAGTTTTCAGTAGTTCTGAAAAGAACTAACTTAAGTTTTCAAAGCTAAACAGCTTAAACTTTACAAGGACTGGTGTCTTCAAGGAAGTGTAGTACTTGTGCAGCGTAGATCTTCTCACTGGTAGATGCAGAGATGCGTGTGCAGTCGATTGCAATCAGATGTTCACTCCAAGAAACTTTGAAATGAAATAACCGTGCAAGTTCTATGGTATCCGCCGAAGGCGGATAAGGTCTGACACCTTAGGGGTGGTGTCTTTTGCCTGTCTTTTGTTTTGGTGTGTGCTTGTGGCACCCGTGCTGCAGGTTCGGGTTTCAGAAGGCTGTGTGTCTGGCTTCTATTCTTGTTTCAGGACATCTTCTTCTTCATCTTCTTCTTCATCTTCTTCTTTCTTCCACCACAGGAGTTCGAGAGAACTACAGCTGTGGTAGCCCTGAGAAGGGCTGAGACCCTAAGGTTTTGCTTAAATAAATTGTTTTCTATTTTGCTACCATAGGTAGCGATTACTCTTTTCAGGTGGAACTTACCAACTTACCAGTGAAGATTGGTGACTTACCATTTTAGGGTACCGACTCACCAGGTAACCTTGACTTACCAACTTACCAGTGAAGATTACTGACTTACCATTTTTACGGTACCAACTTACCGGGTATCTTCTGACGTACCAACTTACCAGGTGAGCCTGAATAAAAGTTTTATTTCTTTATCTCTAAGTTACAACTGTTTTTCTTTTAGTATTTTTTCTTTTAGTGATGTCACCAGCGGGGGTTAGGCTCAGATACCTCCGTTGTGCGAGATGTCAGGCAGTTTAGCCGGTCAGCCCCCGGGGGTCGGGCCCGTTTGGGTCCGACTGGGGGGCCGTCTCTAGCGATCAATACCTGGATCCCGTTTAAGGAGGCCCCGGCTTTTACCTCATGGTGGGTGTTACATTACATACAGGTGTTTTTCTTTTAGTATTTTTTCTTTTAATGTTTAGACGGCCTCTAGAACCTCCGACAGGTGCTGCTGGAGCTCAGAGTCTTTGTATCTTTTCAGTGCTTTGGTTCTGCACTGTTCCAGATAGCTTTGTATGTAAGGTAGTTGGAGGATTTCGTGGCTTGGTTTCGACGATTCATGTGGGCTGGTCCATGTGATCATTCTGAGGCATTTGTTCTGAACCTTCTGTAGAGCCTCTAGGCTAGGTTTGTGGTCATGTGTGAGATGGTATCCGATCTCTAGGATGGGTCTGATCATGCTTGTGTAGAAGGTCTTCAGTGCCGCTTGGTGTGCTCCCCAGTGCTGTAGCTGTCTTAGCTTTTCTATTCTTGGTGCTGTTTTATTTATGAGGCTGGTGATGTGTGGTTTCAGATTCATCGTTCTGTCTAGGGTGGTTCCTAGAAGTATTGCCGAGTCTTGGATTTCCACTTGGTTGTTTCTGACTATGATGGGAATCATTTTCCTTGAGTTTTGGCGGGTGATGATCATTAGCTGGGTTTTCTTGGCATTCAGCTTGATGAACCAGTCTTCACACCAGTCCTCCAGTTCGTCCACCTGTTTCTGGAGGTGGGCCTCTAGGTATCTTGGGTTGCGGTGGCTAGTGTATATAGCGATGTCGTCCGCGTACTGCGTTACTTGGCAAGCTGGTGTTACCGGAATGTCGTTGACGAATAGGATGAAGAGCAGTGGGCTGAGTATGCTCCCTTGGGGTATCCCTGCCAGTAGTTTCACTACTTCTGAGAGGGTGTTTCCTATTCTGACTTGGATGGTTCTGTCTGTGAGGAACGAGGAGATTATCCTGAGGATGTCGCCCGGGAGTTCCATGTCATGAAGTTTCTTGAGTAGGTGGTGTGTTGTGTGGAGAAGACAGACATGGTCTAACAAGTGGGAGAAAAAATTGCATTTACTACCAAAATGAAAATCATTGTGGAAATTGTATGTGGAGTACCTTTTGCATAAGCATGTCAGGAATCTATGGACATATTTAATCAGTGTGTGGCTTGGTCTTTCAGTACTGACTTGTGATATATTTAATGTAAAGGATACTTGCATGTGCTTTTAGGGTAAAAAACTATGAACCATGCCAAATACTAGGAACAGTCAAAAAAGTGGTCAAATTCCAAAAAGTAAAAAAAGTGAAAAGAGTAATAAAGACTCTTGCCAAAGTAAAATGGACACCTTTGTTCACACAAGCACCAAGGATACTAATACTCTTGACAAAGTAGTGGATGAAACAACTATAGTTCATAGTAGTAGTTCACCTAGTATTGCTGCTACAGACCAAGCCATGGAAACAACGCTCTCAACTTCACCTAGTATTGCTGCTACAGACCAAGCCATGGAAACAACGCTCTCAACTTCCACAGCCGCTTTGGATGGAATAGAAAATGTTGAGGTAACTGATATTACTGCTCTACAAACTGTATTAGGGCAAATTTTGAAGGCAGTAAAACCTATTGGCAATATGAACAGTAAAATTAATGAACTTGTGTCAGATGTGAGAAACTTTGAGAAATCCTTATCTGACCAAAAGAACAGAATTGATGCTTTGGAGTCTAGTGTGGACTTTAATGACCATACCTTGCGAGAAATTAAAGCTAGGACTGAGGTAATTGAGGAAAATCAAGTTACCAAAGATCAAATGGCTGCTTTTGAATTGGCATATGCTAAGGAAAATGCAGAGTTGAGGAAACACATAATTAAATTAGAGGAATATTCACGTCGCAACAATCTGATCTTTCATGGCATTCCTGAAAAAGAAAATGAGAGGTGCGAAGATGACATAAAGTCTTTCCTGGTAGAAAAATTAGGCATAGCAGATGCACAAAGCAGAATCATCATAAATAAGGCACACAGAATTGGTCAAAGGAAAGCTGTAGTCACAAGGCCAATAATAGTCCAATTTATATATTCTGCTCAAGTGTTTGAAGTGTTTTCCAAAAGGATGTCTCTGAAGCAGCATGCAACCACTTCTACTTCTATAGCCAACAAAACTAAGAGTTCGTTATTTATCACCAGAGACTTCCCAGATGATGTCGTAAGGACTAGAAAGCAGTTACAACAAGTGTTAAAAGTAGCCAAGAGGATTGATCCCACATCTCACTTATCCAAAGACAAGATGATTTTCAATAACAAAGCTCATACTTTAGCTGATTGCTACAAGTCAGAACCACTCAAGGTAGAACAACTGGGATCCGTGCATCAGATGGAGTCAGTGTTATTCCATGGAAGGTTTTGCCCACTGAGCAACTTTTTTCCAAGCAAATTCCATCTGGATGGAAATTATTATGATTGTGTGGAGCAGTACTTCCAACACCAAAAGGCTAAATTTTGTGGAGCCTGGTCAATCGCCTACCAAATAATGCATGTTGCTGACCCAGTAGACATGAAAAAGCTGGGCGACTCTTTGGGGAAAGATTGCTGGCCTAAAGAAATCCAAATGATGGAGATGAGAAAAGCCTTGACAGCTAAATTTAGCCAAAACCATAACTTAGCCAAGTTCCTCCTGGACACTGGAAGGAAAACTATTGTCGAGTGTAATAAATTTGACAGTTTTTGGGGCAATGGACGTTCTTTGTATGACAAAGGAGCACTGAAAGGTACAGGGGAAAATAAACTTGGCATAACTCTGGAAGAGATCCGTGCTGGATTGAATTGACAGAACTCATAAACCGATTAAATCTGTTCTGGTAAACAATTCTAAAATGTATTTGAATTTATTTCTATTGTTTGAACTAGATTAGATGTTCAACCCATTTGCTTTTTAACTGGCAGAATTGAAATTTTTTTTCAGTTGTTTTCTATTATTACTCTATGTTATTACAATCAATAATGATTACTATAAAGCTCTTAAATTGATAACCTGTACTATATTCATGTATGTTTGTAAGGAGAGCTGATAAAGTTTGAGAAGAACTGATAAAAGTGTAATTTTTAATGGACAAAAATTTTATTAATACCTTTATGACAGACCCTGGATGCCATGTTTTGTATAATTGTAAATAGAACTTATAAAAATTTAACTGAGAGTGTACAAACTATTCATGAATCTATATCTGATATTTCAAATCGAAATTTTCAAGTTAAAGTTTCTCATCAGTACTATCACATGTAATCTGTAATTAGTAAATAATGCAAACCTCAAAAACTACAACATTTGAGTCCTACAAATAATTAATCGCCTGAAATACAAATTGCTTACTAACAAGATATAAAGCTAACAGAAAACCAATGGTTAAAAGTTAATATTCAATCTGTTTTATTTTGTAATATCAGTACAAACAGAATAGTTACAAAAATAGTTACATAGTACTGTATTGTGATGCATACATTGTTAACATTTCCTTTTCTTTGTTCTTTGAATAGGTACTGCGGTTTAAAACTAGTTAAATATTCCATTTGACTACACTCTATGGATACTCTATGATTCCAGACAGTCCAGCTATTAGGCATTGCTAGTTTGAGTGCCCACAGTATGATATTATTGAAGGGTGCACTATTACCATGAATTTAAAATATTAAAGCTAATTTGCACAAAAATTTCTTTACTGAGAGAACTGTATATTTGTGAGTCAAATTTATAGGCACTCAATGTATGATGATAGTGGAGGTTTTTGCCTTTGCAGAAAGTAAAATAGCAAAGCTAATTAGTGAAATAGATTTACTTTTTATTTTTATTTTTTTCTTCATACATTTCTCTTTGAATATCTTAAGGTATTTTATTTACATAATTTAATTTGGTACTATTTGCTCACCTATTCCAATCAATTTATTTATAATTATTATTTTCTTTTACTTTATTCCAAAGTCCTTGTTTTCTCTCCTTGTTTGTCCTCAACTTGGATGTTTTGTATACTAGGCCATGTTGTAAATAAGTGCTTGGCCATGCAGCATGTTTTTTCTTTTGTTTATCTTCATTTAATTATGTATTCATTTGTCTTTGTGTTGCAAAGGGAATTAAGATGTGTTACTCAATTGTTTTTTCCTTGGATTTTGTACAACACCTATGAAAAGATAATTTGCTTGATGTTGTTGATTTTGTATTCTACATGCTTCCTGGTACATGGTTTCTCAGATTATTGTTTTTGTATTGAATGGCATACCTATGGAAGATACACTTAACATTTACAGTTTCAACTGTAGAGGTCTTGGCAATAGGACAAAGAGGGCTTCAATTTTTGAGTGGCTCAAACATTTAAAAGGTGATATCTATTTTTTACAAGAAACACATTCCTCATTAGACACAGAAGATAGTTGGCGGCAACAGTGGAATGGAAACTTAATATTTTCCCATGGTGAATCAAATAGTCGTGGGGTAGCAATTTTGACTGGAAAAGATTTGGAACTTAAAATTAATTTGCAAATTCTTGACAATGAGGGTCGTTTTATTTTACTAGATTGCTGTGTAAAGGAAATTAGCTATATCTTGGTTAACTTATATGCTCCAACTATTGATAAACCATCTGATCAGGCCAATTTTAGAGCCTATATTTGGGACAATTTAAAGATGTATCTAGGACACAATATTGTAATTGGTGGTGATTTCAATAAAAATATAGAATCCCTAAAAAGTATTATAACCAATCCACATAATCATTCATATAATAATTACCTACACAAACTGTGTGACACAATAGATCTTGTAGATATCTGGAAACTACAAAATCCAGAATCTGTTAGATATACACGGCGTGAAAAAACAAAATATGGACTCGCTCAATCACGAATTGACTTTTTTCTTATCTCATCCAATTTGGAATATACAGCAAAATTTTCTGATATACTTCCAGGTCTAAAATCTGATCATAGTTTGCTCCAAATATGTTTACTTCTTGAAGACCAACCTAAACGTGGTAAAGGTCTGTGGAAAATGAACACAAATTTACTTGGAAATGAAGACTTTATTAATCTTATTAAGGCCACAATTAGGGAAGCAAAATTAGATGTTTCAAATCTAAAAGTTCAAGAAATGGCTTGGGACTACGTAAAATGTCGAATTCGGACAGAATCAATTTCCTTTTCAATAAAAAATGCAAGGAAAAGTCGTGAACATATTGACTCTTTGAACTCACGCTTAAAAATCCTACAAGAAAAGATCTCTATTATGCCTACACCACATCTTCTTGAAGAAATTGCTAATATTGAAAAAGAAGTAGAAAATTTTTATGACCAAAAGGCAAAAGGTGCCCTAATTAGATCAAGATGTAAATTTATTGAGGACTATGAACGACCATCGAAATTTTTTCTAAATTTAGAAAAAGCAAAGCAAAAGAAGTGCCAAATAAAAGCACTACACATACACGGCCAACGTATCAGTAATCTAGCTGAAATATTGAAAGCGCAGAAAGAGTTTTATCATAAACTTTTTTCAGTCGATTACTTAGATCACAATAAATCACTGTTAGATTGTATCAACTATACAAATGCATATGATATTCCTCGTATATCTGATGCTTCTAAAGAAATTTGTGATGCTGATATCACACTGCAGGAAATAGAAGATGCAGTTAAAGGTTTAGCAAACAACAAGGCTCCTGGCCCAGATGGCCTTCCAGGTGAATTTTACCAAATGTTTTGGAATGATATTTCTAAATTAGTGACAAAAACCTTTCAGGATGCTTTTAAAAAAGGTCAATTATGCCAGTCTCAGAGACAAGGTGTAATTTGTTTGATACCAAAACAGGGCAAGGACTTAACTAAATTAGAGTCTTGGCGTCCTTTGTCAATTTTAAACACTGATTATAAGATTATAGCAAAGGTATTAGCAAAAAGGCTCAAAGTTGCACTATCTGAAATAATAAATCCTGATCAGATTGGTTATATGCAAAACCGCTTCTGTGGTGAAAATATAAGACTAATCAGTGATATAATTGACTATTGTACATTGCTCAAAACCCCATGTCTTATTTTGCTAGCTGATTTTGAAAAGGCATTTGACAAAATAAGTTGGAACTTTCTACATTGCTGTCTAAAAAGATTTGGTTTTGGCAGTTCGTTTCAAAAGTGGATTTCTATACTTTACAATAACATTGAAAGTTGTGTTTCAAATAACGGGTATCAGTCTGAATACTTTAACATTTCTAGAGGTATCAGACAAGGCTGTCCACTCAGTGCTCTCTTGTTCTTGTTGCCGGCTGAAGTTATTGCTATTATAATCCGTAGCCTCGATTCAATAAAGGGAATTTGTGTCAAAAACACCTGCATAAAGCTATGTCAACTCGCGGATGACATGACCCTGTTTTTAAGTGACAATCAATCCATTCTGAAAGCACTACAATCTTTTGAAGAATTTTATAAATATGCTGGGTTAAAGTTGAACAAAGCAAAAACTGAAGCAATAATTGTACAAAATGATGGCTCAATGTATGAAGACACAAATCTTGGAATTAGTTGGATAAGAAATAGTTTCAAAACACTGGGCACTTATTTCACCCTCAACTATAAAGATACTGCTATTTTGAATATAAACCAGAAAGTGCAAGTTATCAAGGACATACTAAATGCTTGGCAAGCTAGGTCTCTATCACTGAAAGGCAAAATCAGTTGTAAAATCCTTAGTAATACCACATATTCAGGTGCTGGCCTCAACGTTACCAGTAGACTCAAAAACTATAACTGAACTCGATACCTTGTTGTTTAGCTTTATTTGGAACAATGGAAAACCTTTAATAGCTAAAAACACTCTGATTCAGCCTTTGGATCTGGGTGGTCTAAAAATGGTATCGGTATTAGAGGTAGTTAAAACAGCACAGATCATGTGGTTTAAACGACTTATGATCCAAATCAATGCGAAATGGAAAGTTTTGTCTTTCTACTTGATGGGCATTACCAAGGAACATTTATTTAGGAAATTAAAATTTTCTTTTCTACTGACTTTTCCAAGAAACATATTTTATTGTGGTATATTATCAAACTGGCTTGACTTCATCAATGCCAAACCAACAAGTTTTACTGAACTTCTTGCTGAACCATTGTTTTTTAATGATGTATTTCAAATTGGAGGCCAACACATATCCACAGAATATTCTGATTGGATGCAAGCTGGTATTTCAAATGTTTCAGATATTTTACAAAGCAATGGTTCCTTTAGAGGGAAAATAGAACTTGAAAACCAGTTTAACATTGTGATTCCCCACCTAAAATATAATAAAATAGTAAGTTCAATAAAACAAGTATCATCTTCCATAGAAACAATACATGTTACTGCCAGTAGTGTCGAAACCTTTGGCCCGAAAAAGTTAAATGAAATTAGTAGCCAACAGATTTACTGTCAATTGATTAAGCACTTATATCAGGCTCCCACTAGCCAGAACAAATGGGTGGAATATTACCCTTTCTTAGACACAATTAATTGGAAATCTTTTTATTTACTGCCAGAAAAAATAATTCGTGCCACACATTTATTAAGTCTACAGTATAAAATACTCCATAGAGTTTTTAACTGTAGACACAAACTTTTTTTGTGGAAGATTGTTGAATCTCCAAATTGTCTAGAATGTGGTGAAATAGATAATTTGGAACACTTTTTCTACTATTGTGAATCTTCTAGAAGATTCTGGATTTACTTGGAAAATTGGCTTAGCAATATATTCTCTAAACCTGTAAATTTCACAATCTTAGAAATTTTGTTGGGATGTATCCATGTTGATAAACTACATTTTTATGCCATGAATTATATTATCCTTTATGGTAAATATTTTATTAATAAACAAAAAAGGTCACAGAAAGAAATTTACTGGGATCATTTCTGCAGAGCCCTAAAATCTAATTTGGTTACTGACCATCTTTCCCACATAAATCGAGGCAAAGCACAGGTTTTCTTTCAAAAATTTGGTGTCCTTTTTGAAAATTTAAGGGCATTATGATTTGTCATCTACAATGATAGTGTTTGGGAGATTTTGTATCAGTATGCATGACCAGATAATTAATATGCAAATTGTTTTTCTGTTTTGTCTGTAAACTCTTTTTTTTACTGTATTAATGAGTATATCTATATTACTCCTTTTCTGTATATTTGCTTCATGTAACACCTTGACTTGCTTTTGAAAAAAAAATGAATAAAAGATAAAAAAAAAAAAAAAAAGTTTCTTGAGTAGCCCATTGTGCCATACAGCGTCGAAGGCCTTTTCTACATCCATGAGAAGTAGGGCTGCTAGTTTTTTGTTTTCCTTGACCTTCATATATTCGTTTATGATCATTATGTGTTCATTTGCCTCCTTGTGGGGTTGGTATGCCCATTGCCAGGGATTGATGATGTTGTTGTCTTCTATGAACTCTTGGATCCAGTTGGAGATGATTTTTTCGAACAGTTTTCCCATGCAGTTCAGTAGGCTGATGGGTCTGTAGCTGGCTGGGTTGTCCTTTGGTTTGTTTGGCTTCTGGATCATCTTCCCAATGGCGTGTTTCCACTTCTTGGGGAAGTATCCTATTTGTAGGCAGGTGCCGAAAATCTTTGAGTTCGTCAATTGCTGGCTCTGGGAGGTTTTTCAGGGCTATGTATGGGATGGTGTCTTCGCCTGGGCTGGTTTTATTTTTGAGTGATTTCAGTGCCCTGTGTGTGTCCTCGCTGGTGATGATCCTGGAGTACTCATCCGAGGGGGCCGCCGGGGTGCTGCGTGGGGTGAGGTGCTCCTTCATGGATTCGGCCCACGTGTCGACTTCTGCTTTGTGTTCGTGGTTGAAGTATATGTCTGAGTGGGTTCTGTGGACCTTCGCCAGTTGTGTTGCGAAGGTGTTGGCGGTTTCCATCTCTGTCGTGGTCTTGGTGTTGGTTGATGGGTTGATGAGTTTTATAGGTTTCTTCTCTGGTTTGGTTTGCCCGGTGAGATTGTTGATTGTTCTCCAGTATTGTTGACTGTCCCTGGGGTTCAGGGCCTCTACTTCTCTCATTTGGGCGGCCTTTTTTTCCTCATGTAGTTGGGTTTTTATTTCTTTGGTGATGTTTCTGTAAGCTAGCTTTAGTGGTTCATAGTCGGGGGATTGCCTTATCTCCCTCTGGATGCCCCGTTTCAGCTTGATTTTGTCCAGTAGGCCTCTGCTGATTTTGATGAGTCCCTGTCTTGATTTGATGGTGGGACAGCTGTCATGGAGGCATGAGGCGATGGTTGCGGTGACCTCTTCTACGTGCTTGTCAATTGGGGCTACTGAGTTAGTAGGACCTCTTCCTTGGATCCTGTCGAAGTTCTCCATTATTTTCCGCTGGTACATCTCCCAGTCGCATTTGTTGAGGCTCTTTGAGGTCCAGATTGGGTGGTCCTTGATATTTGTCCTGATCTGTAGGGCCAGTGGGCAGTGGTAGGTGTTCTCTCCATGTATGGCTTCCTGGACTTCCGTTTTCATTATGCTTCATGCGACTGCGGGAGAAGCCAGTGCAAGGTCCAGTGTGGAGTGACGGTCTGACGAGTGGTTGTGAAAGGTAGGTTGGTTGTGGTTGTTCTGTAGGTGTAGGTCGAATTCCTTGCATAGTCGTCTTATGGCTCGCCCTCTCTCATTCGCTTGATGGTGGCCCCACGTTGGGTGGTAGGCGTTGAAATCTCCTAGTACGATTGAGTGTTTGTGGCGAGATAGTAGGTCTTTCAGGGTGTCCAGGTTGGGTAGCCCTCTGTGTGCGAAGCCCCAGTAGCAGCTTATAATGCAGGTCTTCTTCCCGTCGATCGTTGTGGTTATGGCGCAGATGTCATCTGTGTCCAGGTCTATCTCAGTGGCATCCATGTAGTTGCGGACCAGTATGGCTACTCCTCCGCCGCCCAGGTTTGCTCTGTCCCGTCGGGCGGCTAGTGTGAATCCATCTATCTCAAAAGTGGTGCGATGCGTGTGTTTGGTTTCATTGAGACAGATTATATCGACTTTCTTGTGGTCCAGGTAGAGTTCTAGTTGTTCTCTCTTGGAATCGAATCCGTTGATGTTCCAGTGGCAGATTACTTTCATCTTGGATTTGGTAGTGCGGGGACGGTCTTATTAGTGCTTCTTGGTGAGGAATCTGGTGATGGCTGTGTGGTTGTAGTCTTGTCTGTATATCTTGTTGAAAGTCGCTGTCACGATCTTGGCTGTGTCTCCAATGTTGCATTCTATCCCTGTGTGGTCACTTAGGCACGAGGCGATGGCTTCCGTTACGGCCAGGGTGAGATTCAGGGTGTCCAGCTCATCTGTCTTCCTCGTGGCCTGGGCATAGGTCAGGGCCTGGGTACGTTTTTCTGCGTCGGCGGCCTTCCTGGCGGGACATCCTGGGTAGGTGGTGGGGTGGCCTCCCTGGCAGTTGGAGCACCTCCTGGTTTCTTGGCTGCAGTCCGAGGTTCGGTGGCTGCCTCCACATTTTCTGCAGGTGTCTTTGGTGTCTCTGCAGTCCTTGGTTGTATGCCCGAACTTTTGGCACTTGTAGCACTGGACTGGTTCCTTCTGAGGCCTGTATTCCTCGCAGTGGTACCTAACTCCTTCAAAAGGGAAGCCATTCTCTAGTAGGTGGTCCCTCTCTGCTTCGTTGTTAGTTGTAATCTTTATTTTGTTTATTTCCCTGTTGTCTTTGGCCGACTTCATCCGCTGGAACCTTTCGTTCTCCTTTCTTCTGATGTCTTCTGTCTTGATGTGGGTTGGGAACCTTGTCACGACGACCTGGAGGGTGGAGGCCCGGTGTTCTTCGGTGGTCTTTTTTGTTGGGCGAACGCAGAAGCTGGTGTGCTTCGACTCATGGGTCAGGGCTTCTAGGCGGTCGTCCTCGGTCCTGCAGTGGAGCAGGTACGTTCCAGCCTTGGTCTTGGTGACTCTGATACTCTCAGGAATCTTTATCACCTTCCGTAGCTCGGAGGGAGAGGCCATCTTGTCCACTAGAGGTCCTTCTATCACCAGAGGCGGGATTCTGGTTGGTCGGGTCCTCTTCTCCTCTGGTTGTTCCGGAGTGGTCCTCGGAGTGGGTTCCGGGGTTGATCTCCTGGCCTGGGGAGGGCTGGCTCTACCCCTTTTCTTCTTCCTTTGGACGGTAGTGAACCCATCTTCTTCTTTTGAAGAGTCGGCAGCCCTGGGTCTTTTGGTGGGGGTAGAGGTCATCCCTTCCGCTAGCCTCTGGGTTGCTGCTGGGGGCTCCTGATCCTTGGTGGTTGGGGCTTCTGCCAGTTCTTCCAGGTGACCTTTTGGTGGCGCTGAGGGGAGGCTGGTTTTGGCCTTGTTCACCTTCTTTGTCTTGTTCTTCTTTTGGGTCTCCTTTGCCTGGGTTGGCCTGGATGGGCTGTCTCTGGAGCTCTGGGAGGCCATTGACTCTTCGAGCTTCTGCAGGTTGTCAGCGAAATGGAGGGATAGGGCCACTTTGGACTGGTAGTCCAGTTCCTCCCACTGGCGTCTGACGTTCTCAATCGGGACTGCAGTTGCTTTCTTCTGGTCCATGCTGGAAGATAAGGCTACAAGAGAAGACATACAAGTAAGGTATATGTTGAGTGGTGTCACGTGATCCGAGATTTCGGACGTAAAGGAGAGCACACACTAGTTCTGAAAGACGAGAAACAAATAGTTGAGATTAATAACTGGATCTGAAGATTTAAAGTTAATCAGTTGATGACAGTGAATAGGGAAATTCTCCTGGAGTTCTGTAAAGAAAGATAGAGTAGATTAGTGACAGAGTATGGTTTGTATATATAGTTGCAGGATCACACTGAGAAGCTGAAAGTGAGAAGGGTACAGATAGGTAGTTAGTAAGAGCAGGAAACACTGATGAGCTGGAAAGAAAAATAAAGTGCAAGTGAAGAAACAGTAAAGAGCAGAAAAAATAAACAGAGATAAGAAAATCACAGCTGAGTAGCGGTTGTTAGTGAGACTAACAAGCTTAAGTTTTCAGTAGTTCTGAAAAGAACTAACTTAAGTTTTCAAAGCTAAACAGCTTAAACTTTACAAGGACTGGTGTCTTCAAGGAAGTGTAGTACTTGTGCAGCGTAGATCTTCTCACTGGTAGATGCAGAGATGCGTGTGCAGTCGATTGCAATCAGATGTTCACTCCAAGAAACTTTGAAATGAAATAACCGTGCAAGTTCTATGGTATCCGCCGAAGGCGGATAAGGTCTGACACCTTAGGGGTGGTGTCTTTTGCCTGTCTTTTGTTTTGGTGTGTGCTTGTGGCACCCGTGCTGCAGGTTCGGGTTTCAGAAGGCTGTGTGTCTGGCTTCTATTCTTGTTTCAGGACATCTTCTTCTTCATCTTCTTCTTCATCTTCTTCTTTCTTCCACCACAGGAGTTCGAGAGAACTACAGCTGTGGTAGCCCTGAGAAGGGCTGAGACCCTAAGGTTTTGCTTAAATAAATTGTTTTCTATTTTGCTACCATAGGTAGCGATTACTCTTTTCAGGTGGAACTTACCAACTTACCAGTGAAGATTGGTGACTTACCATTTTAGGGTACCGACTCACCAGGTAACCTTGACTTACCAACTTACCAGTGAAGATTACTGACTTACCATTTTTACGGTACCAACTTACCGGGTATCTTCTGACGTACCAACTTACCAGGTGAGCCTGAATAAAAGTTTTATTTCTTCATCTCTAAGTTACAACTGTTTTTCTTTTAGTATTTTTTCTTTTAGTGATGTCACCAGCGGGGGTTAGGCTCAGATACCTCTGTTGTGCGAGATGTCAGGCAGTTCAGCCGGTCAGCCCCCGGGGGTCGGGCCCGTTTGGGTCCGACTGGGGGGCCGTCTCTAGCGATCAATACCTGGATCCCGTTTAAGGAGGCCCCGGCTTTTACCTCATGGTGGGTGTTACATTACATACAGGTGTTTTTCTTTTAGTATTTTTTCTTTTAATGTTTAGACGGCCTCTAGAACCTCCGACAGGTGCTGCTGGAGCTCAGAGTCTTTGTATCTTTTCAGTGCTTTGGTTCTGCACTGTTCCAGATAGCTTTGTATGTAAGGTAGTTGGAGGATTTCGTGGCTTGGTTTCGACGATTCATGTGGGCTGGTCCATGTGATCATTCTGAGGCATTTGTTCTGAACCTTCTGTAGAGCCTCTAGGCTAGGTTTGTGGTCATGTGTGAGATGGTATCCGATCTCTAGGATGGGTCTGATCATGCTTGTGTAGAAGGTCTTCAGTGCCGCTTGGTGTGCTCCCCAGTGCTGTAGCTGTCTTAGCTTTTCTATTCTTGGTGCTGTTTTATTTATGAGGCTGGTGATGTGTGGTTTCAGATTCATCGTTCTGTCTAGGGTGGTTCCTAGAAGTATTGCCGAGTCTTGGATTTCCACTTGGTTGTTTCTGACTGTGATGGGAATCATTTTCCTTGAGTTTTGGCGGGTGATGATCATTAGCTGGGTTTTCTTGGCATTCAGCTTGATGAACCAGTCTTCACACCAGTCCTCCAGTTCGTCCACCTGTTTCTGGAGGTGGGCCTCTAGGTATCTTGGGTTGCGGTGGCTAGTGTATATAGCGATGTCGTCCGCGTACTGCGTTACTTGGCAAGCTGGTGTTACCGGAATGTCGTTGATGAATAGGATGAAGAGCAGTGGGCTGAGTATGCTCCCTTGGGGTATCCCTGCCAGTAGTTTCACTACTTCTGAGAGGGTGTTTCCTATTCTGACTTGGATGGTTCTGTCTGTGAGGAACGAGGAGATTATCCTGAGGATGTCGCCCGGGAGTTCCATGTCATGAAGTTTCTTGAGTAGCCCATTGTGCCATACAGCGTCGAAGGCCTTTTCTACATCCATGAGAAGTAGGGCTGCTAGTTTTTTGTTTTCCTTGACCTTCTTCATATATTCGTTTATGATCATTATGTGTTCATTTGCCTCCTTGTGGGGTTGGTATGCCCATTGCCAGGGATTGATGATGTTGTTGTCTTCTATGAACTCTTGGATCCAGTTGGAGATGATTTTTTCGAACAGTTTTCCCATGCAGTTCAGTAGGCTGATGGGTCTGTAGCTGGCTGGGTTGTCCTTTGGTTTGTTTGGCTTCTGGATCATCTTCCCAATGGCGTGTTTCCACTTCTTGGGGAAGTATCCTATTTGTAGGCAGGTGCCGAAAATCTTTGAGTTCGTCAATTGCTGGCTCTGGGAGGTTTTTCAGGGCTATGTATGGGATGTTGTCTTCGCCTGGGCTGGTTTTATTTTTGAGTGATTTCAGTGCCCTGTGTGTGTCCTCGCTGGTGATGATCCTGGAGTACTCATCCGAGGGGGCCGCCGGGGTGCTGCGTGGGGTGAGGTGCTCCTTCATGGATTCGGCCCACGTGTCGACTTCTGCTTTGTGTTCGTGGTTGAAGTATATGTCTGAGTGGGTTCTGTGGACCTTCGCCAGTTGTGTTGCGAAGGTGTTGGCGGTTTCCATCTCTGTCGTGGTCTTGGTGTTGGTTGATGGGTTGATGAGTTTTATAGGTTTCTTCTCTGGTTTGGTTTGCCCGGTGAGATTGTTGATTGTTCTCCAGTATTGTTGACTGTCCCTGGGGTTCAGGGCCTCTACTTCTCTCATTTGGGCGGCCTTTTTTTCCTCATGTAGTTGGGTTTTTATTTCTTTGGTGATGTTGCTGTAAGCTAGCTTTAGTGGTTCATAGTCGGGGAATTGCGGGGAATCTCCCTCTGGATGTCCCGTTTCAGCTTGATTTTGTCCAGTAGGCCTCTGCTGATTTTGATGAGTCCCTGTCTTGATTTGATGGTGGGATTGGGTGGTCCTTGATATTTGTCCTGATCTGTAGGGCCAGTGGGCAGTGGTAGGTGTTCTCTCCATGTATGGCTTCCTGGACTTCCGTTTTCATTATGCTTCGTGCGACTGCGGGAGAAGCTAGTGCAAGGTCCAGTGTGGAGTGACGGTCTGACGAGTGGTTGTGAAAGGTAGGTTGGTTGTGGTTGTTCTGTAGGTGTAGGTCGAATTCCTTGCATAGTCGTCTTATGGCTCGCCCTCTCTCATTCGCTTGATGGTGGCCCCACGTTGGGTGGTAGGCGTTGAAATCTCCTAGTACGATTGAGTGTTTGTGGCGAGATAGTAGGTCTTTCAGGGTGTCCAGGTTGGGTAGCCCTCTGTGTGCGAAGCCCCAGTAGCAGCTTATAATGCAGGTCTTCTTCCCGTCGATCGTTGTGGTTATGGCGCAGATGTCATCTGTGTCCAGGTCTATCTCAGTGGCATCCATGTAGTTGCGGACCAGTATGGCTACTCCTCCGCCGCCCAGGTTTGCTCTGTCCCGTCGGGCAGCTAGTGTGAATCCATCTATCTCAAAAGTGGTGCGATGCGTGTGTTTGGTTTCATTGAGACAGATTATATCGACTTTCTTGTGGTCCAGGTAGAGTTCTAGTTGTTCTCTCTTGGAATCGAATCCGTTGGTGTTCCAGTGGCAGATTACTTTCATCTTGGATTTGGTAGTGCGGGGACGGTCTTATTAGTGCTTCTTGGTGAGGAATCTGGTGATGGCTGTGTGGTTGTAGTCTTGTCTGTATATCTTGTTGAAAGTCGCTGTCACGATCTTGGCTGTGTCTCCAATGTTGCATTCTATCCCTGTGTGGTCACTTAGGCACGAGGCGATGGCTTCCGTTACGGCCAGGGTGAGATTCAGGGTGTCCAGCTCATCTGTCTTCCTCGTGGCCTGGGCATAGGTCAGGGCCTGGGTACATTTTTCTGCGTCGGCGGCCTTCCTGGCGGGACATCCTGGGTAGGTGGTGGGGTGGCTTCCCTGGCAGTTGGAGCACCTCCTGGTTTCTTGGCTGCAGTCCGAGGTTCGGTGGCTGCCTCAACATTTTCTGCAGGTGTCTTTGGTGTCTCTGCAGTCCTTGGTTGTATGCCCGAACTTTTGGCACTTGTAGCACTGGACTGGTTCCTTCTGAGGCCTGTATTCCTCGCAGTGGTACCTAACTCCTTCAAAAGGGAAGCCATTCTCTAGTAGGTGGTCCCTCTCTGCTTCGTTGTTAGTTGTAATCTTTATTTTGTTTATTTCCCTGTTGTCTTTGGCCGACTTCATCCGCTGGAACCTTTCGTTCTCCTTTCTTCTGATGTCTTCTGTCTTGATGTGGGTTGGGAACCTTGTCACGACGACCTGGAGGGTGGAGGCCCGGTGTTCTTCGGTGGTCTTTTTTGTTGGGCGAACGCAGAAGCTGGTGTGCTTCGACTCATGGGTCAGGGCTTCTAGGCGGTCGTCCTCGGTCCTGCAGTGGAGCAGGTACGTTCCAGCCTTGGTCTTGGTGACTCTGATACTCTCAGGAATCTTTATCACCTTCCGTAGCTCGGAGGGAGAGGCCATCTTGTCCACTAGAGGTCCTTCTATCACCAGAGGCGGGATTCTGGTTGGTCGGGTCCTCTTCTCCTCTGGTTGTTCCGGAGTGGTCCTCGGAGTGGGTTCCGGGGTTGATCTCCTGGCCTGGGGAGGGCTGGCTCTACCCCTTTTCTTCTTCCTTTGGACGGTAGTGAACCCATCTTCTTCTTTTGAAGAGTCGGCAGCCCTGGGTCTTTTGGTGGGGGTAGAGGTCATCCCTTCCGCTAGCCTCTGGGTTGCTGCTGGGGGCTCCTGATCCTTGGTGGTTGGGGCTTCTGCCAGTTCTTCCAGGTGACCTTTTGGTGGCGCTGAGGGGAGGCTGGTTTTGGCCTTGTTCACCTTCTTTGTCTTGTTCTTCTTTTGGGTCTCCTTTGCCTGGGTTGGCCTGGATGGGCTGTCTCTGGAGCTCTGGGAGGCCATTGACTCTTCGAGCTTCTGCAGGTTGTCAGCGAAATGGAGGGATAGGGCCACTTTGGACTGGTAGTCCAGTTCCTCCCACTGGCGTCTGACGTTCTCAATCGGGACTGCAGTTGCTTTCTTCTGGTCCATGCTGGAAGATAAGGCTACAAGAGAAGACATACAAGTAAGGTATATGTTGAGTGGTGTCACGTGATCCGAGATTTCGGACGTAAAGGAGAGCACACACTAGTTCTGAAAGACGAGAAACAAATAGTTGAGATTAATAACTGGATCTGAAGATTTAAAGTTAATCAGTTGATGACAGTGAATAGGGAAATTCTCCTGGAGTTCTGTAAAGAAAGATAGAGTAGATTAGTGACAGAGTATGGTTTGTATATATAGTTGCAGGATCACACTGAGAAGCTGAAAGTGAGAAGGGTACAGATAGGTAGTTAGTAAGAGCAGGAAACACTGATGAGCTGGAAAGAAAAATAAAGTGCAAGTGAAGAAACAGTAAAGAGCAGAAAAAATAAACAGAGATAAGAAAATCACAGCTGAGTAGCGGTTGTTAGTGAGACTAACAAGCTTAAGTTTTCAGTAGTTCTGAAAAGAACTAACTTAAGTTTTCAAAGCTAAACAGCTTAAACTTTACAAGGACTGGTGTCTTCAAGGAAGTGTAGTACTTGTGCAGCGTAGATCTTCTCACTGGTAGATGCAGAGATGCGTGTGCAGTCGATTGCAATCAGATGTTCACTCCAAGAAACTTTGAAATGAAATAACCGTGCAAGTTCTATGGTATCCGCCGAAGGCGGATAAGGTCTGACACCTTAGGGGTGGTGTCTTTTGCCTGTCTTTTGTTTTGGTGTGTGCTTGTGGCACCCGTGCTGCAGGTTCGGGTTTCAGAAGGCTGTGTGTCTGGCTTCTATTCTTGTTTCAGGACATCTTCTTCTTCATCTTCTTCTTCATCTTCTTCTTTCTTCCACCACAGGAGTTCGAGAGAACTACAGCTGTGGTAGCCCTGAGAAGGGCTGAGACCCTAAGGTTTTGCTTAAATAAATTGTTTTCTATTTTGCTACCATAGGTAGCGATTACTCTTTTCAGGTGGAACTTACCAACTTACCAGTGAAGATTGGTGACTTACCATTTTAGGGTACCGACTCACCAGGTAACCTTGACTTACCAACTTACCAGTGAAGATTACTGACTTACCATTTTTACGGTACCAACTTACCGGGTATCTTCTGACGTACCAACTTACCAGGTGAGCCTGAATAAAAGTTTTATTTCTTCATCTCTAAGTTACAACTGTTTTTCTTTTAGTATTTTTTCTTTTAGTGATGTCACCAGCGGGGGTTAGGCTCAGATACCTCTGTTGTGCGAGATGTCAGGCAGTTCAGCCGGTCAGCCCCCGGGGGTCGGGCCCGTTTGGGTCCGACTGGGGGGCCGTCTCTAGCGATCAATACCTGGATCCCGTTTAAGGAGGCCCCGGCTTTTACCTCATGGTGGGTGTTACATTACATACAGGTGTTTTTCTTTTAGTATTTTTTCTTTTAATGTTTAGACGGCCTCTAGAACCTCCGACAGGTGCTGCTGCAGCTCAGAGTCTTTGTATCTTTTCAGTGCTTTGGTTCTGCACTGTTCCAGATAGCTTTGTATGTAAGGTAGTTGGAGGATTTCGTGGCTTGGTTTCGACGATTCATGTGGGCTGGTCCATGTGATCATTCTGAGGCATTTGTTCTGAACCTTCTGTAGAGCCTCTAGGCTAGGTTTGTGGTCATGTGTGAGATGGTATCTGATCTCTAGGATGGGTCTGATCATGCTTGTGTAGAAGGTCTTCAGTGCCGCTTGGTGTGCTCCCCAGTGCTGTAGCTGTCTTAGCTTTTCTATTCTTGGTGCTGTTTTATTTATGAGGCTGGTGATGTGTGGTTTCAGATTCATCGTTCTGTCTAGGGTGGTTCCTAGAAGTATTGCCGAGTCTTGGATTTCCACTTGGTTGTTTCTGACTGTGATGGGAATCATTTTCCTTGAGTTTTGGCGGGTGATGATCATTAGCTGGGTTTTCTTGGCATTCAGCTTGATGAACCAGTCTTCACACCAGTCCTCCAGTTCGTCCACCTGTTTCTGGAGGTGGGCCTCTAGGTATCTTGGGTTGCGGTGGCTAGTGTATATAGCGATGTCGTCCGCGTACTGCGTTACTTGGCAAGCTGGTGTTACCGGAATGTCGTTGATGAATAGGATGAAGAGCAGTGGGCTGAGTATGCTCCCTTGGGGTATCCCTGCCAGTAGTTTCACTACTTCTGAGAGGGTGTTTCCTATTCTGACTTGGATGGTTCTGTCTGTGAGGAACGAGGAGATTATCCTGAGGATGTCGCCCGGGAGTTCCATGTCATGAAGTTTCTTGAGTAGCCCATTGTGCCATACAGCGTCGAAGGCCTTTTCTACATCCATGAGAAGTAGGGCTGCTAGTTTTTTGTTTTCCTTGACCTTCTTCATATATTCGTTTATGATCATTATGTGTTCATTTGCCTCCTTGTGGGGTTGGTATGCCCATTGCCAGGGATTGATGATGTTGTTGTCTTCTATGAACTCTTGGATCCAGTTGGAGATGATTTTTTCGAACAGTTTTCCCATGCAGTTCAGTAGGCTGATGGGTCTGTAGCTGGCTGGGTTGTCCTTTGGTTTGTTTGGCTTCTGGATCATCTTCCCAATGGCGTGTTTCCACTTCTTGGGGAAGTATCCTATTTGTAGGCAGGTGCCGAAAATCTTTGAGTTCGTCAATTGCTGGCTCTGGGAGGTTTTTCAGGGCTATGTATGGGATGTTGTCTTCGCCTGGGCTGGTTTTATTTTTGAGTGATTTCAGTGCCCTGTGTGTGTCCTCGCTGGTGATGATCCTGGAGTACTCATCCGAGGGGGCCGCCGGGGTGCTGCGTGGGGTGAGGTGCTCCTTCATGGATTCGGCCCACGTGTCGACTTCTGCTTTGTGTTCGTGGTTGAAGTATATGTCTGAGTGGGTTCTGTGGACCTTCGCCAGTTGTGTTGCGAAGGTGTTGGCGGTTTCCATCTCTGTCGTGGTCTTGGTGTTGGTTGATGGGTTGATGAGTTTTATAGGTTTCTTCTCTGGTTTGGTTTGCCCGGTGAGATTGTTGATTGTTCTCCAGTATTGTTGACTGTCCCTGGGGTTCAGGGCCTCTACTTCTCTCATTTGGGCGGCCTTTTTTTCCTCATGTAGTTGGGTTTTTATTTCTTTGGTGATGTTGCTGTAAGCTAGCTTTAGTGGTTCATAGTCGGGGAATTGCGGGGAATCTCCCTCTGGATGTCCCGTTTCAGCTTGATTTTGTCCAGTAGGCCTCTGCTGATTTTGATGAGTCCCTGTCTTGATTTGATGGTGGGATTGGGTGGTCCTTGATATTTGTCCTGATCTGTAGGGCCAGTGGGCAGTGGTAGGTGTTCTCTCCATGTATGGCTTCCTGGACTTCCGTTTTCATTATGCTTCGTGCGACTGCGGGAGAAGCTAGTGCAAGGTCCAGTGTGGAGTGACGGTCTGACGAGTGGTTGTGAAAGGTAGGTTGGTTGTGGTTGTTCTGTAGGTGTAGGTCGAATTCCTTGCATAGTCGTCTTATGGCTCGCCCTCTCTCATTCGCTTGATGGTGGCCCCACGTTGGGTGGTAGGCGTTGAAATCTCCTAGTACGATTGAGTGTTTGTGGCGAGATAGTAGGTCTTTCAGGGTGTCCAGGTTGGGTAGCCCTCTGTGTGCGAAGCCCCAGTAGCAGCTTATAATGCAGGTCTTCTTCCCGTCGATCGTTGTGGTTATGGCGCAGATGTCATCTGTGTCCAGGTCTATCTCAGTGGCATCCATGTAGTTGCGGACCAGTATGGCTACTCCTCCGCCGCCCAGGTTTGCTCTGTCCCGTCGGGCAGCTAGTGTGAATCCATCTATCTCAAAAGTGGTGCGATGCGTGTGTTTGGTTTCATTGAGACAGATTATATCGACTTTCTTGTGGTCCAGGTAGAGTTCTAGTTGTTCTCTCTTGGAATCGAATCCGTTGGTGTTCCAGTGGCAGATTACTTTCATCTTGGATTTGGTAGTGCGGGGACGGTCTTATTAGTGCTTCTTGGTGAGGAATCTGGTGATGGCTGTGTGGTTGTAGTCTTGTCTGTATATCTTGTTGAAAGTCGCTGTCACGATCTTGGCTGTGTCTCCAATGTTGCATTCTATCCCTGTGTGGTCACTTAGGCACGAGGCGATGGCTTCCGTTACGGCCAGGGTGAGATTCAGGGTGTCCAGCTCATCTGTCTTCCTCGTGGCCTGGGCATAGGTCAGGGCCTGGGTACATTTTTCTGCGTCGGCGGCCTTCCTGGCGGGACATCCTGGGTAGGTGGTGGGGTGGCTTCCCTGGCAGTTGGAGCACCTCCTGGTTTCTTGGCTGCAGTCCGAGGTTCGGTGGCTGCCTCCACATTTTCTGCAGGTGTCTTTGGTGTCTCTGCAGTCCTTGGTTGTATGCCCGAACTTTTGGCACTTGTAGCACTGGACTGGTTCCTTCTGAGGCCTGTATTCCTCGCAGTGGTACCTAACTCCTTCAAAAGGGAAGCCATTCTCTAGTAGGTGGTCCCTCTCTGCTTCGTTGTTAGTTGTAATCTTTATTTTGTTTATTTCCCTGTTGTCTTTGGCCGACTTCATCCGCTGGAACCTTTCGTTCTCCTTTCTTCTGATGTCTTCTGTCTTGATGTGGGTTGGGAACCTTGTCACGACGACCTGGAGGGCGGAGGCCCGGTGTTCTTCGGTGGTCTTTTTTGTTGGGCGAACGCAGAAGCTGGTGTGCTTCGACCCATGGGTCAGGGCTTCTAGGCGGTTGTCCTCGGTCCTGCAGTGGAGCAGGTACGTTCCAGCCTTGGTCTTAGTGACTCTGATTCTCTCAGGAATCTTTATCACCTTCCGTAGCTCGGAGGGAGAGGCCATCTTGTCCACTAGAGGTCCTTCTATCACCAGAGGCGGGATTCTGGTTGGTCGGGTCCTCTTCTCCTCTGGTTGTTCCGGAGTGGTCCTCGGAGTGGGTTCCGGGGTTGATCTCCTGGCCTGGGGACGGCCATTGACTCTTCGAGCTTCTGCAGGTTGTCAGCGAAATGGAGGGATAGGGCCACTTTGGACTGGTAGTCCAGTTCCTCCCACTGGCGTCTGACGTTCTCAATCGGGACTGCAGTTGCTTTCTTCTGGTCCATGCTGGAAGATAAGGCTACAAGAGAAGACATACAAGTAAGGTATATGTTGAGTGGTGTCACGTGATCCGAGATTTCGGACGTAAAGGAGAGCACACACTAGTTCTGAAAGACGAGAAACAAATAGTTGAGATTAATAACTGGATCTGAAGATTTAAAGTTAATCAGTTGATGACAGTGAATAGGGAAATTCTCCTGGAGTTCTGTAAAGAAAGATAGAGTAGATTAGTGACAGAGTATGGTTTGTATATATAGTTGCAGGATCACACTGAGAAGCTGAAAGTGAGAAGGGTACAGATAGGTAGTTAGTAAGAGCAGGAAACACTGATGAGCTGGAAAGAAAAATAAAGTGCAAGTGAAGAAACAGTAAAGAGCAGAAAAAATAAACAGAGATAAGAAAATCACAGCTGAGTAGCGGTTGTTAGTGAGACTAACAAGCTTAAGTTTTCAGTAGTTCTGAAAAGAACTAACTTAAGTTTTCAAAGCTAAACAGCTTAAACTTTACAAGGACTGGTGTCTTCAAGGAAGTGTAGTACTTGTGCAGCGTAGATCTTCTCACTGGTAGATGCAGAGATGCGTGTGCAGTCGATTGCAATCAGATGTTCACTCCAAGAAACTTTGAAATGAAATAACCGTGCAAGTTCTATGGTATCCGCCGAAGGCGGATAAGGTCTGACACCTTAGGGGTGGTGTCTTTTGCCTGTCTTTTGTTTTGGTGTGTGCTTGTGGCACCCGTGCTGCAGGTTCGGGTTTCAGAAGGCTGTGTGTCTGGCTTCTATTCTTGTTTCAGGACATCTTCTTCTTCATCTTCTTCTTTCTTCCACCACAGGAGTTCGAGAGAACTACAGCTGTGGTAGCCCTGAGAAGGGCTGAGACCCTAAGGTTTTGCTTAAATAAATTGTTTTCTATTTTGCTACCATAGGTAGCGATTACTCTTTTCAGGTGGAACTTACCAACTTACCAGTGAAGATTGGTGACTTACCATTTTAGGGTACCGACTCACCAGGTAACCTTGACTTACCAACTTACCAGTGAAGATTACTGACTTACCATTTTTACGGTACCAACTTACCGGGTATCTTCTGACGTACCAACTTACCAGGTGAGCCTGAATAAAAGTTTTATTTCTTTATCTCTAAGTTACAACTGTTTTTCTTTTAGTATTTTTTCTTTTAGTGATGTCACCAGCGGGGGTTAGGCTCAGATACCTCCGTTGTGCGAGATGTCAGGCAGTTCAGCTGGTCAGCCCCCGGGGGTCGGGCCCGTTTGGGTCCGACTGGGGGGCCGTCTCTAGCGATCAATACCTGGATCCCGTTTAAGGAGGCCCCGGCTTTTACCTCATGGTGGGTGTTACATTACATACAGGTGTTTTTCTTTTAGTATTTTTTCTTTTAATGTTTAGACGGCCTCTAGAACCTCCGACAGGTGCTGCTGGAGCTCAGAGTCTTTGTATCTTTTCAGTGCTTTGGTTCTGCACTGTTCCAGATAGCTTTGTATGTAAGGTAGTTGGAGGATTTCGTGGCTTGGTTTCGACGATTCATGTGGGCTGGTCCATGTGATCATTCTGAGGCATTTGTTCTGAACCTTCTGTAGAGCCTCTAGGCTAGGTTTGTGGTCATGTGTGAGATGGTATCCGATCTCTAGGATGGGTCTGATCATGCTTGTGTAGAAGGTCTTCAGTGCCGCTTGGTGTGCTCCCCAGTGCTGTAGCTGTCTTAGCTTTTCTATTCTTGGTGCTGTTTTATTTATGAGGCTGGTGATGTGTGGTTTCAGATTCATTGTTCTGTCTAGGGTGGTTCCTAGAAGTATTGCCGAGTCTTGGATTTCCACTTGGTTGTTTCTGACTGTGATGGGAATCATTTTCCTTGAGTTTTGGCGGGTGATGATCATTAGCTGAGTTTTCTTGGCATTCAGCTTGATGAACCAGTCTTCACACCAGTCCTCCAGTTGTTCCACCTGTTTCTGGAGGTGGGCCTCTAGGTATCTTGGGTTGTGGTGGCTAGTGTATATAGCGATGTCGTCCGCGTACTGCGTTACTTGGCAAGCTGGTGTTACCGGAATGTCGTTGACGAATAGGATGAAGAGCAGTGGGCTGAGTATGCTCCCTTGGGGTATCCCTGCCAGTAGTTTCACTACTTCTGAGAGGGTGTTTCCTATTCTGACTTGGATGGTTCTGCCTGTGAGGAACGAGGAGATTATCCTGAGGATGTCGCCCGGGAGTTCCATGTCATGAAGTTTCTTGAGTAGCCCATTGTGCCATACAGCGTCGAAGGCCTTTTCTACATCCATGAGAAGTAGGGCTGCTAGTTTTTTGTTTTCCTTGACCTTCTTCATATATTCGTTTATGATCATTATGTGTTAATTTGCCTCCTTGTGGGGTTGGTATGCCCATTGCCAGGGATTGATGATGTTGTTGTCTTCTATGAACTCTTGGATCCAGTTGGAGATGATTTTTTCGAACAGTTTTCCCATGCAGTTCAGTAGGCTGATGGGTCTGTAGCTGGCTGGGTTGTCCTTTGGTTTGTTTGGCTTCTGGATCATCTTCCCAATGGCGTGTTTCCACTTCTTGGGGAAGTATCCTATTTGTAGGCAGGTGCCGAAAATCTTTGAGTTCGTCAATTGCTGGCTCTGGGAGGTTTTTCAGGGCTATGTATGGGATGGTGTCTTCGCCTGGGCTGGTTTTATTTTTGAGTGATTTCAGTGCCCTGTGTGTGTCCTCGCTGGTGATGATCCTGGAGTACTCATCCGAGGGGGCCGCCGGGGTGCTGCGTGGGGTGAGGTGCTCCTTCATGGATTCGGCCCACGTGTCGACTTCTGCTTTGTGTTCGTGGTTGAAGTATATGTCTGAGTGGGTTCTGTGGACCTTCGCCAGTTGTGTTGCGAAGGTGTTGGCGGTTTCCATCTCTGTCGTGGTCTTGGTGTTGGTTGATGGGTTGATGAGTTTTATAGGTTTCTTCTCTGGTTTGGTTTGCCCGGTGAGATTGTTGATTGTTCTCCAGTATTGTTGACTGTCCCTGGGGTTCAGGGCCTCTACTTCTCTCATTTGGGCGGCCTTTTTTTCCTCATGTAGTTGGGTTTTTATTTCTTTGGTGATGTTTCTGTAAGCTAGCTTTAGTGGTTCATAGTCGGGGAATTGCCTTATCTCCCTCTGGATGTCCCGTTTCAGCTTGATTTTGTCCAGTAGGCCTCTGCTGATTTTGATGAGTCCCTGTCTTGATTTGATGGTGGGACAGCTGTCATGGAGGCATGAGGCGATGGTTGCGGTGACCTCTTCTACGTGCTTGTCAATTGAGGCTACTGAGTTAGTAGGACCTCTTCCTTGGATCCTGTCGAAGTTCTCCATTATTTTCCGCTGGTACATCTCCCAGTCGCATTTGTTGAGGCTCTTTGAGGTCCAGATTGGGTGGTCCTTGATATTTGTCCTGATCTGTAGGGCCAGTGGGCAGTGGTAGGTGTTCTCTCCATGTATGGCTTCCTGGACTTCCGTTTTCATTATGCTTCGTGCGACTGCGGGAGAAGCCAGTGCAAGGTCCAGTGTGGAGTGACGGTCTGACAAGTGGTTGTGAAAGGTAGGTTGGTTGTGGTTGTTCTGTAGGTGTAGGTCGAATTCCTTGCATAGTCGTCTTATGGCTCGCCCTCTCTCATTCGCTTGATGGTGGCCCCACGTTGGGTGGTAGGCGTTGAAATCTCCTAGTACGATTGAGTGTTTGTGGCGAGATAGTAGGTCTTTCAGGGTGTCCAGGTTGGGTATCCCTCTGTGTGCGAAGCCCCAGTAGCAGCTTATAATGCAGGTCTTCTTCCCGTCGATCGTTGTGGTTATGGCGCAGATGTCATCTGTGTCCAGGTCTATCTCAGTGGCATCCATGTAGTTGCGGACCAGTATGGCTACTCCTCCGCCGCCCAGGTTTGCTCTGTCCCGTCGGGCGGCTAGTGTGAATCCATCTATCTCAAAAGTGGTGCGATGCGTGTGTTTGGTTTCATTGAGACAGATTATATCGACTTTCTTGTGGTCCAGGGGCCTGTAAATCGAAGCATTCGTAAAATAGTTAACTAATCAATACTTAACGACAATATAATGACATATTAACTAAAGCATTCAGTGGGTAAATGGAAAGCACTCTTTATGTTTTCGTTACATTATGCTTTCGTTTGGTAACTATAGACTAAATGTGTGCTTGTATTTGGTTACTTGTGTGTTTGTGTAGCAGTGTCCTTTGCCACAGTACCTTATTTGGTAGACACACAAGAGTGGGGTTTACATATTTTAATCACTAACATTGACATAGATCTAAAATACCATCTACCTACTGGTGTAATCAGAGATTAAGGCCAACTTAATAAAAATATATAGTTAAACATTTTACATACTTTATATTGAGTATACTGAGATATATTTGCAATAAACTAAGATAGCAACATAGATTATGTTAAGGTGGCCATACCGTAGCTTGGCCCAATTAGTTGTCTTTGTGAGTCTTTGTAACTAGTGGACAGGATGACATTTAGGTTGAAACTTGGTTTTGGGCCAAGCTAAGGTTATGTATAACTTTAAGCATTTACTTATGATAATAGTATCATAATTTAGATTTTCTGGTTAAGTAGAGTGGGTTAAGGAGTAAATACTGTGGTGAACAATCTAATAAGTATCCCATTGTTGTTTTGTTCACAAAAGAGGCAGATTAAAAATGATGAATATTCATAAATATGTATAAATGAACTATTAAAAGGTGTAAACATAAAAGATGAGTAAAATTGTAAGATCTGCACTTAAAACAAAGATAGTCAAAACTTACAAAAAATTAAGATAATCATTAAAAAATTCTTAGCATTTCAAACTTGTGAGATTCATGTACTATGTGGGAAAAGTTGACCAAACATCTTTAAAAAATGTGATATTTATCTAAAATTGATTTGGGATACCCAGGATATGTTAGTAGAGATCCCCTTCAATTCATAAATCTTCATTGAAATGCATCACTCACTCAACCAAATCCAATGTAAATTACCATTTATATTCACATTACCTTTATGCACAATATTCACTAACTTTGTTTTATATAACAATGATAACTTTATATTTATGTGGAAGTAAAAGACAAAGGGTTCATGCAACTAACACTTAACAACAGGGTCAGAGTTATCGTTAAATTTGAGGGTTTTTACGAAAAAAATAACCAAGAGTAAACTAACTAAGGTTTTGATTTACACGACACTTTGCTAACTTAGGGTTACCTTAGAGTTAACCAATTTGTTAGCAAAACGAAGGCTTTGATTTACAGCCCCCAGGTAGAGTTCTAGTTGTTCTCTCTTGGAATCGAATCCGTTGATGTTCCAGTGGCAGATTACTTTCATCTTGGATTTGGTAGTGCGGGGACGGTCTTATTAGTGCTTCTTGGTGAGGAATCTGGTGATGGCTGTGTGGTTGTAGTCTTGTCTGTATATCTTGTTGAAAGTCGCTGTCACGATCTTGGCTGTGTCTCCAATGTTGCATTCTATCCCTGTGTGGTCACTTAGGCACGAGGCGATGGCTTCCGTTACGGCCAGGGTGAGATTCAGGGTGTCCAGCTCATCTGTCTTCCTCGTGGCCTGGGCATAGGTCAGGGCCTGGGTACGTTTTTCTGCGTCGGCGGCCTTCCTGGCGGGACATCCTGGGTAGGTGGTGGGGTGGCTTCCCTGGCAGTTGGAGCACCTCCTGGTTTCTTGGCTGCAGTCCGAGGTTCGGTGGCTGCCTCCACATTTTCTGCAGGTGTCTTTGGTGTCTCTGCAGTCCTTGGTTGTATGCCCGAACTTTTGGCACTTGTAGCACTGGACTGGTTCCTTCTTAGGCCTGTATTCCTCGCAGTGGTACCTAACTCCTTCAAAAGGGAAGCCATTCTCTAGTAGGTGGTCCCTCTCTGCTTCGTTGTTAGTTGTAATCTTTATTTTGTTTATTTCCCTGTTGTCTTTGGCCGACTTCATCCGCTGGAACCTTTCGTTCTCCTTTCTTCTGATGTCTTCTGTCTTGATGTGGGTTGGGAACCTTGTCACGACGACCTGGAGGGCGGAGGCCCGGTGTTCTTCGGTGGTCTTTTTTGTTGGGCGAACGCAGAAGCTGGTGTGCTTCGACCCATGGGTCAGGGCTTCTAGGCGGTCGTCCTCGGTCCTGCAGTGGAGCAGGTACGTTCCAGCCTTGGTCTTGGTGACTCTGATTCTCTCAGGAATCTTTATCACCTTCCGTAGCTCGGAGGGAGAGGCCATCTTGTCCACTAGAGGTCCTTCTATCACCAGTGGCGGGATTCTGGTTGGTCGGGTCCTCTTCTCCTCTGGTTGTTCCGGAGTGGTCCTCGGAGTGGGTACCGGGGTTGATCTCCTGGCCTGGGGACGGCTGGCGCTACCCCTTTTCTTCTTCCTTTGGACGGTAGTGAACCCATCTTCTTCTTTTGAAGAGTCGGCAGCCCTGGGTCTTTTGGTGGGGGTAGAGGTCATCCCTTCCGCTAGCCTCTGGGTTGCTGCTGGGGGCTCCTGATCCTTGGTGGTTGGGGCTTCTGCCAGTTCTTCCAGGTGACCTTTTGGTGGCACTGAGGGGAGGCTGGTTTTGGCCTTGTTCACCTTCTTTGTCTTGTTCTTCTTTTGGGTCTCCTTTGCCTGGGTTGGCCTGGATGGGCTGTCTCTGGAGCTCTGGGAGGCCATTGACTCTTCGAGCTTCTGCAGGTTGTCAGCGAAATGGAGGGATAGGGCCACTTTGGACTGGTAGTCCAGTTCCTCCCACTGGCGTCTGACGTTCTCAATCGGGACTGCAGTTGCTTTCTTCTGGTCCATGCTGGAAGATAAGGCTACAAGAGAAGACATACAAGTAAGGTATATGTTGAGTGGTGTCACGTGATCCGAGATTTCGGACGTAAAGGAGAGCACACACTAGTTCTGAAAGACGAGAAACAAATAGTTGAGATTAATAACTGGATCTGAAGATTTAAAGTTAATCAGTTGATGACAGTGAATAGGGAAATTATCCTGGAGTTCTGTAAAGAAAGATAGAGTAGATTAGTGACAGAGTATGGTTTGTATATATAGTTGCAGGATCACACTGAGAAGCTGAAAGTGAGAAGGGTACAGATAGGTACTTAGTAAGAGCAGGAAACACTGATGAGCTGGAAAGAAAAATAAAGTGTAAGTGAAGAAACAGTAAAGAGCAGAAAAAATAAACAGAGATAAGAAAATCACAGCTGAGTAGCGGTTGTTAGTGAGACTAACAAGCTTAAGTTTTCAGTAGTTCTGAAAAGAACTAACTTAAGTTTTCAAAGCTAAACAGCTTAAACTTTACAAGGATTGGTGTCTTCAAGGAAGTGTAGTACTTGTGCAGCGTAGATCTTCTCACTGGTAGATGCAGAGATGCGTGTGCAGTCGATTGCAATCAGATGTTCACTCCAAGAAACTTTGAAATGAAATAACCGTGCAAGTTCTATGGTATCCGCCGAAGGCGGATAAGGTCTGACACCTTAGGGGTGGTGTCTTTTGCCTGTCTTTTGTTTTGGTGTGTGCTTGTGGCACCCGTGCTGCAGGTTCGGGTTTCAGAAGGCTGTGTGTCTGGCTTCTATTCTTGTTTCAGGACATCTTCTTCTTCATCTTCTTCTTTCTTCCACCACAGGAGTTCGAGAGAACTACAGCTGTGGTAGCCCTGAGAAGGGCTGAGACCCTAAGGTTTTGCTTAAATAAATTGTTTTCTATTTTGCTACCATAGGTAGCGATTACTCTTTTCAGGTGGAACTTACCAACTTACCAGTGAAGATTGGTGACTTACCATTTTAGGGTACCGACTCACCAGGTAACCTTGACTTACCAACTTACCAGTGAAGATTACTGACTTACCATTTTTACGGTACCAACTTACCGGGTATCTTCTGACGTACCAACTTACCAGGTGAGCCTGAATAAAAGTTTTATTTCTTTATCTCTAAGTTACAACTGTTTTTCTTTTAGTATTATTTCTTTTAGTGATGTCACCAGCGGGGGTTAGGCTCAGATACCTCCGTTGTGCGAGATGTCAGGCAGTTCAGCTGGTCAGCCCCCGGGGGTCGGGCCCGTTTGGGTCCGACTGGGGGGCCGTCTCTAGCGATCAATACCTGGATCCCGTTTAAGGAGGCCCCGGCTTTTACCTCATGGTGGGTGTTACATTACATACAGGTGTGTTTCTTTTAGTATTTTTTCTTTTAATGTTTAGACGGCCTCTAGAACCTCCGACAGGTGCTGTTGGAGCTCAGAGTCTTTGTATCTTTTCAGTGCTTTGGTTCTGCACTGTTCCAGATAGCTTTGTATGTAAGGTAGTTGGAGGATTTCGTGGCTTGGTTTCGACGATTCATGTGGGCTGGTCCATGTGATCATTCTGAGGCATTTGTTCTGAACCTTCTGTAGAGCCTCTAGGCTAGGTTTGTGGTCATGTGTGAGATGGTATCCGATCTCTAGGATGGGTCTGATCATGCTTGTGTAGAAGGTCTTCAGTGCCGCTTGGTGTGCTCCCCAGTGCTGTAGCTGTCTTAGCTTTTCTATTCTTGGTGCTGTTTTATTTATGAGGCTGGTGATGTGTGGTTTCAGATTCATTGTTCTGTCTAGGGTGGTTCCTAGAAGTATTGCCGAGTCTTGGATTTCCACTTGGTTGTTTCTGACTGTGATGGGAATCATTTTCCTTGAGTTTTGGCGGGTGATGATCATTAGCTGGGTTTTCTTGGCATTCAGCTTGATGAACCAGTCTTCACACCAGTCCTCCAGTTGTTCCACCTGTTTCTGGAGGTGGGCCTCTAGGTATCTTGGGTTGTGGTGGCTAGTGTATATAGCGATGTCGTCCGCGTACTGCGTTACTTGGCAAGCTGGTGTTACCGGAATGTCGTTGACGAATAGGATGAAGAGCAGTGGGCTGAGTATGCTCCCTTGGGGTATCCCTGCCAGTAGTTTCACTACTTCTGAGAGGGTGTTTCCTATTCTGACTTGGATGGTTCTGCCTGTGAGGAACGAGGAGATTATCCTGAGGATGTCGCCCGGGAGTTCCATGTCATGAAGTTTCTTGAGTAGCCCATTGTGCCATACAGCGTCGAAGGCCTTTTCTACATCCATGAGAAGTAGGGCTGCTAGTTTTTTGTTTTCCTTGACCTTCTTCATATATTCGTTTATGATCATTATGTGTTCATTTGCCTCCTTGTGGGGTTGGTATGCCCATTGCCAGGGATTGATGATGTTGTTGTCTTCTATGAACTCTTGGATCCAGTTGGAGATGATTTTTTCGAACAGTTTTCCCATGCAGTTCAGTAGGCTGATGGGTCTGTAGCTGGCTGGGTTGTCCTTTGGTTTGTTTGGCTTCTGGATCATCTTCCCAATGGCGTGTTTCCACTTCTTGGGGAAGTATCCTATTTGTAGGCAGGTGCCGAAAATCTTTGAGTTCGTCAATTGCTGGCTCTGGGAGGTTTTTCAGGGCTATGTATGGGATGGTGTCTTCGCCTGGGCTGGTTTTATTTTTGAGTGATTTCAGTGCCCTGTGTGTGTCCTCGCTGGTGATGATCCTGGAGTACTCATCCGAGGGGCCGCCGGGGTGCTGCGTGGGGTGAGGTGCTCCTTCATGGATTCGGCCCACGTGTCGACTTCTGCTTTGTGTTCGTGGTTGAAGTATATGTCTGAGTGGGTTCTGTGGACCTTCGCCAGTTGTGTTGCGAAGGTGTTGGCGGTTTCCATCTCTGTCGTGGTCTTGGTGTTGGTTGATGGGTTGATGAGTTTTATAGGTTTCTTCTCTGGTTTGGTTTGCCCGGTGAGATTGTTGATTGTTCTCCAGTATTGTTGACTGTCCCTGGGGTTCAGGGCCTCTACTTCTCTCATTTGGGCGGCCTTTTTTTCCTCATGTAGTTGGGTTTTTATTTCTTTGGTGATGTTTCTGTAAGCTAGCTTTAGTGGTTCATAGTCGGGGAATTGCCTTATCTCCCTCTGGATGTCCCGTTTCAGCTTGATTTTGTCCAGTAGGCCTCTGCTGATTTTGATGAGTCCCTGTCTTGATTTGATGGTGGGACAGCTGTCATGGAGGCATGAGGCGATGGTTGCGGTGACCTCTTCTACGTGCTTGTCAATTGAGGCTACTGAGTTAGTAGGACCTCTTCCTTGGATCCTGTCGAAGTTCTCCATTATTTTCCGCTGGTACATCTCCCAGTCGCATTTGTTGAGGCTCTTTGAGGTCCAGATTGGGTGGTCCTTGATATTTGTCCTGATCTGTAGGGCCAGTGGGCAGTGGTAGGTGTTCTCTCCATGTATGGCTTCCTGGACTTCCGTTTTCATTATGCTTCGTGCGACTGCGGGAGAAGCCAGTGCAAGGTCCAGTGTGGAGTGACGGTCTGACAAGTGGTTGTGAAAGGTAGGTTGGTTGTGGTTGTTCTGTAGGTGTAGGTCGAATTCCTTGCATAGTCGTCTTATGGCTCGCCCTCTCTCATTCGCTTGATGGTGGCCCCACGTTGGGTGGTAGGCGTTGAAATCTCCTAGTACGATTGAGTGTTTGTGGCGAGATAGTAGGTCTTTCAGGGTGTCCAGGTTGGGTATCCCTCTGTGTGCGAAGCCCCAGTAGCAGCTTATAATGCAGGTCTTCTTCCCGTCGATCGTTGTGGTTATGGCGCAGATGTCATCTGTGTCCAGGTCTATCTCAGTGGCATCCATGTAGTTGCGGACCAGTATGGCTACTCCTCCGCCGCCCAGGTTTGCTCTGTCCCGTCGGGCGGCTAGTGTGAATCCATCTATCTCAAAAGTGGTGCGATGCGTGTGTTTGGTTTCATTGAGACAGATTATATCGACTTTCTTGTGGTCCAGGTAGAGTTCTAGTTGTTCTCTCTTGGAATCGAATCCGTTGATGTTCCAGTGGCAGATTACTTTCATCTTGGATTTGGTAGTGCGGGGACGGTCTTATTAGTGCTTCTTGGTGAGGAATCTGGTGATGGCTGTGTGGTTGTAGTCTTGTCTGTATATCTTGTTGAAAGTCGCTGTCACGATCTTGGCTGTGTCTCCAATGTTGCATTCTATCCCTGTGTGGTCACTTAGGCACGAGGCGATGGCTTCCGTTACGGCCAGGGTGAGATTCAGGGTGTCCAGCTCATCTGTCTTCCTCGTGGCCTGGGCATAGGTCAGGGCCTGGGTACGTTTTTCTGCGTCGGCGGCCTTCCTGGCGGGACATCCTGGGTAGGTGGTGGGGTGGCTTCCCTGGCAGTTGGAGCACCTCCTGGTTTCTTGGCTGCAGTCCGAGGTTCGGTGGCTGCCTCCACATTTTCTGCAGGTGTCTTTGGTGTCTCTGCAGTCCTTGGTTGTATGCCCGAACTTTTGGCACTTGTAGCACTGGACTGGTTCCTTCTTAGGCCTGTATTCCTCGCAGTGGTACCTAACTCCTTCAAAAGGGAAGCCATTCTCTAGTAGGTGGTCTCTCTCTGCTTCGTTGTTAGTTGTAATCTTTATTTTGTTTATTTCCCTGTTGTCTTTGGCCGACTTCATCCGCTGGAACCTTTCGTTCTCCTTTCTTCTGATGTCTTCTGTCTTGATGTGGGTTGGGAACCTTGTCACGACGACCTGGAGGGCGGAGGCCCGGTGTTCTTCGGTGGTCTTTTTTGTTGGGCGAACGCAGAAGCTGGTGTGCTTCGACCCATGGGTCAGGGCTTCTAGGCGGTCGTCCTCGGTCCTGCAGTGGAGCAGGTACGTTCCAGCCTTGGTCTTGGTGACTCTGATTCTCTCAGGAATCTTTATCACCTTCCGTAGCTCGGAGGGAGAGGCCATCTTGTCCACTAGAGGTCCTTCTATCACCAGAGGCGGGATTCTGGTTGGTCGGGTCCTCTTCTCCTCTGGTTGTTCCGGAGTGGTCCTCGGAGTGGGTTCCGGGGTTGATCTCCTGGCCTGGGGAGGGCTGGCGCTACCCCTTTTCTTCTTCCTTTGGACGGTAGTGAACCCATCTTCTTCTTTTGAAGAGTCGGCAGCCCTGGGTCTTTTGGTGGGGGTAGAGGTCATCCCTTCCGCTAGCCTCTGGGTTGCTGCTGGGGGCTCCTGATCCTTGGTGGTTGGGGCTTCTGCCAGTTCTTCCAGGTGACCTTTTGGTGGCGCTGAGGGGAGGCTGGTTTTGGCCTTGTTCACCTTCTTTGTCTTGTTCTTCTTTTGGGTCTCCTTTGCCTGGGTTGGCCTGGATGGGCTGTCTCTGGAGCTCTGGGAGGCCATTGACTCTTCGAGCTTCTGCAGGTTGTCAGCGAAATAGAGGGATAGGGCCACTTTGGACTGGTTGTCCAGTTCCTCCCACTGGCGTCTGACGTTCTCAATCGGGACTGCAGTTGCTTTCTTCTGGTCCATGCTGGAAGATAAGGCTACAAGAGAAGACATACAAGTAAGGTATATGTTGAGTGGTGTCACGTGATCCGAGATTTCGGATGTAAAGGAGAGCACACACTAGTTCTGAAAGACGAGAAACAAATAGTTGAGATTAATAACTGGATCTGAAGATTTAAAGTTAATCAGTTGATGACAGTGAATAGGGAAATTCTCCTGGAGTTCTGTAAAGAAAGATAGAGTAGATTAGTGACAGAGTATGGTTTGTATATATAGTTGCAGGATCACACTGAGAAGCTGAAAGTGAGAAGGGTACAGATAGGTAGTTAGTAAGAGCAGGAAACACTGATGAGCTGGAAAGAAAAATAAAGTGCAAGTGAAGAAACAGTAAAGAGCAGAAAAAATAAACAGAGATAAGAAAATCACAGCTGAGTAGCGGTTGTTAGTGAGACTAACAAGCTTAAGTTTTCAGTAGTTCTGAAAAGAACTAACTTAAGTTTTCAAAGCTAAACAGCTTAAACTTTACAAGGACTGGTGTCTTCAAGGAAGTGTAGTACTTGTGCAGCGTAGATCTTCTCACTGGTAGATGCAGAGATGCGTGTGCAGTCGATTGCAATCAGATGTTCACTCCAAGAAACTTTGAAATGAAATAACCGTGCAAGTTCTATGGTATCCGCCGAAGGCGGATAAGGTCTGACACCTTAGGGGTGGTGTCTTTTGCCTGTCTTTTGTTTTGGTGTGTGCTTGTGGCACCCGTGCTGCAGGTTCGGGTTTCAGAAGGCTGTGTGTCTGGCTTCTATTCTTGTTTCAGGACATCTTCTTCTTCATCTTCTTCTTTCTTCCACCACAGGAGTTCGAGAGAACTACAGCTGTGGTAGCCCTGAGAAGGGCTGAGACCCTAAGGTTTTGCTTAAATAAATTGTTTTCTATTTTGCTACCATAGGTAGCGATTACTCTTTTCAGGTGGAACTTACCAACTTACCAGTGAAGATTGGTGACTTACCATTTTAGGGTACCGACTCACCAGGTAACCTTGACTTACCAACTTACCAGTGAAGATTACTGACTTACCATTTTTACGGTACCAACTTACCGGGTATCTTCTGACGTACCAACTTACCAGGTGAGCCTGAATAAAAGTTTTATTTCTTTATCTCTAAGTTACAACTGTTTTTCTTTAGTATTTTTTCTTTTAGTGATGTGACCAGCGGGGGTTAGGCTCAGATACCTCCGTTGTGCGAGATGTCAGGCAGTTCAGCCGGTCAGCCCCCGGGGGTCGGGCCCGTTTGGGTCTGACTGGGGGGCCGTCTCTAGCGATCAATACCTGGATCCCGTTTAAGGAGGCCCCGGCTTTTACCTCATGGTGGGTGTTACATTACATACAGGTGTTTTTCTTTTAGTATTTTTTCTTTTAATGTTTAGACGGCCTCTAGAACCTCTGACAGGTGCTGCTGGAGCTCAGAGTCTTTGTATCTTTTCAGTGCTTTGGTTTTGCACTGTTGCAGATAGCTTTGTATGTAAGGTAGTTGGAGGATTTCGTGGCTTGGTTTCGACGATTCATGTGGGCTGGTCCATGTGATCATTCTGAGGCATTTGTTCTGAACCTTCTGTAGAGCCTCTAGGCTAGGTTTGTGGTCATGTGTGAGATGGTATCCGATCTCTAGGATGGGTCTGATCATGCTTGTGTAGAAGGTCTTCTGTGCCGCTTGGTGTGCTCCCCAGTGCTGTAGCTGTCTTAGCTTTTCTATTCTTGGTGCTGTTTTATTTATGAGGCTGGTGATGTGTGGTTTCAGATTCATCGTTCTGTCTAGGGTGGTTCCTAGAAGTATTGCCGAGTCTTGGATTTCCACTTGGTTGTTTCTGACTGTGATGGGAATCATTTTCCTTGAGTTTTGGCGGGTGATGATCATTAGCTGGGTTTTCTTGGCATTCAGCTTGATGAACCAGTCTTCACACCAGTCCTCCAGTTCGTCCACCTGTTTCTGGAGGTGGGCCTCTAGGTATCTTGGGTTGCGGTGGCTAGTGTATATAGCGATGTCGTCCGCGTACTGCGTTACTTGGCAAGCTGGTGTTACCGGAATGTCGTTGACGAATAGGATGAAGAGCAGTGGGCTGAGTATGCTCCCTTGGGGTATCCCTGCCAGTAGTTTCACTACTTCTGAGAGGGTGTTTCCTATTCTGACTTGGATGGTTCTGTCTGTGAGGAACGAGGAGATTATCCTGAGGATGTCGCCCGGGAGTTCCATGTCATGAAGTTTCTTGAGTAGCCCATTGTGCCATACAGCGTCGAAGGCCTTTTCTACATCCATGAGAAGTAGGGCTGCTAGTTTTTTGTTTTCCTTGACCTTCTTCATATATTCGTTTATGATCATTATGTGTTCATTTGCCTCCTTGTGGGGTTGGTATGCCCATTGCCAGGGATTGATGATGTTGTTGTCTTCTATGAACTCTTGGATCCAGTTGGAGATGATTTTTTCGAACAGTTTTCCCATGCAGTTCAGTAGGCTGATGGGTCTGTAGCTGGCTGGGTTGTCCTTTGGTTTGTTTGGCTTCTGGATCATCTTCCCAATGGCGTGTTTCCACTTCTTGGGGAAGTATCCTATTTGTAGGCAGGTGCCGAAAATCTTTGAGTTCGTCAATTGCTGGCTCTGGGAGGTTTTTCAGGGCTATGTATGGGATGGTGTCTTCGCCTGGGCTGGTTTTATTTTTGAGTGATTTCAGTGCCCTGTGTGTGTCCTCGCTGGTGATGATCCTGGAGTACTCATCCGAGGGGGCCGTCGGGGTGCTGTGTGGGGTGAGGTGCTCCTTCATGGATTCGGCCCACGTGTCGACTTCTGCTTTGTGTTCGTGGTTGAAGTATATGTCTGAGTGGGTTCTGTGGACCTTCGCCAGTTGTGTTGCGAAGGTGTTGGCGGTTTCCATCTCTGTCGTGGTCTTGGTGTTGGTTGATGGGTTGATGAGTTTTATAGGTTTCTTCTCTGGTTTGGTTTGCCCGGTGAGATTGTTGATTGTTCTCCAGTATTGTTGACTGTCCCTGGGGTTCAGGGCCTCTACTTCTCTCATTTGGGCGGCCTTTTTTTCCTCATGTAGTTGGGTTTTTATTTCTTTGGTGATGTTGCTGTAAGCTAGCTTTAGTGGTTCATAGTCGGGGAATTGCGGGGAATCTCCCTCTGGATGTCCCGTTTCAGCTTGATTTTGTCCAGTAGGCCTCTGCTGATTTTGATGAGTCCCTGTCTTGATTTGATGGTGGGACAGCTGTCATGGAGGCATGAGGCGATGGTTGCGGTGACCTCTTCTACGTGCTTGTCAATTGAGGCTACTGAGTTAGTAGGACCTCTTCCTTGGATCCTGTCGAAGTTCTCCATTATTTTCCGCTAGTACATCTCCCAGTCGCATTTGTTGAGGCTCTTTGAGGTCCAGATTGGGTGGTCCTTGATATTTGTCCTGATCTGTAGGGCCAGTGGGCAGTGGTAGGTGTTCTCTCCATGTATGGCTTCCTGGACTTCCGTTTTCATTATGCTTCGTGCGACTGCGGGAGAAGCCAGTGCAAGGTCCAGTGTGGAGTGACGGTCTGACGAGTGGTTGTGAAAGGTAGGTTGGTTGTGGTTGTTCTGTAGGTGTAGGTCGAATTCCTTGCATAGTCGTCTTATGGCTCGCCCTCTCTCATTCGCTTGATGGTGGCCCCACGTTGGGTGGTAGGCGTTGAAATCTCCTAGTACGATTGAGTGTTTGTGGCGAGATAGTAGGTCTTTCAGGGTGTCCAGGTTGGGTAGCCCTCTGTGTGCGAAGCCCCAGTAGCAGCTTATAATGCAGGTCTTCTTCCCATCGATCGTTGTGGTTATGGCGCAGATGTCATCTGTGTCCAGGTCTATCTCAGTGGCATCCATGTAGTTGCGGACCAGTATGGCTACTCCTCCGCCGCCCAGGTTTGCTCTGTCCCGTCGGGCGGCTAGTGTGAATCCATCTATCTCAAAAGTGGTGCGATGCGTGTGTTTGGTTTCATTGAGACAGATTATATCGACTTTCTTGTGGTCCAGGTAGAGTTCTAGTTGTTCTCTCTTGGAATCGAATCCGTTGATGTTCCAGTGGCAGATTACTTTCATCTTGGATTTGGTAGTGCGGGGACGGTCTTATTAGTGCTTCTTGGTGAGGAATCTGGTGATGGCTGTGTGGTTGTAGTCTTGTCTGTATATCTTGTTGAAAGTCGCTGTCACGATCTTGGCTGTGTCTCCAATGTTGCATTCTATCCCTGTGTGGTCACTTAGGCACGAGGCGATGGCTTCCGTTACGGCCAGGGTGAGATTCAGGGTGTCCAGCTCATCTGTCTTCCTCGTGGCCTGGGCATAGGTCAGGGCCTGGGTACGTTTTTCTGCGTCGGCGGCCTTCCTGGCGGGACATCCTGGGTAGGTGGTGGGGTGGCTTCCCTGGCAGTTGGAGCACCTCCTGGTTTCTTGGCTGCAGTCCGAGGTTCGGTGGCTGCCTCCACATTTTCTGCAGGTGTCTTTGGTGTCTCTGCAGTCCTTGGTTGTATGCCCGAACTTTTGGCACTTGTAGCACTGGACTGGTTCCTTCTGAGGCCTGTATTCCTCGCAGTGGTACCTAACTCCTTCAAAAGGGAAGCCATTCTCTAGTAGGTGGTCCCTCTCTGCTTCGTTGTTAGTTGTAATCTTTATTTTGTTTATTTCCCTGTTGTCTTTGGCCGACTTCATCCGCTGGAACCTTTCGTTCTCCTTTCTTCTGATGTCTTCTGTCTTGATGTGGGTTGGGAACCTTGTCACGACGACCTGGAGGGCGGAGGCCCGGTGTTCTTCGGTGGTCTTTTTTGTTGGGCGAACGCAGAAGCTGGTGTGCTTCGACCCATGGGTCAGGGCTTCTATGCGGTCGTCCTCGGTCCTGCAGTGGAGCAGGTACGTTCCAGCCTTGGTCTTGGTGACTCTGATTCTCTCAGGAATCTTTATCACCTTCCGTAGCTCGGAGGGAGAGGCCATCTTGTCCACTAGAGGTCCTTCTATCACCAGAGGCGGGATTCTGGTTGGTCGGGTCCTCTTCTCCTCTGGTTGTTCCGGAGTGGTCCTCGGAGTGGGTTCCGGGGTTGATCTCCTGGCCTGGGGAGGGCTGGCTCTACCCCTTTTCTTCTTCCTTTGGACGGTAGTGAACCCATCTTCTTCTTTTGAAGAGTCGGCAGCCCTGGGTCTTTTGGTGGGGGTAGAGGTCATCCCTTCCGCTAGCCTCTGGGTTGCTGCTGGGGGCTCCTGATCCTTGGTGGTTGGGGCTTCTGCCAGTTCTTCCAGGTGACATTTTGGTGGCGCTGAGGGGACGCTGGTTTTGGCCTTGTTCACCTTCTTTGTCTTGTTCTTCTTTTGGGTCTCCTTTGCCTGGGTTGGCCTGGATGGGCTGTCTCTGGAGCTCTGGGAGGCCATTGACTCTTCGAGCTTCTGCAGGTTGTCAGCGAAATGGAGGGATAGGGCCACTTTGGACTGGTAGTCCAGTTCCTCCCACTGGCGTCTGACGTTCTCAATCGGGACTGTAGTTGCTTTCTTCTGGTCCATGCTGGAAGATAAGGCTACAAGAGAAGACATACAAGTAAGGTATATGTTGAGTGGTGTCACGTGATCCGAGATTTCGGACGTAAAGGAGAGCACACACTAGTTCTGAAAGACGAGAAACAAATAGTTGAGATTAATAACTGGATCTGAAGATTTAAAGTTAATCAGTTGATGACAGTGAATAGGGAAATTCTCCTGGAGTTCTGTAAAGAAAGATAGAGTAGATTAGTGACAGAGTATGGTTTGTATATATAGTTGCAGGATCACACTGAGAAGCTGAAAGTGAGAAGGGTACAGATAGGTAGTTAGTAAGAGCAGGAAACACTGATGAGCTGGAAAGAAAAATAAAGTGCAAGTGAAGAAACAGTAAAGAGCAGAAAAAATAAACAGAGATAAGAAAATCACAGCTGAGTAGCGGTTGTTAGTGAGACTAACAAGCTTAAGTTTTCAGTAGTTCTGAAAAGAACTAACTTAAGTTTTCAAAGCTAAACAGCTTAAACTTTACAAGGACTGGTGTCTTCAAGGAAGTGTAGTACTTGTGCAGCGTAGATCTTCTCACTGGTAGATGCAGAGATGCGTGTGCAGTCGATTGCAATCAGATGTTCACTCCAAGAAACTTTGAAATGAAATAACCGTGCAAGTTCTATGGTATCCGCCGAAGGCGGATAAGGCGGATAAGGTCTGACACCTTAGGGGTGGTGTCTTTTGCCTGTCTTTGTTTTGGTGTGTGCTTGTGGCACCCGTGCTGCAGGTTCGGGTTTCAGAAGGCTGTGTGTCTGGCTTCTATTCTTGTTTCAGGACATGTTCTTCTTCATCTTCTTCTTCATCTTCTTCTTTCTTCCACCACAGGAGTTCGAGAGAACTACAGCTGTGGTAGCCCTGAGAAGGGCTGAGACCCTAAGGTTTTGCTTAAATAAATTGTTTTCTATTTTGCTACCATAGGTAGCGATTACTCTTTTCAGGTGGAACTTACCAACTTACCAGTGAAGATTGGTGACTTACCATTTTAGGGTACCGACTCACCAGGTAACCTTGACTTACCAACTTACCAGTGAAGATTACTGACTTACCATTTTTACGGTACCAACTTACCGGGTATCTTCTGACGTACCAACTTACCAGGTGAGCCTGAATAAAAGTTTTATTTCTTTATCTCTAAGTTACAACTGTTTTTCTTTTAGTATTTTTTCTTTTAGTGATGTCACCAGCGGGGGTTAGGCTCAGATACCTCCGTTGTGCGAGATGTCAGGCAGTTCAGCCGGTCAGCCCCTGGGGGTCGGGCCCGTTTGGGTCCGACTGGGGGGCCGTCTCTAGCGATCAATACCTGGATCCTGTTTAAGGAGGCCCCGGCTTTTACCTCATGGTGGGTGTTACATTACATACAGGTGTTTTTCTTTTAGTATTTTTTCTTTTAATGTTTAGACGGCCTCTAGAACCTCCGACAGGTGCTGCTGGAGCTCAGAGTCTTTGTATCTTTTCAGTGCTTTGGTTCTGCACTGTTCCAGATAGCTTTGTATGTAAGGTAGTTGGAGGATTTCGTGGCTTGGTTTCGACGATTCATGTGGGCTGGTCCATGTGATCATTCTGAGGCATTTGTTCTGAACCTTCTGTAGAGCCTCTAGGCTAGGTTTGTGGTCATGTGTGAGATGGTATCCGATCTCTAGGATGGGTCTGATCATGCTTGTGTAGAAGGTCTTCAGTGCCGCTTGGTGTGCTCCCCAGTGCTGTAGCTGTCTTAGCTTTTCTATTCTTGGTGCTTTTTTATTCATGAGGCTGGTGATGTGTGGTTTCAGATTCATCGTTCTGTCTAGGGTGGTTCCTAGAAGTATTGCCGAGTCTTGGATTTCCACTTGGTTGTTTCTGACTGTGATGGGAATCATTCAGCTTGATGAACCAGTCTTCACACCAGTCCTCCAGTTCGTCCACCTGTTTCTGGAGGTGGGTCTCTAGGTATCTTGGGTTGCGGTGGCAACTGTATATAGCGATGTCGTCCGCGTACTGCGTTACTTGGCAAGCTGGTGTTACCGGAATGTCATTGACGAATAGGATGAAGAGCAGTGGGCTGAGTATGCTCCCTTGGGGTATCCCTGCCAGTAGTTTCACTACTTCTGAGAGGGTGTTTCCTATTCTGACTTGGATGGTTCTGTCTGTGAGGAACGAGGAGATTATCCTGAGGATGTCGCCCGGGAGTTCCATGTCATGAAGTTTCTTGAGTAGCCCATTGTGCCATACAGCGTCGAAGGCCTTTTCTACATCCATGAGAAGTAGGGCTGCTAGTTTTTTGTTTTCCTTGACCTTCTTCATATATTCGTTTATGATCATTATGTGTTCATTTGCCTCCTTGTGGGGTTGGTATGCCCATTGCCAGGGATTGATGATGTTGTTGTCTTCTATGAACTCTTGGATCCAGTTGGAGATGATTTTTTCGAACAGTTTTCCCATGCAGTTCAGTAGGCTGATGGGTCTGTAGCTGGCTGGGTTGTCCTTTGGTTTGTTTGGCTTCTGGATCATCTTCCCAATGGCGTGTTTCCACTTCTTGGGGAAGTATCCTATTTGTAGGCAGGTGCCGAAAATCTTTGAGTTCGTCAATTGCTGGCTCTGGGAGGTTTTTCAGGGCTATGTATGGGATGGTGTCTTCGCCTGGGCTGGTTTTATTTTTGAGTGATTTCAATGCCCTGTGTGTGTCCTCGCTGGTGATGATCCTGGAGTACTCATCCGAGGGGGCCGTCGGGGTGCTGCGTGGGGTGAGGTGCTCCTTCATGGATTCGGCCCATGTGTCGACTTCTGCTTTGTGTTCGTGGTTGAAGTATATGTCTGAGTGGGTTCTGTGGACCTTCGCCAGTTGTGTTGCGAAGGTGTTGGCGGTTTCCATCTCTGTCGTGGTCTTGGTGTTGGTTGATGGGTTGATGAGTTTTATAGGTTTCTTCTCTGGTTTGGTTTGCCCGGTGAGATTGTTGATTGTTCTCCAGTATTGTTGACTGTCCCTGGGGTTCAGGGCCTCTACTTCTCTCATTTGGGCGGCCTTTTTTTCCTCATGTAGTTGGGTTTTTATTTCTTTGGTGATGTTTCTGTAAGCTAGCTTTAGTGGTTCATAGTCGGGGAATTGCCTTATCTCCCTCTGGATGTCCCGTTTCAGCTTGATTTTGTCCAGTAGGCCTCTGCTGATTTTGATGAGTCCCTGTCTTGATTTGATGGTGGGACAGCTGTCATGGAGGCATGAGGCGATGGTTGCGGTGACCTCTTCTACGTGCTTGTCAATTGAGGCTACTGAGTTAGTAGGACCTCTTCCTTGGTTCCTGTCGAAGTTCTCCATTATTTTCCGCTAGTACATCTCCCAGTCGCATTTGTTGAGGCTCTTTGAGGTCCAGATTGGGTGGTCCTTGATATTTGTCCTGATCTGTAGGGCCAGTGGGCAGTGGTAGGTGTTCTCTCCATGTATGGCTTCCTGGACTTCCGTTTTCATTATGCTTCGTGCGACTGCGGGAGAAGCCAGTGCAAGGTCCAGTGTGGAGTGACGGTCTGACAAGTGGTTGTGAAAGGTAGGTTGGTTGTGGTTGTTCTGTAGGTGTAGGTCGAATTCCTTGCATAGTCGTCTTATGGCTCGCCCTCTCTCATTCGCTTGATGGTGGCCCCACGTTGGGTGGTAGGCGTTGAAATCTCCTAGTACGATTGAGTGTTTGTGGCGAGATAGTAGGTCTTTCAGGGTGTGCAGGTTGGGTAGCCCTCTGTCTGCGAAGCCCCAGTAGCAGCTTATAATGCAGGTCTTCTTCCCGTCGATCGTTGTGGTTATGGCGCAGATGTCATCTGTGTCCAGGTCTATCTCAGTGGCATCCATGTAGTTGCGGAGCAGTATGGCTACTCCTCCGCCGCCCAGGTTTGCTCTGTCCCGTCGGGCGGCTAGTGTGAATCCATCTATCTCAAAAGTGGTGCGATGCGTGTGTTTGGTTTCATTGAGACAGATTATATCGACTTTCTTGTGGTCCAGGTAGAGTTCTAGTTGTTCTCTCTTGGAATCGAATCCGTTGATGTTCCAGTGGCAGATTACTTTCATCTTGGATTTGGTAGTGCGGGGACGGTCTTATTAGTGCTTCTTGGTGAGGAATCTGGTGATGGCTGTGTGGTTGTAGTCTTGTCTGTATATCTTGTTGAAAGTCGCTGTCACGATCTTGGCTGTGTCTCCAATGTTGCATTCTATCCCTGTGTGGTCACTTAGGCACGAGGCGATGGCTTCCGTTACAGCCAGGGTGAGATTCAGGGTGTCCAGCTCATCTGTCTTCCTCGTGGCCTGGGCATAGGTCAGGGCCTGGGTACGTTTTTCTGCATCGGCGGCCTTCCTGGCGGGACATCCTGGGTAGGTGGTGGGGTGGCTTCCCTGGCAGTTGGAGCACCTCCTGGTTTCTTGGCTGCAGTCCGAGGTTCGGTGGCTGCCTCCACATTTTCTGCAGGTGTCTTTGGTGTCTCTGCAGTCCTTGGTTGTATGCCCGAACTTTTGGCACTTGTAGCACTGGACTGGTTCCTTCTGAGGCCTGTATTCCTCGCAGTGGTACCTAACTCCTTCAAAAGGGAAGCCATTCTCTAGTAGGTGGTCCCTCTCTGCTTCGTTGTTAGTTGTAATCTTTATTTTGTTTATTTCCCTGTTGTCTTTGGCCGACTTCATCCGCTGGAACCTTTCATTCTCCTTTCTTCTGATGTCTTCTGTCTTGATGTGGGTTGGGAACCTTGTCACGACGACCTGGAGGGCGGAGGCCCGGTGTTCTTCGGTGGTCTTTTTTGTTGGGCGAACGCAGAAGCTGGTGTGCTTCGACCCATGGGTCAGGGCTTCTAGGTGGTCGTCCTCGGTCCTGCAGTGGAGCAGGTACGTTCCAGCCTTGGTCTTGGTGACTCTGATTCTCTCAGGAATCTTTATCACCTTCCGTAGCTCGGAGGGAGAGGCCATCTTGTCCACTAGAGGTCCTTCTATCACCAGAGGCGGGATTCTGGTTGGTCGGGTCCTCTTCTCCTCTGGTTGTTCCGGAGTGGTCCTCGGAGTGGGTTCCGGGGTTGATCTCCTGGCCTGGGGAGGGCTGGCGCTACCCCTTTTCTTCTTCCTTTGGACGGTAGTGAACCCATCTTCTTCTTTTGAAGAGTCGGCAGCCCTGGGTCTTTTGGTGGGGGTAGAGGTCATCCCTTCCGCTAGCCTCTGGGTTGCTGCTGGGGGCTCCTGATCCTTGGTGGTTGGGGCTTCTGCCAGTTCTTCCAGGTGACCTTTTGGTGGCGCTGAGGGGAGGCTGGTTTTGGCCTTGTTCACCTTCTTTGTCTTGTTCTTCTTTTGGGTCTCCTTTGCCTGGGTTGGCCTGGATGGGCTGTCTCTGGAGCTCTGGGAGGCCATTGACTCTTCGAGCTTCTCCAGGTTGTCAGCGAAATGGAGGGATAGGGCCACTTTGGACTGGTAGTCCAGTTCCTCCCACTGACGTTCTCAATCGGGACTGCAGTTGCTTTCTTCTGGTCCATGCTGGAAGATAAGGCTACAAGAGAAGACATACAAGTAAGGTATATGTTGAGTGGTGTCACGTGATCCGAGATTTCGGACGTAAAGGAGAGCACACACTAGTTCTGAAAGACGAGAAACAAATAGTTGAGATTAATAACTGGATCTGAAGATTTAAAGTTAATCAGTTGATGACAGTGAATAGGGAAATTCTCCTGGAGTTCTGTAAAGAAAGATAGAGTAGATTAGTGACAGAGTATGGTTTGTATATATAGTTGCAGGATCACACTGAGAAGCTGAAAGTGAGAAGGGTACAGATAGGTACTTAGTAAGAGCAGGAAACACTGATGAGCTGGAAAGAAAAATAAAGTGCAAGTGAAGAAACAGTAAAGAGCAGAAAAAATAAACAGAGATAAGAAAATCACAGCTGAGTAGCGGTTGTTAGTGAGACTAACAAGCTTAAGTTTTCAGTAGTTCTGAAAAGAACTAACTTAAGTTTTCAAAGCTAAACAGCCTAAACTTTACAAGGACTGGTGTCTTCAAGGAAGTGTAGTACTTGTGCAGCGTAGATCTTCTCACTGGTAGATGCAGAGATGCGTGTGCAGTCGATTGCAATCAGATGTTCACTCCAAGAAACTTTGAAATGAAATAACCGTGCAAGTTCTATGGTATCCGCCGAAGGCGGATAAGGTCTGACACCTTAGGGGTGGTGTCTTTTGCCTGTCTTTTGTTTTGGTGTGTGCTTGTGGCACCCGTGCTGCAGGTTCGGGTTTCAGAAGGCTGTGTGTCTGGCTTCTATTCTTGTTTCAGGACATCTTCTTCTTCATCTTCTTCTTTCTTCCACCACAGGAGTTCGAGAGAACTACAGCTGTGGTAGCCCTGAGAAGGGCTGAGACCCTAAGGTTTTGCTTAAATAAATTGTTTTCTATTTTGCTACCATAGGTAGCGATTACTCTTTTCAGGTGGAACTTACCAACTTACCAGTGAAGATTGGTGACTTACCATTTTAGGGTACCGATTCACCAGGTAACCTTGACTTACCAACTTACCAGTGAAGATTACTGACTTACCATTTTTACGGTACCAACTTACCGGGTATCTTCTGACGTACCAACTTACCAGGTGAGCCTGAATAGAAGTTTTATTTCTTTATCTCTAAGTTACAACTGTTTTTCTTTTAGTATTTTTTCTTTTAGTGATGTCACCAGCGGGGTTTAGGCTCAGATACCTCCGTTGTGCGAGATGTCAGGCAGTTCAGCCGGTCAGCCCCCGGGGGTCGGGCCCGTTTGGGTCCGACTGGGGGGGCCGTCTCTAGCGATCAATACCTGGATCCCGTTTAAGGAGGCCCCGGCTTTTACCTCATGGTGGGTGTTACATTACATACAGGTGTTTTTCTTTTAGTATTTTTTCTTTTAATGTTTAGACGGCCTCTAGAACCTCCGACAGGTGCTGCTGGAGCTCAGAGTCTTTGTATCTTTTCAGTGCTTTGGTTCTGCACTGTTCCAGATAGCTTTGTATGTAAGGTAGTTGGAGGATTTCGTGGCTTGGTTTCGACGATTCATGTGGGCTGGTCCATGTGATCATTCTGAGGCATTTGTTCTGAACCTTCTGTAGAGCCTCTAGGCTAGGTTTGTGGTCATGTGTGAGATGGTATCCGATCTCTAGGATGGGTCTGATCATGCTTGTGTAGAAGGTCTTCAGTGCCGCTTGGTGTGCTCCCCAGTGCTGTAGCTGTCTTAGCTTTTCTATTCTTGGTGCTGTTTTATTTATGAGGCTGGTGATGTGTGGTTTCAGATTCATCGTTCTGTCTAGGGTGGTTCCTAGAAGTATTGCCGAGTCTTGGATTTCCACTTGGTTGTTTCTGACTGTGATGGGAATCATTTTCCTTGAGTTTTGGCGGGTGATGATCATTAGCTGGGTTTTCTTGGCATTCAGCTTGATGAACCAGTCTTCACACCAGTCCTCCAGTTCGTCCACCTGTTTCTGGAGGTGGGCCTCTAGGTATCTTGGGTTGCGGTGGCTAGTGTATATAGCGATGTCGTCCGCGTACTGCGTTACTTGGCAAGCTGGTGTTACCGGAATGTCGTTGACGAATAGGATGAAGAGCAGTGGGCTGAGTATGCTCCCTTGGGGTATCCCTGCCAGTAGTTTCACTACTTCTGAGAGGGTGTTTCCTATTCTGACTTGGATGGTTCTGTCTGTGAGGAACGAGGAGATTATCCTGAGGATGTCGCCCGGGAGTTCCATGTCATGAAGTTTCTTGAGTAGCCCATTGTGCCATACAGCGTCGAAGGCCTTTTCTACATCCATGAGAAGTAGGGCTGCTAGTTTTTTGTTTTCCTTGACCTTCTTCATATATTCGTTTATGATCATTATGTGTTCATTTGCCTCCTTGTGGGGTTGGTATGCCCATTGCCAGGGATTGATGATGTTGTTGTCTTCTATGAACTCTTGGATCCAGTTGGAGATGATTTTTTCGAACAGTTTTCCCATGCAGTTCAGTAGGCTGATGGGTCTGTAGCTGGCTGGGTTGTCCTTTGGTTTGTTTGGCTTCTGGATCATCTTCCCAATGGCGTGTTTCCACTTCTTGGGGAAGTATCCTATTTGTAGGCAGGTGCCGAAAATCTTTGACTTCGTCAATTGCTGGCTCTGGGAGGTTTTTCAGGGCTATGTATGGGATGGTGTCTTCGCCTGGGCTGGTTTTATTTTTGAGTGATTTCAGTGCCCTGTGTGTGTCCTCGCTGGTGATGATCCTGGAGTACTCATCCGAGGGGGCCGCCGGGGTGCTGCGTGGGGTGAGGTGCTCCTTCATGGATTCGGCCCACGTGTCGACTTCTGCTTTGTGTTCGTGGTTGAAGTATATGTCTGAGTGGGTTCTGTGGACCTTCACCAGTTGTGTTGCGAAGGTGTTGGCGGTTTCCATCTCTGTCGTGGTCTTGGTGTTGGTTGATGGGTTGATGAGTTTTATAGGTTTCTTCTCTGGTTTGGTTTGCCCGGTGAGATTGTTGATTGTTCTCCAGTATTGTTGACTGTCCCTGGGGTTCAGGGCCTCTACTTCTCTCATTTGGGCGGCCTTTTTTTCCTCATGTAGTTGGGTTTTTATTTCTTTGGTGATGTTTCTGTAAGCTAGCTTTAGTGGTTCATAGTCGGGGAATTGCCTTATCTCCCTCTGGATGTCCCGTTTCAGCTTGATTTTGTCCAGTAGGCCTCTGCTGATTTTGATGAGTCCCTGTCTTGATTTGATGGTGGGACAGCTGTCATGGAGGCATGAGGCGATGGTTGCGGTGACCTCTTCTACGTGCTTGTCAATTGAGGCTACTGAGTTAGTAGGACCTCTTCCTTGGATCCTGTCGAAGTTCTCCATTATTTTCCGCTAGTACATCTCCCAGTCGCATTTGTTGAGGCTCTTTGAGGTCCAGATTGGGTGGTCCTTGATATTTGTCCTGATCTGTAGGGCCAGTGGGCAGTGGTAGGTGTTCTCTCCATGTATGGCTTCCTGGACTTCCGTTTTCATTATGCTTCGTGCGACTGCGGGAGAAGCCAGTGCAAGGTCCAGTGTGGAGTGACGGTCTGACAAGTGGTTGTGAAAGGTAGGTTGGTTGTGGTTGTTCTGTAGGTGTAGGTCGAATTCCTTGCATAGTCGTCTTATGGCTCGCCCTCTCTCATTCGCTTGATGGTGGCCCCACATTGGGTGGTAGGCGTTGAAATCTCCTAGTACGATTGAGTGTTTGTGGCGAGATAGTAGGTCTTTCAGGGTGTGCAGGTTGGGTAGCCCTCTGTGTGCGAAGCCCCAGTAGCAGCTTATAATGCAGGTCTTCTTCCCGTCGATCGTTGTGGTTATGGCGCAGATGTCATCTGTGTCTAGGTCTATCTCAGTGGCATCCATGTAGTTGCGGAGCAGTATGGCTACTCCTCCGCCGCCCAGGTTTGCTCTGTCCCGTCTGGCGGCTAGTGTGAATCCATCTATCTCAAAAGTGGTGCGATGCGTGTGTTTGGTTTCATTGAGACAGATTATATCGACTTTCTTGTGGTCCAGGTAGAGTTCTAGTTGTTCTCTCTTGGAATCGAATCCGTTGATGTTCCAGTGGCAGATTACTTTCATCTTGGATTTGGTAGTGCGGGGACGGTCTTATTAGTGCTTCTTGGTGAGGAATCTGGTGATGGCTGTGTGGTTGTAGTCTTGTCTGTATATCTTGTTGAAAGTCGCTGTCACGATCTTGGCTGTGTCTCCAATGTTGCATTCTATCCCTGTGTGGTCACTTAGGCACGAGGCGATGGCTTCCGTTACGGCCAGGGTGAGATTCAGGGTGTCCAGCTCATCTGTCTTCCTCGTGGCCTGGGCATAGGTCAGGGCCTGGGTACGTTTTTCTGCATCGGCGGCCTTCCTGGCGGGACATCCTGGGTAGGTGGTGGGGTGGCTTCCCGGGCAGTTGGAGCACCTCCTGGTTTCTTGGCTGCAGTCCGAGGTTCGGTGGCTGCCTCCACATTTTCTGCAGGTGTCTTTGGTGTCTCTGCAGTCCTTGGTTGTATGCCCGAACTTTTGGCACTTGTAACACTGGACTGGTTCCTTCTGAGGCCTGTATTCCTCGCAGTGGTACCTAACTCCTTCAAAAGGGAAGCCATTCTCTAGTAGGTGGTCCCTCTCTGCTTCGTTGTTAGTTGTAATCTTTATTTTGTTTATTTCCCTGTTGTCTTTGGCCGACTTCATCCGCTGGAACCTTTCGTTCTCCTTTCTTCTGATGTCTTCTGTCTTGATGTGGGTTGGGAACCTTGTCACGACGACCTGGAGGGCGGAGGCCCGGTGTTCTTCGGTGGTCTTTTTTGTTGGGCGAACGCAGAAGCTGGTGTGCTTCGACCCATGGGTCAGGGCTTCTAGGCGGTCGTCCTCGGTCCTGCAGTGGAGCAGGTACGTTCCAGCCTTAGTCTTGGTGACTCTGATTCTCTCAGGAATCTTTATCACCTTCCGTAGCTCGGAGGGAGAGGCCATCTTGTCCACTAGAGGTCCTTCTATCACCAGAGGTGGGATTCTGGTTGGTCGGGTCCTCTTCTCCTCTGGTTGTTCCGGAGTGGTCCTCGGAGTGGGTTCCGGGGTTGATCTCCTGGCCTGGGGAGGGCTGGCGCTACCCCTTTTCTTCTTCCTTTGGACGGTAGTGAACCCATCTTCTTCTTTTGAAGAGTCGGCAGCCCTGGGTCTTTTGGTGGGGGTAGAGGTCATCCCTTCCGCTAGCCTCTGGGTTGCTGCTGGGGGCTCCTGATCCTTGGTGGTTGGGGCTTCTGCCAGTTCTTCCAGGTGACCTTTTGGTGGCGCTGAGGGGAGGCTGGTTTTGGCCTTGTTCACCTTCTTTGTCTTGTTCTTCTTTTGGGTCTCCTTTGCCTGGGTTGGCCTGGATGGGCTGTCTCTGGAGCTCTGGGAGGCCATTGACTCTTCGAGCTTCTCCAGGTTGTCAGCGAAATGGAGGGATAGGGCCAATTTTGGACTGGTAGTCCAGTTCCTCCCACTGGCGTCTGACGTTCTCAATCGGGACTGCAGTTGCTTTCTTCTGGTCCATGCTGGAAGATAAGGCTACAAGAGAAGACATACAAGTAAGGTATATGTTGAGTGGTGTCACGTGATCCGAGATTTCGGACGTAAAGGAGAGCACACACTAGTTCTGAAAGACGAGAAACAAATAGTTGAGATTAATAACTGGATCTGAAGATTTAAAGTTAATCAGTTGATGACAGTGAATAGGGAAATTCTCCTGGAGTTCTGTAAAGAAAGATAGAGTAGATTAGTGACAGAGTATGGTTTGTATATATAGTTGCAGGATCACACTGAGAAGCTGAAAGTGAGAAGGGTACAGATAGGTAGTTAGTAAGAGCAGGAAACACTGATGAGCTGGAAAGAAAAATAAAGTGCAAGTGAAGAAACAGTAAAGAGCAGAAAAAATAAACAGAGATAAGAAAATCACAGCTGAGTAGCGGTTGTTAGTGAGACTAACAAGCTTAAGTTTTCAGTAGTTCTGAAAAGAACTAACTTAAGTTTTCAAAGCTAAACAGCCTAAACTTTACAAGGACTGGTGTCTTCAAGGAAGTGTAGTACTTGTGCAGCGTAGATCTTCTCACTGGTAGATGCAGAGATGCGTGTGCAGTCGATTGCAATCAGATGTTCACTCCAAGAAACTTTGAAATGAAATAACCGTGCAAGTTCTATGGTATCCGCCGAAGGCGGATAAGGCGGATAAGGTCTGACACCTTAGGGGTGGTGTCTTTTGCCTGTCTTTTGTTTTGGTGTGTGCTTGTGGCACCCGTGCTGCAGGTTCGGGTTTCAGAAGGCTGTGTGTCTGGCTTCTATTCTTGTTTCAGGACATCTTCTTCTTCATCTTCTTCTTTCTTCCACCACAGGAGTTCGAGAGAACTACAGCTGTGGTAGCCCTGAGAAGGGCTGAGACCCTAAGGTTTTGCTTAAATAAATTGTTTTCTATTTTGCTACCATAGGTAGCGATTACTCTTTTCAGGTGGAACTTACCAACTTACCAGTGAAGATTGGTGACTTACCATTTTAGGGTACCGACTCACCAGGTAACCTTGACTTACCAACTTACCAGTGAAGATTACTGACTTACCATTTTTACGGTACCAACTTACCGGGTATCTTCTGACGTACCAACTTACCAGGTGAGCCTGAATAGAAGTTTTATTTCTTTATCTCTAAGTTACAACTGTTTTTCTTTTAGTATTTTTTCTTTTAGTGATGTCACCAGCGGGGTTTAGGCTCAGATACCTCCGTTGTGCGAGATGTCAGGCAGTTCAGCCGGTCAGCCCCCGGGGGTCGGGCCCGTTTGGGTCCGACTGGGGGGGCCGTCTCTAGCGATCAATACCTGGATCCCGTTTAAGGAGGCCCCGGCTTTTACCTCATGGTGGGTGTTACATTACATACAGGTGTTTTTCTTTTAGTATTTTTTCTTTTAATGTTTAGACGGCCTCTAGAACCTCCGACAGGTGCTGCTGGAGCTCAGAGTCTTTGTATCTTTTCAGTGCTTTGGTTCTGCACTGTTCCAGATAGCTTTGTATGTAAGGTAGTTGGAGGATTTCGTGGCTTGGTTTCGACGATTCATGTGGGCTGGTCCATGTGATCATTCTGAGGCATTTGTTCTGAACCTTCTGTAGAGCCTCTAGGCTAGGTTTGTGGTCATGTGTGAGATGGTATCCGATCTCTAGGATGGGTCTGATCATGCTTGTGTAGAAGGTCTTCAGTGCCGCTTGGTGTGCTCCCCAGTGCTGTAGCTGTCTTAGCTTTTCTATTCTTGGTGCTGTTTTATTTATGAGGCTGGTGATGTGTGGTTTCAGATTCATCGTTCTGTCTAGGGTGGTTCCTAGAAGTATTGCCGAGTCTTGGATTTCCACTTGGTTGTTTCTGACTGTGATGGGAATCATTTTCCTTGAGTTTTGGCGGGTGATGATCATTAGCTGGGTTTTCTTGGCATTCAGCTTGATGAACCAGTCTTCACACCAGTCCTCCAGTTCGTCCACCTGTTTCTGGAGGTGGGCCTCTAGGTATCTTGGGTTGTGGTGGCTAGTGTATATAGCGATGTCGTCCGCGTACTGCATTACTTGGCAAGCTGGTGTTACCGGAATGTCGTTGACGAATAGGATGAAGAGCAGTGGGCTGAGTATGCTCCCTTGGGGTATCCCTGCCAGTAGTTTCACTACTTCTGAGAGGGTGTTTCCTATTCTGACTTGGATGGTTCTGTCTGTGAGGAACGAGGAGATTATCCTGAGGATGTCGCCCGGGAGTTCCATGTCATGAAGTTTCTTGAGTAGCCCATTGTGCCATACAGCGTCGAAGGCCTTTTCTACATCCATGAGAAGTAGGGCTGCTAGTTTTTTGTTTTCCTTGACCTTCTTCATATATTCGTTTATGATCATTATGTGTTCATTTGCCTCCTTGTGGGGTTGGTATGCCCATTGCCAGGGATTGATGATGTTGTTGTCTTCTATGAACTCTTGGATCCAGTTGGAGATGATTTTTTCGAACAGTTTTCCCATGCAGTTCAGTAGGCTGATGGGTCTGTAGCTGGCTGGGTTGTCCTTTGGTTTGTTTGGCTTCTGGATCATCTTCCCAATGGCGTGTTTCCACTTCTTGGGGAAGTATCCTATTTGTAGGCAGGTGCCGAAAATCTTTGACTTCGTCAATTGCTGGCTCTGGGAGGTTTTTCAGGGCTATGTATGGGATGGTGTCTTCGCCTGGGCTGGTTTTATTTTTGAGTGATTTCAGTGCCCTGTGTGTGTCCTCGCTGGTGATGATCCTGGAGTACTCATCCGAGGGGGCCGCCGGGGTGCTGCGTGGGGTGAGGTGCTCCTTCATGGATTCGGCCCACGTGTCGACTTCTGCTTTGTGTTCGTGGTTGAAGTATATGTCTGAGTGGGTTCTGTGGACCTTCACCAGTTGTGTTGCGAAGGTGTTGGCGGTTTCCATCTCTGTCGTGGTCTTGGTGTTGGTTGATGGGTTGATGAGTTTTATAGGTTTCTTCTCTGGTTTGGTTTGCCCGGTGAGATTGTTGATTGTTCTCCAGTATTGTTGACTGTCCCTGGGGTTCAGGGCCTCTACTTCTCTCATTTGGGCGGCCTTTTTTTCCTCATGTAGTTGGGTTTTTATTTCTTTGGTGATGTTTCTGTAAGCTAGCTTTAGTGGTTCATAGTCGGGGAATTGCCTTATCTCCCTCTGGATGTCCCGTTTCAGCTTGATTTTGTCCAGTAGGCCTCTGCTGATTTTGATGAGTCCCTGTCTTGATTTGATGGTGGGACAGCTGTCATGGAGGCATGAGGCGATGGTTGCGGTGACCTCTTCTACGTGCTTGTCAATTGAGGCTACTGAGTTAGTAGGACCTCTTCCTTGGATCCTGTCGAAGTTCTCCATTATTTTCCGCTAGTACATCTCCCAGTCGCATTTGTTGAGGCTCTTTGAGGTCCAGATTGGGTGGTCCTTGATATTTGTCCTGATCTGTAGGGCCAGTGGGCAGTGGTAGGTGTTCTCTCCATGTATGGCTTCCTGGACTTCCGTTTTCATTATGCTTCGTGCGACTGCGGGAGAAGCCAGTGCAAGGTCCAGTGTGGAGTGTCGGTCTGACAAGTGGTTGTGAAAGGTAGGTTGGTTGTGGTTGTTCTGTAGGTGTAGGTCGAATTCCTTGCATAGTCGTCTTATGGCTCGCCCTCTCTCATTCGCTTGATGGTGGCCCCACGTTGGGTGGTAGGCGTTGAAATCTCCTAGTACGATTGAGTGTTTGTGGCGAGATAGTAGGTCTTTCAGGGTGTGCAGGTTGGGTAGCCCTCTGTGTGCGAAGCCCCAGTAGCAGCTTATAATGCAGGTCTTCTTCCCGTCGATCGTTGTGGTTATGGCGCAGATGTCATCTGTGTCCAGGTCTATCTCAGTGGCATCCATGTAGTTGCGGAGCAGTATGGCTACTCCTCCGCCGCCCAGGTTTGCTCTGTCCCGTCGGGCGGCTAGTGTGAATCCATCTATCTCAAAAGTGGTGCGATGCGTGTGTTTGGTTTCATTGAGACAGATTATATCGACTTTCTTGTGGTCCAGGTAGAGTTCTAGTTGTTCTCTCTTCGAATCGAATCCGTTGATGTTCCAGTGGCAGATTACTTTCATCTTGGATTTGGTAGTGCGGGGACGGTCTTATTAGTGCTTCTTGGTGAGGAATCTGGTGATGGCTGTGTGGTTGTAGTCTTGTCTGTATATCTTGTTGAAAGTCGCTGTCACGATCTTGGCTGTGTCTCCAATGTTGCATTCTATCCCTGTGTGGTCACTTAGGCACGAGGCGATGGCTTCCGTTATGGCCAGGGTGAGATTCAGGGTGTCCAGCTCATCTGTCTTCCTCGTGGCCTGGGCATAGGTCAGGGCCTGGGTACGTTTTTCTGCATCGGCGGCCTTCCTGGCGGGACATCTTGGGTAGGTGGTGGGGTGGCTTCCCTGGCAGTTGGAGCACCTCCTGGTTTCTTGGCTGCAGTCCGAGGTTCGGTGGCTGCCTCCACATTTTCTGCAGGTGTCTTTGGTGTCTCTGCAGTCCTTGGTTGTATGCCCGAACTTTTGGCACTTGTAGCACTGGACTGGTTCCTTCTGAGGCCTGTATTCCTCGTAGTGGTACCTAACTCCTTCAAAAGGGAAGCCATTCTCTAGTAGGTGGTCCCTCTCTGCTTCGTTGTTAGTTGTAATCTTTATTTTGTTTATTTCCCTGTTGTCTTTGGCCGACTTCATCCGCTGGAACCTTTCGTTCTCCTTTCTTCTGATGTCTTCTGTCTTGATGTGGGTTGGGAACCTTGTCATGACGACCTGGAGGGCGGAGGCCCGGTGTTCTTCGGTGGTCTTTTTTGTTGGGCGAACGCAGAAGCTGGTGTGCTTCGACCCATGGGTCAGGGCTTCTAGGCGGTCGTCCTCGGTCCTGCAGTGGAGCAGGTACGTTCCAGCCTTGGTCTTGGTGACTCTGATTCTCTCAGGAATCTTTATCACCTTCCGTAGCTCGGAGGGAGAGGCCATCTTGTCCACTAGAGGTCCTTCTATCACCAGAGGCGGGATTCTGGTTGGTCGGGTCCTCTTCTCCTCTGGTTGTTCCGGAGTGGTCCTCGGAGTGGGTTCCGGGGTTGATCTCCTGGCCTGGGGAGGGCTGGCGCTACCCCTTTTCTTCTTCCTTTGGACGGTAGTGAACCCATCTTCTTCTTTTGAAGAGTCGGCAGCCCTGGGTCTTTTGGTGGGGGTAGAGGTCATCCCTTCCGCTAGCCTCTGGGTTGCTGCTGGGGGCTCCTGATCCTTGGTGGTTGGGGCTTCTGCCAGTTCTTCCAGGTGACCTTTTGGTGGCGCTGAGGGGAGGCTGGTTTTGGCCTTGTTCACCTTCTTTGTCTTGTTCTTCTTTTGGGTCTCCTTTGCCTGGGTTGGCCTGGATGGGCTGTCTCTGGAGCTCTGGGAGGCCATTGACTCTTCGAGCTTCTCCAGGTTGTCAGCGAAATGGAGGGATAGGGCCACTTTGGACTGGTAGTCCAGTTCCTCCCACTGGCGTCTGACGTTCTCAATCGGGACTGCAGTTGCTTTCTTCTGGTCCATGCTGGAAGATAAGGCTACAAGAGAAGACCTTGGCTGCAGTCCGAGGTTCGGTGGCTGCCTCCACATTTTCTGCAGGTGTCTTTGGTGTCTCTGCAGTCCTTGGTTGTATGCCCGAACTTTTGGCACTTGTAGCACTGGACTGGTTCCTTCTGAGGCCTGTATTCCTCGCAGTGGTACCTAACTCCTTCAAAAGGGAAGCCATTCTCTAGTAGGTGGTCCCTCTCTGCTTCGTTGTTAGTTGTAATCTTTATTTTGTTTATTTCCCTGTTGTCTTTGGCCGACTTCATCCGCTGGAACCTTTCGTTCTCCTTTCTTCTGATGTCTTCTGTCTTGATGTGGGTTGAGAACCTTGTCATGACGACCTGGAGGGCGGAGGCCCGGTGTTCTTCGGTGGTCTTTTTTGTTGGGCGAACGCAGAAGCTGGTGTGCTTCGACCCATGGGTCAGGGCTTCTAGGCGGTCGTCCTCGGTCCTGCAGTGGAGCAGGTACGTTCCAGCCTTGGTCTTGGTGACTCTGATTCTCTCAGGAATCTTTATCACCTTCCGTAGCTCGGAGGGAGAGGCCATCTTGTCCACTAGAGGTCCTTCTATCACCAGAGGCGGGATTCTGGTTGGTCGGGTCCTCTTCTCCTCTGGTTGTTCCTGAGTGGTCCTCGGAGTGGGTTCCGGGGTTGATCTCCTGGCCTGGGGAGGGCTGGCGCTACCCCTTTTCTTCTTCCTTTGGACGGTAGTGAACCCATCTTCTTCTTTTGAAGAGTCGGCAGCCCTGGGTCTTTTGGTGGGGGTAGAGGTCATCCCTTCCGCTAGCCTCTGGGTTGCTGCTGGGGGCTCCTGATCCTTGGTGGTTGGGGCTTCTGCCAGTTCTTCCAGGTGACCTTTTGGTGGCGCTGAGGGGAGGCTGGTTTTGGCCTTGTTCACCTTCTTTGTCTTGTTCTTCTTTTGGGTCTCCTTTGCCTGGGTTGGCCTGGATGGGCTGTCTCTGGAGCTCTGGGAGGCCATTGACTCTTCGAGCTTCTCCAGGTTGTCAGCGAAATGGAGGGATAGGGCCACTTTGGACTGGTAGTCCAGTTCCTCCCACTGGCGTCTGACGTTCTCAATCGGGACTGCAGTTGCTTTCTTCTGGTCCATGCTGGAAGATAAGGCTACAAGAGAAGACATACAAGTAAGGTATATGTTGAGTGGTGTCACGTGATCTGAGATTTCGGACGTAAAGGAGAGCACACACTAGTTCTGAAAGACGAGAAACAAATAGTTGAGATTAATAACTGGATCTGAAGATTTAAAGTTAATCAGTTGATGACAGTGAATAGGGAAATTCTCCTGGAGTTCTGTAAAGAAAGATAGAGTAGATTAGTGACAGAGTATGGTTTGTATATATAGTTGCAGGATCACACTGAGAAGCTGAAAGTGAGAAGGGTACAGATAGGTAGTTAGTAAGAGCAGGAAACACTGATGAGCTGGAAAGAAAAATAAAGTGCAAGTGAAGAAACAGTAAAGAGCAGAAAAAATAAACAGAGATAAGAAAATCACAGCTGAGTAGCGGTTGTTAGTGAGACTAACAAGCTTAAGTTTTCAGTAGTTCTGAAAAGAACTAACTTAAGTTTTCAAAGCTAAACAGCCTAAACTTTACAAGGACTGGTGTCTTCAAGGAAGTGTAGTACTTGTGCAGCGTAGATCTTCTCACTGGTAGATGCAGAGATGCGTGTGCAGTCGATTGCAATCAGATGTTCACTCCAAGAAACTTTGAAATGAAATAACCGTGCAAGTTCTATGGTATCCGCCGAAGGCGGATAAGGTCTGACACCTTAGGGGTGGTGTCTTTTGCCTGTCTTTTGTTTTGGTGTGTGCTTGTGGCACCCGTGCTGCAGGTTCGGGTTTCAGAAGGCTGTGTGTCTGGCTTCTATTCTTGTTTCAGGACATCTTCTTCTTCATCTTCTTCTTTCTTCCACCACAGGAGTTCGAGAGAACTACAGCTGTGGTAGCCCTGAGAAGGGCTGAGACCCTAAGGTTTTGCTTAAATAAATTGTTTTCTATTTTGCTACCATAGGTAGCGATTACTCTTTTCAGGTGGAACTTACCAACTTACCAGTGAAGATTGGTGACTTACCATTTTAGGGTACCGACTCACCAGGTAACCTTGACTTACCAACTTACCAGTGAAGATTACTGACTTACCATTTTTACGGTACCAACTTACCGGGTATCTTCTGACGTACCAACTTACCAGGTGAGCCTGAATAGAAGTTTTATTTCTTTATCTCTAAGTTACAACTGTTTTTCTTTTAGTATTTTTTCTTTTAGTGATGTCACCAGCGGGGTTTAGGCTCAGATACCTCCGTTGTGCGAGATGTCAGGCAGTTCAGCCGGTCAGCCCCCGGGGGTCGGGCCCGTTTGGGTCCGACTGGGGGGGCCGTCTCTAGCGATCAATACCTGGATCCCGTTTAAGGAGGCCCCGGCTTTTACCTCATGGTGGGTGTTACATTACATACAGGTGTTTTTCTTTTAGTATTTTTTCTTTTAATGTTTAGACGGCCTCTAGAACCTCCGACAGGTGCTGCTGGAGCTCAGAGTCTTTGTATCTTTTCAGTGCTTTGGTTCTGCACTGTTCCAGATAGCTTTGTATGTAAGGTAGTTGGAGGATTTCGTGGCTTGGTTTCGACGATTCATGTGGGCTGGTCCATGTGATCATTCTGAGGCATTTGTTCTGAACCTTCTGTAGAGCCTCTAGGCTAGGTTTGTGGTCATGTGTGAGATGGTATCCGATCTCTAGGATGGGTCTGATCATGCTTGTGTAGAAGGTCTTCAGTGCCGCTTGGTGTGCTCCCCAGTGCTGTAGCTGTCTTAGCTTTTCTATTCTTGGTGCTGTTTTATTTATGAGGCTGGTGATGTGTGGTTTCAGATTCATCGTTCTGTCTAGGGTGGTTCCTAGAAGTATTGCCGAGTCTTGGATTTCCACTTGGTTGTTTCTGACTGTGATGGGAATCATTTTCCTTGAGTTTTGGCAGGTGATGATCATTAGCTGGGTTTTCTTGGCATTCAGCTTGATGAACCAGTCTTCACACCAGTCCTCCAGTTCGTCCACCTGTTTCTGGAGGTGGGCCTCTAGGTATCTTGGGTTGCGGTGGCTAGTGTATATAGCGATGTTGTCCGCGTACTGCGTTACTTGGCAAGCTGGTGTTACCGGAATGTCGTTGACGAATAGGATGAAGAGCAGTGGGCTGAGTATGCTGCCTTGGGGTGTCCCTGCCAGTAGTTTCACTACTTCTGAGAGGGTGTTTCCTATTCTGACTTGGATGGTTCTGTCTGTGAGGAACGAGGAGATTATCCTGAGGATGTCGCCCGGGAGTTCCATGTCATGAAGTTTCTTGAGTAGCCCATTGTGCCATACAGCGTCGAAGGCCTTTTCTACATCCATGAGAAGTAGGGCTGCTAGTTTTTTGTTTTCCTTGACCTTCTTCATATATTCGTTTATGATCATTATGTGTTCATTTGCCTCCTTGTGGGGTTGGTATGCCCATTGCCAGGGATTGATGATGTTGTTGTCTTCTATGAACTCTTGGATCTGGTTGGAGATGATTTTTTCGAACAGTTTTCCCATGCAGTTCAGTAGGCTGATGGGTCTGTAGCTGGCTGGGTTGTCCTTTGGTTTGTTTGGCTTCTGGATCATCTTCCCAATGGCGTGTTTCCACTTCTTGGGGAAGTATCCTATTTGTAGGCAGGTGCCGAAAATCTTTGTGAGTTCGTCAATTGCTGGCTCCGGGAGGTTTTTCAGGGCTATGTATGGGATGGTGTCTTCGCCTGGGCTGGTTTTATTTTTGAGTGATTTCAGTGCCCTGTGTGTGTCCTCGCTGGTGATGATCCTGGAGTACTCATCCGAGGGGGCCGCCGGGGTGCTGCGTGGGGTGAGGTGCTCCTTCATGGATTCGGCCCACGTGTCGACTTCTGCTTTGTGTTCGTGGTTGAAGTATATGTCTGAGTGGGTTCTGTGGACCTTCGCCAGTTGTGTTGCGAAGGTGTTGGCGGTTTCCATCTCTGTCGTGGTCTTGGTGTTGGTTGATGGGTTGATGAGTTTTATAGGTTTCTTCTCTGGTTTGGTTTGGCCGGTGAGATTGTTGATTGTTCTCCAGTATTGTTGACTGTCCCTGGGGTTCAGGGCCTCTACTTCTCTCATTTGGGCGGCCTTTTTTTCCCTCATGTATTTGGGTTTTTATTTCTTTGGTGATGTTTCTGTAAGCTAGCTTTAGTGGTTCATAGTCGGGGAATTGCCTTATCTCCCTCTGGATGTCCCGTTTCAGCTTGATTTTGTCCAGTAGGCCTCTTCTGATTTTGATGAGTCCCTGTCTTGATTTGATGGTGGGACAGCTGTCATGGAGGCATGAGGCGATGGTTGCGGTGACCTCTTCTACGTGCTTGTCAATTGAGGCTACTGAGTTAGTAGGAACTCTTCCTTGGATCCTGTCGAAGTTCTCCATTATTTTCCGCTGGTACATCTCAAGCTCCTCTCCGGAGTGACCATTGCCCAGGGTGGTGTGCTGCCAAACATCCAGGCTGTGCTTCTGCCCAAGAAGACACAGAAGCCTAAGTAAGCAGTTGCACTGCCTACTTACTACTACAAATGGCTCTTCAGAGCCACCCATATCTTTCAAGAACTTTTATTTGAGCTAGTTTTGCTATGTACCCACATATATCCAATATAACATAGAAAGAAAAAAAATAGTTGCCCCAGAAAACATAAGTTCCCATATTCACACAGTAACATTATTGCTCGTGTTTGATATAATTGGTGTTCAGATTTTGTAAAATCAACCCTGGTTGTCCAATACTACTCAGTTAATAATTGTACCCCTAAACCAGGATTAAACCAGAAGGCCTACCCGATTGGCCAGTAAATAAACAGCCCTACTGCGAAATAGCCAGAAATTTAAAGAGCCCTAGATTATTTTAATGTAGAGCACCACCCAGCCGCATAGGGGAGTAATTAAGACAATGCACTGTGGCAGTCTAGCCATTTCAATAGGTTCCTTAAATAAAAAAAAAAGAAAGGTTACTAAGAAATACATAACTGCTGCTACTAATGCTACTACTGATACTACTAATACTACCCATACTGCCACGACTACTACTACTACTACTGCTAATACTGCTACTAGTACTACTTAGATTACTGCATAGATTTGTTGAATCCGTGGATGTCAGGCAAACAAACTCAGGTAGAAAGCAAACTGAGTTTTAAGAGGGTAGGGTTAATGGGCCAGATGCATGTGTAAATTGTAAATATGGATTGGCTTTGGAAGAGTGAGACCATGTCATTTTAATTGAGAGGAATACCCATGGACCAGGTAGCCCCTCATGAAGAGTGGAGACAGTGTCCTTGACATTCACCTGGTCATGTGACCTGATGATTTCTGTGTGGTGCTTACCTTCACGTCCAAATTTTAGGGTCTTTCCCAGAAGCTCGAAATTTTTTGGTATAAATGTGTAGAGAAAATGCTCAGAGGGACGGAATTTTGAAGGAGTCTTTCCTTGAAGTTCGAAATTTTACTATATAAACAGGTAGATTGGATGTTGGAGCATCATTCTTACTTGAGAACTCAAAGCAAGAACATGTCTGGTAGAGGTAACACTTCCAGAACTATGATATCTACCACTCTGAGGGAGACCCTAAATCAAAAGGCGTAACAGCTATAATAAAAAATGGCATAAAACATAGAGTATTAAATATAAGCAAAACAGGAACTAGGTAGCCCTAGAAATAGAACATCAAACGGAGACATACACCCTAATTGGGACATACCTTGAACCGGAGGATTATGCCACTGCAAGACTCAAGAAAGTGATGGAAGAGATATACAACATAATGCAAGACAGAGAAAATATCATACTATTGGGGGACTTTAACAGTTTAAAAGATAAGAAAGATTATAAAAACCACACAGTGCAAACACGGAACTTAATTCAAAAACATAATTCTCTAGTATCCCCAGTGATACACAAGCATCAGCTAACTGACATATGGAGAGAACACAATACAAACACCACAGAGTATACACACATATCGCGCACCAATGCAACTAGGATTGACCAGGCTTACTGCAAAACCGAAAACGTACCAAACATCAAAATTCAACACAAAATCCTAGGAAACTTTGACCATAAAGGACTATGCATCTCAATAGGAAGAAGAATAAAATGGGGGAAGGGAATATGGAAATTAAATGTAAAACTACTAGAGCATAAAACAGTGAAAGAAGAAATAAGAACACTGATAAATGAATGGAAACTAATGAAATATCAACTAGAACCATTAATCTGGTGGGACACACTAAAAGAAAAAATTAAAAAGAAATGCATAGCCTTGGGAATAAATAAAAAAAAGAGCAACAAGAAGCACTAGCAAAAATAGAAAAGGAATTACAGAAAGAAGAACAGTCGCCAAACTCTGATATAAACAAAATAATAGAGCTAAAGAATGCAATAAATGAAATACATAAGGAAAAGCTAGAGGCATGCCAAATAAGATCTAGGCTGGACAGACTACAATACATGGACAAACCAAGTAAATATTTTTTCGATCTTGAAAAAATAAGAGGAAAATCAAAAAATATAGATGAACTAAAAAACATGGAAGGATAGATCCTAACAAGAAAAGAAGATATCCTAAACGAAATTGAAAACTTCTACACAAAGCTGTATGACAAGGAACCAACTGACAAACACCAACAAGACCGGATATACAAACTAATTAAAGAAAAAAACATCCCTAAAACAGAAACAGAAACATTAGGAAATCTAATAACACCAAAAGAAGTTAAAACAGCCCTGAACCAAATGCAAAATAACAAAAGCCCAGGTGCAGATGGGCTACCTAAGGAATTTTATATAACCTTTTGGACAGAATTAAAGGAAGAACTATGTGAAATGTTAAACAATATATTCCTCAAAAAAAGTCTGAGTAACTCACAGAAACAAGCGATTATAAAACTATTGTACAAGAAGGGGGACCCGAAAGAACTAAAGAATTGGAGACCCGTGAGCCTACTCAATACTGACTACAAGATCCTATCCAAAATACTTGCAAATAGACTAAAACCCAAAATGGAGTTATTAACAGGAAAAGACCAGTACTGTGGGATCCAAGACATATCAATAGGGACGGCCAACAACATCCTAACGGATATATGGAATATCGAAACAACATACGTGAAAAATACATTAATCTACCTTGTCATAGACCAACAAAAAGCTTTCGACAGAGTTGACCACAAATACCTTTTCGACATCCTTAAATCACTAAATCTACCAGATAACTTCATGCACTGGGTCAAAATAATGTACAAAAACATATACAGCAATATAGAAATAAATGGCACCACTACAAGGAAAATAAATATTATGCGATCGGTAAGACAGGGCTGCCCTCTAAGCATGCTGCTGTTTGTACTTTCGGCTGAAGGTCTAGCCTAAAAGATAAGAGAAAATAAAAAGATAACAGGATACAAGATAAACCCTAGGACAGAAAAAAAGATTGTTGCATATGCGGATGACACCACCCTAATCCTAACAAACAAACAATCGATTGAAGAATCCCTAAAAACAATAAACGAATATTGCCAGGCATCTGGGGCCCTCACCAAAAAAGAAAAAACGGAAGCAATAATAACGGGACCATGGAAAATTAGGGATCTAAGGGAGATCATGAGCTGGATAAAAGACGAAGTCAAGATACTAGGCTTAAAATACAAAATAAAAAACATGGCCCAGATAAATTACAAAGACACAGTGGAAGATCTTAAAAGCAAAATGGAAAACTGGGGAAAAAGATCGCACAACATCCTAGGAAGATCATTCTTGATAAACATTTATGCTATGCCCAAAATATTGTATAAAATGAGACATATAGAAATACCCAAAGAAACCCAGAAAAAAATACAATCGCTGATCTTCAAATTCCTGTGGAATGAGAAAACACAAAATATTTCTCAACAAAAAATATCTAAACCAAGATACCTAGGAGGCACGGGCCTATTCGATATGACGACAAGACAACAAGCAATCTGGACCCAGGAACTAGTCAACATCGTCAGTAATCCTAACACAGAAGAAAACCTCCTAAAAAGGTGAATACTAGGACCAAGCCCAAGGCTGACTGCAAAAATAAGACAAAAATCACAAGAGATAATTCACACAAACTACAACAAAATAAACTCAACCAAAATAAAGTTCATGAAAAAAATATTAAAAGAGGATATAACTGATGAAACCAATCTAAAGAAAATATACAACCACCTACAAGAAAACAACACTAACCTTCCAGACACAAAAATGAACCAATTCCTCCATCTATCGAAAATAGCCAACCCACAATTATGGTACTATGGCTTCTTAACACAGCACAGAGGACACATGACAAGAGAATGGCTTAAACCAAAGGAACTTTACATATAAGGACATTCTAAAATCTAAAGGGAAATGTGACATCTGCAACACACCAGAAAACCAGGATCATATCATAGAGAGCTGTATAAGAACAAAACCACTGAGAGATCATATCAGAAAAAATTATAACATCCCAAACTTCAGTGATCTAACCCAAGACCAGGAAACCAACAAAATAATCCTGACATACCAAAAAGTCATCTTCCCATATATAATACACCTGAACAAAGGAGGAAGACATAAGGAATCAGTCATAGAGAAATACGAACAACTGTTACAAGACCTAGAGAGGATAAACACCTAAAGGATTAGCATGCAAATAGTACCGCCTCTGCAGCTATATATGAATGGCTGCACTCATTATGGCTTAACAGAAGGTACAATGCCCTGGAAAGCATGCAATCCAAACACCAAGACCTGATCCAAGCACCAAGAGTACAGGAATGAAGAGAAAACACAAGAACAACCACCCCCCCTAAAATAAAATGTATCACCTCTGCAGCCAAGTAAGATGGTTCTGAACGGCTTAACAGAAGATACAAACACATACAAGAACAACTGGAGAAACACTAAACAAACACAGGCGGAAGCCCCCCCCCAGACCCCCCCTCAAACACATAACAAACAATTGACTGATAGTACTTCATGTTTTATACTTTCAGATGCAGACGGAAAGAGTACTATTGCTAGGGGACAGTATCATCCAGAATATACCAAACTGGAATCAAGGCAGAGGGAACACCAGATACCAAGTAGAAACCATTTGTTTTAGAGGCTGTACCATATCCAGACTAGCCAGTAAAATAGAAAGAAATAGAGTTAATATCGCCCCCTACCACAAACTGATAATCCATATTGGAACCAATGACATCATGACCTCAACCTGGAGTGATATACGACTCGACTTCATAGAACTCCTGGGCCAAATACAAACCAATAACCCCAATGCCAGAATCATATTTAGCCTACCAGTCCCTAGACCAAGGGACATGGGAAGATCATGGCCAAAACAGGATGCCCTAAACAAGTGGCTAATAAAACATCAAAGAAGGGGAAACTATAAAATCTGGCGGACATACAAAACATTCCTACAGAAAAGAACATGGCTTTGGGAACTCCCGGAAATCAAGTCCACACTTGATTATAAACACGATGGCCTTCACCTAAGCAGCTCGGGGTCACTGATTATGTTACAACAACTGAAGATGGCCATATCTCTGATCAGATGAGCACAGAAGTAAACTCGAGGAAGTGAAAATGACAATGAACTATATACTAACAATTGCACGAAAAACCCCATATGCCCTGCACTAAAATAAAAAATCAGAAATCAAAATCTTTATAAATATCCACATCCTTAGCTCTAAGGAAATGGATGGGAGTGGCACCCATTGCAAAACTCTATGCGACAGGGACCAACCCCATCGGACAGTAATCATCAACCCTAGATTAAGGATATACCCCAATACCCCACAATAACACAACCCCCTGAAACATATAACACTAACCCCTTTCTTTTCAGGCCTCGACAACATAAACAACAGAGGAATAGAAGTAGAGGACCGAAAACAAAAAGAAAAACACTCATACCCCGCCTCCGCAGCCGACAGTCTTAACGGAAGGGGACACGAAACTGAGTGAATAATTAAGCAAGAACCACAAAAAGACCAATGCCAGAGGAGAAAACAGTCCATTGAAGACAGAACTTATAAGCAACTACATACTGACAATGCATGTTAATATTATACCTAATATAGTTTTTACTGATTACTAACTGTTTCTAACTTAGACAGCCTATAGCCAATGCATGTTACGTCATAGTAATGTTTTATCATTTTATAATATAAGTAAAAATTGTAAACATTAAGTACTAACTGTAACAACCAAGTATAGTTAATGAAATATATATATGAAATACCTAACAAATAAAGGTAAATATGGTGAGCCCCTGACAAAAACTGACCCTTCAAAATGACCTGTCGGCCAAGTCAATGGGTACACGTGAAAAAAAAAATGGTAGAGGTAAAGGAGGAAAAGGTCTTGGAAAGGGTGGTGCAAAGAGGCACAGGAAAGTGTTGAGAGATAACATCCAGGGTATCACCAAGCCTGCAATCAGACGTTTGGCCCGCAGAGGTGGTGTGAAGCGTATCTCTGGTCTCATCTATGAGGAGACAAGAGGAGTGCTGAAGGTGTTCCTGGAGAATGTTATCCGTGATGCAGTCACCTACACTGAGCATGCCAAGAGGAAGACCGTGACCGCCATGGATGTTGTCTATGCCTTGAAGAGGCAGGGACGTACTCTGTACGGATTCGGAGGTTAAATCTGTCTGACAGTTTGACCATCCTGAACAACAACAAAGGCTCTTTTCAGAGCCACCTATATCTTTCAAAAACAATTATTCAGCTGAATGTTTGTTGTAATCAAATCACGGTGCATTGTGCTGACCTCCTACACTGACCCTTAATTTTCATTTTGTTTACACATCTCGTCATACTTTTAGTAACAATAAGCAGTGTGAATACACTGGGCTTCTTGGTGGATTACTTGGCATGATTCCAGTGTCCTGATTCCAGTGTCCTGTCCTGTCCTGTCCTGTCCTGTCCTGCATTCACTCACTCACTCACTCACTCACTCACTCACTCACTCACTCACTCACTCACTTAGAACATATGTCATATCTGAAATCAACCAAATCCATCACAGGTCAAAACCCAACCCAACACATTCAAGAAAAATGAATGTGTGTAACAAGACGAAACAGAAAGACACCCCAAAAAGACATTGGGAGATAATACAAGACACAACTCAACAGACAGTGTGTATTATCTAGTTAGATGTACTTACAAGAGAATTTCATGTTTTTCTAGGGCCAGGGCAGGACTGGTTAATAGCTTAGCATAGACAAGACATCAGTGTGACCTAAAAATGAGACTGGTGAAATTACTATTGACCAAGGCTTGTTGTGCATGTCCCGGGCCAGTTCATTTAAGTGACATTTAAAAACAGTGAGTGCCATGTCAAAAAAGGAGGTAAAATGCCCCTCACTGGACAAAGCCCCACTATGTATGTAAGATTAATTTTTAAAAAAAAATAAAATAAATTTTAATAGATACTGTCACACAGGTCAAATTTAATCACCATACTGCTCATACAAAGCACAGTATTTGTGGTCAGTTATGTCATCATTCACATGTTACAGAAGGGAACAAAAGTCAAGATAAACTCTTCAGTTACAATGTAGTGATACATACATACATACATACATACTATACAATACAATTAACATATTGAGGATTCATGACATGCATGTAACAAATGTTGTATTAAATAAACTCAGCATATAATTCATATGTATAATTACAGTGAAAAAGTACAGGGAAACTGAATAGGGGCTGGTCAGCTTCCAGTGTGGACAGAAAATTGGTTTAAATGTGCTTAAAATATTTCTTTTCTTATATTTAGATGGACCCCTCAGCAGTCACAGTGACAGGGGACACCGTTCTGTGATTTTACACCAGTACTGACACAGCTCTGCCACTGCAAAACTACAGCCACCGATTTCGGGAAAAAAGAGGATCAAGTGTCGACCAATCATCAAATCGAAAACTAGGTCGTCACGTGACCAAAACAAACGGGCTGGTATATAAGGGTCTACTGCAGCTAGTTCTACATCTCTCATTTGTAAAAATGGCTCGTACTAAGCAGACTGCACGTAAATCAACAGGGGGCAAAGCACCCAGGAAACAGCTTGCAACCAAGGCTGCAAGAAAGAGTGCACCAGCCACCGGTGGTGTGAAGAAACCACACAGGTACAGGCCTGGTACTGTGGCTCTTCGTGAAATCAGAAGGTACCAGAAGAGCACTGAACTGCTCATCAGGAAACTGCCCTTCCAGCGTCTGGTGCGTGAGATTGCCCAGGACTTCAAGACTGACCTGCGCTTCCAGAGCTCAGCAGTTATGGCCCTCCAGGAGGCCAGTGAGGCTTACTTGGTTGGACTCTTTGAGGACACCAACTTGTGTGCCATCCATGCCAAGCGTGTGACCATCATGCCCAAGGACATCCAGCTGGCAAGAAGAATCCGTGGTGAACGTGCTTAAGCACTGAAACCCCAGAACTAATCATCAATAAACGGCTCTTTTCAGAGCCACCTAAAACTTCCAAAAACAATTAATAAGCTGCTGTTATAATAAATCTGTGGGGAATATGTGAACTAAGGAAATAGTCTGTAACCAGTACAGTATTTTATTCAGGGGGTAGATATTTTATTTCCATGGTAAATATAGTGGTCAAATGGATTTAAATGGTCAAAGAAAAAAAAACTAAAATGCCCTCTCACCTGTGTACAAACACACAAGCACAGACAGGGAGGGGGAAAAAACTCCTCTAAAACCCACACTAGTAAACAGATTCAATAGAGATAAATGCACAAAATGAGGCACAGTTTCAGATGAAATGTATTTCATTCATTTATTCAATCAATCAATCAATCAATCAATCAATCAATCAATCACCCACCCACCAACAAGTCACTCACGTACATGTACAGCAGTAAATATCCAGAGCTGAGCCCTGTGACGTCACAAGTGTAAAACAAACCACGTGATGTGGAAATGACGTCATCTTGTTGCTAACTGAAATATGGAGACTGTGGACGTGAACAGGAATATATTTTATAAAAGAAAATGTCAAAATACTGGAGTCTTTGGGGGATAAAGTGGTGCAGTTTATGAAATTATAATAATATAATGTACGTGGAACATGCAGGAATACTGTTTAAATGAAAATAATGCATTATTTAATAAATAAATGGGTATTTATGGATCAGAAAGTGAATAAAATCACCGTGGGGAGAGCAAATTTCAGAAAATGGGATATATTTTAGCTGCAGTGCTACATTTGGTGTCTTTATCTTGTCCATAGGTGTCAGGGCATACATGACATCATTTGTTAAAACTTTTACACACTGCTGTTGGTTAATGGGAGAACTGTACAGGAAAATCACGTTGGGAGGGGGTATACATTCTATCATCCGAACACACAAAGCAACACTAGCTTAAATAAAAGTTCTTGAAAGATATGGGTGGCTCTGAAAAGAGCCGGTTAAGTAGTTTCAAGGTGACATGCACACCAGTTTACTTAGAGCTGGTGTACTTGGTCACAGCCTTGGTGCCTTCAGAGACAGCGTGCTTGGCCAACTCTCCTGGCAGGAGAAGACGGACAGATGTCTGGATTTCTCTGCTGGTGATGGTTGATCGGCGGTTGTAGTGTGCCAATCTGGAGGCCTCAGCAGCGATCCTCTCAAAGATATCATTCACAAAGCTGTTCATGATGCTCATGGCCTTGCTAGATACACCAGTATCTGGGTGGACCTGCTTCAGTACTTTGTAAATGTAGATGGAGTAGCTCTCCCTCCTCCTCCTCCTTTTCTTCTTGTCAGTAGAACGCTGGGCTTTTGCCTTGCTGGCAGCCTTCTTACTTCCTTTACTTGCAGCTTTGGGTGCCATTATCAAGCGATTCTAATAGATAGAAACTTTCTGATAAAATAACCGCACCAAGAAAATTTTCCCTTTTATAAGAGACATTTAGGTCACGTGATGGGCTCCAAATGCAAAAGGCTGTAAATTCTCTGATTGGTCGAGACGGTAAATAGGTCAAGGGCGGTCGATTCGCGTTTGGATCCCATCGAGTTCATATAAATAGCTGAGATGGAATTTCGTGCTGTTATTTGCATTCTAATTTACTAGCGTGTAACACATCTCAGAAACAAATATGTCTGGCCGTGGCAAAGGTGGAAAAGCTAAGGGAAAGGCAAAGTCTAGGTCCAGCCGTGCTGGTCTTCAGTTCCCTGTTGGAAGAATCCACAGACTTTTGAGAAAGGGCAACTATGCTGAGAGAGTAGGAGCTGGAGCCCCAGTCTACTTGGCTGCTGTCATGGAGTATCTGGCTGCTGAGGTTCTTGAGTTGGCAGGAAATGCTGCCCGTGACAACAAGAAGAGCAGGATCATCCCACGTCACTTACAGCTGGCCATCAGAAATGACGAGGAATTGAACAAGCTCCTCTCAGGAGTGACCATTGCCCAGGGTGGTGTGCTGCCAAACATCCAGGCTGTGCTTCTGCCCAAGAAGACACAGAAGCCCAAGTAAGCGGTTGCACTGCCTACTTACTCCTACAAACGGCTCTTTTCAGAGCCACCCATATCTTTCAAGAACTTTTATTTGAGCTAGTGTTGCTATTTACCCACATATATCCAATATAACATAGAAAGAAAAAAAAAAATAGTTGCCCCAGAAAACATAAGTTCCCATATTCACACAGTAACATTAGTGCCCGTGTTTGATATAATTGGTGTTCACATTTTGTAAAATCAACCCTGGTTGTCCAATACTACTCACTTAATAATTGTACCCCTAAACCAGGATTAAACCAGAAGGCCTACCCAATTGGCCAGTAAATAAACAGCCCCACTGCGAAATAGCCAGAAATTTAAAGAGCCCTAGATTATTTTAATGTAGAGCACCACCCAGCCGCATAGGGGAGTAATTAAGACAATGCACTATGGCAGTCTAGCCATTTCAATAGGTTCCTTAAATAAAAAATAAAAAAAAAGAAAGTTTAATAAGAAATACATAACTACTGCTACTACTGATACTACTAATACTACCCATACTGCCACGACTACTACTACTACTACTACTACTACTACTAGTACTACTTAGCTTACTGCTTAGATTTGTTGAATCCGTGGATGTCAGGCAAACAAACTCAGGTAGAAAGCAAACTGAGTTTTAAGTGGGTGAACAAGAGGGTAGGGTTAATTGGCCAGATGCATGTGTAAATTGTAAATATGGATTGGCTTTGGAAGAGTGAGACCATGTCATTTCTATTGAGAGGAATACCCATGGACCAGGTAGCCCTTCATGAAGAGTGGAAACAGTGTCCTTGACATTCACCTGGTCATGTGACCTGATGATTTCTGTGTGGTGCTTACCTTCACGTCCAAATTTTAGGGTCTTTCCCAGAAGCTCGAAATTTTTTGGTATAAATGTGTACAGAAAATGCTCAGAGGGACGGAATTTTGAAGGAGTCTTTCCTTGAAGTTCGAAATTTTACTATATAAACAGGTAGATTGGGCGTTGGAGCATCATTCTTACTTGAGAACTCAAAGCAAGAACATGTCTGGTAGAGGTAAAGGAGGAAAAGGTCTGGGAAAGGGTGGTGCAAAGAGGCACAGGAAAGTGTTGAGAGATAACATCCAGGGTATCACCAAGCCTGCAATCAGACGTTTGGCCCGCAGAGGTGGTGTGAAGCGTATCTCTGGTCTCATCTATGAGGAGACAAGAGGAGTCCTGAAGGTGTTCCTGGAGAATGTTATCCGTGATGCAGTCACCTACACTGAGCATGCCAAGAGGAAGACCGTGACCGCCATGGATGTTGTCTATGCCTTGAAGAGGCAGGGACGTACTCTGTACGGATTCGGAGGTTAAATCTGTCTGACAGTTTGACCATCCTGAACAACAACAACAAAGGCTCTTTTCAGAGCCACCTATATCTTTCAAAAACAATTATTCAGCTGACTGTTTGTTGTAATCACATCACGGTGCATTGTGCTGACCTCCTACACTGACCCTTAATTTTCAATTTGTTTACACATCTCGTCATACTTTTACTAACAATAAGCAGTGTGAATACACTGGGCTTCTTGGTGGATTACTTGCCATGATTCCAGTGTCCTGTCCTGATTCCAGTGTCCTGATTCCAGTGTCCTGATTCCAGTGTCCTGTACTGTACTGTACTGTACTGTAGCTCACTCACTCACTCACTCACTCACTCACTCACTCACTCACTCACTCACTCACTCACTCACTCAGAACATATCTAAAATCAACCAAATTCATCACAGGTCAAAACTCAACCCAACCCAACCCAACCCAACCCAACCCAACCCAACACATTCAAGAAAAATGAATGTGTGTAACAAACCAAAGACATAACACACACCAATTGCAAGGAAAGACAAAACAGAAAGATACCCCAAAAAGACATTGGGAGATAATACAAGACACAACACAACAGACAGTGTGTATGATCTAGTTAGATATACTTACAAGAGATTTTCATGTTTTTTCTAGGGCCAGGGCAGGACTGGTAAATAGCTTAGCATAGACAAGTATTGGCCAAAGACATCAGTGTGACCTAAAAATTAGACTGGTGAAATTTCTATTGACCAAGGCTTGTGTGCATGTCCCGGGCCAGTTCATTTAAGTGACATTTAAAAACAGTGAGTGCCATGTCAAAAAAGGAGGTAAAATGCCCCTCATTGGACAAAGCCCCACTATGTAAGATTAATTTTTAAAAAGATAAAATAATTTTTAATAGATACTGTCACACACACAGGTCAAATCTATATTCGCATGTTACAGAAGGGAACAAAAGTCAAGATAAACTATTCACTTAAAATATAGTGATATATACACATACAATACAATTAACATATTGAGGAATCATGACATGCATGTAACAAATGTTGTATTAAATAAACTCAGGATATAATTCATATGTATAATTACAGTGAAAACGTACAGGGAATCTGAATAGGGGCTGGTCAGCTTCCAGTGTGGACACAAAATTGGTTTAAATGTGCTTAAAATATTTCTTTTCTTATATTTAGATGGACCCCTCAGCAGTCACAGTGACAAGAGACACCGTTCTGCAATTTTAAACCAGTACTGACACAGCTCTGCCACTGCAAAACTACAGCCACCGATTTCGGGAAAAAAGAGGATCAAGTGTCGACCAATCATCAAATCGAAAACTAGGTCGTCACGTGACCAAAACAAACGGGCTGGTATATAAGGGTCTACTGCAGCTAGTTCTACATCTCTCATTTGTAAAAATGGCTCGTACTAAGCAGACTGCACGTAAATCAACAGGGGGCAAAGCACCCAGGAAACAGCTTGCAACCAAGGCTGCAAGAAAGAGTGCACCAGCCACCGGTGGTGTGAAGAAACCACACAGGTACAGGCCTGGTACTGTGGCTCTTCGTGAAATCAGAAGGTACCAGAAGAGCACTGAACTGCTCATCAGGAAACTGCCCTTCCAGCGTCTGGTGCGTGAGATTGCCCAGGACTTCAAGACTGACCTGCGCTTCCAGAGCTCAGCAGTTATGGCCCTCCAGGAGGCCAGTGAGGCTTACTTGGTTGGACTCTTTGAGGACACCAACTTGTGT